>JAYXIM010014817.1:0-1200000 GCA_037575425.1 Anastrepha fraterculus
CTCACACAGAAAAAAAGTTATTACGTTTTGTTTTTGTAGCACGATTCGTGCGCCACCCTGTAGATTAAGACCTCAATTCAAATTCCACGTACGTATTATACACTTTAAACACTTCACTCACTTTATGCACTGTACGCACTACACCAATAGAGCACTGGTAAATAAAGATAATTTCTGGAATTCAATATGTTGTTTAACTCTGTTTAAAATTTGAGAAGCAGAGCGAAAAGATGATAATCAAATTTTCACGTTCCAGTGCTATTTAGTGCTGCTATATGACAAACTTTAAGATTTATTTAATTCACTAAAATTCACTGAATTTACTAATTCAACAAATGAATATGTAAAACGATAGTATGCATGTGTCACTTTCATATCAATATACTTAAATTGGAATAAAATCAATATTTTTCTTGTAACGAGTGTTTTAGTCGAAACTTTGTACTCAAAATATTAAATTTTCGCTAGTTTTAGTCGATTTTCTTAAAACTCCTTAATATAAATAAATTATTACTATTGAAAATATAAAATATATCAAATTATCATGATTAGATGATTCTAAACATTTTATTATATATATTATTTAAAATAATATGTTGGAAAAAATAAAATTAAATATCTCCATGGTATCACCAGAGCAATTCTCAGTGGCGTTAGTTGGATGCATGAAATAATCCAATATTTTGATGAATATTGAAAACTTTAATTTTGGTTGAAATGAATGATGGTAATGAAATAAATAAATTTCACTAATGTGAATTATTTTAATATAATATTTAATTTTTTGATATTAATGCAAATATTCACTAATCAATCGCGTTTTTAAATATGTATATATATGTGTGTGTGCATACAACATTTTTTATTTAATTAATTAAATATTATTTTAATGAATAAAAAAATTTAACTTTTTCTTTAAAAAATTTGCAATATATGTCAAAGCAAGGTACAAAATTCCCATATGTACATACATACGTGCTTACATACACGTATACAACTTGTATGCTTGGCGAAGGCAAAAGGCAAAAGAAATAAATATAAATATAAAAATATAATTTTAACTACATATATATTTTTAAAAAGTTGTATTTATGTAGCGAAAAAAATTATTTAACAATTAAATGTATCAGGCTAGAGGCCTGGGTGTTAATATACAGCCATAATCTATTTAACTCGTTCGCGGACACAAAAAATTTCATAAAGCTGCAAAAATAGACAGGCAATTATTTTTGAAACTAGTTGTAATATCCTAAATCTGATTACACATGTATTATAACTGTAGTCAGAATATCGTATTTTAACTGTTATATGAAAGTACTTAATGAATCAAGTGGTCATTACTTTAAAATGTATATTAATTACAAAAACTTAAAGTTACATGAAATTAAATGAACAAAAGTTGGCTTTAAAATTTGAATGCTATAGCATTCACGTCCGCGAACGTGTTAATTGTATAATGAGTATATACATATGTACTCGTGCACATCAAATATAGAATCACAACAGAATTGTGAGTTTGTTTAAAATTTTAATTGTACAAAATTTTGAATCTTTGTTAAAAGAATATTATTTAATTCACTAAAATTTATATATATGGACTTTTGCGCTATGCTCACCGAGTGCTATATAATTGAAGAGCGTCGGATACACATGCCGAAAAGTTGCTCGGGAAATGAGTATATGTTTTTTTTTTTTTTTTTTTTTTTTTTTTGTGTGTCGTTGGCATTCATTCCTTGGTGTGCATGCGTTTTATCGGCCTGCTACATACAAGTAGAAGTGGAGGTGTGACAGTAACGGACACCATATCATTGGCGGGTTTAAATGTTTCTATTTAGAATACTTAAAAACATGTTTTTTACAATTATGTGATAAATGAGCTATTTTTATTTTAAATTTGCAGATAAATTGAATTCGAACTTTTAATTTAAAACTAGTCGAACAAAAAGTTTTTAGTACTTGAATTAGGCTCCATTACTTTAATAAGAAAATAATGAATAAATTTAATTCAAAAGGAGCATCAAATCTTAGCGGTTGAGTCTGGTTTGTGTTATGCGCTGAAGTTGCGGCCTTGAGTATAGTACGTCGGTTCCCCCTCGCTGAGAAGAGGGTTTTGAGGAATTTGCTTTAAGAACGACTGCTGGAAAATTTGAGAATCATTGCAGCAGCCGGGTGCCCCAACATTTATATGCATCAACCTAAACCTATGAAAATTTATATACAATAAGAACATATGTGGTATACGAGGGCTAGTATACCCGTTAAGTACCAACCTTTATACTTATAACTAGCTGACCCGGCTAACTTTGTTCCGCCCTAGAGGCAATAAAAAAGCAGATTTTTGATTTTATTAAGTACATTTTTTTATTAACCAAGTATTTCAATTAAGCTTTAATAGATTGCACTCATCAGTTAAGCACCTTGAGATACACGACATTTTTTGTTTTATTATCAGGTGCAAGAACAAACAACGCAGATGGTTTTCCGACCCGTGAACATGCCACATATAATTGACCATGTGAGAAGCAATGATTTTCGAGATTCAGACCACAAACTTTCAAGAATTGGCCTTGTGATTTGATAATGGTCATGGCGAATGTAAGACGGATCGGAAATTGAAGTCTTTCAAACTCAAACGGAAGATCGGTTGGGATCATCGGGATCCTCGGAAGGAGAACTTCTTCACTTACGAATTTTCCTTTGAGTATCGTCGCGTAAATCTCATTGTTCATCAATTTATTTACCACCAAACGCGTACCGTTGCAAAGTTTTGGTGGGCTTATGTTTCGAAGCATGATTACTACGGAGCCAGCTTTTAGGCGTAAATTGTGCGGTGGTAAGCCAGGCAAATCCAAGGAGTTTAAAAATTCAATTGGATAGTTGGTGGCTTCATCTTTATTTGCTACACAGTCAATGGATTTGAATGAATGCATTGTTCCAATGATATCATTTTGAATTATGCAGTTTAGGTCATCTAGATCTTTATTCTTAGCCACTAAAATTTCTCGCTCACTTAACCATTCATTATTTTTGTAGTTATTAATGATGGTTGGGAATACTTTATTGATAAGTTCGTCTTTCGATGAGACAAAGTTACAGAAATTCTGAGGAAATGAAATCAATCTGCTCGCTTCGTCGACAGGTACTCGACCATTACCGGTAGACAGTAATTGCTCAGAGAAATTTTCAGTAGATGTATCATTACGTAATACAACTCTCATGTTTGTTGTCAGCTGAAGTTTCTTCACATAGCGCCATAGATTCGAAGATTTGAGGCAAGTGTTTATTCCGTCAGCAGCCGTTGATCTTGGAATTACTGGCAGTGTTTGGCGGAAGTCGCCAGACAGTAAAATCATTGCGCCTCCAAAACATCTTGAGCCAGTGCGTATATCTTTCAATGTTCGGTTAAGTGCTTCTAATGCACGTTTATGCGCCATTCGTCCCAGCTGATGATTTTCGATGCTGATAAAACTTTGGCCATTGCTGAGTTTTTTGAAATATGACTTGTTGATTCTTCAATTTTTTGAAGATTTAACGGCACTTTTAATGCTGAATGAGCCGTACGGCATCCTTCTAACAATGTAGCTGCTATTCCAGAAGAAGCAACTGCAAGCGCAATGTTGGATCTCGCACGAACAGTGGCTAAAATTACTGACATGAGGAATGTCTTACCAGTTCCACCACGGGCCTCAAGGAAATATAAACTACCATTTCTATGATCAATTGCCTTTATTAATGTTTCATAAACTTCTTTTTGTTGGCGATTCAACAGTGATACATTCGTTTGAATTACTAAAACTACTTGTTGATCTCTGTTATTCGCTCGACGATTTCGCATTGCCAACCGAGCCGTTTCACGGGCTGCCTCGCTTTGCTCTTGTGATTGAGAAGCACGAAGTCAACCCATACTAACACGGCGCTCTTCATGGGCAATTCCTTGTGCTTCTTCAGTCGTTTCATTCGCAATGTTTCGTATCCTTCTTGCATTACGCCTTTGCCGGGAAAGATTCGATCGTCTTGGTCACGGCATTGATAATGATGATTCAAAGAGAATACAAATTACTGTGATTATATATTTTTGACAAAATTTATATTATCAAATTTTCTACTTAACCATAGACAAAATTACGTTTAGCTGTCATTTGCGTTTTGTTATTCCATATCAGATGCGTTTTTGTTATACCACATTTTATAGTGACTTCACGGAAACGCGTTCGAATGGGATAAAAAAAGAGGTTGTCTGTAAAGTCGGTTTACTGGCGATAGTTTTACGTGATAACGTCATAAGAAAATACTGATTGAATGGTTGCATTTTTCAAAAGAAAATTTTAATTTTATTTGTTTGATAGATATTTTGTATGGATATAGAGAATGAGGTAACATTAACATAACATAATATACTTTAACATAACATAACATAACATAACATAACATAACATAACATAACATAACATAACATAACATAACATAACATAACATAACATAACATAACATAACATAACATAACATAAAATAACATAACATAACATAACATAACATAACATAACATAACATAACATAACATAACATAACATAACATAACATAACATAACATAACATAACATAACATAACATAACATAACATAACATAACATAACATAACATAACATAACATAACATAACATAACATAACATAACATAACATAACATAACATAACATAACATAACATAACATAACATAACATAACATAACATAACATAACATAACATAACATAACATAACATAACATAACATAACATAACATAACATAACATAACATAACATAACATAACATAACATAACATAACATAACATAACATAACATAACATAACATGCTGTTCAAGCAAGGTAACGACGCATGAGCAAGATAACGACGCATTTTTTGGTGCGTGCAGCCGGCTACATAGAGTTATAAGACGTTATCACGTTAAAAAATAATAATAACATTAAAACAACAGGTATTATTAACAAACTTGGTTTTATTTTAAATTCTTCAAGTAAATCAAATTAATAATAATCAATAAGAAGGCATATGCAAATACAAATACGTGAATTTATATATACACATATGCGCATATACATACATATATACGCTCACTTAAGTAGGAGAGAGCAAGATGTCGAACGTTGCCGTTCGTTTGCTTTGTTTGCTTTGTCGTTCGTTCCGCGCTCTCGCTTGCAGTTCATTCAAGGTAACGGCAATGAGCAAGGTAACGAAAAATGAGCAAGGTAACGACAAATGCGCAAGGTAACAACAAATGAGCAAGGTAACACTAATGAGCAAGGTAACGACACATTTTTTCGTGCGTGCAGCCTGTTAAATCGAATTATAAGACGTTATCACGTCAAAAAGTATTCTATGTCCGTCTCCTGGTTCTAAGCTACCTCTCCACCAATTTTCAGCCAAATCGGTTCAGCCATTCCCGAGTTATGAATAGTGTAACTAACATGACTTTCTTTTATATATGTATATATATTAGTAAATGAATTATTAAATGAGAAAGCTACATATATTAGAATCTACTTTAATGAGTTATGAAGAAATTATAGCCAAGTTATGTGATGATATGAATGAGTTACAAATAAATTATGATATTCTTGAATCAGAGCATAATCTATATTAATAAATGAATGCATGTGTTAATATTATTCCATATCAAAATGATTATATATCACACTTATTCAAAATTGATGGTAACAATAAATATAATGGAGGACGCAGATGTGTCATAATGGATTCGTTTTTAGTAAAATTAATTTCTATTGTAATTATTGTATTTATTATAATTCTTATATTAAGTATAATTATATTAATTATAATAAATTTAGATATACAAAAAAGCGTAAATAAATGTATTAAGATTAACAAAAAAAAATATTAAAAATATTTAGGATTTTTTCTAATGCATTAAATGAATAATTGTAAAAACAGTTTTGAGAAAAATAATCAGTTATCAAAAATAGATTTAATTATTTCAAATGGAATAGATAAAATATTGCAAAATGAATACATTTGTATGGTACTAATTATTATTCTATTAATAATGTTTTTTATAATTTGATAAGACAATTAAATACAAGAATACAATAATTTAAATAACGGTTTCCTTTGGAAACATATTAGCAAATTTTTAGATAAATATTTTTTAGTTAAATAAATGAAAGAAGAAAAAGGTATCGAATCCTATGATTTTTATGAACATTTACCATCTAATTCTACACTATTAAATGAATATGGAAGACCGATAGAAATAAATATTAATAATCAAGACATTAAAACATTACCATCAAAAAGTTTACTTAATATTAGAGGTCAAGTTATTGTCAAAGATAAAGAAGGTAAAATATTAGATAAACTTACAATAATCCTGATAAAATAAATTTTCTAAATAATGGGATAATAAATATTTTTCGTAAATTTACATATTTTATTAATTCAGTTGAAATTGACAAAATTGAAAATCCTGCAATAACAACAACAATTAAAGGATTAGCATCATTTTCTAATGATTTATCATTAAATAATGCTGGTTGGCAAATTGTTAATAAAGATAGTGTTTGTAATAAGAAAGGCTATTTTTGACGTGATAACGTCTTATAATTCGATTTAATAGGCTGCACGCACGAAAAAATGTGTCGTTACCTTGCTCATTAGTGTTACCTTGCTCATTGCCGTTACCTTGAATGAACTGCAAGCGAAAGCGCGGAACGAACGACAAAGCAAACGAACGGCAACGTTCGACATCTTGCTCTCTCCTACTTAAGTGAGCGTATATGTGTATGTATATGCGCATATGTACATATATAAATTCACGTATTTGTATTTGCATATGCCTTCTTATTGATTATTATTAATTTGATTTACTTGAAGAATTTTAAGTAAAACCAAGTTTGTTAATAATACCTGTTGTTTTAATGTTATTATTATTTTTTGACGTTATTATAATTCTATGTAGCCGGCTGCACGCACCAAAAAATGCGTCGTTATCTTGCTCATGCGTCGTTACCTTGCTTGAACAGCATGCTATGTTATGTTATGTTATGTTATGTTATGTTATGTTATGTTATGTTAAAGTATATTATGTTATGTTAATGTTAACTCATTCTCTATATCCATGCAAAATATCTATCAAACAAATAAAATTAAAATTTTCTTTTGAATGCAACCATTCAATCAGTATTTTTTTATGACGTTATCACGTTAAACTATCGTCAGTAAACCGACTTTACAGACAACCTCTTTTTTCTGTTAGCATTCCTTTGTGAATTAATATACACATGATGATTATGATGATTACAAAAATTTCATTTTTAAAATTAATCAAAAATTACAATTAATAATATCAAATGATGATACAAATTGTTTAATTACTGATAGTAGTTTGAGTGATCATACTTTTTCTATTGATATTAATCAAATAATATGGAGGATGCCTCATGTTAAATTTACGGTTGAAGCTGATCATGAAATTAATAAAAATATTTCAAATAGTACAAATTTTCAAATGTATTTTAGGAATTGGAGATATTATTGTACTACTGCAATTTCAGCTGTAAAGACTTATACTTGGAACATAACATCATTTAGTGCTAAACCTAAATACTTTCTTATTACATTTCAAACATTAAGAAATCAGAATAATTATAAAGACATTAGTAAATTTGACCATTGTAATTTAGAAAATGTTGTAGTTAAATTAAATACAAATAGATATCCAAACTATGATATGCAACTATCTATTAATCAAAATAAATTTGATACATTATATAATATGTTTCTAGATTTTAAAAATTCATATTATGGTTCTAGTATAAATAATTAATTTTTTTTTGGCGGTGAGGTTGGGTTAAAAATGCCGTCGACGTCCTAAGAAGGACACTTACTTACTCACCCTGCGTCCAGGAACGCCTGTTTTTAAAAATCTATGCTCAATGCTCATCAGTATAAGTTTCCATTTCACGCCTCTTTCTATCATCATTTTCTCTATTATTTCTTAAGGTAGCTCGTTGCAGACTTGTTCTCTCTATGTTCCACCTCTCGCATTTAAAGAAGGTGTGCTCCGCATCATCATACTCAGTATTTCCATAAATCCAGTTTGGTAGGTTCGTCTTTCTCATTCGCCACAAATACTTGCACTTTCCCATGTCCGGACAAAAACTGTGAGGTAATAGTTGACCTCGCCGTACTTTCTTTCTACCCACTTTTTTAGATCGGGTATTAGTCTCGCTGTCCATCTACCATACCGTTCAGAGTTCCATCTTGCCTGCCAAAGTGTGAGCGTTTGAACTCTAATATCGGAGAAACGTGGTACTGGGATTCCTGTGTTTTTTGCCTCCCATCTCCGTTTGCGCTCTTGTGCTAGAATATCTATAGGGATGGTTCCGCTGATAACTAACACCGCTGCTTCAGATACTGTTCTGTATGACGAAGCCACTCTGAGAGCGCAGGTGCGTTGCACAGATTGCAAAGTTTTCCGCTGGCATTGCACCCTTAGCGAATCTGCTCATATTTCGCATCCGTATAAGAGAATCGAGTTCGTCGTGTCCATTAAAAGTTTTCGCTTGTACTGCGTTGGACCTCCAAGGTTTGCCATGAGCTTACTTAACATGCCGCTTACTTTGGCAGCTTTTGTGGCAGCATGGTTTATATGCGCCCAGTAGGGTAGCCTTGTGTCTAATTGCACTCCTAGGTACTTGACCACTCTTTTTGTCGATAAAGTGGTATCAAGTACTTGTATGTCTACTTCTAATGGGATAGGTCTGTTCGTTAGAAGGATTAGCTCTGTTTTCTCCATCCATGGACTTCTAGCCATGTCTGAACTCGGATCATCACCTGATTCAACTTCCTTTTGGCTTCGTCAGTGCGTCGGGCGATTATTACAGCTGCAATGTCATCTGCGTATCCCACTTAATGCACATCCTCAGGCATCTCTATTCGAAGGATTTCTTCGTAGCTTATATTCCAGAGTTCAGGTCCGAGTATTGATCCTTGGGACGCACCTGCTGTTATTCTGGATCTTGAATTTTACCTTTAAGGCTTCAATTACGTCGTCCCAGCTCAAACTGTTGAAAGCATTTCTAATATCCAGTATGGCTAGTAATACTAAGCGTTTGGAGTATCGATTACCTGCCTGGGCATTTTCTACGCTAGCTATTACATCTTGGATGGCTCCTAAGGTAGATCTGCCCCTTCTAAAACCATGCTGCCTGTTGGAGAGGCCGTCGCTGTTCTCTACGGCTTCGCTAAGCCTTTGCTTTATCAGTTTCTCAAAGAGTTTACCTGCGCTATCCAGCACACATAATATAAGAATATCCAATAATATACATTGATGCGTCTAAACAAAATGAGGTAATGAAAGAGGCTGCTATTGATATTAAAATTGAATTTAAATGGACAGAAAATTTTCCAGCAAATACAACTGTTCATTGTTTAATTACACTGGCCTGCGAAATCTCGCTTTTTTACAGTTTCTAAAACCGCTATGGGTGTTTCCTGAAGGTTTTTTTATGCTGAAAACGAATATGACCTTGAAAATGCCCCAGCACGTCAGGATTTTTGGCAATTTGAGATTAAATAGTCAAAAAGATTTTTATATTAATCGCAGAAATATTTTTACAGCTCTTAAATTAATTAATAATTGAACTCTGCTATAAGAAAATCTCTATAGTGCCAGTCTGAGTATATGAAACCAGTTAGTGTTCTCCAATTTTGGCCATTTAGTATATATATAATATTACTTCAGCGTCGTTTAGCTTCTCTGCATTTAAGTATCATTGTCTGATTTCCTTCAGGACAGGGCACCTTCCTTAGAAGTGAGACATGTCTTCTTCTTCGTTTGAGTTACTTAGTGTGCAAATTTTTACCGCGTTTCCATAACCTATTGCATTTTTTTTTAGTTTTAACAAACCACATCTTGCTTTAAATATTGTTGTTATGTCAGCTAACCGCATATCTTCTCTAAAGTATAATTCTCCTTTTGAGTGATCTACAGTTAGTAAGAGAAGTAAGTATACACTGGACACGTTTTCAAATTTCCCCCAATCGATTCCTTCAAACAACATAAGTTATAACAAAATTGTGTTTTATTTACATGAATGAAATACAAAAATTTTTATAATAAACTTTATAAAAATTCATGTCTCAAAAGTAAGTATACAGTTCATCATATTATTAATTTGTGAAATCAAAAACATAATTAAAATCAAATCCTAGTATTTGGTAGGTTAACTATTAGACTTTACAATCGCTTTACGTCGTGAAAGCATTGATTTCACCAAGTTTTCAGTTACAGCTGGTCGTATTTTATTCCATTCCTCTTGAAGGACGTTTTTCAGTTGTTCCTTATTTCTAATCGGATGTTTACGTATTTGCTGCTTTAAATGTTCCCATAAATGTTCGATTGGGTCGGTGTCGGGGGACTGTGGCGGTGTTTTCAGCTGTTTTCGCACATTGTATAACAGCTACTCTCGTACAATGTTGGATGTGTGCTTCGGGTCATTATCCTGCTGGAAGATAAACGTTCCTCCGAAGCCTAATTTCGTAGCGCTTTCTCTTAAATTATTTTTCAAAATATTTAAATAACCATATCGGTCATAATATTTTCGATAAATACCAAGTTTCCAACCCTGTTTGCAGCCATACATCCCCAAACCATCTCAGAGCCCCCTCCATGCTTCACAGTGCCGGTCATATTGTTTGGATCCAATTCCGCGTTAACTTTTCTCCAAACTTTTTCACGGCCATCAGATCCACAGATACTGAACTTACACTCATCAGAAAATATGACTTGGTTCCAAAACGTTTGGCCATATTTTTCATGATCTTTGGCAAATGAAATCCGTCTACTCCGATTGACACTACTCACGAAGGGTTTTTTCCCAACATTGCTCCCATGCTAACTAGCACTATGCAAAACCCGGCGAATAGTTTGGCTGCTAATTTGTTTTCCAAGCTCATTTTCAACTTCAGATTTGAATTTGGAGCCACTTATTTTGGGGTTTGTCCTGATTTTCCGTACGACTAAGCTTTTTTCTCTGGGACTTAAGAGCGGCGGACGGCCACAACGCTCTTTATTAGTGGTGCTTCCGGCACTTTTATATTTATTCACAATATTTTGAACTGTAGCAAAACTTCTATCTATCAAACAACCGATTTCTCGCAATGATTTATATTCCTTGTGATATTTTATAATCAGTTTTTTTAAATCATCAGAAAGCTCTTTTCCTCTTGGTGCCATTACTAAAAATGTCGCAAAAATTAATACAAAACGTACTTCCATAAATTTTTATACTCACTTTAATTATTTCCTTTTAATAGTTTTAACTTTTTTAATCAATGCGTAAAAATAAATGTTATGCTAACTGAACAATGTTTGCTGTAAACTAACTTTTGTGACATAAATTTGGCTGGCATCAAAGACAAAGCAAAGTGTGGATAACGGTATCTAAAATTTACAGCTAAATTAAGGCGCATATGAAAGCTTATCCAAGTACACAATTACCATGTGTAAAATGTTTTGATTACATATTAAGGAAAGCGTTAGCGTCAAACAATTCCATAAATTAGGCTCCTGTATACTTATTTATGTTACTAACTGTAAGTGTTTATATATTCGTGTTTATATATTCAAAGAGTTGATAATATTGTACATTGTGCAGCGGCACCGCTGTCGTAGTCATATCGACTGAATGGATACAAAAGCTTCTGTTCTCAAAGTATTCGTTGATGCAGTACCAGCTGGTGATAACAGAGGAAGAGGAAGGCCTCCTCTGCGTTGGAAAGATCAGGTCGAGAAGGACTTGGTTTCATTTGATGTACCTATGCAACTGGTGCCAGTTAGCACGAGAAAAAAAACGACTGAACGGAATCGACGAAACCAAAATTGCACATAATTAGCTGTTACAGCATTCACAATTTAAGCGGCCTAACATTTGCTTTTTCGCCCTTTATCAAAGAAAAACTGTAAAATGTACCGAATTTTCTTTTTGACCTGAATGGAACGAACAAGAAAGAAGGTATTTTTTTATAAGTACATTGGCTTGTATGACGCATGTTTTTGTTATACTTTGCACTTAATCGTTTTTTATTGTAAACTGCAATCACCAAATCGGCGCAAGTCAGACTGCAAGCAGAAGCGCACAAAAGGTCTTATTCCACAAAAACTGATTTTCTTTTAGCCAATTGCACAAAGTGAACGTCTCTTTTGCATCAAACTTTAACTTTGTTCTCAAAATTTGCATCTGAGGGATAATTTTTGCTGACATTATCGAACGCCTACTTAATGAATTAGAAAGAACCATTACAATATTTTGTGTTATCGAACGCAACTACAATTTATATGTTTACAATTTTTTCACAGTGCACGAATATGTTCGCTCATTAATGTCGCTGTTCTGAAAGCCTACGTTTAGGCGCTTAATGTTGTACAGTACACCTTTTTGTGCGGAAGGCGTAATTGTGACAATTCTAACAACACCGAAAAGGCGGTTCCTTAAAATTGTAAGAATCGACTCCTAATATTTAATATGTCTTCGTATGGTATGAAAGCAGTTTAGTTTCTAGTTTAGTTTCATTGGCTGTCGATTGCGGAACTCAAAATGTTAGCAAAAAAATCAGCAGCAGTGCAACCGCAAAATAATACTGATCCCATATATTATATAATTTTTGATGATTATTTAAAACCGAAAAAAACTAAAGAATTCTCACAATTTAATGGAGTGCATTCACAGGACGTCGACTTAAAGTCAAGTATACGTGAACGATGGCGTCTTCTGAAGGAGAAACAAACAAGGAAACGAGTATTAAAAGTGAAGCCAGTGAATAGTGTAAAAGCAAGTGAAACGGCAGCTCAGCAAAAAACAGGAAGTACTACGAGTAAAGTGAAGAATAAAGTAGTCAATTATTGGCACACTGAAAATCGAACAGACAATTGTAGACCAAAGACTGATTTCGAAATCTACTGTGAGGTGACAAGTTTACACGGTTTTAGCAACTTCTTGGGCGCTTCAACATGGCAACGCATTTTTTGGTATTTCATTTTGTGCATTATGATTGTGATGTCTATAACGCTTTTGATGCAGTCAGTAAATTTGAATGCCGATGATCCAACTATTTTATATGTGGAAACTACAACAGCCACTGTTTGGGGTTCATCCTTCCCATCTGTTGCGCTATGTAATTTTAATCGCATTTCGGAGAAGAATCTTAATGAACTGCTAAATAAAGAGTGAGTATGAGATGCAAAGGACATGACATGTCGATGAGCAATGGTGAAGCTGATTTTTATATAAATAGCAGTTCGAAAAGAAATCTCAATTCAACTGAGATTTTATTTTGTTTATTAAGACTAAAATGTAATTAGGAATAGAAATACTTGAATTTAACCCATCTTCTACCGGTAATAGATTCCGTGTAGATAATTGCGGGAAATTTTGTATGGTTGGTATTAAAGGACTCCTGATCATACATGATTTACAAATTTTCAGACCGATAGGTCTTCCGGATGCACCAGGACAGACTGTTGCGAAAACGCAACGCTGGTTGAAACGCTGTGATCGTATTCATAGAAATAATATAACTTACGCAGAGTTCTATTTGGGTATTTTTTTGAATTCTCTTTATTAATATAGTTGCATTTTGTTAAGTTTACAATGTAATAGTTTTGCAATATTTAAAAAAAAAAACATTATTTTTTCTTATTTCCTAAATCTGTATGGTATTCATCAAAACATTTTGGATGTAATCTCAAATTACATTTTTTACATTCATAAACAGTTTGTGAGTGAGACATATAACATCTTTTACGTTTGTTGCCTGGTTTGCTAGGTTTCCATACGGCATGATCACGAACACTTATGCGAGGTAAATGGACTGGCCTCTCTGCTTCTTCGATGTCTGATGAATCACTTATTCCATCAGAAACTTCTTCACAATATAAAAGTAAAGATTCTGCAATTTCAGTTTTAAAAGAAATTTGAGACATATGGCGAGTTCCTTCTGACTTACAAATCTGGCAATGAATTTTCCATGCGTTAACAGTGGTACTATTGACTGAATTAGTCCATAACGGCCACCACCATTTTTTTCCACGAATACTAACGCGATAGTTAGCTACGGCGTTATCATGTAGGTCTACCCCTCCCATGTGTTGATTGTAGTCATGAATAAGACCAGGTTGTTCAACAGATACTTTTTTCTTCTCGGCTTTGCACCAACGTTGTGAGACAGCTAGTAGGTCGACAGGCTTGAAATTAGAAATGACTGTTACTGCTTCATTATCTTGCCAACAAGCAACAAATAATTTATTATTTATCTCGGAGCAGTAGTCGTATTGGTGTTTTTTCAGTTTTTTTCCAGTGCTTAGCAATTTCTCTGCACCTCTAAGACGATTTGATCTTACAGTTTCTGTTGCTCTGAAACGTTTTTCACTCAACAAACAAAACAAATAGTATGACGAAAAAAAATTATCAAAATATATGGCATGATTATCTGTATTTCGAACGTTTTCTAACAATAATAGAACAACAGAAGCGCCTAAGCCTACATTCTTGTCTTAAGGTACACTCGATCCGCCATATGGTGCTACTGCATATAAATAACCGGTGTCTGAACAAAGAGCCCAATACTTGAAACCAAATCGAATTGGTTTGTTACGAATAAATATTTTGCACGAATGTCGACCAAAATATGGTATCATTTGTTAATCAATTGACGGAAACGTTTCAAAAACTCCAAACTGCATGTACTTACGCTTCAGTGCATCAATAAGTGGACGAACTTTAGCAAATCTGCCTGTGGCATCAATGCCATAATTGTCCATTAGATGAAATATTCTTTTGATCAACTGGAAGTTATTACGCGATAAAGCTTGCTTTACTATAGGTATACCAAGTGTTTGCTGTGTACTCCAATAATGTTCAACGTGAGGTACTTTATGATAACCACTTAGTATCAAAATTCCGATGAAACGATATATCTGTTGTTTGCTAATATCCACTACGATATTATTTTGTTGAGCATACATATTTGTATTCACGACCAGCATTTGCATTATTTCTTCTTCGAAGAACTGCAGAAACAATTCAAATTGTGTTTTGCCACCTGAAAGAAAAATTTTATGAGCCAAAAATTATCATAGGAATAAAATATTCAGACTCACTCATAGAATCAACAATATTGCTTTTTAAAGATTCCACACCTGATTCGTCAGAGGGTCCAAATTTAAAATCAATTCGTTTAGCTTTTTTCCAGTTTGGTGTACCGAAATCTTTTTCTGCTGTGTACCTAGCTGTTTTTGCAGAACAGGATGGTCCATCATCAGGTATTCCAACTAAGCATGACGGCGGCGACGCAAAATCTTCCACATCTGATTCATGTTCGACCTCCAACTCTCCACAAACATCCGTCATAGCTGGTATCTCTGTTATCATCTCATTATCGTCAATAAGTTCTTCGTCACTTACAGCATCAACATCTGCTGGTGGAATATATACGACAGAAGTTATTTTTTTCGAAATAGGCTTAACAATTTTCATTCGTTTAGCTGAAACTACTTCGCCTTCATCCTCACTGCTCGAAGTATTTATGTAGGATTCTATTTCCCCAATGGTTAAAAAACGTCGGCGATCCATTACTCTTCAATAAAGAATTAAGTAAGGGTATACAATTTTGACAAAAAATATCAAGAGCACATTAGTCTTACCATAACTATAAAAGCTTTCAACGAAATACTTCTAAATGTATTTTTACTTGCACAAATGAAAATAATAGCTCTTATGGTACAAATTGCCATATGAAAATGACATAAACATCAATTTTCCCGCCAAAAATAATGTCATCAAAACGTTGAAGTCATATGAGTCGTTTCAACCAGCGTTGCGTTTTCGCAACTCCTGTTTTTAAGAGTTTATTTTTGCAAGAAAAATTCAGCTGCATTAGCCGCTGTTATGATAATGTTATTATTTCATATCTCATATTTAAGAAACTAGTAGAAAACGTAAAAAAAACTATTTTTAGTTCTTAAACAGTTTTATGAAAAAGTTATTATTTTGCACACTTTTTTCTACACTTATCCTGATTTGGAACAAATCCGCACACAAAAAATCTTAGAGCATAATTATAAAGTCAAAAGTCCAAATTACAATATAAAATATAACATTTTTGAGATATCTTTTTTTTTACTGTAGCCACAAAGGTTCAAAGTTGCTGTTGTGAAAACGCAACGGCGGTAGAAAATGGGTTGATCCTTTTGCATCACAGCTCGAAACGCGCGATGTACTCAAAATACCTTGCGTTGGCGAGACGTTTACTGTTTGTTCTAATGAAAAAGAATGTTACAGTATTACCAAAATTATTTATTTTCCACAAATTAGAAAAACATTTATTTATTATTATTCCGTTCTAGGTGATAAGAGATGTCTGAATTTGGTATCCCCGCAAAACTAATACGGCTATGCAAGATGACGTTGCTCAACACCAGCAGCGCCGTCAGAATTGGGAAGGACCTCTCCGAGCCGTTTGATACCAAACGAGGTTTCAGACAGGGTGACTCGCTGTCGTGTGACTTCTTTAACCTGATGTTGGAGAGCATCGTACGAGCCGCAGAACTTAATCGCTCAGGCACAATATTTTATAAGAGCGTACAATTGTTGGCGTATGCCGATGATATTAACATCATCGGCCTTAACAACCGCGCTGTTAGTTCTGCCTTCTCCAAGCTGGATAAAGAGGCAAAGCGAATGGGTCTGGTGGTGAACGAGGACAAAACGAAGTACCTCCTGTCATCAAACAAACAGTCGGCGCACTCGCGTATCGGCACCCACGTCACTGTTGACAGTTATAATTTCGAGGTTGTAAAAGACTTCGTTTATTTAGGAACCAGCATTAACACCGATAACAATGTCAGCCTTGAAATCCAACGTAGAATCTCTCTTGCCAACAAGTGCTACTTTGGACTAAGTAGGCAATTGAGTAGTAAAGTCCTCTCTCGACGAACAAAACTAACACTCTACAAGACTCTCATCATGCCCGTCCTAACGTATGGCGCAGAAGCTTGGACGATGACAACATCCGATGAAGCGACGCTTGGAGTGTTCGAGAGAAAGATTCTGCGCAAGATTTTTGGACCTTTGCACGTAGGCAACGGCGAATATCGCAGACGATGGAACGATGAGCTGTATGAGCTTTACGACGACATAGACATAGCGCAGCGAATAAAGATCCAGCGGCTACGTTGGCTGGGTCATGTCGTCCGAATGGATACAAACGCTCCGGCACTGAAAGTATTCGATGCGGTACCAGCTGGTGGTAGTAGAGGAAGAGGAAGGCCTCCTCTGCGTTGGAAAGATCAGGTGGAGAAGGACTTGGCTTCACTTGGTGTGTCCAATTGGCGCCGGTTAGCACGAGAAAGAAACGACTGGCGCGCTTTGTTAAACTCGGCCAAAATCGCGTAAGCGGTTATCGCGCCAATTAAGAAGAAGGTGATAAGAGAGAGTTTTTGATCGAGGATTATTTCGTCGAGAGATGCAAAAGGGTTCAATAAATACATATATGAAAACCCGGAACGGAAAATAATAGGATAATTATTGTGAAATTTCAATTTTTTCAATAAAAAAATAATTAAATGCTTTCAAATATTGTAGAACAGTTTCGAAAATACATACGAGGGTCGTTTGAAAAGTCCGTGCAAAAATAAAAGATACTTAATTGTTTGTGGCAAACTTTTTTTAATTTTCGACATAACCTCCTCTTAGGCTTACATACTTCGTGCAACGCTGTTCTAGTTAAGTGATCCCATCCATTTAATAGGATTTATCCATGTCTGAAAAATAGCCACTCGTTTCTGGAATCATTTCCTCGCTTGAATAAAATCTTTTTTCTGTCAGTCATTGTTTCAAATTCGGGCACAAATAGTGGTTCGAGATATCCCAGAGAGCCAAGTCTGAAGAAAAGAATAAATGTGAAACGAGTTGGAATCCTATTTTCAATAATTTTGCGCCCACAACTGCTGAGCTGGTACACGTTGTCGTCTTGGAAAAGGAAAATCACTCGACTTCCTCGACTTAAAGGGATGTCTAACACCCAGAAATAGATCGTTCTCGCTGAAACTGGATGTGTGTTCTTCCAAGAGATGCTACTACTTAAACATAACCTCGATAAGCACCAGTAGTGTCATCTCTCTGACTTTGCACGGACTTTTCAAACGATCTTTAACACTCTTTGTGCATCTTTTACGTTTTAAAAATTGTTTAGCGATTTCTATAAATACTATTATTAAGCACCACATTTCGATTTTTTATTAATCGCTCACAGAATACAATCATACACCGAGTTATGTACCATATATTTTTTTTAACAAAAATAAAACTTGTCTTTCGAAGGTAATTTTTTGCTTAGCGATTATAATTATTTTGTAAGTAGTATTTGTTTGATCAAAAATAATCATTGTTTTTTCATGAAAAACGTATTTATTTTTTACAAAAAAATGATGACTATTTTTTTATAAAAATGATGCCTATTTTTTATAAAATATAATGATTATTTTTGGAGTTTATCAAAAAAATATACCTCATTTCTAAAGCGATATTTTTTGTTTTAGAAATGAAAATTATTTTTTGAGTTCAAAACTCAACACCTGACCTATACCATGGTGAAAAGAGTTTTAGAGATGTACTACCTAGCGAATTTGACAGATATGCCGACGTCATGCGCTTTGTGTTGCACTAAGCTAAAGCAAAACTTTGTGAAATACAAAGCGAATGACGTAGAATCCAAAGTTCCCTTCACAAATTAGTTTTTTTCATCATATCTAACGATCAAACCTGGTATCTATCATCCTTGCACCTGACCTATACTCACCAGAATTCACCTCAACTCACCTGACCTTAACTCGTGGCATTTTATAAGGATGATAGAGCCAGCTTTGACCAAACTGCTGTCACGTCATCGTGTCACGTGGCAGCCGAATTCTCACTTCTCATTTCACACGTATTCACACACTCTTCCAATCAGTCGTCATTCATGCGGAGTAACATGGAAGAAGACTATGTTGATTTTTATTTTTCATATATTACCAATAAAATCTCAATTTTTTCGTAAACAAACCGCTGTCATGACCCCGGTGACTTCAACCAATCAGCTGCCTCTTTCGAATTCGCGGAGAGCCGATTAACGGTCTGACCTTGGGCACACCTTCCGAATTCTTTTCCCCATGGCATCTGAGCTCAGCGAAGTAAATCCCAAATAAATTAAATACTTGAACTTATAACACATGGGCTTAAAAGTTCCGGGCCTAATAAAGAAAACGCGTTTTGTTTTGTTCAAAACTTGCTTTACTCATCAAAGTAATTTCCATCAAGACCAACGCAATCATTCCAGCGCCGCTCTAACATTTCAATACCACTTCTGTAGAACGATTTATCTTTTGTCTCAAAAAAAAAGGCTTCAGTTTCAGTGATAACTTCTTCATTCGGACGAAATTTCTTACCAGCCAGTATTCGCTGGGAGGCAAATCTAACGGATACGCTGGATGTGGGAGCAATTTGAAGTTCAATTCATGTAGTTTTGCCATTGTTTTGATTGACTTGTGACACGGTGATTTGCCTCGAAAGTGAGCAAAGGCGGTACACACTTTGATTAGAGCTCTCTCATAGTTAAATGCTCATGCAATATAAAACCACGACGTCCTTTTGATATCTTTACCGATGTCAGTTAACTCACGCAACTTCACTTTTCGATCATTCAAAATGATTTAGTGGATTTTTTTATGTTTTCTGGTGTTACCGCTTCACTTGGCCGTCAACTGCGTTGATCATCGGATAATCGGTGCCTCTACGACTACGTTTGAAGTCAGCAAACCATCGTTTTGTTGTTGTTTCTGATGGAGCGGAGGCTCCATAACACTTTTCAAGCCATTGCTTTGTTCGAACGGTATTTCTACCCATCAAGAAGCAGTGTAAAATTAAAGCACAAAATTTTTTTTGATCCAAAATAAAATTTGATGAAAGTAACAAAAGTAGCGTCACTCTTAGCACAATAACTCACGAACTAATGAATAGAATATCAGGAAATTTAAATAGCTGTTTTATTTTCTTAAGGTTAGTACTAACTGGAAAAGAGGTGAATGCAATAAAACTAGTGCTTTCTATGTGTTGGTCCCGGGGCTATTCAGTCCATGTGCTATATTTCTTCTTCCCTATGTCCAGTAATTTTAATTGATATTTTTTTTAATTATTCACCCTGATACCTAAACCATTTTAGGAAATATGCCATTAAAAACTATAACTTACTAGTATCTAAAATATTAAATAAATTTCCCTTTTTCTCTCAGCTTTAGCCCGGAAGCAGCTGAGCAAATACGCCTGCATGTTCGATCCCTTCTATACAGCACATTGCCCGTAAATGCCAAGTCTACTGACCGTCGTTTAATGCAAATGATTTTGAACAACGAAAACTATACAGACTACGAGTTTTTAAGAAAAATTTCTCCAGATTGTGAGAGTCAACTACTGAGGTGCAAATTACATGGTCAAATCCGTCCGTGTAATCGTCTTTTTCAACGCGTACCTACTCAGCATGGCTTTTGCTGTTTATTCAATTATGATGCGGTCATCAACAAATATAAATCAAAGGAAAATTTGAAAAAACACACAAATATGTATGGCCAAAAATGGGGTCTAACAGTGCTGATCGATCCGCAGGCAGACGACTACTACGCCTCAGAACATAAATTGGCTGGCTATGAGATATTTGCTCTAGTGCCTTTCGAATTTGTTACGCTGAATTCGAAACATCAGAAGGCATTCATTCGCGATAATATCCATATCCATCTCACACCATTGGTCACTTATGCCACAAAATATGTCGGAGGGTATGCTTTGAAGCAGCGTCGTTGCTATATGCCTGATGAATATAAATTGATCACATTTTCTAAATACACACAAACAAATTGCTTTGCCGAGTGTCGCAGCAAAAAAATGTTGCAGCTTTGTGGATGTGTGCCACCACTATGGCCACGTGCGGCCAATTGGGCCATTTGCACATTGACGAACGCGAGCTGTGTCGTCGCTAATTCTGGTAAGTATGGGAAGGAAATATTGCAGTAGGTTCTTAAATTATATCTTATAAATATTTGCAAGCTCATTTCAAAACTCACAATCGTTGCTGCAGATAAATTCACGGAAATGTTATTAAATAGCAGTATGGACTATAAAACCAATCCCAATGCCGAAGAATACATTTGCGACTGTTATCCGAGGTGTAGCTTCACGAGATACAAAACACAATTCGATGCAATTACTTTGGATAGGAATAATTCTATGAATGAACTGGAATTCTAGTAAGTCCAAAAGCTTATTAAAAATTCATTATTATTTTTGTTATTGGAGGATTGGAATTAGTAGCAACAAAATAGTTTGTTATTAGACCAACTCGAAATTGAAGTAAAACAATCAGAGAATCGAAAGAAAATATCTTTTTTGCCATAAGTGAAACCAGACGGCCGCCGTAGCCGAATTGGTTGGTGCATGATTAACATTCGTAGGTGCACAGGTCCCAAGCCTCGGGCACAAAACATTAATTAATAGAAAACGTTTTTTCTAATGGCGGTCGGTCCTCTGCAGACAATGGCAAACATCTGAGTGTATTTGCTATGAAAAAAGCGTAATGATTTTCATCTTGAATCACCTGCCTGTATTATTGTATTGGTTCAACAAATTTAAACGTGGGCGAACATCTGTTTTTGGCGAGGGGTGAACAGTACTTCCAAGAGACGTGGTTACCGAAGAAATCATTCAAAAAGTACACGACATGTATCGCGGTGGTCGACGAACGAAAGTGCGCGAAATAACAGAGGCCATAGATGTGTCGACCGGAACGGTAATTAATATCTTACATGATAAGATGGCGATGAAAAAACTGTCGGCGCGATGGGTGCACAAACAAGAACAAGCGGATGCGGCTGATAATTTCAAAGCAGTGTTTGGTCTAGTGCAATATAAGCGAGGTCCAAAGGAATTTTTTCATGTTGTCACCGTTGATGAAAGCTGAACTCAGCATTGCACACCAGAAGCTAAGCAACAATTCAAGCAATGGATTTCTCCCGGTGAGTCTGCTCCAAAGAAGACGTAGGTACTTCCATCGGCCAGAAAGGCCATAGCGACGATTTATTGGGATGCGAACGGCGCCGTCCTCATGGGTTTTTCTGAAAAAGGAAGAACGATCACTGGACAATACTACAGTGAGTTATTGGCCCGCTTTCACAAAAATTTAAGAAGACACGGCCTCATTTGGCGAGAAGGAGGAACTGTTCCCCCACGATAACGCTGAAGCACATGCATCCGGAGTTGTCGCCGCCAAACTACATGAATCGCGTTATGAAAATGCTACCGCACCCCCGGTATTTACCTGATCTGGCTCCCTGCGACTTTTTTTGTTTCTTACATGAAGAATTGACTCCCGGGAAAAAAATTTAGTTCAAACGACGACAAATCCTATTTTTGGGTGAAGTGTGTCTTTCTAAAATTAAAAAAAATATGAGGTTCTCATTTCTAACACAGGTACTTATTGAACCCCTCTCATAATATTATGTTTGAGATATAAATTTATTATTCTAAATAGTAATGAATTTACTATCAATTAAATGACTGTGGCGGCTATGCTGAACAGCTCTCATCAAAATAAGCGTCCGGGATCTAAGCACAGTAATATCGCAGACTTTGGTCGAGTTTGGCGTGGTCCACACGTGGAGCTTTCCTCGTGGTGGTGGGTGAATTTGACTGTAAACGCCCCTACTTCTCCTTCTCCTCCTAGGGTTATCCTGTGTTCTCTGCTTCTCCAAATACACAATTGCGATCGCCACTAAGTACGGAGCGGCTACAAAGATCAAGTCGCTAACCACTAACGGTTGGGATAAATACAAAGCACAAATACAAAAAACACCGAACGATGACTATTTACGGTTGTGTTAACCGCTATGTGTGCAATACCTGAACCTGCTATCCCCGTATCAAAATATTGAGTCTTAGCCCCACGCAAGCAGAACAGTTGTGAAGAAAGTGCAGATACATATGATTCACCTCATTCAGCACTGCAATAGGAACTTGAATTGATGTCAAGTTGCACCGCGCGGATGCCTAATGGACTATATCCGGAAAGGGCACCTACACAATTCAAGAGTTGAGAGTGAACAAAATTTGTTGGCGACCTTGCAAGTTGGTATGCTTTCCCAGTACTCGCTAAATTGACACGAAGTGCGCCACTCTAGGAGCAAACCATAGTTAGTCAAAGAAATCCTAATCTACTCATTTCGCATGGAAATCAGCCCTGGCTAACTAACTCATCCGCCATTCCAGGAGCAAACTGCAGTCAAGTGAACTCCAGTGCGCTCATTTTGCGGGGAAATCAGACCTGGCTAACTAAATCAGATGCCCAGAGTTTTTCTACAATGCATTCGGATGCGGTCAGATAAGGAGGCAGGCATTCTTCGACTAATTTTGATTGCACCTTAATTGCCTGCTGGCTGTTGGAGTAAAAGTTTACTTCCTTGACAGTTGTTACACAAGTGATCAAACAATTGATGCTGCTTCTTTGATTGCGGTTATATAATATCTGCTTGGAATATATAGCAACTTCTACATTCAGTTTCGAGCCATCCCAGTTAGAATTCACCAGGTCCTAGCAAATGCTACAAGCCGCCCACTTTTCCGTTGAGGGGATATGAATAGCGAATATCCCGCTGCGGCCAGCGTGGGTGTTCATCGGGTGATCTCAAAATTTTGCTACTAATATGCTTTTAGCCCAGTCTGATTGTGGCTCGTGCAGTGTCAATGCAATGTCCACAGCTACTCATTTAGGATTGCGTTAAGCGTTATAGGAGGAGTGGTCCAAAGCACTCCAATTATTCCCATGATTGTAGATTTAAGATTTTTTCCACCTTCTTAACAAACATTATTTTCTTCAGCGAGTTGCGCCAGATGGGGACTCCATACAACATAATTGGTTCCGGAATAGTATTTTAGAATCAAAAGAAGACCCTAGGTAAGAGGGTTCATCTTTCACTGATGGCACCTCTACAGCCATATAAGACTGGATTGATCTCAGTTGCTTCACCCAACCAGGCGGCACTAATGGAGTACCCAATATTGACGATGGTTGAGCCGACTGCGGCTTATTTGACAACTGCATTTAGGTAACCCGCACAGAGCATTCAGAAACTTTCTCCTTACAATTTGGCAGTTATATTCATACGTGGGTGCAATCGCCTGACATCCACTTCCCCCAAGCTTCTTCAGGAAGTCGATGACTATGACAATCCAGAGTATCAGTGAGAGAACCCCGCCTTTCGAGTGCCCCACTCAGCCGTCGGCAGAAAGATACACTGCTCTATTCTGTCTCGACAGCTTTGTCGCTAAGCATTTTATATTATAGATAATCTTAATAAACCGCAGTACATTCAGAGATTTATTGATTAACTCCTGGACGACATTATTAAAAGCACCCACTATGTCGAGGAAGGCGCCCACTGGGAACTATTTTCGAGATAGCGATGACTCTATATCTTTAAAAAGGTTGTAAAAGGCCGATTTTATTGATTTGCGTCTACAATAAGCGCATTGGACATGCGACAATTGCCCCCGAGGAATTTCAAGCAGAATAACACTAGTCTACAAGGAAAAGTATCCGAAATAATTTAAACTAATATCTGCTTCTCTGTCCATGCAAAATTCGGATTGATAACTAAAATTAATTTATTAGTTTGAGTTTTTACGATAATCGTATCTTTCGTGTTTAATGGAACTAGGCCGACAAAATTTAACCTCAGAATTGCTCTATCAGCTCTGGTTTTCGAGATATCCTAACCTAAAAGTGCAAAAAACACCATTTTTGCCCATGAACATTTCAAAATGCGATATCTCTGCGAAAAAAAATGATATTTGAGCAAACAAAACGCCATTTGAAAAAAGAAGGATTGTATTTAAAGATGCCATCCTTTAATTTTGGTGAAAGAAAACATCTGCAAGGCTACATAACCTCAAATATGGGCAAAAATGGGGTTTTTTGCACTTTTAGGTTAGGATATCTCGAAAACCAGAGCTGATAGAGCAATTCTGAGGCCAGATTTGGATTCAGCGCATCATTAACCTTCGGAAATATATAGTCTGGTTTCTGGGTCTGAATGTTGGTTAAATTTTGTCGGCCTGTGTAATCAGCCTATCAAATGCCTTCAACAAGAAAACACAGACTAACCATTTGAATAGCCTATTTATACAGGTAAAGGCGTTTGGAATCTGCTTAAACATTTTATTAGGCAATAGGTTAGAAAGTACTGGCTCTCTCTTCGATAAATTTATATTTCAATCCCTGCCTTTTCGAGAGTTTTTATGTTTAATACAGTAGCGCACTTAAGTATAAAGTGAGTTCTACGCTCGCCACAGCCGAATGTGTACCATTCCATTCGTAAATGCCTGCATTCAAATCTCCGGGCACGAAACGCCAAATGATCGAAAAGTTTTTTCTAATATCGATCACCCCTTGGCAGAAAATGGCTAACCTCCGAGTGTATTTTTTTCCATGAAAAAGCTCCTCATAAAAAACCATCTGCTGCTCGGAGTTGGCTTAACCCCTTAAGTGGAAATGACGAGTGTCGCCCGCAAAAATTTTCTCTGCCAAATTCGACATTGACGGGCTACACCCGCCGCATATTTAAATGTTTCAAAAGCAGTAGTAGTAAATTTAATAAACTTAAAAACAACCGTTATAATAGTTTAGTTTTATTTTCTGATAACACCCGCACAGAGTTGCATTAAAATTAAATAGTCTGAGCACGCATGTTTCTTCGAAATTAAATCGTAAGGCAAGGGGTTAAAACTGTTGGCGCCAATTTAACAGTAAAAGGCGAACGATATCGCGCCATGATAAATGACTTTTTGATGCCGAAAATTGAAGTCCGTGACCTCCATAGTGTTTGGTTCGAACAAGACGGCGATACTTGCCATACAGCCCGTGAAATAATTGATTTACTGCGTCGTCGTTTCGGTGAGCAATTTATTATTTGGCCACCCAAATAGTGTGATATCACCCCTTTTGACTTTTATATGTGTAGGTATGTAAAGTCTAAATGCTTTGTGGATAAGCCTGCTGCGATTGAGTGATTGGAAGCCAACATTATTAAAGTTATTCACGAGATACCGATCGAAGTCCTCCAGCGAGCCGCTCAAAATTGGTGTTTACGGTTGGCCGAATTACGACATAGTTGCGGCTAACATTTCAAAGGGATTATATTTAAAAAATAAATATCATGCATGGTTCTACACAAAAATAATGAAGATTAATCAATTAATTTGAATTTTCGTTGATTTATTTCAATTTAAAATTCGATACCTCTAAATTGATCATCCTTAATATCTGATATATTTGTAAATTCCAGCCCTATATATTTATTATTCTATATTTTATTTATAAAATTGTTATATCCATATTGAAAATATTTCCAGGGTTATAATTTTCTGTGCGCCTCACTCAAATTTTTGAAACATACAAATTTTCCCATGCAAATTAGAACTAGCGATTACACTTGGAACGAGCGTTTACGTGCGTGCGTTTGTATGTACATGCAATCATATACAGACACGTAGATTTATATAATATTTGTGTATGAACACTGATGTTTGGCCGTATGAGTGTTTTCACAATAAAAGAAACTTGAAACATATAATTTTTGAAAGATATTATTTTAGAATTTTTAAAACTAATGCTTTGGAACTGAAGACACATTCAAGGTTCTTTTAAAGTTCGCTTTGAGTTATTGTATTGGGATATATTTATTTAAATATGTATACGCATAATAATTGTAAATATTTAACTTTTAATTGCATTATTTTTATTATATAAAAAATTTGTATCTTGCGCCGTTTAAGCGTGTTTTTGTATTTCTCTGTGTTATCCCCATCTTTATTGTGCATTTTGTTTTTGTCCACACTTTGCATCTTTTATTTCTCGTCGTTTAACACCTCTTGTATAGCGATTGCCTATTGAGTATCTTCGCCGATTGGCAAGCCATTGATTGCTCTCTGAGTTGCATAGGTGTAGTAGATAAGTTTGGAGACTTGTAGGTCTGTCCATTTATGGAACAACATCAAAACGCACACCACCCGATAAAGGGTGTGACCGCATTTATATATTTATACATTAGCTTGATGTATGAGTAGGTATAGTAGATACATGTCCTAAATTTTGATGTACTATTTATCTGCTATAAATGTTTTTTATAGCCGCGGTATTGAATTGAAAGATCATATAGAGGTACATCTCTTCTACGCGAATATGTCTGGTGACCGCTTTCGACTGGATGTCTACAATAACTGGCTTACGTATTTCGGTGAGTAAAAGTAATAAAAAAGTTATAACAAGTTTCCTCATAAAGCAGCCTATTTTAGCACGCTTTTTATCACCCCTATAGCGGCAACTGTCGTGTGGGGAAAATAAGATTTAATTACGGCGGATTACATATGAAAACTGCGGAAATCCACTACCGAATCCACCTTAGCTCACCTTCTCCCCATAATATGATGAGTGAAACAATTTAGAGCAATTGAGACAGTTTCTAACTGAGAGGAGCGATCTATACTCACGTACAAAAAATAACATTAACTACTGCGAGAGTGTACCAAAATTCTTTCACTTGGATTCGTATCCTCACCACTTAAAATTTTAATGACGCTAATGGCGCGCGTGGAGCTTGCTTAGCTGAAAAAGATATGGAATTCTACATCGATTTCCACACATACAAAGCTGCGTATTTTCCACTCAAATGTCCTTTTGTATGGCTGTGAAACCTGGGTCATGACACACTTTCGCGCAAATAAGCTGCAAGCTTTTGTCAACAAATGCTTAAGACGTTTATTCTGGATTTGATGGCCGAGAACAACAGATAGCTTTAAGCAAATTCAGAGCAGTTACCCATCCAGACTGAAATAAAGCAGAGGAAGTGGAGGTGGATTTGGAAGAGAACACTCGAACTGAAGAACTTAAGACTGTAGGGAAATCTTTCAAAGAAGTCAAAGTAGTAGGGGCTCTATCTCCCATCTCTGTTAAAACAAAAAAAAAAAACTGCTTACAAAGCAAGGCGGAGCAAAGTAATAAGTTATTGGATGATGAATTTTACACCACCGTAGCCGAATGGATTGGTGCGTGACTACCATTCGGAATTCACAGAGAGAACGTAGGTTTGAAACTCGGCGAAACACCAAAATTAGGAAAACATTTTTCTAATAGCGGTCGCCCCTCGGCAGGCAATGGCAAATCTCCGAGTGTATTTCTGCCATGAAAAATCTCCTCATAAAAATATTTGCCGTTCGGAGTCGGCTTGAAACTGTAGATACCTCCATTTGTAGAACAACATCAATACGCACACGTCAAATAAGAGGAGGAGCTCGGTCAAACACCCAAAAAGGGTGTACGCGCCAATTATATGTATATGTATATATGTATATATGTATATAATAAGTGGATATTAATGTCAGCTTTGAAATCCAACAAAGAAATCTTTCTTACCTATGGCGAAGAAGCTTGGACGATAACAATATCCTACGAGGCGTCTCTTGGAGTGTTTGAGAGAAAATTTCTGCGGAAGATTTTTGGACCTTTACACGTTAGCAACTGCGCAAGGGATCGAACAATTAGCTGTATGAGCATTACGACAGCATAGACATTGCGAATAAAGATGCAGCGGCTTCATTGGCTGCGTCATGCCATCCGAACCGATACAAACGCTCCAACTCTGAAAATATTCGATGCAGTACCACCTGGTTGTTGTAGAGGGAAAGGAAGGCCGCCTCTGCGTTGGAAAGTTCAGGTGGAGAAGGACTTGGCTTCACTTTGTGTGTCCAACTGGCACCGATTAAAAATAAATAAATAATTGGCGCGTACACTTCTGTTAGGTGTTTGGCCGAGCTCCTCCTCCTATTTGTGGTATGCGTCTTGATGTTGTTCCTCAAATGGAGGGACCTACAGTTTCAAGCCGACTCCGAGCAGATATTTTTATGAGGAGCTTTTTCATGGCAGAAATACACTCGGAGGTTTGCCATTGCCTGCCGAGGGGCGACCGCTATTAGAAAAATGTTTTTATTAATTTTGGTGTTTCGCCGAGTTTCGAACCAACGACCTCTCTGAGAATTCCGAATGGTAATCACGCACCAACCCATTCGGCTACGGCGGCCGCTTAGCACCAGAAAAAAACGACTGGCGCACTTTGTTAAACTCGGCCAAAATCGCTTATGCGGTAATCGCGCCAATCAAAAAGAAGAAGGAAAAGTAGTCTAGCTGTAAAAATAAAATGTAGATGTATGACAAATGCCCTTTGAGGAATGCCGAGTTTAGCCGAATCATGACGCCAAATGCAGTTTTGAAATAAAAAATAGTCGCAGGATGCTAAACTCTGCGAATATGGCGAATGGCGCAACGAAATTAATCGCTAAAAATAAAAAAAAACACGCTAGCCAAAGGCCTTCCTTGAGCTGCTAGTCCTAGATAATTAAAATTTAAAATTTGAAATTTGTATACTTTTTAAAAGAAATAATAGTTTGCTTATTGTCCGACATTCTCTCGCAACTCTTATGCGGTAAGTTGGCACATTATCAAATATTGAATTGAATTGACGAAGGTCTAAATACTCGATCAAAGTGCGACAATTAGTGATTTTTACATACGATTTCTTATTAATAAGAAAAGCATGAACTTTTACTATGTTTTGTGAAGCCCTGGTATTTCAATGCTTGTGACACTCATCACTTTTTTTTTGAAACGACTAGCAATGAAAAAAAGGTTGAAGGGGAGATTCGCCATTCTTGTTTGGCACTACGCCTAAATATCATCCAAGAGGACAATGAGTGTTATAACAACATTTAGAACAAAAAACATCAATTTTTTTTAATTTTGAAATAGGCAGCCTTAGTGGAATACTCGTACTTGAACCTTAATTTGAAAACAGATACGTAAATTTGCATTTAACTTAACTACTTAATTAAAACTATTTATTTTAATAGGCATTTTTGGTGGAATAACCAGCTTGTACATGGGTTATAGCTTCATTTCCGGGTTCGAAATAATTTTTTTCATTTTCGTGCGGCCAATGTGTAATTGGCTCACGCGAAGGACAAATCAACATCAAACCGAACAGAAAAGGAATAATATTGGGCGGAGAAATAACAAAATATAAAAAATTGTACGAAGAAATGAAAGAAGTGAAAAAGTAGCACTACTAACAGGAATATTTCTGCTTTCCCTGCACCGTTATTTCTTTGAAAATTAAGGCACACATAGACAAACCTCAATGCAGCCTATTTGGATCACTAACTGCCCTCTTGCTATCAGAAAAATATACGTATACAGATATGTATGTGCTACAATAATTGGTGCGTGTAACAGTAATTGGCAGCCACACAAATTGCCACTGCTCATGACTGCAAACATACAAGACAGTTTACTTTTATGGTCTACAATTAAATTGACATGGCAAAATATGTACTAACTTTTTAAGGAATTAACGAGAAAATAAAAGATTTGTTATGCCGCCAATTCAGTTATCATTACACCGGCGCGCATTCCAGTCCAAATCTGTCTCATTCTATAAATATTTTATTAAATTGAAAAAAAAATATGTCCGCTTTCAAGCGTTCATTATTCAGTCAGCAGCATAATCGTATTTTTGATATACAACAACACTATTTAAAGCATAAAAAATTGGTTGAATCACGTGAAGCCACGCCCAAAAATAATCACACTAAGGAACGAAAACGCAAAGTGTCACGACTCCGCCAGTTGACCGTCTTTTCGGCAGTACGCCGTTGGTTTGCAGAAAATCTCCGCAATTACTGCAATAGCACATCGCTGCATGGCTTCAATTATATCACCCTCAAAGGCTCCACGGCGAATGAGCGTCGCTTTTGGATAGCCACTGTTATTGTATCGATTATCATCTCGATTGTTTTGGTGACTGTTTCATGGTTTTCGAATCGAGAGAACCCGACCGTCACGGTGATTGAGAGTGCGCATTATCCCACTTGGAATATACCATTTCCGGCAGTAACCGTTTGCAATTTCAATAAGATATCCAAGATGAAAGCATTGATTTTGGCTAAAATACTGTAAGTGGAAAATTAAAGATGAAAATATGCATTTAATATTTTTTACATATTCCTTTATACATTTATTTATTTAGGACAAATTAGCTTATGAAAATTAATCTTAAAGCTACTTTAGATGAAGTTATACAAGGGGTGCCTTTTATATTTCGGAATTAGAGAACAAAAACAAATTTTAATAATCGAAAATCACTTTATTGTTTTTCAAAATATTCTCAATGAAGATCTATACACTTTTGCATGCGTTTGAACCAATTGTCGAAGCACTTTTGCCACTCTGAATGAGGTACCTCCAAAACATGCATTCTGAATGCCGCAACCGCTTCTTCAGGTGTCGAAAAACGTTGACCTCTCAGTTTGTTTTTTACGTACGGGAATAAAAAGAAGTCATTCGGTGCCAAGTCAGGACTATACGGCGGATGACCCATTAATTCGATGTTTTGGGTGCTCAAAAATGCAGTTGTTTGAGCCGATGTGTGAGAACTCGCATTGTCCTGGTGAAGAGTGATCCGTCTTTGGCGATTGGTTTTCCTAATTTCTTGGAAAACAACTGGCAAACAAATGGTTGCCGTTGTTCTAGTGGTACGGTTGCGATATGTCCAGTTTTTCCGAAAAAACAGGCGACCATTTGCTTGGAAGTGCTTCTTGCGCGAACAACTTTTGTTGGATTTGGCTCATCTTGAAACACCCATACAGTCGACTGCTGTTTACTTTCGGGCTCATACGCGTAAATCCATGATTCATCACCTGTCACGATGTCATAGACGTGTTTCGAAGCCCCGCGATCGTATTTTTTGAGCATTTCCTTCTACCAATCGACGCGAGCCATTTTTTTGAGCGATTGACAAATTGTGTGGGATCCAACGCGAACAAATTTTTTTGACAGTCAAATGTTTATGCAATATTGAATGTATGCTGGTTCCACTAATGCCTAAGATTGTCTCAATCTCACGAAAGGTCACATGACCATCTTGCAATATCAGTTCGCGCACAGCATCAATTGTTTTTGGAACAACAACTGATTTTGGACGACCTTCACGAAATTCGTCTTGGAGGGAACTACGACCACGATTGAATTCACCATACCATCGATAAACACTGGGCCTTGATGGAGCTTCATCGCCTAAAAATGAATTAAGTTCATCCATGCAATGTTGCTGAGTTAATCCACGTCGAAAGTTGTAAAAAATAATCGCTCGAAAATGTTGACGATTTAATTCCATTTTTGGACCGAGATGAATCTTTTAAGTTACTGTAAATAACACAAATAGCGCTGGTATTTCAAAACGTTCTGAGTACGTAAAAGCCAAATAATGTCAAACTTTGCGATACAGCTGTCAGTTGCCAGATTGCAATACCAGGGTTGCCAAATCCCGACGAATAAAAGGCACCCGTCGTATCAACTAGGCCTTAACTTTGTTATACGTATTCATATATCCTTCGTTATATATACTTATAGTACCTCTGTATTAATATCTTCTTTTTTATTTGCAAATTCTTATTACAGAATACTGTGATCGCTTACATCACAGTAATAAATTGTTCATTAATTTTAATACAAAATATAAAATAAATTAAAATGATAAATAGTTCTATCTTCTTTTTTACATTTAACAAAACTATAAAATATTAGATTTTTTTTCTTGTTCACTCCTCTCGGGAGCATAGGGCCGCGACAAGACTTTTCTTGGTTTCGTGAATCTATTTGATTTCTGAAGGGTAGGTGCTTAGCCTGCCGCTATCAGTCCAAATTACTCGTAGTGGTAATGCCCAGCTTTCGTTGCCTAGGCACAACGCCTTCTTACTGCTTGGAGCGTCATCTGTGTGTCAAACTTTTCTGGTAGAAGGATCGTACAGATGGTTGAGGACTTCAGCCAAAGTGGTGTGTCTGCGCTATTACCGCGGCTGCTCGCTTCCTCTTGCTGACGCCGCTTGATGCAATGTGTAACTGTGTGTTTTTCTTTGTTTTTGCTTGTTTTAGCAGCCACAATGCAAATAATACGCTGACTATTGTGCGGGAGTAAGGATGTAAAAGATGGAAAGGATAAGGTTTTTTTTTTTGGGTTTGAGGAATAAGTTTTTTTTTTTTAGAACCAGAGAAAGTAGATAAATTTGGAAAAGTGCGTGGACCGTGGGATTCGAACCCACAACTTCTGTGATGGCAGGCTAGTGAACTTATGCTAGACTACCGAGGCCGCATATTATATATATATTATGGTAATTGTCTCTGCTTCGGGCTGCTTCAACCAATTGCCCAATAGTCCTTAATCCTGTCCACTCTCTCTCTCTTTTGCTTCCTTCCAATTCCTCTATCCCCATTCCCGGTTATCCGATTCTGTCCTTTCGATTCCGAAGCCAAATAAGCCCCCAGAACTTATTAATAGCTATAGACCTATTTCCCTTCTTTCATGTCTTGGAAAAATGTTTGAAAAAAATGCAAAAACCACAACGTCTAATGTGGTTTATTTCTAAAAACACCCTTATTAGCCATAACCAAGTAGCCTTTAAAAGAAAACGTGGTGTTCTGGACTGTCTACTCCCTGATCACATTTTATTACTGATGCACTTTCAAGCAAGAACCACATTACTACAATATTTTATCTACCGATTTCGAAAAGGCTTTCGACGGTATCGGAGCTCCTGTCGTTTTAGAGCAATTGTCCACTTGGTGTATAGGACCAAAGCTATATAATTTTGTAAAATCTTTTTCATCCGGACGTAAATTTCAAGTCAAAGTTATTGGCGAATTTTCGTACTCCTTTTCCCTTGGAAATTGAATTCCACAAGGCTTACCACTATCGGTTGCACTCTTTAAAAAAGCCTTTGAAAAGCTAAATAAAATATCAAGTAAATTCAAGTCAATTAACTTCCGTATTTATGCTGATATTGCTACTTTTTATACTAAGTCTAAAGGTCCTTCAACAGTCGAAAGGAATTTTATCAACTTGCTAAATTATATGAATGTTTGGGGGAAATATACATATATGCCGAAAGCATAATTGTCAACGTATAACTCTTAGCGTAAACAATTCGCCATTAGAGAACGTGGCCAATCTTAAAATACTTAGTGCAATTTTTGATTAGAAGTACACTTTTAAGCCCCACTGTTGCACACTAAGAACTAACCTTTTTACCAGGCTGAATATTATTAAATATTTGGCATCAAGGCACCTTCTTATACATCAAAACACACTTATCACCATTACCCGATCCCTCGTATTATTTAAAATCGATTTCTGTCTAACGATTGGGTAACGATTTTCACCGATGGTTCACGTGCTAACCATAGTACAACTTTTACTGTGGTAGAGATTGATGGAAGCCTAATAACGATTGGCTGACTCCGAACAGCTACATTTTTTCTGCCGAGGCATTGCCTATCTTCCAAGCGTCAGAGTATGCAACAAATAATAAGATCAAATTCTTAATATGTACAGACAGCTTGTCAGTCTGTCTAGCGCTAAAAAATATATTTAATGGTAATCACATCGTTTGTCGAATCAGAGATAAATTAATAAAATATCCTCACAAAATAAAGCTTCTATAGACACATAACCACATAGGCATCTCTGGAAATGTAAAAGCTGATGCAGCAGCCAAATATACGTATTCCAACCCGTCCATCACGTTCGACACATTCTCCTCGAATGACATCCTTGAAACTATGTATCAACCTCCAACCAAGGTTGAATGGTCTCAATGTTATCATCCATACACCCTGATAAACCCTGATTGTAAAAATCCCTATTCCCAACTTCCCTTTCCAAACACTAGATCACCACTTTCAGACGTCTGAGACTCGGTCATACTAAACTAACACACGAACATCTTTTTCTCGGCTCTCCTTCCCGGACTTGTCAGTTTCGTGGAGGGCATTTCTCAATGCAACACATCCTAGACCTCTGTCCAACACCAACCACCAAACGGACCACTGCATTTGGAACTATGGTACCATCCACTCTATTAAACAATGTTACCTTTGACAATGTGATTAAAGTATATAATTATATGAAATGTATTAATATAATATATCAGACCATATTAAAATTGTACGGTTAGAAATAAGTCATTTATGTACGAGTATGTATATGTTTGGCAGTTTGGTGTTTGGTGTTTTTCTGGAATCCACTACAATTTGAGTTTTAAGTATTTTGGTATAAGTTTATTTCTTACATCTGAGATATGCACGATATAGAGGATATAGAAGGTGGCGCTTTCCGAATACCGTTATTTTATTTTTGGCAAATTTGACGAATGAGCAACATCAATAATTGCAATCTACTCACATTCGCCTATTCTTTCTCTTCTTTGTAGGCAGAGTGTATGCCTAAGTACACATTTACTCTATGGATTTATCTTTTACACTCATTCCTTGCTCGATTTTCAGTAAACGTCCCTCAACCGTGTCTGAAGAGAAACTTTTAAGTCTTTTTCGCTTAACAATGTTCTTCAACTTTGCCTTAAATCACCCAAAAGAAGATCTGCGCATTCTCAAAGATATTCTTACCACTAACAATATCACTATGTCGCAATTAACTGAACAACTGAAACCCGATTGTATGGAAATGATGTCGAAATGTATATGGAAGGGCACTAGTATGCGTTGCGACAGTGTCTTTCAGCCCGTTAAAGCCATGGAGGGTGTCTGCTGCTCATTTAACTATTATGCGCGGGCTACCAATAACTTTCCAAGGTAAGTATTTCCTACTCATATAATGGCACACTTTTTTTCATCTTTCTCTATTTTTCATTTCAACATAATTTTCATTTTTCATTTTCATATTCGTATTTCGTTTCAGAAAAATCGCTTATCAAATTCCGAAGCGTCCATATCGTGTTACTGGGTGCGGCTATGCCACCGGCCTCTCTGTTGTACTCAATCCCATGGCAAGTGACTATTTCGGCACTTATCTGAGCAGTTATGGCTTTCGTCTGCTAATTCATGATGCGTACAATTTTCCCGACGAAAATTCTGATTCAAAAGTTGTTAGTTCCGGGCATGAAACTTTCGTGCGCATAAATCCCGAATCGACATATGCGACGAATGATATTAGAAAAATTGATGTCAAAATGCGTGGATGTTTATTTTCCGACGAAAGGGAGTTGTCTTGGATGCAACGATATTCATTCGTCAATTGCATGTCCGAGTGTCGTACAACTATTGTCTATAATCGTTGTGGTTGCATACCTTTGGATTTGCCGAATAATGGCAGCTTTTCAACCTGTGACTTGAATGAAATGCAATGTGTTGTGAAGACGAGAGGTAAGAAGGAGTTAAAGTAATAGAATTTTGAGTTGCTTATCTTAGTTAAATAGTTTTGAAAAGAGTTTTTGTTTAGAAAATGCGTGAATTAAAAAATTTTTATTTTTAGAAAAGGCATATCGATTTCTGTCATTGCCTTTAATTTACCAACTTTTTTGAGGTGTTATGAAATTTTGTTTTTGCTTGTGAGGTTAGGTTATGCTACGTTTTTGTTTTATATAGAGGAGAAGAAGTCTGTGGCCGAAGTCGTGGGTGGTACTTAAGGGGTTATATACCTTGTGGTCCGGTGAAATTAGCGAAAGTTGGGTTTTTTTTAAAGATATGTAGCAATAATTTTATTGTATAAAAGTTTTTATTATTGGATAGTACAATGTTTAAAGAAAAAAAAAGGCTTTGTTTGTGTAAAAACATTTAAAAATGGCGGAGTTATGGCGTTTTCCCCCAAGACCCTTTTTTTGGAAGAGGCTTGCGGTGGACGCGATTCAAGTCCACCAAGTCAACTGAAATCAAAAAATCGAAAAGATTTCATTAGTATAGGGTTATATCTTCTTAGTGAACGATCAATATATTAAATATTTTGATTTTTGTGAAAATAGGAACATGTTTTTAAAAAACTCCACTTCTACAGTCCTAAAATTGGCATTAAAAAATTCATATCTGCAAAATAAAAATTTATACATAAAAAGTTGATCGTTCACTAAGAGGCGACATCAATTACGAACAATTTAAAAAAAAAATTATAAAAATCGGTTGAATACTTTTTTTGCAATCGCGTCCACCGCAAAAGCATTTTTGGAAAAACACGTTTTTGAGATAATCGCGTTTAAAGTTTCAAGCGCCGCATGAGGCCGTACGCTCAGGACGTGACGACGCACAATTTAAAACGCTGTAACTTTCGATCTATTGCTCAGCTCTCTATGAAATTTTTGGAAAATGTTCTCAAGGGATTGTACTTTACGATAAAGAAATAAAATTTATTTTGATTTTTTTGAAAAACACAAGGTATATAACCCCTTATACGCAACTAAACCACAACGTTGTCTGCTTTATGGCTTTTAACTCAGCGTGAAATACGCTTCAGTGGTCAGGTAGCCGTAGACTTAAGTTCAGCTGCATCACTACTGAGTGGAACATATGTATACTTCACATTTTTACGAAGGTCATCCTAGGTTAAGATTTTTAACGCCAACTTGGTTTTCCTTAGTGACTTTCACTTTTACATAACAGCATAAAATTCGAGTTTTGCTCCTCAATTACAGAAATTGGACCGAAATTAAATTTATTTTTTAAAGATAACCCCTTTCAAATGGTGGCCGCAACCGGGCCGTAATTCGGCCATCCGTAAACACTAATTTTGTATGACTCGCTGTAGGACTTCAGTCGGTATCTCGTGTAATGTTGGCTTCCAATGGCTCAATCGAAGCTGGTCCACAAAACAATTAGACTGTACATACCGCCACAAATAAAAGACCAAATGTGTGATCACACAATCTTGGTGGTCAATCCACCACTGTCTGAGAAGAGAGATAAATTGCACCCCGAAACGACGACGCAGTAAATCCATCATTTCACGGGCTGTCTGGCTGTATGGCACGTAACGCCGTTCGTCGTCTTGCTGGAGATCACGGGCTTCAATTTCCAGTACCAAAAAGTCGCGATAGCGTTCGCCATTCACTGTTACATTGGCACCAGCTTCGTCTTTCAAGAAATAAGGGCAAACGATTCCTCCAGCCCATAGACTGCACCAAACAGTTGTTTTCAATGGCTTTAATGGCTGTTTCTGAATGACTTCGGGTAGTCTTCATCCCAAGTATGGCAATTTCGTTTATTGACGTAGCCATTAAGCCAAAAATGAAACTCATCGCTGAGTACCAGAAGTTGGTCTGAACACTTTTCACAAAGCGTCGATTTTCGAAATATATGGTAAAATTACGATTTTTAAAAGTTGCTGAGGCGTAAGTCTTTCCATGATGAAATGTCAACGAGAACTAAAAAAATTATGTATTTAGTTTGACACTGTTCACGCGTGATCTGTCAGAAAAACCCTATTAGAAAAAGTACCTCCAATCTGATCACCCTTTACAACGAGAAAACTTTGAACTGCAATACGAACAAATCAGAAAGGCCCTTATTTCAATTCATCATCAATCCCTAAGGTTTCAAGCTGGAGCATAGGGCCACACCTAACTTCTGCCATTCGGGTCTGCTTTGCGGCAATCTTCTAACTTCATTTCAGCTAAGCCGCAGGATCCGTTTGGTTTCTGATATGTGTTGTGGTTTCAGTAAACTAAAGAGTTTAAGGTGAATAGCTAATTAACCTACTTTACCCGATACCGGTGCAGATCCTCCAGTTTTTTGAATAGGGCAGCATTTCCTCTGTGTAGGTTATGCCGCCTGTGTTCAGTGGTTAGAGCCTCACTTGCTCAGACAAGTAGTACCGCCTGAAGATGAGGTTGATAGTTGATTGGGATAGGCTGTATATTCGCGTCAGCACCCCGTTGACCAATAATTTAAAAAAATAACAATTTTTTGTAGTACAAAATGTATTTAAATGCCCAATCGTTGGTGTTTTTTTTTTGTTTTTGCAATTTTATTAGGATGCTCTAAGCAATAAAACATACATACAATTAAATTTCAGATTTTTTCTCATTGGCTTTACCTACAAACAATAAAACACTAACGGTTATGCAAAAAACTGACGGATTTCCATGTGGCTGCTTGCCGGATTGTGAGTTTAATAACTATCCCTCAGAAATAACTATGGGGCAACTAGATTCGAAATTGATTTCAGCTAGACGGCGTGAAAAGTAAGTAAAATTATGTTAAGAAATAATTTGAAACAAAAAAATAAATTTAACTAAGTAATGAAACCAGTTTGGGAAAGTTTATTTGAGTGTAAGAAAACTTTTGCGTTGAGTTAAGCGCGTAAAAAATGCGAAACGAATGAAGTGCTTCACTTAGAGGGCTTTCAATTGTAATAGGTACATATATTCTTAGCGGAAAGGGTGTTGAAGTTGGGATGTTCTCTTAATAACATACAGTGAACTTATCACTGCCAAGGGTATGAGAAAATAAAGCAAATTAAAAAATAAGTTAGGCTTTGCAAAGTGCATACTAGGTTGCGCCATAAGCTTTGCGGTTCGATAAGAGAGGGCATTGCTACTAGCCTACATATTTTTTGTCATACGAACGTATGTGAAGTTTCATCTCAATCTGTCAACTTATTCTATGTTTACAAGCCATTTAGTATCGACGTGTAACAGTATTTTCTACAATGGAAAAATCAAGTTCGTGGAGTGATTGAATTTTTATTTTTGCAAGGTTTAAAAGCAAAGGAAATTTATGAAGGATTGTTGGAAGTTTATAAAGACTTTTCGCGATCAAATAGTACAGTAAAAAGACGCTTTGTCAAGGACGTCCAAAAACAGCAACAGCTACAAGAATCGTAGAAAAAATATAAGAAGCCGTCGAGTGACTGAAAGAGATTTAATAGAAGCCCTAGGCATCTCATGGGGTAGTATAAGCAATATTTTGGCTAAAGTATGGGGTTTCAGAAAGCGGGAATGGAACAAAAACACATTAGAATGTGACTTTCTTAGCAACATTTAGAGCGTTTTCGAAAGAATAAAGTGGATTTTGTTCATCACTGCAGATGAGACTTGGGTCTATCGCCATGATCCTAAATTAAAACAAGACGCTAAAGAATGGTGTGAACTTGGTTCTTCGACTCCGAAACGAATCGGGCAAGAAGGTGCTAGCACCCGTTTTTTGGGATGCGAAAGAAATTTTGTTTGTGGATTACTTGCAAACTGGTAAAACTATAAATTCTGAATATTATTCTAACCTTTTAGACCAGCTGAGGGTTCTTGGCGCGGAGCTATTCAATCTGAATTCCAAGCAGTTGACAGCTCTCTAAACATGGAACCAGCTAAAGGCTTTAAAGAGGACTCGGCAGCAATGAAAATCTTTTGTTGTAGCGCTAAAAGTCCTCGATACGGCGTTAAAGCAATAAATACGAGTAATAATAATAATAACCGACATTTCTGGTACCTTTATTAGCTATTTCTGATATTTTATTTCACATCATAATCACAAAAATGTATATAAATATAAATAAACTTTTTATAATATTTTAGAATAGTAAGAATTCAACAGTTACACATTTTTGATATTCTTCCGCAGCAAATCCGTCAGTGCTAATGAGCAAATAATCTTACACGTTTTCTTCAGCGATTTGATGTCTAAACGCTATCGCAAGGATATATTCCAAGACTGGCTGTCGTCACTGGGTAAATATTTAATGACAATTTCTTAAAAGATATGCGCAAGAAATCGAGCATTCACAGAAAGGACGTAAAAGCCTTGAAAATCTGTAGATGTTCGAAAGTAACTTTTATGCAACTCTGAAAATTATTTCAATAATTTTTACAAGAATTAACTGAATTATGATTAATTCAATTTTTTATTTGTCTCCCATTTCAGCTTCTTTCGGTGGACTTTTAGGATTAATTATGGGTTTTAGCTTAGTGACTGCTTTCGAGTTTCTATACTTTCTTACATTCAGACCGAGCTTTAATTATTGTAATGATGGTTGAGAGTTAATTAAGAAATAAAAACTTGTAAAATATTAGCCTTCATATATTAGGGTGCTTCTTATTTAACCAATAATTTTTCTTTTTTTTTAATTTTTGCCACTTTTTATGCTTTTATTCGATTCTAAGATTAAAATCAACGTTAAGCATTTTTTCGCATTTTCAAAGTAATATTTTGGGGTCACTACCAGCAAATGAAAAAATTGTAAACGTTATTATTTTTAGGATTTTCGAGAGTATGAAATAAAAACAAAGGTTAATATGACATAAAACAAACTTTTATTTTAAGGAAGGATAAGAAGTACTACTGCCAATAGCGGACGTGAAACGACGTGCAACTCAATGCCCGGTAAAACCGAACTCAAGTGCGCTCTTTATCACAGCTGACAGTGGCGTGCCAATACTTGTGTGGACATACATACATGGATACATTTAGGGAAATAATGAAGTCATGAAAAACTATTTCTCTTCTATATGCAGCAAAAACTCTTGGTTTTGTTACACTCTATTACAACTTTTTGACAGTTGCTTCCATATAACGGCAACCTATTAGAACTTTTAGCTTATTTTATTCCTGGCAGAAGCGATTATTAGTGTATTTTCAATAATTTTTTTTACAATAAAAAAATGAAAAAAAGGTATTTAAGTTTTTTAGGTTTTTTATCTAACTTCTTTTACATGCAAAAATGGAAACATTTTTATTTTTTATTTTAATAATTTAAAAAATGGCACTGAAGTTGACTCTGCCGAAAAATTTTACCTGGACGGTGTTGTTCATTTTGGCTCTTCTATTTATCTGACACACAAAAATCACAAAAAATATCAATCAGTATGACTGTAGGTATGTCCCGTACTAGAATAAAAATAAGAAATTGACAATTTTTTAATAAAAAAAATACGAAATAATTCAAATAACAATATGATTCTAGTACGGGCGATAACCATTGATGTTGTGAACAATACATTAAATTTTCAGACGATTCGCTTGAAAAGTTTTTTTTTTGACAACGCTTCGGCCTGGTAGTTTGAGATAGTTAAGTTTAAAGTTTTGGGAGTGGCCGCGTGACGAATCTGACTCTACCTCCTAAATCGGCTGTAGAATAGAGAATACTGGGAATATACTTCCAAAAATTTGACAGTGAATTCTTAAAAGTCTATACTTTCGAAATATAAGAAAATATTTTTTTTTCTAAATTTTAGACCAACGGTACCCCTTAACAATGTTGCCGTGCGAAACAGTTATACAGTAATTTCTTGTTTTTAACACTCTAATACACAATACTGCGTTTTGCCGGGGTCCACAAAAATAAATAGACACAAAAATGCAGTGCTTCATTATTTAAAATTAGGTAAAATTTATGGAGAAAACTGGAGAAGAAAATTTGTGGCAGAAAATCAATAGTATCAGTATTATTAATTTCCGTTCAAAGAGCAGTGATGCATATCATGTAAGAATATGAAGGATAACCAAGATTTTTAACTCTAGAAAGAAATACAGTATAAAATTAGTATAGTTCCTTGGAGTTAATATGTTTTTACTTTTATTTGTTCTAAGTATAATAAAATAAAATATTTGTCCTTTTGTTATTATTTAAACTTTAAATATTCAAATTTAAAATATACGCCCGCAAGGAAAATTTTTTGGGTTTAGGTGTAAAAAAAGAAATAAACGTAAACAAAAAAAATTAAATTTAAAAATTAAATAAATTTAAAAAATATAAAATTATACGTTCTTTATTTTAATAGCAGTTGTCACAGACGTTACCTTTGTGTGCTCTCCACATATTTACATATGTTTTTATTGCAAAAACCCAAGCTCTTTTTGTTCTCTAATTCGAGAACAAAATGTTGCTAACAGAAGGCTGAAAGTTACGTAAATATTAATTATTAGCCGAATCGACTAACATGAGCTTCATAACTACAAAACAACAACACTCTCTGCAATGATGTTACTGCATACAACAAGATAAAATCGGCAATTAGATTACACGATGTTTGAAACCTTTCGGCAAAGTGAGCGGAAAGGGTACTATGATATCGCACCCTAAATACAAAAGGGTCACAACTCAAAATGAGCAGAAGCTCAAATATGAACGAGACGTTATCAATAAAACGGTCCGCGGATGATATATGGCAAAAATAAATTTTTTGTTTTTTGGTAGGACTGTTATAAGCTTACATGGCAAATTTCAGCGTGATATGTCACATAGTTTGTTTTCTGTGCTACTGTAAACAAGTCAAGCTCGAGTGTGGAAAATTTTCAGTTGTGCCCCTTTTGTATTTAGGGTGCGATATACATATAAACTATGTTAGCCCAACAGCTGACATAAGTACTCTAAAGTGAAATTAGCCCTATACCCGATGTGCGTTGAGTAGCTCGAAATTACATTTTGCATTTAGAGTTTGCTTTAACTCTAAAAAAATGGAAACAGCGCAGCTATGTTTCGCTATTTTGTGAACAAATGGAATAAACCTGTGAAAATATTGTATAAAAACTTAAAATGTTTGATGCTGCCTGCATATGTTCGTATAAACGCGCTCTTCATTTTAGCTTTACTACCTTCTCTCTCAATGCATTGCTCACAACAACTTCTAACTCATATTGCACGTCAAACTAACGGAAATTTAGATGACATGCAAAATTAAAGTTTTGGTGTTGTTTTTATACTTAAACCGTCACTTTTTAAATACCATACTAAAAATAAGAACACATTCATATGAACACACTTGAATAAAGAAAGCCGAAAACATTGAAGTGAATAAAAAAAAAACAATTTGTTGGATTAAATTGACAATTGATAAGCTTTTTTAACAGTTCAAGTGCAAAATTGTATTATCAATATGCTTTTTAAGATTTTTATCAATATGCCAAAGGAAAATTACCTGAATGATTCTGAGAAGCGATAGATTAGGCGAAAAATCGGAAGATAAGAGGGAGTGGTGAGCTCTTTTAAAAAAGGCAAGTATTATGGCGTCAGAAAGCCTACGAAATGCAATAAAAAACTAACCAATCGCCAAGTAAATCAAATTAAAAAGGAAGCCCCGAAAAGTTTTTTAAATTCGACACAAATAAAAGAGAAGCTGGATTTTTCAGTGACAACCCGACCCATCGCAAAATTTTACGCAGCACAGAGTGTGTAAGATGGAAAAAAACGGTGGCAAGCCTGTGTAGAAAACGTATCACAGACAAGCGCGTTTAGAGTTCACCCAAAAACACATACAGTGGAGAACTCAGTGGGAAAATGTCGCGTTCTCCATAGAAAACAAAAAAAGCAACCCATGGCCCAGACTCGTACAGTGGATTTGTACGATTCGCGTAACAACGGCCAATGTTTGTCAAAAATAAACTTTGGTGGGCGGCAGCGTTATGGTGTGGGCGACATTTTCATCATGAGGTAAAGCAAATATTTGCTTTGAGTCAAACAAAATGAATTCTAAAATATACAGTAAATTGTTGGACGATGCTCTTACCTCATTTTTGGATGATAAAATGGATGAAGACGTCATATACCAACAAAATAATGCTGCCATTCACGTTTCCAAATAATCGTGTAAATGGTTTGAAGAGCACACAACATACCGCTTATGAATTGGTCTGCATGAAAACTCGATTTGAATCCTCTGCGAATTCATGAGGACACAAAAAGTGACGGATGCCAGTATATGACTGTACTAGAGCTCAAATTGATCATTGAGAAGCGTGGAAAGATTGGAACCATATTTTGCTGCAAAATTTAGTGAAGTCAATGCCAAAACGTGTTTTTGAAGTTACTAATAAAAATGGAGAACCAATTAATTATTAAAAGTTCGGTAAATATGTCTAATTAAAAAATTAAGTTGATCCGTTTATACGAATATTTTCTTATTTTTATGATAGTATGTTATTATATGTAAAATGCTACTTAAAGAGGCGTCCTTTATTAACAATTTAGCACTAAAACGTAAAGCGAATACATCTTGTGAAGAATATAAATCCATTTTTTTCTGAAATCGCAGCGAATTACAGAGCCATGGGCTGGAAGCTGATCTATACTGACAGACTTCATATGCTGTCGTAAAAGAGCAAAACGAAATAATAACTTATGGGCTCTTATTCCCATTCTGCTCTATCTTTACAGCAGAAGCAGTTGCAATTTTTAACGCTTTTTTGTATGCAATCCAAAACAAGGGCAAATTCATAGTGTGCACTGATAACTTATCGTACTTTTCGGCCATCCAGAACTACAACAACTCTAACTACATAATTGATTTTATAAAAGAGACACTAACTACCAAACCACAAAAAATCAAAATTATGTGGATTCCTGGCCACGCAGATATTAATGGTACTACACATGCTGACCAAGTTGCAAAACAAATGAGAATCACCCCTACCATTACAACCAATATCATCTTTAAACATGACATCTACAGTCTCATAAAATACCAAAGGCAAAGTGACCTCCTACGCGAGTGAGTAATTATAACCATCCCTACTCCTTAGTTAATCCTAAGCGTGTAAAACCAGGTTTTAGTGAGTCAATCCCAACGAATATGGTCACACCATACATACGCCTTCGACTAGGCCACACAATAATTACACACGCCCATATACTTCAAGGCATTTCACCAAATCTATGCCCGTTTTGCAACTCCACCCTGAGTATAAATCACATTCTGTCTTCATGCCCTAACCTTGCATCGACTAAACATCATTACTTTCGCAACATTGACCCTCTTGAAATATTAAAAAATCCAACCGAAGCCAACATATCTATATTATATAACTATCTCAAAGATACTGATTTTCTTCGTCGGATCTAATCGAGCCATAATCGACCTGCCAGCCGAAAGCCTCCGATGCTAGCGTTGCACTATACTTTGGGAGACACTTACACAAGTTGGCGGCAGCTTTGGGTCAAGTCAGATGTTTACACTGTTTTAATAAGTTCTTATACTATCGTACTTTAAATTAAAATAGAACTATTAGGTACAGGTGTAAATAATATAACAATAAATATGTATTACTAATTTACTGAAGGAATTTTCTTGTGATGTGGCAAGAATTCTGCAGAGCCGCTTTTTGAAGGTCATAGATACGGTGCTTCTCCAATTTGTGCTTCTTGAGGTTTTCTGTCAGATTTATGTGAACGACCTTTCTGAGTTTCCACTGCCGCTTGATGTCAAACCCCAATTCAGAGGTTGATTTTCTCTGTGCACTGGTTATCTTCATGCATTGGTATGGCAAAATCGTACATTTGAGCAAGTCGCAAGTTGCAACATCGTTGTGCCGTTTAAGGTAGGAAGAGTTTGTTAATAGAGTACACCCAGCTAGAACTGGTTTAGAGTTTCGCCGTGGCCGCCACATCTACGACATATGTCTTCCGGAGCATTGGGCTCTCTGATGATGTACTTTACGCAATTTCGCGTGGGTACAACTCCTTCGTACATAGCAAATATAGCACTTTTTGTTTCCGTGAAAATTCCTTTATTAATTAGCCATAAATGCGACAGTTTCGCGTCGCGAGCTTTCGTGGGCTGTATGGGAATTCGTGACCATTGCTCAACTTTGTCCATTTTTGTTGTAGTGTTCTTATAATTTATTATTTTTTATTTACATTTTTTTTATCTCTTTTTTTTATTCATTATTTTTTAATTATTATTTATCATTTTTTATTTATTATCTATATGTTTTTATTTATTATTTAGTTATTTTTATTTATTATTCATTATTCATTATTTTTTATTTATACTTTTTATTTCTTAATTTTTATTAATTATTTTTTATTTCTTTTTATTATTTATTATTTACCATTTTTTATTTATTAGTTGTTTAGTTTTATTTATTATTTTTATTATTTATTATCTATATAAATATTTTTATTTATTATTTTTTATATGTTATTTATAATGTACTAGCTTTAACACGCGGCCCCCCGCTCGCGTAGTTGTAGTTTTGAGGGATTTAGGATATGTATATATAGAATTCCAAACAATTATTTCATAGAAAATAGTTTTTTATTAATAGCCATAATATTACAATACCCGGCATCCGTTGTTATGCCTCGTTGAATAAAATCAAAACAACCAGTCAGAAAAATATCAAGCAAAATTATTTTTATTAATTTTCTATCTCAAACCGTTTTTGAACTTTGCATTTGGGTCATGGTTGAACAGCTTATGCTGTTCTAGAGTGTGCTATAAATAGTGGGAAATAGGAAAAACTAAGATTTTTTAGATTAAATTTAAGCAAATATTCGATTATTAGTGGCGAATGAGAGTGGTGGCGCGGCCTGGGGGCTGTGGGAAGGGAGTTCCATCATAAAAACATGCCTATAACCTTCATTGGGTGAAAATATGAATGTATAAAACATTTTATGTCATTTGGTGTTGTCGTTTCGTAGTGATGCGCGGACAACGTACAGACATTCTCCTTTATAGTATAGATTATTTTTTACTTGTTACTTAGTTACTTTTATTTAATATTCATTATTTTTTATTTATATTTTTTATTCACTATTCATTATTTTTTATTCATTTTTTATTATTTATACTTTTTATTTATTAGTTATTTCATTTTATTTATTATTTTTTATTTATTATTTTTTACTTTTTCTTTATTCTGACTGAATAGAGAAATTCTAAATAAAAAGTGATTTTGAGAGAGGGAAATCTCTATTTTGACCATTACGAGTGATGATTTCTTACAGTTTTTTTTTTCTTGTGAAAGTATGTGAAAATTTTGCTCCATTTGAAAAATTGTTCCTCATGAGGTAATAAGAATCCTGCGAAATTTGCTACAATAAAAAAGCCCCTTATTAAAAACCAACTGCCTTTCGGAGCCATATACCTATAAAACTGTAGATCAAAAAACTAATATTCTCGAAGCGCCATTAATAAAATTCAATTATTAAATTTTTTGGCTATTGCGCTTCACGCATAACTCCACGTCGACACCAAAAAATATCAGAAATCTTCAAATAAATACTAAATTTTATTTTTATTTTAATAGTTGGTCTAAATGAAGCAGACTACGCCTCATTTAAAATATATTAATATTATATATATACATATTATATATATACATATATATATGTACTATATATATTTGGCGCGTACACCCTTTTTGGGTATTTAGCCGAGCTCCTCCTCTTATTTGTGGTGTGCGTCTTGATGTTGTTCCACAAATGGAGAGACCTACAGTTTCAAGCCGACTCCGAACGGCAGAAATACACTCGGAGATTTGCTATTGCCTGCCGAGGGGCGACCGCTATTAGAAAAATATTTTTCTTAATTTTGGTGTTTCACCGAGATTCGGACCTACGTTCTCTCTGTGAATTCCGAATGGTAATCACGCACCAACCCATTTGGCTACGGCGGCCGCCAACATACATATAGGTATATATATAACGCATAGGTATTAGGCCATTTGGTAGAATATTCGGCTCGCCTTTGTACTACAACAGCACTTTTGCGCACCCCCTGTGTAATTTGCTAATGAGAAGGAGCTTACTACGACGGGCACATTAGGAAAGTGATATTAATTGAATATAAACAAGTAGTTGCATGACACCTAGAATTGAAAGTGTATCATTAAAAGCAATAATCTACTATTTCTTTTTTCCTACGCCATTACTTGTTTGGAAATAGCGACAGCAGCACGCCTAGTAAAGTCAATAAAGTCTGAATGCGTTCAAGCTCAATCATTAGCTGCCCCTTGAAGCCAAAAATATGTGAATACACTTTAATTTTAATTGGTGGCGCACTTCCTTAACCTTTTCATACACACATACACGCATTTGTGCTTTCATATAAAATCCATTTATTAATTTTTATTGCCTATAATTAAATTAACTCAGCAAAGTACTAAGTTAAATGAAATCCTATAGACACACACTAATTATTATCCTATCTGCTCAGTTATCATTACACCGGTTCGCATTGCGGTCAAAATTTGTCTTTTGCTACAAATATTTTATTAAATCGAAAAAATGCGCACCTTTAACCATTCACTATTCAGTCAGCGGCGTAATCGTGTTTTTGATGTGCAAAAACATCATTCAAAGCATAAAAAATTGGTTGAATCAACTAAAGCCACGCCCAACAATAATCACACTAAGGAACGAAAACGCAAAGTGTCACGACTCCGCCAGTTGACCGTCTTTTCGGCAGTACGCCATTGGTTTGCAGAAAATCTCCGCAATTACTGCAACAGCACATCGCTGCATGGCTTCAATTATATCACCCTCAAAGGCTCCACGGCGAATGAGCGTCGCTTTTGGATAGCCACTGTTATTGTATCGATTATCATCTCGATTGTTTTGGTGACTGTTTCATGGTTTTCGAATCGAGAGGACCTTACCGTCACGGTGATTGAGAGTGCGCATTATCCCACTTGGAATATACAATTTCCGGCAGTAACCATTTGCAGTTTAAATAAGATATCGAAAACAAGTGCAATGAATTTGGTTAAAACCTTGTAAGTGGAAAATTTGTGATCATCAAAATGCAAACAGTATTTTTTTTGTCGTGCAAACAAATATAATATTTTCTAAAACTAACACTGCCAGCTATGAAATGCTAGTGCTTCCTCACAAAGTGAACTGTGCTTTACATAAAATTGGTTATTTTTGATTTATTGGATTTTTTAATTTTTCAAAAAACAAAAAAATAATGTTAGTCTAAAATAATGAATGCACTTTTCCGAAAGAAAAATCGTTTTTCAAAAATGTATTTTTATGAACTACAAGTATATCCGCGACAAACTATTAAAAAGCATATTGCTGTGCTACATACGTTCATTTCTGTTCGTAAAACTCGAGAACGGCTGTACCGATTTTTGGAAATTTTGTTTTCGGATTGGCTTCCCATTGTCTTAGGCAAAAAATAAAAAAAATATTAAATTATTATGTTATAGAATCTAGCATACACATCCACCTAACAGCGTTGCTCACCTGCAAATCCCAAATGTGAGCGCTTTACTGCTGTTAATGCTTAGGGCACACAGCAATAGTTATGTACGTATACATTTAAATGCTAATGTTAATGGTAGTGTAAACTCTTATGTTAAATAACATTTAGTTACATATAATATATGCATACAGTGAGTCAATTACGGAAAACGGTGAAATGAAGGGGTTGTTTAACTTATATATATATAGATATATATGTATATATATACTTCAACAATTTATTACAATAATAAAATCATGAACTGAACTTTTATACTATAACAAATAAAATAAGTAGAGATAATTACAAGTTTTAGGTGAATATCCATAAAACAACTGGAAATAATAAGAAAACAGTAGTAATCCATACTTACAGTTAGTGGAGCGCCTGGGGGTTTCGAATTGCCATGTAACCAACAGGATTTTCTTTTGTATGCTCTAAATTGTAACTTCTACCAATATTATATTGTGCAATTAATTTTTTCATAGTTTAAACAAAAAAATATGAAAAATTAATATATTGGAGCATAATATTTAGTTGGAAATAATTTTTTTTTAGTTCTACGTTAAATTTTACTTAAATAGATAAAGACAAACATCTGCCCAACGTTCCATTTTATTTGAAGGGTCGAAGAGACCTTGAGCAGGTAGTCAAACTTGAAGAGGGGAACGGCAGCTGCGGCGTCCTATGAATTTTTTTTGGCTAGTTCAGTTATAAGTGACTCGTGGTGAGTGAATGTTGTGAATACGTAATAGTGAAAATTTTGTGATTTTATTTAAAATTTTGATTCCAAAATTTTGCAAAAGTTTGACGCAAGTTTTATGAACAATTGTTTTTTTACCTAGTGGTTTTTATTACATTGTTTAGTAAGTTATTTATAATTAAACATTTCAATTGATTATTATGTTATTCATTAAAATAAATCGAAGGGAAAAATGTACGCGAATTGAAGTTATTAAGGAAAGATAAAATAAATTCTCTATTGGCTAAAAATAATAAAATAAGATAAGATAAGATAAGAAAAAGATAAAATAAATTCTCTATTGGCTAAAAATAATAAAATAAAAATTCTTGACAATGCTATTGCCGTTGATCCATTGTTGCTGTTTCAACGTATTTGTGTGTTGAAAAAAACAGATAATGAACTAAAAACTTATATGAATTATGAACTGACACCACTTCCACTTGCTCTGTTTGAAGATGGCCAACGGCGAAAGATAAAAAAATTAAGTTTCTACGAATTATTCCCAGAAATTCAGATTGATTTGAAAAGCTTAGAAAATGTTCATTATGTTATTGATGGAGGCATGTTGTTATACCGTTGCAAATGGCAATAAAATGAAACATTCAAAATGATATGCGAACATTACGTAAGATATTTGAGAAATAATTATAATAATGCATACGTGGTATTTGATGGATATAAGAAGGACGGTATTAAATCTGCTGAAAGGAATCGTCGCGCACTAAAAAATATAAGTACAGAAATTGAATTTGATGAAAATATGCCGTTAAAAATCGCTCAAGATAAATTTCTAACGAATAAAAAAAAATAAATCTCGCCTAATCGAAATGTTAAGAATAAAATTAGTTGATAACAATATTTTTACATGCCAAGCGGAGAGCGATGCAGATAAATTAATTGTTGATATAGCAATTAGTTTAGAATCTCAAAATATTGTTGTAATTTCTGAAGACATTGACGTCTTGGTTGTGTGAACGGCATTGGCGCGTACTGATCGTGAAATATATTTTTTAAAACCGTCCCGAGGCAAAGTTAACCAACAAATATTTTCATCGAAAAGTTTAGAAAAATCTCTACCAGCATGTAAAGAACATGTTCTATTTTTACATAATATTGATACTATTTCTGCGTTTTACAATAAAGGGAAAATTAAGTTTATCAAAAATTTTGAGAAGCGGAATGATTTACATGACTCAGCAGCAGTATTTAAAAATGTACATGAAGATGCAAATAATATATTTCAAGCTGGTATTACATGTATTTTGGGACTGTATGGTGCTTCGGCAAAAATGACAGATTTGAATACATTTAGGTTCAATTCTTTCATCAAAGCAACTGCCAAAGACAAAAGTGTTCTTTTATCTTTGTTACCTCCCACATCTAATGCAGCATTTGAACACTTAAAACGGGTTTACCTACAAATCCAGATGTGGCTAGGGAATGATTTAATCATCTAAAATTGGGGATGGAACTATTCCAATAATACCTATCATCCAATATTTACGAATCAATTACCTGCTCCGGAAAATTTATTAAAAATGTTATTTTGCAATTGCAAAAAAGAATGTGGAGCTGCATGTGGATGCCGAAAAAGTGGATTATACTGCAGTGTAGCATGCCTACAGTGCAACGACGACAGCTGTCTAAATGTAGCGCCTATGATTAACATCAGTGAAATTGAAGATGATATTTGAAAAAATTTAAATTTTTCAATAGACAAATTTTTTTGTTAATTAATTTTTTTCTTTTAAATAGTCATAATTTTTTTGTTTTTAATAATTAATTCGATTTTACTTTTATGCTATAATAACAGAAAACAATTTTTTATTTTTTTTGTATGCTAATTATTTAAATAAACAAATAGTTTACATAATATTTTTTTTAACATTTAATTATCCATAATCTATTTATTTTTTCAGTTGCTTCCACTTCTGTTACAAAAAAAATAAATTCTACAACGTTATTTGCACTATAGCACATAAGTTATTGCAATCATAAATGTTTGTGTAAGTGTAATACTATGTATGAGTTAGTGCAAAATGAATGCAACACACTCTTCTTTCTGCGAATTGAAACTGGAGCAGAGTTCCAGATACGCGTACCATTCAAGAATGATAGAATAGAAGGTTACGCCTTCAACGTTCGGTTATATTTTTTGGGCAAGTTAATTTCCCTATCGGAAGATTTATAATTTTCGCGAATAGCGTCGTACGTCAATCATATTTTGCACCTGTGAACTAGAAAGCTTCAGTATACAAACAACTAAGCAAAGAAGCAATGTAAGCAAATGGTCAAAGTAAATAAAGGGTTTATCAATAAGGGCGGGTAGATGTTGAAATGGAATAAAATGGCGTCTGCTGTGTGGCACGTAGCGCCGTCTTGCTGGAACCACATGTCGTCTAGGTCCATATGGTTCAATATGGGCCATAAGAAATTGGAAGGGCCACCACGTCTACCGAAAAATGGGCACAATGCGCGCAACGTTTGCGTTAATGAAGACTCATTTTGATAATAAAGTTTTATCATTTGAACGTTGCCATGATGATTTGGCATAAACAATTGAATAATAAACAAAAGATTTGACAGATGTCACCAAAACAAAATGGCTGCCACAGGGCTCCAAAATCGGCCCGCGCCAATTGGAAAACCCTTTATTTCCATCACTCAAAATCAGTTTTTTAATTAATAAAAATTGAATTTAAATGAATCAGTAAAAAAGTGAATCAAAATCAAAATACGATGATTAATTTTGCACCACCATTCCACTGCTGATAGCATTTATGCACACACAAACATTTATTTACTTATATGTACTCACACGCGAATTCATTCTTCGATTTTCAGTAAACGCCCCTCAAATGTATCTGAAGAGAAACTTTTAAGCCTTTTTCGCATAACAATGCCCTTCAGCTTCGCCGTAGATTACACAATAGAAGATTACCGCACTCTCGACGAAGTTCTTACTGCTAACAATATAACTCTGTCTAAATTAACTCTACAACTCACACCCGATTGTAGGGAAATGATAACGAAATGTATGTGGCAGGGTAGTGGCGCAAGTTGCGATCTTTTCTTTCAGCCAATTCAGGCTGTGGAGAGTGCCTGCTGCTCATTTAACTTTTTCGCACGCCCAACTACTAATTTTCGAAGGTGTGTATACTTTTCACTCGTTCTTACATACTTTTTTACTTATTTCTCTATTTCCAACATTATTATTTTTCACTTCAGAAAAATCGCATATCAAATTCCGAAAGACCCCTATCGCGTTAGCGGCTGTGGTTATTCCACCGGACTCACACTTGAACTCAATCCCATGGTGAATGATTATTTCGGCACTTATCTAAGCAGTTACGGCTTTCGTTTGTTACTTCATAGACCGTACAGTTTACCGGATGAAAATTCTAGTAAAAAAGTAGTTAGTTCGGGGCATGAAAGTTTCGTGCGCATAAGTCCCGAATCGACATATGCGTCGAATGACGCTAAGAAATTGAATAGTAAATTGCGCAACTGTTTATTGCCCCACGAAAGGAAATTGTTGTTGATGAAACGTTATACATTTATCAATTGCATGTCCGAGTGTCGTCTAAGCATTCTCTATAATCGTTGTGGTTGCATACCTATGGGTTTACCGAATAATGGCAGCTTTCGGAATTGTGACTTGAGTCAAATGCACTGCATTATGAAGACGAGAGGTAAGCAGAGTTGCAATAGAATTTGTATACAAGTTCACCAACCCCATTAAATAACTGAACTATACACAATAAACAAATTGGACTCAAGCAATTTATTGGTTTTAATTATCTTGATTTTTAGATATTTTCTCATTGGGTATACCAACAATCAATCGAACACTAATGAAGTTGCAGAAAACTCACGAATTCCCATGTGGCTGCTTACCGGACTGCGAATTTGCTTCGTACCCATCAGAATTAACTAGAGGACGATTAGATTCGAGATATGTTTCTACAAAGCGCTATGGAAAGTAAGTTTTGAAAGAGGAAATGTGAAAAAATATTTAAATAAAAAACGGTCTAACAAGTTTTGCCGAAAAAATACTTTTGAGTTCTGAGATAGAACTATAAATAAATTAGAAAATTGTTACACCAAAGCCTCTTTCACATACATACATATATTAACGCTGCTATTTAAAGAAGGGCAACGAGCGAGGAACGGTGCACGAGCGTGTGGCCATAAGTTGCATTAAATCAATATGCTATAATACAGGGTGGGCCATATAGCGTTTGCTTTTCGAACCACCTATTTTTTTGAGAATGGTAACACAAATGACATGTCAGATGTGTTCATAATTTACTTAAAGATTTGATATTTACGAAATGGGACGCTATACGCTTGAACAAAATTGGAAAATATTGAAAACCTATTTCCAAAGAGGTGAGTCCTCTTCTTCTTCCGCGGTTACAGTAAATGGTGAGCGTTACCGTGACATGCTCAACGAGTTGTTTCCAAAAATTGAAGAGGATGACATGGACGACATTTGGTTTCAACAGGATGGTGCAACTTGTCACACTGCCAAAGTTACACTCGAACTTTTGGCTCCCGATTTTGAAAACCGATATCAATTGGCCGCCTCGGAGCTGTGATTTAAGCCCGTTGGACTATTTTTTGTGGGGAGCCGTTAAGGACAAATGCTATGCGAACCATCCAGAGACGATTGATGATTTAAAATACGAAATCATAGTTGCCATTCATGAAATTGGAGCCCAAACAATCGAAAATGTGCTTAAAAATTGGGTTGATCGAATGGCCTACTGTAAAGCCAGTCGTGGCAGTCATTTGAACGATATTATTTTTCATTCATAAATGACAATGTTCAATCTTCAAAATAAAAAAAAGTTTGAAAAAATATTGATTAGTTTGTTTCTTTTATAACCGATTCAAAAAGCAAATTTTACATGTCCCACCCCATATTTCGCTTATCAGCGCCTAAGCATTAACGGAGGAGAAGAATGATGCAAAAATGTCAACCTTTGCATTACTTGAACTGCTTGAACTGGAGAATATACGATTTTTTAGCTGAATATATATTATAGCATATATGTATATGTATATGTATATAATAAAGCATTTGTATGTATTTTAGGGTTGCATGTACAATTCAAGAGCTAAACATTTTCAATACTTTTCCACAGCGAATCGGTCAATACTAATGAACAGACGATCTTACACGTCTTCTTCAGCGATTTGATGTCTAAACGCTATCGCAAGGATGTATATCAAGATTGGTTGTCGTCACTTGGTAAATATTTAATGATCACATCACATATAGCTTGGTTGAAAAGTATTTAATTAAAATAAATGTAATTTAGATAATTAAAAAAGCCTAAATCATTATAGCCTCCAATTCTAAAAACAAAACATAATAAAATCAAAGTCATTTTAACTTCATAAAAAATAGTTTGAGCAACAGCTTGCAATCCTCCTAATAAAACATAATTAGAATTAGAAGATCACCCAGCCACTACCACTGCATATGCACCCTATCTAATACAGCACAAAGAAAATAAATTTCCCAAATTGAAAGAAAATAATTTAACAACAAAAAAAAAGTACATAACCAAACAAGCAAACAAACAAGTCATGGAAAAATAAGAGAAAAATAATAAGAAATATAATTTGCTTAGTAAATAACTTAACTAAGTAATTAACAAAAAAGTTGTAGAATTCCTATGAAACCAACTTTATTAGGACCTTTGTTGAAATGCAACGCTTAATCAATCCACATATACATGCAACTCTGTACAATGCCAAATATTAAAATTTTAAATGTAGCATCAATTGAAATTTCTTTACTTGCGTTTTCTTCTTCAAAGAGTACACAGCAATAATAAATTGAGTTACGTAGTTTTAACGAAACGTATGTGTGTGTGTTTTCTTATTTGGAACTGTACCGCCACAGAGCAGGAATCTGGTAAACAACCTTTACGAATTGGAATATAACCCAAAACTTTACATTCCAAAAGAGTGAAAAATACTACTCTCACTAAGACAGAAATTACCAAAATAATCTATAAACAAAAAGTTCTTAGTAAACTCTTAAACTCATCGATGCTTACTTTATTTTTTTAATTTAATGTGAACTCTATTATTTCATTATATTCGGTTCTCTCTATTGAGAAAAAATACACTGACTCGTCAACTACAAAAGGCTTATAAAGAAAGAAGACCACTCATTCGACTCTACTCAGATCGAAATTAAATTTGTTGTGTTCAAATGAAGGAGGAGATATTAAAATGACATTTAAATTTAGATTCCCCTATCGGTTAAAGGGTATCGTTTCCAATACTTTTAAACCAATCTGTATTTTTATGGCAATACTCGAACGTATTATGTGATTCTGGAACATATTTTAAAATTATTTACAAGATTTACCAGAATTATGATAAATTGAACCCCTCTCTCTCTCTCTCTCTCGTTTCTCTTATTTCAGGCTCTTTTGGCGGTCTTTTAGGATTGATAATGGGTTTTAGCATAGTGGCTGCTTTCGAATTTATTTACTTTCTTACTTTTAGATCACTTTTGAATTTATTAAATTGAAAGTTGAAATTTAAATAAAAACAAAAATTAAATTTTAATTAAAAAAGTCTAGTTTTAGATTAACAAAAAATGTATTAAAATAAATTAAAAAAGAATTGAAATTTTTAAAAACACACCTATGCCATAAATGTAACTCCATACAGGGTGCCCGGTAGCAGAAGTAGGTTTTAAATTTAAAGTTTCTCTCTAGTCGCTGACTATATGGGCGAGAAGGGGGTTGTGTTGGCTTCGTTATTTAATTCTTAATTCTGCCACCGAACACATTTTACTCCCCGATTTACTAAATATAAAAAAATGCAAAAAAAAAAAATATTTTCACTTGCTCTTTTATCATTTTATAATTACTAGGCATCTTGATCTTAAAAATCGAGGAGCGAGGTGGTGTTAAGCCTCTGAGTATATTTCTGCCGAACAGCAGCGGAGGCGGCATAAAAGGGTAGGCCTCTCAATTTGTGGAACAAGAGACCTTTTCATGACAGAAATACGCTTGAAGGTGTGCCATAGCCTGTGAAGCCCCTATTTATAAAAAATCTTTTTTTTCTATTATTTGAACTCTCGAAATCGCGCCAATTGAATGATAGTCACTCACAATCACAATATATGATATGGAGGGTAGAAACCTTAATATATCGAATGTTTGCTAGAAGCACGCCCACCAAAAAAATTAATATATTATATTCTCGACCTTAAAATTTTAAATATGTACCTATATTACTTCTTCTCAAGTAAAAATACGATACTCGCCGTCGTTTTTGCAATTTCGTTAATCATTATAGTGGATTGGCCAAACCTGGTAATCTATCCCCCTTGGGCGCCTCTTTTGTATTCCCCATATCGCGATTTCTCAGCTGAAGCAAAACATCAAAGCTATTTCTTATTGTTTGGTGTTATTTTTAGCTCCTCTTCTTCTTACATAAAACAGTTGTCTATTCAATTGACAATTTTCACAAACTCACCCGAACCATTTTCCTGGGCGACTTGGGGCTAGTGAGCAACACAAATTATTTATCTCAACCCGAAAAACGACAAAAGAAGCACAAAATGGGTAATCTCGGACACTTGCGAACGACCTGGGGCGAGCTAAGAAACACACAGAATATTAGCAGATATGGCTGATGCCGAAATTTCGGAGTATTTTGAATGTAATACCAGTATCGCGGGATTCATTTCGAAAAATAATTTTAAAATTAAAATAATTAAAAACTAAAAATCCAGACGCCTGTTTTGCTTTTTAAAGGAAGTTGACTAATACAGAAATGTTCTGGGAAGATAATTCCCCAATCATATTGAATTTAAAAAAATAAACTTTAAGTTTGAATGTCACAAAATATTTCATTTCATTTCATTTCATTTATTGCCCAAAATCATTTTAACATAGGAGTTTACAAAGTTATGATAAAATTAGATTGTTTAGCATTATCCTAACATACATTTGTATTTGTATTTATCTAGGAGTTTAAAACTTATTTTTCTTTTGAATATACAATAGGTTATGATTATTATTTTTATTTATTTTACTTATTTATATTCTCCCAAAAAAGGCTTAAAAAGGAGATAACGTATATTAAACTTCTATAATTTATTTGGCTATAAATTGATCAATGTTATAAACTAAATTTTCATCGTTGAAGTTGTAAGTATTTTTTCGCCTATGATAATATATTGCTTTACTATTTTTATGTAACATATTATTATTTTTTAGTATTTTTAAATATATTGGTGATAAATGTTTTTCTGTTAGAGGTAATGATATTTCCCTTGCCTTCGACAGATATTTGTTTATCAGTTCATTTTCTATGAATGTCAGTTTGCCAAAAAAATCTTACTGACGATTTCATTAAGAAAAAGTCTATGCGTGATATTTCACATTTTTCATATAAACTTTTATTAGAAACTCTTTTCCGAAAAGTACCACTTCTGTAAGGTTGGCGGTTGAGACCGCTACAAATTCTTAAAACATATCGTTCAAATCGTCTTAGTCTCTCCATTTGGTTTGGAAATGTTGAACCATATCGGATGAGCATAATTATTTGTTTGTAAATATTTATTTTAATGCAGTTCGATAGTCCACCCTGCCTTCTTACTAATATACGAGAGGTGCCTTTTATATGCCGGGATTAGAGAACAAAAACAAATTTCAATCATCGAAAATCACTTTATTGTTTTTCAAAATATTCTCCATGAAGATCTATACACTTTTGCATGCGTTTTAACCAATTGTCGAAGCACTTTTGCCACTCTGAATTAGGTACCTCCAAAACATGCATTCTGAATGCCGCAACCGCTTCTTCAGGTGTCGAAAAACGTTGACCTCTCAGTTTGTTTTTTACGTACGGGAATAAAAAGAAGTTATTCGGTGCCAAGTCAGGACTGTACGGCGGATGACCCATTAATTCGATGTTTTGGGTGCTCAAAAATGCAGTTGTTTAGGCCGATGTGTGAGAGCTCGCATTGTCCTGGTGAAGAGTGATCCGTCTTTGGCGATTGGTTTTCCTAATTTCTTGGAAAACAACTGGCAAACAAATGGTGTATACCACTCAGAATTTACTGTTCTGTGTTGTTCTAGTGGTACGGTTGTGACATGTCCAGTTTTTCTGAAAAAACAGGCGAGCATTTGCTTGAAAGTGCTTCGTGCGCGAACAACTTTCGTTGGATTTGGCTCATCTTGAAGCACCCATGCAGTCGACTGCTGTTTACTTTCGGGCTCATACGCGTAAATCCATGATTCATCACCTGTCACGATGTCATAGACGTGTTTCGAAGCCCCGCGATCGTATTGTTTGAGTATTTCCTTCGACAAATCGACACAAGCCTTTTTTTGAGCGATTGACAAATTGTGTGGGATCCAACGCGAACAAATTTTTTTGACAGTCAAATGTTTATGCAATATTGAATGTATGCTGGTCCCACTAATGCCTAAGATTGTCTCAATCTCACGATAGGACACATGACGATCTTGCAATATCAGTTCGCGCACAGCATCAATGGTTTTCGGAACAACAATTGATTTTGGACGACCTTCACGAAATTCATCTTGGAGTGAACTACGACCACGATTGAATTCACCGATAATTCATCGATAAACACTGGTCCTTGATGGAGTTTCATCACCAAAAAATGAATTAAGTTCATCCATGCAATGTTGCTGAGTTAATTCACGTCGAAAGTTGTAAAAAATAATCGCACGAAAATGTTCACGATTTAATTCCATTTTTGGACCGAGATTAATCTTTTAAGTTACTGTAAACAACACAAATAGCGCTGGTATTTCAAAACGTTCTGAGTACGTAAAAGCCAAAAAATGTCAAACTTTGCGATACAGCTGTCAGTTGCCAGATTGCAACACCAGGGTTGCTAAATCCCGTACAATAGCTAAAGAACATTTTTTTGCTTTTGTCAAAATGAGATCTACATGTCTTACAAAGGTGAATTTGCTATCCAAAATTATGCCCAAGTATTTAATTTGTTTTTTGTATTTTATATTGAGTCCATTTATTTTAATTTGAGGCTCATATTTACGAGCATTTGGATATAAGTTTTTGCGTATTCCTTTAACAATAGTTGTTTCGCTTTTATTGAAGTTTATTTTTAGCTTCCATTTGTGAAAGTATGTATTTAATTCATTTAGGTATGAGTTAGAGAAAGAATGGAAATTTTGTTCAACCTAAAATCCCAAACGCCTATCAAAAAGCACTGCACGGGTTAAGACGTACTATAGAAAAATCAATTGCACACAACTGGCTCCATTCCTATATATTAGAAAGAGCTTTCAACAATATTAGCACTATTTCTATTCTGACTACCCTTACAAAGTTAGGCTCAGAAGCAGTCCTTAATAAATGGATTATTTCAATGCTAAAAACCACAAAAATTCTCACAGAACTTGATAGTAGCACTACAACAACACCTGTCAACCTTGCTATTCCTGTTAGTTGTCCATAATATTCACTCAACCTTCAATCAAAAGGGAATTATTGCAGTAGCGTACCCGAAATTATGGAGGAAGCATTGGATTCGCTCAGTGATTGGACTATAAGCTGTGGTCTGAATGTAAATTCCATAAAAACTGAACTTTTATTCTTCACTACTTAGCCCAAGGTACCCAGCTACAATTTCGCCAACTTAATGATATTAGGCTGATATTATCAGTACCAGTCAAATATCAACGCGTAATTCTCGGCAATAAACGTAGTTGGAAAAATTAGTATCGACCATAGAGCTAAAAAAGCAAGCATAGCGCCATGTAGCTGCATAAGAATATTTGATTAGAAGTGAGGTCTTCAAAAATCTCACACTGGTCTTACACTGCAATTGTGAGGTAATTTTTACATATGGATGACTTGTTTTGTGGCCTTCACTATCTAAAATCTACAACCAAACCAAGCTCGGGAGAATACAAGGATCAGCTTGTACTATAGTAATGAGAGCTTTATGTTTGAGTCTAATTGATGCACTCAACTTACTCATCAATTTACTACCAATAAATAGACCTTCACTTTAAATACACATCAGCAAAGTGCAATCAGGCTCAAAGAAATAGTGAGAGCGACTATCCAATTCATGTCTCCCGTTGGTATCCAAGTTCAACCCATTGCTGCTCAGAGCGCTATCACGTTGAAGGAGGTTGGCCTCTGGGGGCAATTTTCTATAAGAAGTGGTAGTAATATGGGGTAGATATCTCCTTCCTTCTCCGGACTTTTACATATTGGATATGTCGGTGTGTTAGCGTACTCCCATCAATCACATGTATGCTGAATACCGAATTTTTCTTTGAGAAATGCAAACCCAGCAATTTAAACGTCAATTCGTTAACGCTAATGAACTATTGGAAGTAATAATTGGACATTTACGTACATATTATATTAAAAATTATACGCTCCAAAAATGCATCTGGAGCTAAATTGATTCAAAGTGTCCAACATTCGTTAAAAAATGGCTCGCTTTTCAATATATTTACGGCAAACATATCGCAATCTTTTAAAGGAATTTCTTAACGAATGTGGAATGCATGGCTTAAAACTACTTCTATACACCTCGACCATACGCTATGCCAAGTGAGTGTTTTTGTTTGTACATTAAAAAAATAAAAATAAAAAATTAAATAAAATTTAAAATAAAATTAAAAAAAATGCATGTATATATAAAAAGAACAAACAAACTTTTAAATTGTTCCTTGTTTATTGTTGTGGATAGTAAGTACCATTCTTAGCCCCAAACATAAATCTTCGAGGTTTATCGTGCGAGTTCAGTTCAAGTGCTCAATATACTCCGTACTTTTGCGGAGATGAAGTGAAATGTTGTAAGTGCGATCGTTGTAAACGCCAGAATTTTGAAAGAGGGAATCTCGGGTTCAGCAGCTCTGGGAGCCAGAGAACAGTTCAGCCGTGGCACTGAGCGTTCTTCCTTACCTTGACCCTGGTTTATTGCTTTGAATGAAGAGACTTCCACTATCTGAGTCTCTGCTTCTGCTAACTGAAGCTCATGGGTAAATGAAGCTGATTCGTCGGGACCCAAAGTACGGTAATTTATAGTATCGGGTGCTTTTAAGAGATTAAGAACTTAAAGTGATAATACAAATAGAAATATTGATGGAACATTTTTTTATTCTATTAAAATGGTAGATAATTTTACGGCATTTATTTTGTGAATATGATATTCGGCATATATTCGCTGCGACGACAATTCACATTGTCCAGAAGTGAAAGCAGAACTATCGTAGGTATACTGACGCGTACAAGAAAGAAATTACAAACAATGGTAACTGCAGATTTTGCAATGAACTGGAAGATAGGAAAACTTTAGAACACCTTCTATGTGTGTGCCTGGCATTAGCTGGAACACAAATTAAATGCCTAGGAGCGCTTTGCAATATAACAATTTCGAATGTATGAGTATCTCGGGGTTAGAGTTTCAGAGTTTATTTAGATTTACGGCTATGGAGAAACGGCTTAAAGGTAAAATCCAAGATCCCGAATAATATATCGAAGATTATTCTTATACGAAACCCGAGACGGATGCAAGACTAAAAAGATAACAACAGGTGCGGCCCAAAGATCAATACTCGGACCTGAACTTTGGAATATAAGCTACGATGAAATCCTTCGAATAGAGATGACTGAGGATGTGCATTTAATGGGATACGCAGATGACATTGCAACTGTAATAATCGCTCGAAACACTGACGAAGCCAAAAGAAAGGTAATTCAGGTGATGATCAACTTCATTTATTAAAACTGGTCATAGAGAAATCAGAGTTAATCTTGCTAACCAACGTATACCATTAGAAGTAGATATACTCGATGCCACTTTATCGAAAAAAAAGAGTGCACCTGCGCTCTCAGAGTGGCTCTTCAAACAGAATAGTATCTGCAGCAGCGGTTTTAGTTATCAGCCAAACCACCCCTATAGACATTCTAGCACAACAGCGCAAACGGAGTTGAGAGGCAAAAATCTCAGGAGTCCCAGGACCATGCTTCTCCGAGATTAGAATTCAAACGTTCACACTTTGACAGGCTAGATGGAACTCTGAAAGGTACGGTAGATGGACAGCTAATACCCGATCTAAAAAAGTGGGTAGAAAGAAAGTACGGCGAGGTCAACTATTACCTCACAGAGTTTTTGTCCGGACATGGGAAAGTGCTAGTATTTGTGGCGAATGAGAAAGGTGAACCTACCAAACTGCATTTATGGAAATACTGAGTATGATGATGCGGAGCATACCATCTTTAAATGCAAGAGGTGGAACATAAAGAGAACAAGTCTGCAACGAGCTATTGGTGTATTTACACCTTAAGAAATAATAGAGAAAATATGATAGAAAGAGGCGTGAAATGGAAACTTATACTGAAGAGCATTGAGCATAGATTTTTAAAAACAGGCGCCCCTGGACGCAGGGTGAGTAAGTAAGTGTCCTTCTTAGGAAGCCATCGTGGACCTTTACCTCGAAGCAATGCGGAAGCAGTTCCGGGGTAGAGTGAAAAATCCAAGAGAAGAGGAGGGATATTTTTAGTGGAATCCCCACACACGTATTAGCAACGTTTACTATATGGAGCGAAGTCATTTTGAACCCAACCTCACCGCCCCAAAAGAAGCAAAAAAAAAAAAAAAACTATAGAAAAACGTAAGTGTGTAGCTCCATCTACCGCTAAGGCTCAATAGGTCTATGTGAAGACTTTCAGCTAGTCAGGTCAATCTAACCTAACGCATTGAAAATGGATAGCCTTCTATATCAGTTTTGAATTTGGAAAAAAACATCAAAAGACATTATGATTTTCAAAAATAGTCCGTGAGTGGCAATGATCCAGAAAAACGGAACTCAGATCGTTAAATATGTAATACAAAATTAAGTTTATGTATTTCCGAATTCTGAAGTGCGACATAACTGCCGCAAACTTTTAAGACTAAACTCTTCTAATGAATCACAATTGAGTTAATACTTCATCACATTTTTGTAGACCCGTTTGCATAACTACCGTTACCATTACCGTTCATCAAATAAAAACAAAAATAACGTTGCTGTTAAGCTTATAAATAAGGAAAATTGCTCTCAGCAAATTTTGAGGTCAAACGAGAGGCTCAAGTCCGTTCAAGACATATCGTTCAAGCAGCTTAATTTTGACATTCCATTGTCGTTTCCATTCCATTTTAATTTTTATTCATTCGACCCTGCCTTGAAATCTACACTAAGTTGCCGAACCTTTTGGTAATTTCGATTTTATTTGTCTGTAGGTTTTAATAAATAATTAATAATTACTTTATTTTTAAATAAGATAAACTTTATATACATTTTTAACATTTTATAGCAAAAGATAATGACTTATAATACCTATTATTTTTATTATATCTTTCAGGTACATCTGGCTTATTTTTCTCACCAGCATTATTGTCGCCACTTATGTAATAATTACTAATTTAATTATTCAATATTTGGATCAACCAACTGAAGTACTTTTGTCCACGAAGCTGGTGCATGTTTCCAATAGCCCATTTCCAGCGGTCGCTATTTGTAGTGCAAACAAGATAAGTCGGCATAAGTTAATGCTATATGCGGCGAAGGTGTAAGTACATAAATTGAATTCTCAATATTGCCTACCTTGATTTTGCTCCCCCCAAAGCGGCTGATATTGTCATTATCATTCAATACAAATGTGCTGAGCAAACTGCTCATTTTTATTCTAGCATCGGGAAAAAATTGTCGTTGCCCTGTCATATCTCTTTTACTCTTGTGAGAATTTCAAGTGAAAAATTTATTTCGATATTTACGGAGGCTTGTCTCTGTCCTTCGAGTGTCGACCGCTATAGAAAAAGAATTGTGTACGGTGCTTTAATGATGTGCGCAATTACCAAGCCTCTGAATAAGCTGGGGGTCGATACAGACTTGATCAGGTTCATCTACAGAGAACGGCAGAAACCCTCTCCGCCGGCAGCTGGGCTCCGGAATGTCATTGTCAATGACTTGCTGGAGGAGAAGAGGAGGCAGGATGTTTGCATACGCAGACAACATGACACTTGTTGTTAGAGGAAAGTTTTTGGATACTTTGTACGAGTTAATCCAGCTGGCAATTGATGCGACCCATCCGTAAATCCTCTCAAGACGAGGTAATATAAAATACTCAGAGCTAAATTCGCCTGAATAGCGAGCACTCCGTTGGTGGTTTCTCTTAATGGGAAATACATAGGTCTAACCATTAAGAATTTTTTCTAATAGTGGTCGCCACTCGGCAGGCAATGGCAAAGCTGCGAGTGTATTTCTGCCATTAGAAAGCTCCTCATAAAACAATATCTGCCGTTCTGAGTCGGCTTGAAACTGTAGGTCCATCCATTTGTGGTAAACGCACCAAGCTAATGTGGAACCCTAATTTCGAGGAGAGGATAAAAATGTAGCAGTTTCCTTGTGTGGATGTAAAGAGACTATTAGCAAAAGATGGGATATCTCGCCTAGAGTTTTATTTTTGCTTTATAATACTGCCCTTAACTCAATGATAAATGTGGGGTCTGTTGACGTCGGAGGAAAAGTTTTCGCTGCACGTGTCGCAATCGGACTGAGAAAAGCTACGAGAAGCTCCCCATCATTATCAATTTCGGGTTAACGCATCATTGCAGTATGTTCCAATCGGAGGTAACCGCAATCAAAGAAGCAGCTTACTGACTGCTTGCTTGTTTAGAAGTGTAAGGCAAGTAAATATCTGATCCGATAGTCAAGCAACAATTAATGCCCTGAGCTCGATGATGGCGCGCTCGAATCTGGTTGCGAAATAGGAAACCTGTGATTCGCTACTGGAAAGGTGGGCTTCGCTACACCGGTCTGGGAGTCTAAAAGAACAATTTAGGGAAACCCATTCCGAGTACACTCCCGATCTAGTGCCATCCATCTTTGAGCCGTCAGTACAGGGCCGTCGAGGTAAATCCGGAAAACATTTCGAAAGCTCTGGAACAGTAGCGTTAAGTCTAAAACCGCTGATAAAGGGACATATTTTTAGTGTATTGTTTCCTGATTGACATTGGAGTGCCGGAGTAAGTGCTAGTGAAACGATGAGTCGAGAGCAGGACAGAAGAGCTGCGATACTAGAGTCACTTCGCGCCGGAAAAAGCCCTAAAGAGATAATTGAGTGGTTTGGCTACAAAAAAACGCAACCCTGGATGGACCGCGTGGCCGCTGGAAGAGAATATGTGTTTCAACAGGACGCCGCACCTGCTCACAAGGCAAAGAAGACTCAGGCTTAGCTCCAAAATAACCTACCCTACCACTGGTCACCAGATTTTTGGTCACCTTCAAGCCCAGACTGCAATCCTCTTGATTATTACGTGTGGGGCACAGTTGAAGCAAAAGTTAACGCGAAGTCTGATAACACTAAGGACGCTCTGAAGACAACCATCGAGGAAGTGATGATCACAATGGACAAAGAGGAGGTAGCTCGCGCATGTGGGCGCTTCAGGTCCCGGCTGGAGCAGGTAATTGCACGAGATGGAGGTTACATTGAATAATTTTCAACTATGATATGTGTACTCACATTATATAATACAAAGTTAAGTGCAAATAAAATTATTTTTGAGTAAATATCCAATAGTTTTGTTTTTAAGTTCAACATTCCGGATTTACCTCGACGGCCCTGTATACCAGTATACTAGACTGCCAATCCTTTCTGTCGGGTATTCGTATTTTATAGTCTTTGTTGAGATCTATCTTGGAAACCAGATAGTCTGATAGTTCCACAGATATTAGATCTGATACGTGAACGTGCGTGTTTTCTTTTAGCATGACCGGCCGCTATCAATGGGTGGAATGTGTAAGATCACTTCCAGCGCCGCCTGAGGAGTCAATCGCAGCGCACCTGTTATTCCCACACAGGCTAATCCTTGAACTTTTATGAGATTTTTTAGGTAAGATTGTGTCTGCTACACGAAAGCTCCATACGTCAAAATGGATCTGATAATCGTATTGTACGTCTAATGGATGCCATATAGTAAATACTAAAAAGAAACTACTTGCTTCTGGAAAAAAGTTACCGGGAAATCATTCGGCGCGAAGCCACGGCATGTTTTTATTGGACCAACTGGTTTGACAAAAAGTTTTGTGCATCTAAAGAAATCAACCCTTATTTCATATTTCAGTTGTAATGAAGTGTTAAAGAGTGAGTCTAAGTACTGTACCGGATCCTTTTGTACAAATCTAGAGTAATTAGACTAGAAATAGCTGTACTTTCTATTAGCCTGGGGTTAAAGAAATCCAAATTTTTGCGCAATGGGCGATGCTAAGATGCTGGTCAACTTCGAATATTTGTGTGATTTTATCGACTTTATCGACATTTTCTAGGTTAGGTTAGATTAAAGGGTTGTGAGGGGCCCACTTAGTCAAAAAATTAAAATTTTGTCTGTTGTGATACCATACAGGGGAGGGGAGGGGAACAGGAAAGGGGGAAGAACCAGACAGATTCCAGGGCTTGGATTAGAGAATATGACGACCACCTAGTGTCGATTTACGTTTTTGTTAACCGCTTCAAACTGCTGATGAATTTCATCAGACGTGTGACATTTAAGCCCGCAAAATCCGCTGGTATACCGAAAAAGTGAGAGCCCAGATGTTTAAACCTTGGCCCGACGAGAGCACGGCAGCTGAGAAGCCGGTGTTGAGATTGACGTAATGCCAGTCCTAGCCGCATGGACACATAACGGGCAGCTATCAAATTCGATAGCTATGGCTTTGTTATCCTTAGAAGTTCTCTCGAGCGCCCACGATCTACCCGCGGCCAAAAGGACCTCGCGACTTTGCACGTTTGCGCATTAGCCCCAATCTTTCCAGTAGCAGACAACAGGTTCTTATGGGAACTCCAATCCCCTCATATTGTGATGAAGCCGTCTCAAGGGTTCTCTGTCTGGCCAACTCATCGGCCCAGCATTTTCACTCTATGCCGCTGTGGTCGGGAACCCAAATGAGCCTAATATCGAAGTATTCCGATGTAATCGAGAGGGAAGTCAGGCATTCCCCGACTAATTCCGAACGCACAAACAAGGCTGTAATCACAGAAGCGAGCAGCTAATCCACAGCTTTCTTAATTGCGGCTGTCTCTACTTGGAAAAAATTAATGAGGTCCGGAAGCCTAAATTTGAGCTTGATGGGGAGCTCCTTTGCAGAATACCCCCCCACCAACACATCCGTCCAACTTCGAGCCATCCGTAAACATGTTTGCCATGCCCTGTTTTCAAATATTGCATACCGCCCACTCCTTCCTTGAAGAAATATGAATGGAAAAAGTTCCGCTTGGACACCATAAACACCATTCAAAATTTCAGCGGTTTGACTTGCATTTTCGCATTTATCAAAGAAAAACAGTAAAATGTACCGAATTTTCTCTTTGTTGACTTCTATTATTAACACCCTATAACTCACAACTGAATAGAACAAACAAAAAACAGCATAAGAATTTTTTAGTTCGAAATATCATCTTGATAACGAGCATAAACTTTAATTGTTTGATCGATACTTTACGAGATATCGATCACTACAGCCATCTTCCAGGAAAATAATGGATCTATTTTTCCCCAAATTAATATTGTCAAAATTTCTTACCTGGTTGCTGGAGAAATTGAGATAACGTAATAAAATTTATATACCACTTTCAAAACCCCCCTTCTCTTTACTCGTTTTAACACGTTTAATTTGCACTTTAAATATATTTTAATAATTTCGGTTTTGATTTCTTCATTTATTTGTATTTTTTGAATTTGATTTTATTTTTTTGTCGATTATTTAAATAACATTTTCAACATATTTTTCTAATCAAAATAGCCTAAAGACTTGACTTCGTTCACCATAGCTACTATCCCGTCCAATGTCTCCTCTCCGGTGGGTTTTATCTGCTCAGCGGGCAGTTCCATGCCATTGCCGTTGAAGGCTCCATTCGGACGCAGCTCAAAGCAAAAAGCCATACGGATACCCGCGTTAACGTAGGCATAATCCACACTCGAACCGGCGGCCGGGTAGATAGCATCGTAAATATTACCGCCGGTATAGACAGTTCCATAACGGTTACCTATCGCCTTTGTGGTAGCATTGTACACTTGTTCATAGTCGTTGACGTTATCGGGCAGCGCAGAGGTGTTGCCATACGGATAAAGCAAATATTGCGAAAATGAATGGAATGAGATGTACAATTTGATTTTATTCTTTAACGAGTTAATATAATTGGAAAGTGATAGCACTTCGATTTCTGAATTTGCGGCACTGCCGGCAAATGTCTCCGAACAAGGATTACTGCTGGCGCCCACCGAATTCCAAGAAGCATTCCAATTACGATTAGGATCTGCACCAAAGCAGGTGTCATATGGCTGACGCGTCTTACGCCACATGCGATCTGTCGAATGCGTATACTCATAACCATCGGGATTGGCATGCGGAAATATATACCAATCGTAATTCTCAGCCAACTCCTTAATTTGCTCATCTGTAGAGGTCAACAGTTCATTGATGATATAAGTGGCTGTAGCGGGTGCAATCCATTCACGCGCGTGTATACCAGCTTCCAAGAATATGCCAGGTTTCTGTTTTTTTCCATTCTGTATCGAGATCTTAATGCCCAATATGGAACGCTTCTCATAACTCTTACCACCTTCAATCAAGGTGGCGTTAGCAGCATGCTTTTTCGCCAACGTCACCAGCCATGAATAAGTGTTGCTCAATGTTTGATAGCTCCTCCAACGACGAGGGGTGGTGGCACGTGTTTCAATCTGTTCGTAATCCTTGTCCAAAGCTGTTTGTAAATTTTGTTGCACCAACTCGTACTCAATCTTATTTGTATCCAATATCAGCAGAAAATCGTGCAACTTATGTGGCGCAACCACAACCTTTACAGCTTTGTTTACTCTGTGAATGCCGTCTAAGAAGAGCAATGAATCGCTGGTGTCCTCCATGCGTTTCAGTAGCGCCAATTCTTCGTTATTGGATGCATTCAACTTGTAGACTCGGTAATTATCATAGCGTACACGTTCGCCACTGCTTAATGCCATTAGGCACAGTGCAAAAATTATACCGATTTTCAGCAACATTTTATGCGACGGTTTGAAAGACCATTAGCAAATACTTTTGCCTTAATGAGGAAGGGAGCATTTATAGTCTTATTAGTGGTGAAATTAATTACTAAGATAAGGCCTAAATTTATATACTTGTACGTATTTGCAAACATAAATGTTTTCAGGTTACATATTGTATTGCAATGTTATATGAGCTAAAATATTTATGTATGTTTGATAAGCCAAATTTATTATTTATTGTACCGATAAAGCTTTAAGTACACGTTAATCAAATAGTATTTATTCTTCATACTGAAGTTGAAAATCATCAAAGCAATCAAATGCATTGTTAACTGAAACTATACTTAGATTCTACCGATACCCAAGAAGCAATAATTCCTTTAATATTAGATTTGTTAAAAGCTAGCGGGCTATGGTGATCAGATAATTGCTTCAAAAAGGTGGAACACACGCATTTTTGATTCATTTTTCATTCATCAGTTTCAATTTGAGATTAGAACCAAACACCAGACTTTGCAGCCTTTGTCAGGGCACACACACGAACTCCTTTAAGTACTTGGCAGCACTGTCAACGCCTGGGCTAATGAGCAGCTGATAGTCCAAATGGCGGGCTGCCAGAAATAACTGACGAAAACAGTTTACGTTAATAGAAAACTATCGCGATTTAAACATTTATAATAATTTGCTTTAAAAAAAATTCAGTTGAAACGTAGTACTTTAAATTAAAGTGGGTTTTTGGAATTTTTCAAAGCCTGTTATATCCGTTTTGGATAAATATATTTTACATTTAAGAGGGGGGTTTATAAGGTCAAAAAAATCAATTTTTTTTTCGTTTTAAGCGATTCCTAATATATTTCAGAATATTCACACAAAGTTACAGAGCCTAATTCTCAATATTTCCGTAGATACAAAGCTAAAGGTGGGCGAGCGTTAGGTAGTTACGCTGTGACCGGACAGTTATAGTACAAACTTTATCTTCTTTTCTCGACCCTTCATTTTTATGATTTCTTTGAATCGGCGTACATGAATGAAAATAGAACTAATGAACCTTTTGAAATAAATCATAGCTTGTTCCCTTCACTATTAAATTCTCTTCTATTTGAACTAACAAAATAGATAAAAAAAAGGTTTTTATACCAAGTTGAAGTGAATTTTTTTTTTTATAGAAAGGCATTTTTTTCTTTTTAAAACCTCCAAAAAGTTTAAATTTTGGAATTTCTCTCAGTTTTCTTAGTTCATCTAGAATAAAAAATCATGATAATTAGAAATCCATCTGAATTTTTTGCTTTAGATAATAATTACGAGCTGTATCTTGTACGCCAGTTTTGCTCCTTTTAAGGGGTTAGGGGTAGTCAGAGGCCCCAAAAATGTATGGGTTTCAATAATGTTTTTTGCTGGTTAATTGCTTTATTTTACCAAAATAAAATCAAAAAATCCTTGCGGTGATCATCACAAATCCTTGGAGATTTATCTAAAGTCAATCGAACAAGAGAAATTAGTTTTATTAATAGATAATCTTGTGCCTGATTGAAGCTGTTTTTGTTTTTTTTTCAAAATTAACAATATGACAACCTCAGAAAATAATTTCCAGATTTTCTAGAAAAAAACCGACAATTAATTGTTAAAAAAAATCGAAATTTTTGAAAAAAAATCCTTCGATCAACCACGAATTTTTTATGTTTTTCAAAAGCAGTGTAAATTTTATTGAAATCTACCAAGCGGTTTTTAAGTTACAGTGATCAACAGTTCCAAAACACAGTTTTGAGAAAAACGCATTTAAAGTTTTGCTATCTGCTCCGGGGCGCCCGAGCGCCCTTTGTTAATTGTTGAATAACTTAAAAAGTATTTTTCGGATTCACTTCAAATGTTCACACAATGTTTTTAAGATATTATACTTTAAGAAAATGCAAAAAAAACTACCCTAACCTCTTTATTTTGAAGCAATCTCTCGCATTGTAAGGCCTCTATGCCCATGCTAATTGGGACATTTTTTTATTATTGTTTTGATTGATATCATCCTAATCTTCTTGGTCTTATACTTTTCTCGTGCGGTGTAGACTTCTTTGCTGTGTTCAAACTTATTATTACACAATCTTAGGATTGTTTACATAATTATCAGTTCTGGAAACCTATAAATCAATAATAAAAGGTTACCGTATTGCTACTGTCAGATATTTTACACACCTTCTGGTGGCAAAAGTAGTGTAGTGATAAGGCTGAGTTACAGGTGCACATGTATTAATACACACATCTGCTATGGTGCCAAATACTCATATGTATATGTAAGTCACAAGTAGCTGTGTGTGAACAGAAGTATGTGGATAGTTCAACTCAGTTAAACACATTTTTTTAACATACTTTTGCAGAACAGCAAGTCATTTCAAGTAGGAGGAAAGCGATATACATACATACCTATAAAGCCATCGCTACTCTATAGGCTCGGTAGTAAATTTAATCAAAGTTAACACATTTTTTAAATGTTCTAAGAAACCAATTTTATTTATGATATTTTACTTTTTTCCAAGTAACGCCATATTCCATTAATATAAATCATCGAAATTTTCTGAGCGAAAAACTGGATTAAGTGCATTTTGCAGGTTTCTATTGGTTTCATGAAAGGTGAAAGATGTACAATTTGTCAAGAAAGTGTTTTGACATCTAAAATCAGACATATTTCTTAAGGAAATATAAGTATATTTTTTCATAGTTTTCTTTCAATCTCTCAATACCGTTTAAAAATTACTCAAAAAAAAAAAAAAAAACACAATGTTCATTTCGAACATAGCTGTCAAGAAAGTCTTTTTACATTTACCACATACATGGTGGGGCTCACGTACTCCTAACCCAAAAGGAAGAGAGCTTTATAAATGTATTGTTAAAAATAATTTTAAAACGTTGTCGACGGGGGAGCCTACCTACTGGCCGAGTGATCCATCGAAAATTCCGGATTTATTAGATTTTGCTGTATACAATGGTATCCCAGCCCAATTACTGGAAGTTGTCAGTTCTGAAGAACTCAGCTCAGATCACTCTCCAGTCATTATCAGTTACGACACTCTAACTAGCCTACGGCAACAGAAATACAAAACATTAACTAGTAAGAGTCAAATAAAAATTTTTCAAGATTGGCTAACCCAAAATTTGGAACTTAATATTTCAATTAAAACAACAATTGAGCTAGATAATGCAGTCGAATATTTCACAAATAAAATCCACGAAGCGGCCTTTTTTTCTACTCCCCAAAAAGGTAATGAGATCAAATATCGTAGCCGTATACATGTATGTGGAGAGATAAGAGCATTAATTAAGCATAAGAGACGCCTTCGAAAAAAATGGCAAACTACTAGGAATCCAAGAGACAAAACTGCTCTAAATAAAGCAACAACTGAAGTCAAAGAAAAACTAAACGAATTTAGAAATAAATCAGTATCAGATTATATACACAGCCTAAACGATAGAAATGTTGATGATCATAAGATTTGGAATGCTACAAAATATCTCAAAAATCCCAAAAAGAGAAATGCGCCTATAAAAGATTGTGGCAACGTTTGGTGTAGGACAGACAAGAGTAAGGCTTATGCATATGCTAGATATTTAGAGGCAATGTTTTCTCCGTTTATAAACCAAAGCAACAACGATGATGATGTGTTAGCATTTCTCGATACCCCATGTCAACTATCTCTACCGATCAAACATATTACACCGAATGAAATTCGCTCTGAAATTAAAAACCTGTGCAACAACAAATCTCCTGGATATGATAAAATTGACGCCAAAGTAGCCAAGTGTTTGCCAAAAAAGGAGTTATGTTCTTAACTCTGTTATATAACTCAATATTAAGATTAAACTATTTTCCTACACAGTGGAAGTGCGCCGAAATAGTTATGGTCCTTAAACCGGCAAAACCTGAAAATCAAATATCCTCTTACAGACCAATCAGCTTATTGACAATATTCTCCAAAATATTCGAAAGACTATTTTTGCGCAGAGTATTCCCAATACTGAAAGAAAATAAGGTCATACCCGAACATCAATTTGGTTTTCGCCGATACCATGGTACACCTGAACAATGTCACCGTGTTGTTAATTTCATAACCGACTCCTTTGAACGAAGGGAATATTGTTCAGCCGTATTTTTGGATGTACAAAAGGCATTCGACAAAGTATGGCATCAAGGCCTGTTATATAAATTTAAAAAAATACTTCCTGCACCATTTTATCTAACACTAAAGTCTTACCTCACAGAAAGATCATTTTACGTTAAGGTAAATGAAGAAATAACTGATATTAGATACATAAAAGCTGGAGTACCACAGGGTAGCGTACTCGGTCCTATACTTTATACGATTTTTACATCTGACATACCCGAAACCGAAAATGTCCTAATGGCTACATACGCTGATGACACCGCTATACTAGCTTCAAGTCCGTCCCCAATTGATGCAACCAATCTAGTTCAGATAGAACTAAACGAGATACAGACGTGGCTGGACCGATGGAAATTCAAAGTTAACACAAACAAATCTGTGCATGTTTTGTTTTCATTGAGACGGAAAGAATGCCCTTCACTCTATCTAAATGGTAATATAATTCCCAAACATGATACGGTCAAATACCTTGGCATACATTTGGACAAACGGCTAACCTGGAAATGCCATATTCAAGCAAAAAAAACCCAGTTAAAGATAAAAACAAACAAACTTTACTGGCTACTAGGACCAAAATCAACACTTAATCTAAATAACAAAATATTAATATATAAGGCTATACTAAAGCCAGTATGGACCTACGCAGTACAACTGTGGGGAACTGCTTGCAATTCTAACATAGAAATTCTGCAAAGATATCAGTCAAAAACTTTAAGGCTTATCACAAGTGCACCCTGGTTCGTCACAAATAAAGCCATACATACTGATCTAAAAATTCCCTTTATAAAAAATGAAATTAAAAAAATTACCACAAAATATTTACAGAGATTAAGTTATCACGATAACCCGCTAGCAATTGCATTACTTGATGAAACTAATGAAATTAATAGACTTAAAAGACATCATGTATTAGACATCCCATTCAGAACCTAATAGATAAATCTAATATTAAAATGTATTAAAATCTAACACATAAGTCTGAATATAAGTGTACATTAATCGTAGTATACATATATATTATTATTGACCTCAATGGAGCTCAATAATATAAGTCAAATTGTTAATAGTTAGATAATTTGCTTATTATTTTAAAAATAAATTGCAAATAAACGAAAGAAAAAAAAAAAAAAAACATTTACAGTTAATAGGCTAAGGTTATATGTTTTAAAAAACGAGCACTTTGAATGTCTGAATTGGATATGCATCCCCAACTCGTTATTGAAAGTTTGACATATTTCACTGATGGTACAGGGTGGACCATATAGCGTTTGCTTTTTGAACCACCTATTTTTTTGAGAATGGTAACATAAATGACATGTCAAATGTGTTCATAATTTACTTAAAGGTTTGACATTTACGAAATGGGACGCTATACGCTTGAACAAAATTGAGAAATATTGAAAACCTATTTCCAAAGTGGTGAGTCTTCTTCTTCTTGTCTGATTTTCACATCGGTGGCTACGTCAATAAGCAAAATTGTCGGATTTGGGGCTGAAAAAATCCACACGTTACTGTAGAGAAGCAAATGCATCCACAACGAGTCACTGTTTGGTGCGGTTTTTGGTCTGGCGGCATCATCGGGCCATTTTTTTCGAAAATGAGCGAGGAGCCGCGGTTACAGTAAATGGCGAGCGTTACCGTGACATGCTCAACGAGTTGTTTCCAAAAATTGAAGAGGATGACATGGACGACATTTGGTTTCAACAGGACGGTGCAACTTGTCACACTGCTAAAGTTACACTCGAACTTTTAGCTACCCTTTTTGAAAACCGAATAATCAGCCGAAATTCCGATATCAATTGGCCGCCTCGGAGCTGTGATTTAAGCCCGTTGGACTATTTTTTGTGGGGAGCCGTTAAGGACAAATGCTATGCGAACCATCCAGAGACGATTGATGCTTTAAAACACGAAATCGAAGTTGCCATTCATGAAATTGGAGCCCAAACAATCGAAAATGTGCTTAAAAATTGGGTTGATCGAATGGCCTACTGTAAAGCCAGTCGTGGCAGTCATTTGAACGATATTATTTTTTATTCATAAATGACAATGTTCAATCTTCAAAATAAAAAAAAAAAGTTTGAAAAAATATTGATTAGTTTTTTTTTTTATAGCCGATTAAAAAAGCAAATTTTACATGGCCCACCCTATATAATATTCCGCCTTTAAAGTGTTTTTAACTATAAAGTACCTCCACACTCTATTGGGTCCGTCGACAGCATGATTTTAGTGTCAGCGCAGAATATCACATCTGCCTAGTAGCTATCTGTCAGAGCTAGGCAAAGTATTGGTTGGCAACTAAGTAATTGCGGATTTCACTGATAGATGACTTCAGTTGAATTTTTATGTTTGCAGATGTAGTAAAAATGTAAAACACATTTTGTTATTTGATAGTTGGCAATTCAGCTGTCAATCAGTAAAAACAGTTTCTGGATCGGTTGCGTAGTTTTCGTTTCGTTTTAGTTTCGTTGAAAAATGGAAAATCAAAAGGAACATTTTCGTCATATTTTTCTTTTTTATTTATTTCCGCAAAGGGAAAACTGCTTCGTAAGCTCATAAAAAGTTATGTGCTGTTTATGGCGACGAAGCCTTAAAAGAACGGCACTGTCAAAATTGGTTTGCCAAATTTCGTTATTGTGATTTTTCACTTAAAGATGAAAAACGCTCTGGTCGTCCAGTTCAAATTGATGATGCCCTAATCAAAGCAATAATCGATTAGGATCGTCACAGTACAACTCGTGAGATTGTAGAGAAGCTTCAAGTTGGCTATGTTCAAAAACTCTATACATGGGTTCCTCACGAACTGAAAGAAACGCATTTAACGCCACGCATTAACAGCTACGATTTGCTAAAGAAACGTAATGAAAATTATCCATTTTTAAAACGACTGATAACTGGGGATGGAAAATGGGTTGTTTACAACAATATCAAGCGAAAAAGATCGTGAAGCAGTCCAAGTGAATCAACTCAAACAACATCAAAAGCTGAAATTCCTCAAAAGAAGGTTTTGTTATCAGTTTTGTGGGTTTACAAAGGAATTGCTTACTTTGAACTTTTACCATTCAACCGAACGATCAATTCTGATGTCTACATTGAACAACTAACGAAATTAAACACTGCAGTTGAAGAAGAGCGGCGCGGAATGACAAATCGAAAAGGTATTGTATTCCATCATGGCAATGCAAGGCCCCACATATCTTTGGCCACTCGGCAAAAATTATTGGAGCTTGGTTGGGATGTTTTGTCACATCCGCCATATAGTCCTGACCTTGCAGCATGTGATTACTTTTTGTTTCGATCTTTACAAAACTCCTTGAATGGTAAGAATTTCAATAATGATGATGATGTCAAATCGTAACTGATTCAGTTCATTTTTGCTAATAAAATCCAGAAGTTTTATGAACATGGGATTTTGATTCCGCCTGAAAGATGGCAAAAGGTCATTGATCAAAATGGGCAATACATTACAGAATAAAGTTATTTAGTCCATGAAAAAATTGTCTTTGATTTTCTAAAAAAGAAATCCGCAATTACTTAGTTGCCAACCCAATAAAATCGCTGTGCAGAGAGCAAAGGCTTCTTTCGATCAACTCGAGAAGTAGGTATAATTGTGCTTTTACCAAACTTGGCGTACTGCTTTATTGGAAATTTCAATTCCACACTCATCTTTTAATTCATTAGCAAGATTTCTAGTCGAAATTTGCAAGTTTGCGGCTATTTTAGTGAATAAAATTCGTTCGGCGCTTAGCCTTCTACTTGCAGATTTTAGTTCCAGCCAATTTTTATTTTTTGCACGATTTATTGTGTTATAAATATTTTGTCGGGTTAAATAACTGATAACTGTTGGACACGTTTTTCTATTGTGTAATTATAGCAGACCAAATGTGTCATCTCAAACCATGCCCTTTTTCCAAGCATTTTAACGTTCTTTATGATTTGCGAAGGGTTTGATACAATATATTGATCAACAATTATCTCTTGCGATTACTTTATGACTGATTAATGACCAATGTGTGTGTAACAACTCAGTGAGATAACGGTATATCAAACAATCTTTGCAAACGATGTCGAAAATAGATATGCAAAAACATTTCTTGACAGCTGAGCGTAGCTTTTGTTTTGTTTTTGTATCGTTGTTTTTTTTTTGCTTTGGTATATAAAAAAAGTTTACCGTTACGAAGCAGTGGCAACTACGTTAGTCAATGAAATAATTTTGAAGTGCTCTCCAAATTCATCAAGAAGTAATGGTTTCAGTTAAATAAGTGCGAATAACTTGAATTTTACTGTCTCAAAACTTTTTCTTGACAAACTGTATGTAGTCGGGCGATGTCATGATAGAATGCGCGACCCTTTCGGTTGATCATTTCTGGCTACTTTCATTTAATTGAATTGCTGACCATTTTCTCATTATTTGTTGGTATTTGAAAAGCGTTGGCACTCTTCATCTCCAATCGCCAGCATAAGCTCCGGTAATAATAATATTCTCATACGCGATTTCTTACCAATCGTAACTGTCTGGTATTCTTGCATTCAAAATCTTGCAAGAAGCGGGAAATTGAGAACGCCTTTTCACTTGCCAATAAGGAAAATAGCTCTTCACAAGCATATGTTCATATAACAAAGAATTAAAAAGTGGAATTTTGAAAAATCTGACGGAAAAGAGTTCAACTAGAAACAGCATGCGAACGAACATGCAAAAAGTAAGCAGCTACATTTAGATCCAGTTTTCCATTTTTTACTCTTTTTGAATTGCGCGCTATAAGAAATTGCTAGTTATTACAAGTTTTGTCAAGAATGACAGATTACATGATTGCAACATCCGTGAGAGTATTTCTGGTTTTGACATAACAATTAAAAAGCGTGCGACGTTGTAGGGGAACTTTGCTCGTGAATACCAGCAAAATTGAAAAACAATGCAACAATAAAATGAATACAAAAATTCAATTATTAAGACAGCAAATAAGCAGATTCCAAAGGTATAATATCATATACATATGTACACTGAAAATGGATTAGCGGTACGCACATATCGCCACTCCTGTGTTCTCTCCACCAACAATTTTTGGGTACTTGTACTTTTTGTGAATTTGCGTCAGAGCGTTATCAAATTCTAAGAATTTTCATGTGACAGCAACAACGAAGTAAGCGAGCAAGTTTCGCCACTAGCGAGTATGGTTATACCTCATTAAACTTGTATAACTCACTATCTTACACTTACATGCAATTTAAGACAGCTCTATTCCCGCGTTACCAAGTTATGTCCGCTTATACCAGTTGCTTCATCTATTCGCCACTTGCCAAGGACAATCTACCTATTAAAGGTGGTATCGGTAAATCAGCTTGCCAACACTTGGCGAAAAGAAGCGACCTAATATCAAATTTTAAATGGAATGGAGATTCTCGTTTGCCAAGCAGTCCTGCATTGGACTGAGTAGGCGTAAAAAATCCTCTTATTGTATGGCACGGAAGCTTCGTAGATGTCAAAATTCAATGAGGCGACCTTTTCGCGAGTTTAAAGGAATTATTCTGCAAAAGTTGAATGAACTCAATAATCGCATACAAGGAAAGTTGATATGCACGTTGCTGAGACGCTAATGTAGTGAATAAATTTCCGGTGACTTCACTTACTAGGCCATACAGTAAGAATCTATCTAAATTATCCAGTCATAGGAGGGTTCGATGTTGTACCAGTGTATGATGGCACAGGTAGTGAACAGGCTGCTCTAGCTCACTAATTAAGAGGGGAAAGAAGCGAAGGTGTATGCTGCTCCGAATGCCTTTATCGAAATCCATTGCAGACAAAGTCAGCGGCCTCTTGAGACTCGGGTAACTTTGGCTCAGTTAAGTAAATAAATAAAGATTTGGCGCATACACTTCTTTTAGGTGTGTGGCGGAGCTGCTTCTCTGATTTATGGCGTACGTCTTGATGTTGTTCTACAAACGGCTCAATTACGGTCTGGATATTGTAGCAGGTTAAACTCCTACTCATCTAGAATCGACCTCGATTTTCTCAATGTATGTCTGGCATGGGAATGTACCCTGCACGATACTAACCACCTATTAAGCTTTCCCTCAAACCCACTCACATAACACATCTCTGCCTCTGGACCCAACTTGTTGACACAGCACGTTTTTTTTTTTGTTTGTGAAGGAGGGGAAGCATCAAAAGCCTTTGGCCGAAGCCGTGGTATGGGACTTTAACCCAACTAAACCCCTCCTCATGTCCTACGGTATGTCCTCCTGGAAATTCACCGTTAAGTAGTACGCCAGGAGGCCGTTGTGAGTATATTATTATTCAATCGTCTGTTATTATCATTCTGTTCTATACATTGTGTGAAGGAGCTCTTTCTAGGGACCTACGTGAATATTCTGCGTATTGAAGGTTCTTCATGATATTTGCGGCCACTACACATGTAATTTGCCAGTTTTCTTCGTTTTCGTACATATGTGGGATAAGATTTGTCTCACTTACATATGTTTTCGCTCCCTCAAGCATATTTCGCTCATTAATGAACCGCGGGCATTGGAACAAGATATGCCCCGCCGTTTCTTGTTCTTCGGGGCACTGCGGGCAGTACGGGTCGTTCTCAAGATGGAACCTGTGTAGCTATGCTTTAAAGCAACCGTGTCCAGTCAGCAACTGTGTGATACAAAAATCAATTTCTCCGTGTTTTTGCTCAATCCACCTCGCAATGTTTGAAATCAGTTCAAAGGTCCACCTACCTTTCTCGGATTGCTTCCATCGTATCTGCCATTCTTCAATTGTCCGTAGCCTTTCTTCTTTTTTCCCACTACCACCAACGCAATGTCGTCTGCGTATCCAATGAGGGTAACACGTTTTCTGGGCCTACCGTTAGATGAGGTAGACGATGACGCTCGGTGACGCACTGCACTAGCAGGGTCTAGTAAGCTGCTATAACAACAACAATAACTACTGCTCAAGGCTAAGATTTTCAAATAAAATAGTCGAAAGATATCAGACTGGTATAGCTGGACTAGCTTTCATACAAATTCAATGATTAATTTCTTAATCATATTCTATTGTTGTAACACCATAAAACATTCACTATAGCGGAAAATACATTCAGGTCGTTTCAATGTTTAAGAACCGGGTATCGTGAACAGACATGCAGTTTGAAACTCAGCGCGAACATAAACCCAAGGTAATGGAGTTCGATTTGAGTAGCGGTCGATTCTTGGCAGTAATGGTAGGCCTCTGAATTTGATTCTGCCTTGAAAAGCTTTTCATAACAAAGGTTAGATTGAAGCGGTTGTCCTGTGGGACATACTCAGATCCATATTCCATTGTGATGCCGCGTGGGGAACTTGTTCCTATCTCTCCATAACAAAAAATATATCAAAAATTGGAAGAGTTCAGCCTAAAGTACTTAAAGAATTCAGACATCTTAATGTAAAAATTTTTGCATATTTAAATTTTATTTTGTATAAAATAGTTAACACTTTGAAGTACATTTATTAAAGTACTTTTTATTAAAAGAAACTCGAAAAAATTCTGAACTACAGAAATTTTTCAACCTCCATATTCTCCAAAGGAAGCATAATCTAAAGAAAACAGGTTTTCGCATGTCGGTGGGATCAACGCGACTTCCCGAACCAACTCAGCAGTATATTTTAAATAAATAATTCAAAACCTAGAATGTATCCGAATCAAAAAAATATTGAAATATAACGATTTGATTATTACATATAATTTTTACGTCTGATTGGGCTTGAGGCCGCAAAAATAATGATTGGACTTTTAAAATACAATTTTTGTCTTATTTTACTTAGAACATCCATAAATGAATTAAATATTCGAATATTTTTAAATATTTTATTACAACATCGACAAAGTACCTATCTCCTTGATCATCGCCAACATGGAATCCATTATCTCCTCCCCAGTGGGTATAATTTGTTCGGCTGGTAAACGGAATCCACTCCATAAGTATGAACCCGAAGGACGCAATTCAAAGCAATATGAGTAGGGTACCTCCAACTTGCCATAAGCCCAATCAAGGCTGGCACCTGCAGCGGGATATATGGCATCATATACGTTACCGCCAGTATATCTTGTGCCATACCGTTTCGAAACAGCTCTCACTCCAACATCAAATACGCGCTTCAAGTCCTTATAATTGGGCGGCAGCTCACTGGTATGCCCATAAGGGAAGAGTAACAGTTGAGAATATGAATGGAATGACAAATACAAAACTAATTTTCCCCTCAATGTGCTAATGTATTCAGAGAGCGTGCGCGTTTCAATCTCTGAGAATGCCCTTGGTCCGGCATATGTATCTGAACAAGCATTACTGCTTGCACCGACTTCATTCCAATGGAAGCCCCAATTACGATTGGGATCTGCGCCAAAGCAGCCGTTGTATGGCGTACGCGTTTTACGCCACATGCGATTGGTTGTATGTGTATACACAAAGCCATCAGGGTTGGCATGGGGTACCACATACCAATCAAAAGTCTCCGCTATTTTGCGTACATCCGCATTAGAGCTGGTGAGCAACTGATTAATGATGTAAGTTGTGGTAGCGGGACTAATCCACTCACGTGCATGCATGCCGCCTTCAAGGAAAATGCCACGTTTTGTTGCGCCATCGACATTGCTGGCATACGAGATCTTTACGCCTAATATTTCACGTCCTTCATACGACTCACCCGCAACAAATACACTCACTTGCTCAGGATATTTTTCAGCTAGTGAACGCAACCAAGCGTATGTATCGTTCAGCTCATGATATTCCGTCCAAGTGTATTCACCGCGTCTTCGATTGGGATCAGCTACGAGCTCTTCCAAATCCAAACTTTTCTGTGCATTCTCGTCCACCAATTCATATGAAATATCGCTTTGCTGCAGTGTAGCTAAAAAATCGGTGACACGTTGTGGTGCAACGAGGACATTAATTTTAGTACCCAAATAATGTACTGGATCCACAAAGAGTAACGAGTCGCTAGAACCGTCAAGCGTCTTGACGGTGTCTAATTGAGCTGTCGTCTGCGGTTGCAGCTGATAGACCTGATAGTTGTCGTACCGTATGCGCTCTGCAGTTCCGTGTTGGATGGTGGCGGCCAAGCAGCTTAGAACTATCAATACTAGTTGTTGCCACATGTTGCGTGTACCGAAGGTAAATGAACATGGAAACCTGTAGTAAATGCTATTTTATAGGAGTATCTAAACGCCACAGGGTGTATTTGCGATGTGATAAGTACCGTGAGGCCAAAAAGTTGCTGGTTGCACGAAGCAATGAGAGTTAAAATTGTATTTTGAGCAAACACCTTTGGTGCCAATAGCGATTACATTTGCTCACTCATGTATATGCAGCTGTGCAGTCGAACAGTCGAGCATTAGGGATGTTCTGATTTAGAGTTTAAAAATCTAAAATAATATAATCTCCTCCTTATGCCTTTGTGCTCAATATTTCAAGTGGATGGCTTGACGTTTTATTAAAGCGGATTTACTACAAAGCAGAGCGTAATGAAATTAATGAAGTGTGTCACGTAGCTATAGCTTCTTTTTCAGTACGCTGAATTGGCGACCGCCGCACAATGCGGATTTTTCGACAAATTTTCTTCATAAATCCTAGAGAAGGCAATTATTGACCGATTTTAATAATGTTTTTCTTAAAATGCTCGTAAATGAGTTTGTGTAGCCCAAATTTCAAATTTTTGGTTTATTATATCAAATCAAACCCTTGATATAATAAATCATATTTATGAAAAAAATCAGAAATACTTTAAAAATAAAAAAAATGTTTGTATTCAAATTCGATTCGATTTTGAAGAGAAAATGTGAATTTCGTCCAAACCTTTAGCTGTTTAAAATAAGTTTCACCCTAACTCAGTCAATTTGACCCCGCAAGGAAAAACTGACAACGAATTCGGACTCAGCAACCCCAAAAATGTATGTATCAATTTTTTTTATAATTTTCCGCTGAATATTCTAGGTTTGTTCTTGAAAAAAATTAGATTTAAGAGAGAATTTTTAAGTAGTTGGGAGATGATTTCACTTCTTAGATGGGCTGGAAATTTGCGTACTTGCTGGAACGAGTTACCGTTGGCTACAATGCAAAACCTAATTTGAATACATACAATTTTTCGTTTTTCAAGTTTTGCTGAATTTTTCATAAATATTAAAAAAAAAAATGAAATTCGAGCCTAAACAATTTCTTCCAAAATCATTTACGAGCATTTTAAGATGGAAATTATTAAAATTGGTCAAAAATTGAATCCATTTTTGAACATAATTTGTCAAAAAATCCCCACTGTGCGTCTTAGCCGAATCGGTTGGTGTATGAATACCATTCGATGTGTCTGTCACAAAAAACAAAAAAAGCTATTCATAAAAAGCGTCTGATCAGGTACGTCTTTGCTTGTTTTATGTAAAAAAAAAATTTTATACAAATATGGACACCCCTAATACATATACAGACTTGAATAAACAGAGATAAATTTATTGCTTTACTATTCCGCTGCTGCTACAACTCCGAAATACAAAGTTTCTCGGCTATCTTTTGGTAAGCGTAATTGCACATGGTAGTTAAGGAATATGTTAAAAGAAACCGTTCGTTCGTTTCATGCTACGAATAGATAATATACTTATATGCTTACATATTTAAGGGGACAGATACCTGTAAAATTTCGAAAGAAAAAACTGTTTTTTTCATAAAATGTTAATATAATCCTTTAAGAATATGTCAAAAAAATTGTATATAATTTAATGTTATGGCCAAGAATTTAGCTTTATTATAAAGATAAGGGTTTGCCATTATGTTTTAAAAATGATACCCATTCAACCAAAAGTGAGCTTCATCGCTGAACAAAATTTTCTTCGATGCGTCGCGCGAACCGAACCATTATTTTTGTAATAAATTTGCATGATTTGCAAACGTTGTTCAGGTGTAAGTCTATTCATTATGAAATGGCAAACCAAACTGAGCATAAATCAAGTGACAGCTGTCAAAAAGACCATCTACGAAAAAAGTAGTGCCAACTTGAAAACCTAACCTCTAAAAAACACACCTAACCTCTAAAAAAAACACCCATAGAACGTAAATTTAATCATTTCTTATATTTAGATCGTCAACTGTGACGATTCTATTCTTTGCGTTCGAGCGCTGAGAAAGGTATAGTTAAGTTACCGACTTTAGACGCGTTGTTTTCAAAACTATATTTTTCGAATTGGCGTGCACCATAACTCGAAAAGTTATTGACCGAATTTGCACACATCTTTTCCAAGCAACAATAGTAGGAAAATTCGCCAAAATGCATTTTTTGTAAGCATTTTATTCCGCGAATTTTTTTTTCCATTCATTTAGAAATTATGATATAAAAATAAAAAAAATTTGATTTTTGTATTCAGGTCCCTGACGCCGATGAGACCTTCCTGGAAGAATTGAGTGTACATCCGCCATTTTAAATCAATTTAAATGCTTAAAATAAAAAATAAAAAAATTATATTGTTTTAATGTATAAATAAACTAAATTTTGAAGAAAATATATTATATTAACTTCTTCATTTTAAATAATTTTAATGAAAATCAGGGGAAATATGGCCGTTTACAGGTATCTGTCCCCTTAATGTACTTTCTAGATGGAGAGAAAAGTGTGGTCTAGGAGTCAACCCAAGTAAAACACAACTCATATTGTTCACTAGGAAACATAGAATCCCTCAGTTAAGTCCAATTATGCTCTTGTGATTTCGGAAGAAACCAAGTATATATAATATATACAGGGCCGTCGAGGTAAGTCCGGAATGTTGAACTTAAAAACAAAACTATTGGATATTTACTCAAAAATAATTTAATTTGCACTTAACTTTGTAAAGGGTTTTTCATTTGGCGCGGGTCAATTTTGGCGCCCTGTGGCAGCCATTTTGTTTTGGTGACATCTGTCAAATCTTTTGTTTATTATTCAGTTGTTTATGCCAAATCATCATGGCAAGTTACACGATTGAACAGCACGTTCAAATGATAAAACTTTATTATCAGAGTGAGTGTTCATTAACGCAAACATTGCGCGCATTGCGCCCATTTTTCGGTAGACGTGGTGGCCCTTCCAATTTCTCATGGCCCTTCCAATTTCTCATATTGAACCATATGGACCTAGACGACATGTGGTTCCAGCAGGACGGCGCTACGTGCCACACAGCAAACGCCATTTTATTCCATTTCAACACCTCCCGCCCTAATTGAAAAACCCTTTATATTGTGAGTACACATATCATAGTTGACACTTATTCAATGTAGCCTCCATATCGTGCAATTACCTGCTCCAGCCGGGACCTTTGTCCATTGTGGTCATCACTTCCTCGATAGTTGTCTTCAGAGCGTCCTTAGTGTTATGAGGCTTCGCGTTAACTTTTGCTTCAACTCTGCCCCACACATTATAATCAAGAGGATTGCAGTCTGGGCTTGAAGGTGGCCAAAAATCTGGTGACCAGTGACTAGGGTAGGTTATTCTGGAGCCAAGCCTGAGTCTTCTTTGCCGTTGGAGCAGTTGCGGAGTCCTGCTGAAACACATATTCTCTTCCAGCAACCATGCGGTCCATCCAGGGTTTAACAACTTGCGTTTTTTTTTGTAACCAAACCACTCAATTATCTCTTTAGGTCTTTTTCCGACGCGAAGTCACTCTAGTATCGCAGCTCTTCTGTCCTGCTCTCGACTCATCGTTTCACTCCGGCAGTCCAATGTCAATCAGGAAACAATACACTGAAAATATGTCTGTTTATCAGCGGTTTTAGACTTAACACTACTGCTCCACAGCTTTCGAAATGTTTTCTGGATTTACCTCGGCGGTTCTGTATATACAATTGGCGCGTACACCCTTTTTGGGTGTTTGGCCGAGCTCTTCCTCCTATTTGTGGTGTGCGTCTTGATGTTTTTCCACAAATAAAGGGACCTACAGCTTCAAGCCGACTCCGAACGACAGATATTTTTATGAGGAGCTTTTTCATGGCAGAAATACACTCGGAGGTTTGTCATTGCCTGCCGAGGGGCGACCGCTATTAGAAAAATGTTTTTCTTAATTTTGGTGTTTCACCGATATTCGAACCAACGTTCTTTCTGTGAATTCCGAATGGTAATCACGCACCAACCCATACGGCTACGGCGGAAGAAACCAAGTACTTGGAACTAAATATAGATAGGAAATTGACTTGGAAGTCAAACATCTTAGAAGGAGTTAGGAAAGCGAACCTAGCTTTTTATACCTGTAAGACAGCCTGGGCAATTAAACCTAAGGTTGCTAATTGGCTTTATACTCGTACTTCTGTCTTTAGACCCATTGTTCTATATGGAAATGTTGTCTGGTGGTGTGTTATGCAGAAAAAACCCCTATTATAATTTATTGAATAAGGTGCAGAATCAGCGGAACTAGCAATATGTGGCATGAAAACCACGCCATCCACGGCTTTGGATATCATATTACATCTGCCTAGATCACCTAGATCTCTTCTGCAAATACTCAGCGGCCTGTTCCGCTTTAAGGCTCAGAGCGTGCTCAACCATCTTAGACTCCTATACGGATATACACAGTGATTGTGATTATCACCCTCCCATTCTCTGTTCGAAATGAATTTGTTAATGAAAATCCCTTCTAGAGTGGAATGGCTTGAAGAAGGTCCATCACCCAACACCCCCGTTAAGAGCTACTCGGACGCATATAAAATGGACAACGGTGTAAAATCAGGGTTATATTGCAAAGTAAAAAGCTCAAGTGAGTCCTTTAAACTACCGGATCACTGTAGTGTTTTTCAAGCAGAAATAAACGCTATTCGTCGCCTTAAAATAGTTAGAGATAAATAGAATATCATCAACAGATATCTGCATTCTATCAGACAGCCAAGCTGGATGCATTCCAAATAACATCAAGAATTGTCTCACACTGTCGCCAATCTCTTAATGAGATTTCCAAACAATGTCATATTATCTTATGCGGGGTTCCAGGCCACAGAGATATACCAGGGAACTGTAGGGCTGACCAACTTGCAAGAGAAGGTACCTGCATGCCAAACATAAATAATATTATGGGGGTACCTCTTACAACTTGTAAGCTTTTTGTTATGTTGACACTAATCAGTTCTGTAAATCAAATATGGATTAGTGCCAATACCTGTAAAATTGCTAGGCAAACATGGCCAATGCCAAATCTACGTCTGTCCAATAATATTATAAAATTGAGTAGAGAGCCTCACAGGACATTGTGTCATAGGAAATCATGCAAGGAGATTAGGCGTTTACATGCATGACTTTTTTCTTTGGGGCCACGTGAAAGAGAAGGTCTACGCCAACAGCCCAGGGTCGATGCAAAACCTCAAAGATGGAATTTGTGAGTCTATCGAGGACATAGGGCAGCCACTTTGCAATTCGATTGTGGAAAATTTCATGAAAAGGATATTGTCCTGTAAGCGTGGTCGTGGTGGTCATTTGCCTGACGTTATTTTCCGCTGTTAACAGCATACCTCCCTCTTTATAATGAAATAAACATCCGATGATTTATATTAAAAAATAGCATTTTTCTTTGAATATCAAAATAACATCTCTTATTAAAAAAACCCTTTACATTATATATATGTATATATGTATCGCATAAAAATATATAATTAAAAGACTATACCTCTCTTTAATATAACATAAAAAATCGGCCTGATTTTTACTTGTTTTTAAATCTTACTGGGTCACACACCGCAAAAGAGAGTATTGCATAGGCCTTCAGTTTTCGCTCCTCTTGCTACGCCGTGTCTTATTGAAGAATTTGGTGCACAAAACTTTATTGAGATCAAAATAAAATTATTAGAAAGAGACATAACACCTAAAGGCCACTAAGATTCCCATTTTCTTATACGTGCATGATGTACGATATGAAAAATTGCATCAATTTTTAAAATGAGAAATTTCCAAAATTAGAAATGAAGCCTACTTTTCCTCCTAGTTATTATTTTTTCTTTCCAAAAACAAAAACTATACTTTCAGTTATGAGGCTCAGGAGGCACTCCATTCAGGACTACTTGCAAAAAATGTCAGTGAAATGGCTGAGCAACTTATGCTGCTCACTGGATTCTTCCTCTACCCCTTCGACACATACTCAGACGCAGATCCACGACTTCGTCAATTACACGACATACTCACGAGCATGTACAATGGCAGTGAATATTCAACACGAGAAATACTCTATAATTTAGCGCCCGACTGTGAAGACATCATCATACGTGGCATGGTATTCGGCAAGGCAATCAATACAACGCTCTATTTTCAGAAACGTTCAATATCAGCGGGTGCCTGTTGCCTATTCAATTATCGACGCGAGAGTTACGTAACCAATGTGTGAGAGATTTTGAATTAAGTTTTTTTTTTCCAAAATTTAATATCTTTTTTAAACAATTCAATCTGTATTACAGCACAAGAGGCACTCTGGAAATGAATAATGTCACATTTGAATCCAATAGCATATTGAATTCGATACAATTCGTTTTGCAAAGCGATCCGAATGATTATACGCATTCCGAATTCGCTAGTTACGCATTTCAGGTAAGTACTTGGGTTTGCAAGCACCGTGCGAGTGAATACCCTCCTAACCTGCGCAGTTGCCTATTAGCTTTATTTGTTTTCACAACAAGATTATCCCACCTCTATGACGAATAAATTGGGTGAGATTTTGGTAAACCCTAGAAGCATAATGCAAATCCCAGTACAGCCAACTTTTTACGAGGCACCACGTTCTATAAGCAGCTTTTCGCCGGCGGTAAGGGAATGTTATTTCAAAGATGAGGGACAACAGTTGTTAAATAGGTAAGTGGGAAAATATGATGCCATTTTTTTGTACATATGCCTGAGTGTAGAGATAAACTTAGACAGAAATTTCCGTTGCCGAAATTGCCATTTCGACTAGAATTCAGCGCTATAGCGCAGAGAATGTTGAGACATCTTGACCAACAGCAGCCAGAAGAAAGACACATACTCTCAATCCAACCCAGATCTATCCTGAGTTTAATAAGGGAACTTGGTCTGTATGAGGTACTGTGATGAGTAGAGGGCACAAACGACCATCAGATCGAAGTGCAAACCTCAGAAAGTATCCTATGCAACCTAATTGATTTAGAGGCCATTGAAATAGTTGAGGTCATATGATTTTTAGTGAAATCAGCAACAATTTGTGTCTGTGAGCGAGGGAAAGCATATTTCTTAGAATGTGATTTTGATTTTTTAGCAACACAATTTGTCATTCAACCTAAGTGTGCCTCTAAGCTTCGCACTCTACCGCGAAGGAACGGACTACGCTCTCTGCACAAAAATTTATTCAGAACAAAACTAAAAAAAAAAATTAACTTATATGCATACATACATACACACATATATACGTATATGACTGTCCACCTTCCTTTCCAGGTCCTATTACTCGCTTGAAGAATGTCTACTCATTTGCCGCATGCGAAGTATGCAGCGATATTGTGGGTGCGTAAACCCAATGCTCGCACCGCCGCTCATCAATGCAACTGCCTGCAGTTTGACACAATTGCCTTGCCTTACGCGCTGGATGCGTTTGTTCAATCAGTGGTCGTACTTCGAGTATGTCGACCAGCCGCATGGATTTGATAAATGTAAACTTTGTATGCCGACTTGTAACGGCATAGACTATAAATTTTACAACAATCACTTACCTTTGCGCGAAGCAACCGACGCTGATCCCTACACCAATGGCTTGTTGTGAGTGGCATAATTGATGGAGAATTTATCGGATTTATTTACGAGTTATTTTCTCTTTTGCCATATTAATTTGTTTATAGAAAAGGCCTCAATAGCGTTAAAACAGTGGCTTTGGTTAAATTGTATTTCAAACAAAAGTATGCGGAATCGACGAGGAGAGATGTTATAGGCGATTGGGTGATGTTGTTAAGTGAGTTCATAGTCGTTTTTCATGTATATACATATACGAGGGTTGCCTTTTACATTTTGCACCCAATAAAACATTAATGAAAATTACTGTATTCTTTTTCAAAATATTTTCCTTGGAAGTCAGTACACCTCTGATTCGCTTGAACCGATTTTCAATGTACAAAAGAGAACGAAGGCTTCAACAGCTTCTTCAGGCGTTGCTCAAATATTGATCTCGCATTTTATTTTTGATGTTCGGGAACAAAAAGAAATCATTAGGTACCAAATTAGGACTTTTGAGTGCTCAAAAACTCGCTTGATTGAGCCGATACGTGAGTGCTCGTATCGTCTTGATGATTCGCATTGTCGGCGGTTGGTTTTCTTTAATTCTCCGAAAGCTTCTGGCAAACCAATGGTTGCGTACCACTCAGAATTAACTGGTCTGAATTTCTCTAGTGGTACAGTTGATGTTGGAAAAAATCGTGCGAGCCGTAAAACTGAATCGTTTAGGTACAATATTTTATAAGAACGTACAATTGTTGGCGTATGCCGATGATATTGACATCGTCGGTCTTAACAACCGCGCAGAACTAACAGCCTCTTTCAAACTGGATAAAGCGGCAAAGCGAATGGGTCTGGTGGTGAACGAAGACAAAACGAAGTACCTCCTGTCATCAAACAAACAGACGGCGCACTCGCGTTTCGACACCCACGTCACTGTTATGATTTCGAGGTTATAACAGACTTCGTTTATCTACGAACCAGCATTAACACCAATGTCTACCTTGAAATCCAGCGAAAAATCTCTCTTGCCCACAAGTGCTACTTTGGACTAAGTAGGCAAATGAGTAGTAAAGTCCTCTCTCGAAAAATAAAACTAACACTCTACACGGCTCTCATCATGCCCATCCTAACGTATGACGCAGAAGCTTGGACGATGACAACATCTGATGAAGCGACGCTTGGAGTGTTTGAGAGAACGATTTTGCGCAAGATTTTTGGAGCTTTGCACGTTGGCGACGACGACTATCGCAAGCGATTGAGCGATGAGCTGTATGAGCTTTACGGCGCCATAGACATAGCGCATAATTTGACTATTGCTTAAAAAAGACTCGAGACTAGAGAGAGCCTTCCTCTCCTGGAGCCGGAGCATTTGTATACATTCGGACGACGTGACCCAGTCAACGTATTCCGCTGTCGTCCGAATGGATACAAATGTTCCGGCTCTGAATGCGGTATCCAGTGCAGTACCAGCTGGTGGTAGTAGAGGAAGACCCTCTCTAGTCTCGAGTCATTTTTAAGCAATAGTCAAATTATGCGGTCTCGAACGAGACCAAATCTTCTTGACAACCGAATGTGCACTCAATATTAAATATATGCTGGTCCCACAGGTGTCCAAGGATGCCTCTACCTCGCTATATGTCACATGACGAGCTTCGGTTATCAATTGATTGACGCACAGCATCGATTGTTTCTGGCACAACAACCGTTCCCGAAATTCATCCTGCAAGGGTCGACGGCCACATTGGAACCAGCGAACCATTGGAACGAAAATTTTCACGAGTTAATTCCATCTTTTGGGAGAGATGAATTTTTCAATTCACTGAAATAATAACAAATAAAGCTCGTAAAAGAAAACGTCATATGTAAGTTTGTATCAAAAAATGTCAATCTTTTCCATAAAAATATCTAATTAAAGCTGATCACACGTGTGTTGCAAAGGCGCAAATATAAAAGGCTACCCTCATACATATATCGTTCACTTTCCAGAAGAACGTCATAACCCAAAAAAAATTCTTTTAGATATGCATAATTTTATGACGTACCTATGTCCTGCTAGGGTTTCAAGAAAACAATGATGATGATGATAAGAAATGTGTCTTTATTTTTACTTAGCGAGACAAAATAAATTAAAAACTTCGAAGTCGTTTTTCTCCAAATTTTACTTTTTTTTGAGTTTTGACGTTCTTCGCACAAGCGAACGATACGAGGGCGGATCAATAAGTCCGTGACTTTTTGTATTTCTGACCTCTTTACTGAAAAAGAAATACTGCTCCTGTCAACAGGCATCTGTCAGTTAACTCCTGTCAAAATTTGAACGTGCTGCGCCAGTTAGTTTGTGTTTTACAGCTACCTTTATCAGACTACCCAGTAATTTGAGGAGAAAATAGAAAAAAACTGAATTTCGTGTGCTTAATAAGCCGATTCACCTTTAGAAACCCACTGTTTCGACTGTTGTTTGGTCTCTGGTGTGTGGTGATGGATCCATGTTTCGTCCACGGTTACAAAACGGCGCAAAAACTCCTCCATATTGCGATTAAACAACGCCAAACCTTCCTGTGAAGTTGTTACACGATTGCGTTTGTGGTCGACTGTGAATTACTGGGTAGTCTGATAAAGGTAGCTGTAAAACAGAAACTAACTGACGCAGCACGTTCAAATTTTGACAGGAGTCAACTGACAGATGCCTGTTGACAGGAGCAGTATTTCTTTTTCAGTAAAGAGGTCAGAAATACAAAAAGTCACGGACTTGTTGACCCGCCCTCGTATTTATAAGTATTTGAGTTGAGTAAAAGTAAAACTAAAAGTTTTTGTTTATTTATCTTCTAAAGGTAGGTTTGGCGGAATCTTATCGCTCTTTTACGGCTTTAGCATAATAAGTTTCATAGAAATTATATACTTCATAAGTGGAAAATGGTTTGTACTCATAAATAAGGCATGGCAGTTAGCGAAAATGCGGAAGCAACAACAAAGTGCGCTAGCTTCGGAGAAAAAACCGGTATATACGCTATATTGGAACGAGTTGCAGCCGCCATCAGTTAAGCTAAAAAAATATCCTAAGAATATAATATGGGTCAACCAAACTCACCGCAGATTATAAAAAAATTACAGTCATTAATAAACTAAAATGTAAGAATTTATTCGCCATTATTTTGTTGTGTTTTCCATTTGGATTAAATTTAATTTACTTTTCGGAATTTAATTTTATAATCTTTTTTATCAGAAAACAGTTATCCAAAAATATTTGAAAAAAAAAAATGTTTTGAATTGTATCCATAGACCGCTTGTCGACATTCGCTTCTACGTTATCGAAACGACCCGGATTTACATGTCTCTCCGGCAGCTTTCCCCAAACAATTATGGGGAATGCCTGCCAACAATACCAGGTTTGCTGTTTAGCTACGGTGAAAAGGCAAATTGTGAGGAGAACTTTGGCTACCACGTCACTTGGCGACGAAAATTGAAAATTGATTCGTTGCTCAGACGGCAACGAAGTGTCATTGGTTGGTTTTTTTTTTCGTATATCACCAACACAATCTCAGAGATGTCAGCTCATCAACCATGATGGAAAGAATAATGAGATGGCGCCTATCGTGGGTGGTACTGTTACTTTGCTCTCAGCGAATTTGACAATGAGTTACCTCGTTTTAGCACCAGTATGGCCAGATTACCATTCTCGTAACTTGATTTAGCATTTTTTTTTTGTATTTAGTCTCCGAGTTTTAGTTCTTTCTTCATGGCATTTTTCTAGCCTGTTCTACATTTTTTAATAATTAGTTCAATAATTCACTCAGTTTTATTAAGCTTTACTTTTTTTTAACATATGGTAGCATTGCCCGCGATTGCAGTTGTTGTTGGTGTTCTTCTACTTTCAGCAGTCAAATCTCTCTCTCGCTACTGCAGTGCTGCCTGACTTTGGATATAAAAACGCACTAAAATGCCCATTTCAAGAATATAAAATTCCAAATTTGTACTCTGTCTTCAACATGCGCGTTTTTTTTAAATAAATGTGTGGTTATGTACAATTTAATTTATGAGTTTTTGTTAAGAGAAACTCTTTTGTTAAGAGAATGACTTTTTTGCTATATTTGAGGTTATGTAACAAGATAAGGTACTCTTTTTGTAAAAATGCCGTTCTAGTTTCTTCAGTATTTTCTGGTATTTTGTTGCTTATTTTTACTATGATTACACCCCTTGATGCCCTATGTCCCACTAAGGATTGAGGACCACCATGGCTTAAATTCGCATTCAGTAAATTCAAACACTTTTTAAAATGTGTAAAAAGGTTTTCAGTAATGTTGAGAAGAGTTGAGAAAAAAAGATCTAATATTTTTGCGTAACCCCAAAAGGAGCAAACAATTAAATTTGCTCTTTCAAAATATCAAATTTTATTAGAATCAACAAATTTTCACTTTGATATATAAAAAAAGCATTAAATTTATTAACATTGCACAACGTCGCGCACTCTCTGATGGGCGCAATCTTGTTTCTATTATTCTTGCTCATCAACTGATTCTGTAAAATTCTCTGAAAGCCGAATAACGGTCTGCTAAATAGCACACACCTAAAAATCTTTTCACCATGCTTTTCCGATCACCAAATTCATAAAGTGAGCTCTACTGTTCATTTATCATATCTACATTTATCAGAGCTCATTTGAACGCATGCCTAAAAGACGATATGTGAAAAGCATAAGTTTACAAAAAAATGGAGTAACTTTAATGGGAATATAGACGCAACCCTATCCTTCCAAACACCGTATTTTGTAAACTTTCTGTTAAACTCGTCGATGATCCTTAACAGACTTCACTAACTTGACACCGTTCAAGTTAATTTTAGAGTGCCAAAATAGGTTTTAGAGGTCTTCAACTTCACATTTTCCATTAAACTAGTACAATGTGGCACAAAATAATCATCCTATCGTCAGATTTATAAATTTTTCAAATGGCAATCATATCTGACACTTGTGAACTGGACATTTTCAGTATGAAACAAATAAGCAATGGAGCGCATTAAGGTCAAAAAAAAAAATTTCCATCACCTCAAAAGCATAAAAAAGTCATAGAAAAACAAAATTGGATGATCAATTTTGTGCCACCTTGCTTGTCGCTGAGGCAGAAATGAGCCCTTAATATAACTAAAAACATATTACCATTCGAATAATTTTTACCCAGCACTGATATTGGAAATAAATTTCAATGATTTCTTATCCTTGCTGGTCCCATTTACATGGAAATCCATATACTGAACAGAAATGCAGCTCGTTTGAAAATATTTCGCTATTTCAAATTGTAACCATTTAAAAAATTCACGTTATACGTTATTACATATGTATGCAAATTTTCCAATTGTTTCTGATATGAGCAATGTGATGCATTAGTGCTGCCCGAAAAAATGCATAAACGGAAGATAAAATAAATCGTTAAAACACTTTTTCAATGCAAATGTCCAGATAAATAATTTTAGTATAAAAAAATCCTATATAATTATCGATATCTCGTAAAGTATCGACCAAACAATTTAAAGTTTATGCTCGGTCACATTTCACACTAAAAAGATTCTTTGCGGCAGTGGCGAAAAATTCCATTCTAAATTTTACGAAGAAAATTTGTTTGCCAGCAGTCATCTAAAGCTGAAGGTGTGCAGCCATTTATAAAGAAGCTAGAAGTACTACAAAGTAATAATCTTTTTAACGATGCAGTTTTCAATGCGCTTTTATGTATTTATTTATTGGAAATAGCTTCCCGCACTGATTAGGCGAACCATATTAAACAAATTTGGCTTCGTGGAAGGCGTTTTTCGTCATTTGGAGAAACTATTGAAGTTGTAGAACAGTATTTCGCAGATTTCCCCGAAAATGATTACATAGATGGTATACAATTCTGGAGGATCATTGGAAAAAATGTATTAAAGTTGCAGACTATTGTATTGAACAAAAATATTTATTTTTATTTAAAAATTTACATTTTTTTATTTTCGCTTTACATACTTTTTGACCAACCTGCACCGGTTTGAAGTTTGCACTCCAAAAAATACAACACTGTGGATAGCCCAAATAAAAAATATGTTTTATCTACGGCCTGGCAGCGCGAGGTAGCGAATGTGGATAACCGTTATTTCAAAAATTGCCTTCACACAGTTAAGTACTTAGTTGAAAGAGATCAGAGAAAATAAATTTAAATTTAGTGCAAATATTCGTATTGACTTATTTATTGTTGAAAATTAAAATACTCAGTGTTGTGTTGTTAACTATAAACTATAAATCAAAAACTATCAATTAAAAACGAATGAATTCATTAAGATTGGTCAACTATTTTGAAAAGCAAGCCAAGGTCAGCAGTAGATTGCGAGAGCTAATGGCGAAAGCTGCGCAATATTTATTACGAAAAGATGAGAAACGCAATTTTGGTGCTGGTAAGCAACAATAATAATAGATTGTCTGCTCAAAAACAAATTCTCATATAATAAATTTTCTCATACTCAATCAACAACGACAACACAGCACTCTTTCAGGAGGGTTTAACTGCCACAATGGACGTGTATGAATTGGAAGGTATTTTGGAACAATTAAAATTACGATACCAACAAAAGTGTTCAACACAAAAACTTATGCATACAACTTACAAACATTCGATAGAACTTTGTGTTCAAGTGCGAAATCTCGATTGGAAAGCGCAACTGCATTGTAAGCTGGAGTTGCTGCAATTGCAATGTCAAAATGAAATGCGTGAACTGAGTGAAGAGTATGAGGCCGAACGACAACGCAGAAGTGTATTAGAGCAACGACCAATGGGTGAGTGATAACGGGAAAGCGCGATGAAGAGAATATCATTTTTGCTAAGCACGAGGGGTATTTTTTTCTTTTTGGTTTTGCTTATAGTTCAAAAAGCGCGGATGGTAGAGGATGAAGTGAGAAACATGCAGGCGAAAATAGAAGATGGGAGAGAACGTGCGGCTGCAGATCAAGCCATATTATTAGAGCAACTGAAAGAGTTGCAAAACGAACGTAATGCTATAATAGTTTACTTAGTGAAAGCTAGCAAGCAAGTACCTGATTTAGAAACAGAGGTAAGAAATATATAAATCTTTAAATTTTCTATCGACCGTTTTTGTATAAAATATTAATAATACATACCACATCCACAAGGTAGTAACTGTAGAGCAAAAGCAACAATCGCGCGTATTTTGTTGTTGCTTAAATTCTCTAGGCAACAAAAAAGTAAATGATAAAGTTTGACCATTTAATTTTTCACATAAAATAATAAAAATTGAAAAAAAAATTAAAAAATAAAACAGCTGTTCTGCTGCTACTACCTTGTAGATAAGCCTTGGTTGAGAGTAGTTGTTTTGTTCTTGTTTTTTTTTTTTGAAAACGGTTAGATATACCCATATATGAAATTTATTTATCATACCGCGTTCAAAATAATTATTCGATATACTTATTTTAAAAATTATTTGTGGGTACTCCATTTGCGAACCGTTTTCTCTTCGTTTTCGTGAAGATCTTCACTAAATTTTCATCGGTATTACTGAAAAATGCATCCCGCATCGTCTTAAATTTACAAGCAGTGCTCCCTACCTTTCGCAGCGGTCTCGGATATCTTTTTCAAGTACTTCTACTCCTTGAGTGAAAGTTTAGATCCTTAACAGTTCTACATACATTTGGATAGGTATCCTAGTTCTTTATACACGCTTTCCATCAGGTGTCCTTACTGTTGTTCCGACACTAGAAACTACGTTTATCCTTTATGCAAATACTCAGGTGGGTATCTGGTACACGAGTACAAGGCACAAGAATTTTTGAATAAGCTGTAGTGGTTTGGCAATATTTGCACAACAAAGCTAAAAAAGTTAGGTTCCATAGTGGCATTGCTATAGCTACAACTTTTGATCCTAGATTCAAATGCTTTCCCTTCGCCAACCCTGTTACTTATTCTAATGCAGTGCAAAAGATTAGAGGGCTGAAGCTCTCAAGTTAGTCGAAAGAGGGTATTGCGCTGCCTTTTGATTTTTGAGAACCTCACCGAGTCTCGTGCTAGGGCAGAAAAAGACAAAAGCATGTCTCGGCGTATTTTCAAGATATATAGTGGCACCAACTTCGGCCGTAGAGGATAACTCAACAGAAGAAAGCGAAGGTACTTTCTTCTTTTATTGGCACGATAACCGCTTACCCGATTTTGGCCGAGTTTAACAAAGCGCGCCAAGTCCTTCTCCACCTGATATTTCCAACGCAGAGGAGGCCTTCCTCTTTCTCTGCTACCACCAGCTGATACCGCACCGAATACTTTCGAACGTAGCCGCTGAATCTTTATTTGCTGCGATATGTCTGAGTGGTCCTTAAGCTCATACAGCTCATTGTTCCATTGCTTACTCATCAACGTGCAAAGGTCCGAAAATCTTCCGTAGAATCTTTCTTGGGAAGGTTTTAAAGCACATTTTCCACATTTTAAATGCAATTCTGTGTGAATTTTAAAATGAGTTCAATACGTGTAAGCATCAGGTACTTCTCTACGATACTTTTATAGCATCGATTCTTTTAACAAGGACAGTTATCGAGTGCAACAGTATTGGGACAACGTAATGAGTTCCTAACCATAACTGAGGGTACTCGTATTTCCCACTTCTGCTTGCATTGAAAAAGGCTAATATCACCATGGAAAGAAGTTTCCGGAACATATTCAGAAAGTTCAAAATATGGTACTCTTAAGTTACAGGTTTTGAAGCTAGCTACTTTAAGCTTCTATGTGCTGGTATTGAGTTCAAGATTCCGCTTCGAAGCTAAGTAAAAGGAAATTGGCCAACCGACACTCTCAAAGGGTGTCAGTGGCAAGTACGAAGTACTCCAACGATAACAGAGACAGACATTTTTAAAATGCCTTCGCACTTACTGTCGTCTGCTGCGTCGAGTGGTACCAACGAACTACGGTAACATTTCATCGAAGACAGAGAAGATCCAAGTTCTGATAAAGACTGCCTCTTCTACTCTCCCTACGTCCAGAGTCGCCATCGATATCGTATTCTAATCGACCCCATATTCCATATCGACTCGTATTCTAATTATTTTGGTAGGATAAGGTTAGCTTGTCGGTTAAGCATTTCTCTCCATGACAAGTTTTTTGGCACGCAGGACTCCATGCTTGTTTTTTTTTTGGTGGTTAAGTGCCTTCGCACTTACAGCGACCGTCGTCTACTGTGTCGTGTGGTGTAGCCCCTAAAACAGTCCCTCCTCCTCTTTTGGGGTGCCTCCCTTCCCGGAACTGAAATTGAAATTTGAAAAGGTCGAGCCAAGGAGCAACAGGAGATTTGGTGGCTCCTAAAACACTCAGGCTAACCGGAACTACTTTCTGCTTCGGGAGGGTCCAGAATGACGTTCATAAAATGAACAAATTCTATTCACCCACGTTTGGGTCCACCATATTTATACAGGTTCAGGCTATAGGCTCGTCTGCTTATGTCTCTGTCTGTGAGGCTACGCTTTGTTGTACTGCGTCGAGGTCTATCTTTTTTCTACGTAATACGCTTTCAACGACTCGCTCCATGTACGTGGCAATAAGTTGCCAATTTTCCGAGATCGTCTGTTGTCTGCTTTTAAGGGACGTAATTTTCCTCTCTCACATTCGAAGAATGTCATCTCTGTAGATACATTTCGAGATTTTCGTTTATCCTATTTTGTATAGATATTTATGAAAATACCCACGTCCAGATAGCATCTGATTAATGTAGAAGTTCACCACTCCGAACTGTCTGTGATACCATTTATCTATGTGTGGTATAAATATCGTCGTCCATCTGCCTTTCGTCTCTGACTCATATTTGTAGTGCGTCTGTTCTAATTTTATGTTTTGCGCTATTAATATGCGCGCGTGTGTGGTTCTCTATGGCGTTTGTCGTGCCTTTTCTAAAGATCTATAGTTCTCTTCGATCTATAGGTGCCGCTGATGATGAGTACTACTGCTTCTGATACCGTGCGGTATGCTGAAGCAACACAGAGGACAGCAGTTCTTTGGACTGTGGCAAAAATCTTGCGGCGACAATCAGTTTTCTGTCTTGACCATAAAACCTTGCACTTTCGCAGTAATTCCGTTAAGTCCATGGGTAGTATGTTGCAGCTGATGGTATATACAAGAATACGAATATTTGTGTGCTGCCCGCTTCTTAGCTGTGTAGTTATTCGGCAGATGCTACGACTGGCTAAGATTGTTTCGCGGGTCTACTGTCAGATAACCCGTTTCTCTGGTTTACTAGTATATCAAAACATATGATCTCGAAGTTACTAAGGGCATAGCAGAGAGCAGAATTATGTGTAAAGGACAGCAACCTATATAAACTAAGATACCCTGGTTAGGTATTTAATGAATATGCTTCTGTCGAATAGGCATTTAATGTGAAAGGGAAGACACACACCACCTCCTCTGCCCGTTAAATAAAGGGCTCAAATGCTCAGCAGCCATTTTTTAGAATCTTCATCCATTTTTAGCGGTAATTGTTTATAGGAGAATTATTTTAAGAGTACTCTGCAGTATCACAAAGTGCCCTGAGCGTAAGTGAGTTGCATAGAGTGCGACCGTCTTAACAGAACCTATCTAGAATGGATTTTTATTCTTAATTTCAGCTTGAAACCATGAAGGACACCGATAATCAACGTATGAAAGAATTGGTTACACAAAAGCAGGAACTACTTGCAAAACTACATGGGAAGGTCAGTAAAAGATATGCCCGCACTCTGTTTTAATTGAAAAAAATACTACTTTATTTATAAATATTAGCTCCGCGATTCCACCACTCTAAGCGATGTGGAGTTGAGTCCAGAGCAACCACAATCCACCACAACAAAGCTTGAAGCACTTCCCAGCCTGGGAAATGTCAACAATGCTATTGCCTGTGATAAGCGTAAAGGAATAAGCTTCATAGAACTTTTCAAGGAATGGGAAACTGAGAGACAATTGCAGTTCCAGCAGCTTAGCTTAGTCGAAAACGCGTCAATCATTATGGATAAGATGTGGACCAGCTTGGAAGCAAACGAACTCAGCGTAGCAGACAATGATATTTCAAATATCACACCACGGTCTATATTACGACGTCCAAGCATTACGGAAGATGAGGATAACAGTGCCGTGATACCAAAGAAACGTGTACGTTTTGCAACACCAGAAATGGAGACTAAGGAAGATGCATTTATGTCATCGACTACTTCACGGGCTATTGAAGGTGTGAATTGTGCCGATGAGGGGGAAAGGGGGAATCAAAATCGTACCTTTGTGATCGAACAGAATAATTCTTTATTGAATGGTGCTACTGAGACCATCGGAATTTTCAGCACTGGTGAAATAGAAGAAGCGGAACAGATGCGCAAGGAAGAGCTGACGAAGCAAACGTCGAAAAAGTCAGAATTCACTAAAGCCACTAAACTTGTGAAGAAAGCGCGACTATTTGGCTCCCAAAGGTTAAATAAAACTCAAAATATCAAAACCACTGCCGGAGAAAAGCAAAAAATTGAAATTCAAGAATGTCGCATCGTCAAGCCGGCAGGCACTAAATTGCCCACTGTAAGCGTTTTTTTTTTTCACATCTATGCGATATTCGTTTTTTTTCCAAGCTACATTTATGTATTTCACAGAAATTACCCCTCACACTTACGCCTGAGCCAGAGCCACAAGCACCAGCTGCCAACCCGCCGGTTTCATCGGCTGCCACTTTGCCAGTAATAACAAATCAGACATTTAAGGTTCCACTCAAGCCTACAAAGCGTAAATCTCGCAAAATGCCTGATTGTAAAACATATTTCCGGGAATATCTTGAACAATCACACGAAGAAAATTCACAAAAGAGTACTAGTATAGATTACAAAGCCGAAGCAGGTGTCAATGACCCAATCATCATTGCTGAGCCCTTGCAAGGTAGTGCAAAGTATACGCCTAAGCGTAAGAAGATAGACATGAATATTGATGCTTTTGGCTATGAGCCCCTTATGAGCCCCAATGAGAGCTGTGATGCTGCTGAAAATGATGATTTTCTAAAGTTTGATATGAAATTCAAATTCGATGAAAATCAAGAATTGCTCGGCGATAGCGCTGATGACTTTTTTGGCGGACAAGTGAATAGAGATGATGATATGTTGTCATTTGACTTTAGTGATGAAAACATTGAGGAGATCTGTAAAATGGATATGTTTTTCTAAATTTAATTGCAAAGTCCAACCAATTTTTTCGTTATGTTTTTATATTTTCTTTTTTTCGTACAAATATGAATTTAATTTGCAGCTTATAAAAAATTGCTTTTGTTCTAAAACATAATTTTTGTTTTTATCAATTTGTAAATCTTATCTTGTAAATATGAATTTTCTTAAGATTTTTTAAAACAAATAAACCAAAACATTTCGTTACATATTTTTTAGTCTGTTTCGTTATACCCTATGATCAGAAAGTACCGGGCATGTTTAAATAAAACAAAACAGAGTTAAATTTCAGGCAAATTTATTTTATCTCCTTCAAAATATGGCCCGATTCAAGCAACACACATGTGCCAACGTTTAACCCAGACCTCTCATGCACCCCTGGTAGGCCGACGAAGGGATGGCCTTGAGCTTCTTCGATGCATTCTCTTTAATCTCCTCTATCGACTGAAATCTCCTTCCACGAAGTGGTAACTTCAACTTGGGAAACAAAAAGAAGTCGCACGGGGCCATATCAGGTGAATACGGTGCTTGCACGATGGTATTTACTTGGTGTTTGGTCAAATAATCCAGCACAATTTGGGCGCACCGATGGCGCGTTATCATCATGCAAAATCCAAGAATTGTTTGCCCACATTTCCGGCCGTTTGCGACGTACAGCAAACGCTCAAACCCTTCAAAACGGATAAATAATATTCTTTACTGACTGTCTGGCCCGATGGAAGGTACTTATGGTGCACAACGCCTCGGCAAGCGAAGAAAACAGACAACATCACCTTCTCGGTACTTTTTGTAAGATTTGTGGGATGAACTTTAGCTGTTACGTCATATCAGACTTGAGAGCGCAATTGTCTATCTGTAGCTTTAATCAGCCATTGATCAGGCAGCGTTGATTTTTTTTATCTCACCAACACAATCTCAGTTTTTGTTAAACGAACCGCTGTCATATCCCTTATTACGTCAGCAAATCAGCTGATTCCTTCAAATTCGCTGAGAGTCGATAAACGGTTTGATGTTGGTCCCACTTTTGCATACCGTGCACCGTGGTACATTACTATAAGCGGTCAATTTCCGAACATTGTGTTTTTTGACGCGAAAATTTTTCAAATTGAGGAATTCGTAAACGATAGGGTTTATTTGACCGACCGTTCATACGAGAATTTGAGTCACCGATTAGCCACCAGGAGGCAGCACCCGTCACAGGTAATGGTTTGGGCCGCTCTAACCGCAGATGGGCGCTCTCCAATCGTTTTCATCGAGCCTGGCGTCAAGGTAAATGCGAAATATTATCGGGAAAGTATTCTGGAGGTTGCTTTAAAGCCGTGGGCAGACACAAATTTCGGTAGCAGAGCGTGGGCGTTACAACAGGACTCGGCACCTTCTCACAAAGCTTGAGTGAACCAAGAATGGCTAAAAACCAACGTTCCAACTTCATAATGTCCACACAATAGCTCTCAAATTCACCAGACGCGAATCCGATGGAATAATATCTTTGATACATTTTGGAGAGCAAGTTCCGAACTAAAAGATTCACCAGTCTCGAGGCGTTGAATAAAGCCATTGTCCGCGAGTGGGCCAAAATACCTGTAAATCAATTTCGGGCAGCTTGCGATTCGTTTCTGGACCGTTTCAAAGCCATAGTCAAAGCAAAAGGTGGTCATATCGAGCAAAAATAAATAAATTTTCAATTTTGTATTATTTTCACACATTTTTTACTTTGAATAGAACAAAAGTAATTTTCCAAACTAAATGTATGACCTTTTTAATTAGTTACACTTCGAGTGCCGGACCCTGTATATGTGACGGTTCGATTACGCTTCACCATCTGAGACTCGCGATTCACTCCAAGCTGGAATACTAGCACGCTTCTCGGTAGATAGCTGCGTTGTTCTTGGCATAGTGGTCTAAAAAGTTATTTTTCCCTCATGAAATTTATTTATTTGCTGATGGAAAGAACTCAACTCACCTTAACGCAATTGCCACAACGAGAAATAAAATCTTAACGAAAGCACTTGTCCCTCATAACTAGGCCTATTTATGAAAAAATATCCAGTAACTTAATTTCCGAGAATTCGCTCTCAAAGTAGTAACACTTGCAAGTTTTAGGAACAGCTGATAAAATTTTTGGCGGGAAAAAATCATAAAAACTAAAAATATAATATTTCCAGTTGAGCTTAAAATAAAAAAAAATAAAAAAAACAAATTAAGGAAATAAAATGCAAAACAACGAGCTTATTTTAATTCTATCCACAATTCCATTAGCAATTCTATTGTTGTGGCAATCACAGTTTTCATCATATTTTCCCTGCTTCCATCTATGCATACACTCGTATATTTGTATATACATACATATGTACATACATTTATGTATATACAAATTAGTGAATAAACAAGAAGTACAAGCATAAAACACAAAATACCTTCAATGATTTAGATTTATATTGCGTAAACTGCAGCAACGGTGACTAGAGGCTGTGATCCAGAAGTACATACCTCTATATCATTGGCCGATGCCTGTTTAATAATACTAAATCCATAATCATAATAGTTAGAATCAAATAAACTTAATAAATTTGATCTAAAATATATTACTTTCAACTTCAAGATGTGCACCACAAATAGGAGGAGGAGCTTGGCCAAACACCTAACAGAAGTTATTATTTATTATTTTATTTATTTATTAATATTTACTTACATTCTTCATGTTAATCACCATTTTTATTTAAATTTGGAATTTTGACTCAATTCGCAAATTTGCTTTTATTTTTATTCAACTGTTTCATTTCTCATTTGCAAATTTTTACATGTAATAATTTACCCAGTTGCTAGAACTAGCATCTTCCCCTCAAAATGTAATGCCACTTTTCTCTCTCACTTCCCCTACTTTGCACGTTTTTTGGATACATGCACACCAAAACCACTGTGTGACAAAAAAAAAAATTAAATATACTTTTAGGGAGACCTAGCACAACTTGTGGGCATAGAAAAACTAAAAAAAATGGTATTGGAGAAATTTCCAATACACCCCCAAAATCTCATTTTATGGCCATAAAACCGTTTTTCAGTAGGTTGATGTAAAGAATAACCCCTAACTTCGCAAATTTCCATCCGATTTCGAATTTGCTTTTTTAGTTCGAAAGAACAAAAACAGGCCTTTTTGACAGTGTGTTGACAATTTTTCTGAAATGACAACTGACGAGACTGTAGACGGAAGTATTTGGAATTTTTTTATTTTTTCTCTATTTTTTCGACTTTGACATAATTTTTAAGATATTATCCGATATTGAGGATTTTTTTTAGTACACTACTGTTATAGTAAATTTAATTTTGCATCGAATGAGCTATATTTGACCCTAATTGAATTAAAATTAATAGAGTTGTGTGTTTTTTAAGATTTTTTCTTTTTTTTTTACTACGAGATTTGGTATGCGTTTCGAAGCATGAAAATGATAACAAGTGTCATTATAAACACATAATATTTATTGGAGTATTGTGCAGTGCAGCACTGTACGGTATGGTACGGTGCAGTACACAACGGAACTGGTTCCAAACTTAAAAATGCATTGGAAACGGCCCTTTGGAGTTTAGTATGGTACGGTACATTTGTCATTCTCTTCATCAGTTTTGAATACTTCTCTGTAAGAAATTCGATCATCATCATTCATCTTAAGTCGTCATCAACTAAATTCCATTGTTTAAATCGAGAAGCGAGCGTTTCAGATTGTCTTCCCGATAGAAGTAAATCACGAGAAAGATCCTGAAAATCTGAATTTGATACAATGTGTCGTTCTGAAGACTTAGAACCAGACGGAAAGTACTCTTCATCATCAGGTTTATTGTTATCAGTTTGATCATCATCAGCAATGAGTTGAACTTCCTTCAGTTCATGACCTGCAGTTGAGTCAATCATATCATCCAAGACTACGGGGTTCTTAACAGTTGCAACATCAACATACTTTATGTGCTTTCGAGTTTTATAATGATGACCGTTTACGTCCGTTTTACAAAAATAACAATTATCTGGTTTATGATAAGGGTGATGATGCCACATCATCGGAGAATATTGAGAAATTCGACTTTTCTGGCAACGTTTATATTTATATCTACAGTCTCGTCAGTTGTCATTTCAGAAAAATTGTCAACACACTGTCAAAAAGGCTTGTTTTTGTTCTTTCGAACTAAAAAAGCAAATTCGAAATCGGATGGAAATTTGCGAAGTTAGGAGTGATTCTTCACATCAACCTACTGAAAAACGGTTTTATGGCCATAAAATGAGATTTTGGGGGTGTATTGGAAATTTCCCCTATACCATTTTTCTTAGTTTTACTATACCTACAAGTTGAACTAGGTCTTCATAAAAGTATAATTTCACTGTCGCACAGTGAAATTGATCATTTGTAATAACAAATTATTTGCTTCAAGCAAGTCAAATTTTGAACGACCTCAAACGTAACGGGACTTGAAGCAAAAGACAACATAATTTAAAACTAACGCTAGTTTGTGCACACATATGCATTATAAGGCAATTCAGAAAATATTATGCAGCTATTTTAGAAGAAAAATTATGCCATATACCTACATACATAGCTATTTCGCTCAGTGCATTGCCCGTGAATAATCTTTATATCAAAAACAATAATCTTTATACCGAAAACATATCTACAGCTTTTGCTATAATTTCTCAATTACTATATGAATAAGTGCTACCGAAATCACTAAGCGCAAATTTGAAATTAAGAACTCGTAGGTGATGGTTGAAGTTGCAGTACCACTCTGGCAATCCCCTAAGTAGCAATAAAGCGCCGTTTTGATAGTAGATAAGAACCCATTCTACATGCCAACTTTTCATTTTGTCTCTTGATAAACACACTTTTATTTTACTTTTACATTAAATTCAGTATTTTATTATTATAAAACCGAATCCTAAGAAGCAGATATAAACATTTTTTAAATCGAAATTACCAATTATTTCATGCAATTAATGTACTGATACACAAATGTATACTTAATGAATTTTCCTTATAATAAATTTAAACAATTTTGTTATCTAGGCATTTTTAATAGCCATTCATTTAATACGCCAATTCGCACTTACTGCACTTCAAGTGTCATTTACGATTAAGGAAATTATTTGAATTTTTTCTAGGCGAATCCATGTCAAAGCGATCTGGTTTATTATTGTTGTTTTATTTGTTTGTTTACATTCTGTTTGAATTTTTGATATTCAAACCACCAAATTGCAAAAGCCAAATTCATATAAATTTAATTTTTTTCCTACTTGTATCACCTTGTATGGACTCGCCTTGAGTATAACAGTATAGATTCGCCTGAAAATTGTTGTTATGTTTCGAAGGGTAGTAATATTTCGTTTGCAACTAGATCCAATTAAATTATGAAAACAAATTAAGCTCTGCCACTTAATGATATAGCATTTGCGTATATGTATAATAAGCTTCTATGCATCTTCTGAACTTCTTTTATGAACCGGACTTTCGACTTTGTTGATGCAGTACTTCTTTTGTCATCTTCTTGCTCGCCCGTACTAATAATCATCGCCTCGGGATACAACCTCTTTGCAAGTGGGGCGCAACATAATTGTATGCTCGAATTGGGCTGTGTAGCAGCCTTTGATGTCGCATAGTGGCGGGTAAGCTTCAACAACACCCTTGTCACAAAGATCCTTCAGAGCCATTTGATATTTGGTGGCGCCTGCGCGATCCAACCAACGTTTACAGAACGCCAACGTACCGAAATGCTTGTTAATAGTACCGAGCAGCTGCTTGGACGATTGCAAACGCAATGGCACAAATGGTGCATCGAAATTCTTCATATAATGCGAACAGTCCATGTCGTCATGCACGAGGCCACGACCGGTAGAACCAAAAGTCTCAATGGCATAAAACTCATTCTCCTCCATACGTGTTGATTCCCCACCTTTCACAATAGGCACAGTCTTGCCCGCGTGGATTCCTATTGATTTGTATTTATTTATTAGCAATAATATTTAGTGTCGAAGAAATATGCAATTTAGTTTCCTGTTACTTACGATATGGACTTATGGAATGTCCATTCAAATTCCGTATCGACTTTATTGGGTATGTTTTACCATCCAATTCCAATTCATACGATTCCATAACTTCCTGTATGGCGGCGCCAACATCGCATAGACGCACATCAATACCAGCCTCTTTAATACCTGTATTGGTGGCATCTTTGACCGCTTGCACAAGCTTATCGTACTTATTGTTAAAAGTCAATGTGAAGGCGCAATCGATGATGCGCCCTTTGATGTGTGTGCCAAAATCAATTTTACAAACATCATCGTACTGCAAAACAGTCGTATCTCCAGCATTTGGTGTATAATGTGCGGCACAGTGATTCAAGGAACAGCCTGTAGGAAAAGCCAAACCGGCATCAAGACCATTCTCGCCAATCAAACGACGTGCTGTGTTTTCCAATTCCTCGCAAATCTGTATCATGGTCATGCCGGGTTTTATGTAATTCTGCATATACTGCCTAGTTTGCCTGTGTGCTTCAGCAGCCTGACGCAATTCCTGATATATATCCATATGCATACGATCCAAAGCGCGTTTCTCTTCCGATGTAAAGCGGTCTTTGGCAGTGCGATCATCGGGAAGATCTTTGGGTGTTGGGTGTTGTAAAATTTCACCCTCCGGAAATTGTCCATCGGGAAAGAGCTCAGCAATAGGTATGCTGGGTGGATCTGTCTGACCTTTCTTATTACCACCTTTATTTTTGTTTTTGTTCTTTTTCTTAGAAGCGGATTTTTTGTCACCATCAGCATTGTTAGCAGTTGTAACATCAGCGCTGTTAGATTCACCGTTAGTAATAACATTTACTGTCTCGGTGTCATCAGCTCCTTCGGTTGCCTTCTTCGCTGCGGCTTCAGCTATGGGTTACGAGAGTGTTAATTGCATTAATTTTAAGTGCTCTAGTTTGTAAATGTCAATGCACTTTGTTCCGATTGCCTTACCTTGCCGTAACTTTTTATTATTTGGCTTGGGCTTTTTTTGTTTTTTGACCTCTTCGCCATTATTGAGACTTTCTGGCTGCTCGATTGCTGCATTTTCAACGCCCTCCTCCGCATCCACTACCGCCTCAACTTTTGTTACTTCCACCGACATTTTTTTGAAAAATCGTATTAATTAAATGATAATTTATATTATTTAAACGGATTTCGCACAAAATCTCGTAAATTATCCCGTGCACGATGACTATTTCAGAAAAAGGAAGACAGAAACACGAGGCAGTTGTCAAAGCGACAATACAACACAGCGAGAAGAAAATGCTTGAAATAAATGAGCTGACAATTTGTTTGTACTGTCACTTAATTGATGTGAATTACACTTCGCTTTTAGGTTAGTTATAAAAATAATTTATAACATAAATAAGAATGAAAATTTTTAACTTTAATAATACATTAAATAATTAGTTTACTTCCATTATAATAGGTTCACATATAACTGGATTATGTCTTTTTTCGAGCTTAACTCTCAGTCCGTAATTAAAAAGCTAGATTACTCATACAATATTTTTCTCCCGAAATCCGAGATTATTAAATAATCTCAATTTATTTTTTAATACAATCCTGTTTTCTGTCTTATTGCTAATTATCATTGCGAATGTAACGAGAAACGTCAAAATAAAAGCTAAACAAAATGAACGCCGGCAAAGAAAAGAGATTTGTAGACACAATTCCAGTAATCTTTTTGTTATATATGCATTCATATTACAGAAAAAAGGGGTTTGTCCGTAGTCGCTTATAATACCGTCACATAAAAGTAGTTTATCTACTTTTTCGTGCTTAACACCCAATCCGTAATTAAAAAGCGCGATTACCTATACAAAATTTCCCTCCCGAAACCTGAGATTATAAAATAATCCTAGTTTATAACCATCCTTTTCTACATACAACCCTGTGTTATCTTTTTCTATGTCCGTTAGCATGTTCCTAGAGGTTTGCATTTTATTTAGTACTATGTCGTTTGATATTTTGTCATTCCAGCTTATTTTCAACATTTTTCTATAGCACCACATTTCGAAAGACTCTAGTCGGTGTATGCTTATGGTTTTCAACGTCCACGCCTCGCATCCTTATAAGAGTTTTGACCATACATAGCATTTAACAAATTTTGTCTTTAACCCGATTAGTATGCCCCGGCGTATCAGTATCTTTTTTATCTTAATGAAGGCCACTCTAGCCATTTCTATTCTGCCTCTTATGTCATGATCATTGGTCATTCAATCATACTCCCAGATACCTGAAACTTTTTACTCTCTGTATTGTTTTGTCCCTATGGTTAGTCTCGCATAGGAATAGTCTCTGCTACTTTTATTTACAATAATAAATTTGGTTTTATCAATATTTATATTTAGCCCGAAGACTTTGCTGTGTTTTTCCACTTTGTTTACAATAGTTTGGAGTTCTTGGAAATTGTTTATTAGTAACGTTGTATCGTCTGCGTAGCGAATGTTATTTATATATATCCCATTTACTTTAATACCTATTTTCTTCATACATTTATAATTGCTTCTCTTTACCTTCTTTTCGTATCGTTAATAATAATTAAACAAACCAAAACACTAAAATATTCGACCAAACTAATAGTCAATTTGGGTGCTAATCTTCTTTATTAGAGTGATTTTGTAGATTTAATGCTAATCACTACATATGTGAACGTACTTTTAGACGTTTATATAATAATATGGACTCTCTGTAATTTTGTACTCCTCATTCTTAATTAAAAAATACAACCCTGTATTAAACTTATTTAACCAGTGTGAAATGGAAGACAAAAAAACAGCTGAGTGTTTAATTTAAAATAAAGAGCAACTAAACAACTATAATATTTAACTCAGCTGTTAGATGGAAATAGATTAATCTTTTGCCAAGAAATATATTAGTTTAAGCATTTTCCTGTAAACAAACAAGAGTTTTAGACGTCTATCACATACTCCAATATAGTACTGTAATCACAAGGAAGTTCAAATTAAAACGAAATCACACAACATTAAAGGCTCTTTCTGAAAAATTTCATTCCGGCAAAGACAAATAAATTAACTGCAATGGACGAAATTTTGCTTCCAACAACTACAGTGTCAACCACACCAACAACAACTTCAAAAGTACTGAAAAACACCGAGCACGATGAAGTTGATTTAAAGTTATTCGACAAAGCCATGAACAGTAGTGAGACAGACAATCGCGCTGGTGATGGAGACAATAATGATAATAGTGATCATTCTGGCGATGAGGGTGTTAGTAAAATATCCAGGCTGGACATGAAGGATGCCAAAATGGAGGGTGCAGATTTGAACGATGATACAAGATCCAAGAAACAGAAAACAAAAAAAGAAATGGAGGAAGAGGAGCGGGAGAAAATGCAGTACGAATCATAAACAAAATAGGTATATCAAGCATGCATACATCATGATTATTTTAATTTCAGAGTGCTTGTGTCCAACTTTACTGAAGAGCAGCTCGATCGCTACGAGATGTATCGGCGTTCAGCTTTCCCCAAAGCGGCTGTGAAACGTCTAATGCAAACAATAACCGGATGCTCGGTATCACAAAATGTGGTGATTGCAATGTCAGGTATTGCCAAAGTGTTCGTGGGTGAAATTGTGGAAGAAGGTAAGTAATGAAAATGTTTCTATTTTAAATCATATCAATAGATTCTGATATTTCCCCCGTATGCAGCTCTCGATGTTATGGAAGCTGCTGGCGAGACGGGTGCTTTGCAACCGAAATACCTACGCGAAGCTGTGCGTCACTTACGACAACGTGGCCGTATGCCCATCGGGAAATTTCAAAAACCATATTTTCGCTTGAACTGAATGCTGCATTTATAACAAATAGTTACTAAGTAATTTTAAAATTTAGTGGTAAGCAATAATCTTAACATTTTGTAATTGCGTTTTATGAATATTTGAAAGTAATAATGAGAACTTAATTATTGGAAACGTTAGAATTTGTAGTATCGGTTCTTGTGGAATCTCTAATCTTGTTGGAATTTAGGTTCTAGCGCTCATTTTCATCTAATAGGTTATATACTGTTAGAAGATCGAAAAAAAACGAATTTTCCAGAATTTTTTTGAGAAAACTTTAAATTTATTGATCTAAAAATTTGTACACATATTATGTTACCTTTTAACTGTATATTAAGACATATATTATATATAATTGGCGCGTACACCCTTTTTAGGTGTTTGACTGAGCTCCTCGTCCTATTTGTGGTGTGCGTCTTGATGTTGTTCCACAAATGGAGGGACCTACAGTTTCAAGCCGACTCCGAACGGCAGATATTTTTATGAGGAGCGTTTTCATGGCAGAAATACACTCGGAGATTTGCCATTGCCTGCTGAGGGGCGACCGCTATCTCTTAAAAGAAAAATCTTTTTCTTAATTTTCGTGTTTTCATCGAGATTCGAACCGACGTTCTCTCTATGAATTCAGAATGGTAGTCACGCACCAACCCATCCGGCTACGGCGGCCGCCTTAGTATCAGTAAAAATATTTATTTGTAAAGGAGCTACAACTGATCTCCGGGAGCTCCTCTCAAAAAAGACGTTTTGCGGTGACCACTATATCTCTGAACTGGATACTCTGAAATTAAAAAATCAAACAGACTTTTTTAAAGTAATTCTAAATCTAGTAATAAATCGAAGGATTAAGCAAAATAAATTTTTTTGACAAAATTTCGGTTTCTCATAAAAAAATACATATCGGTGAGAAAAAATCCTCAATTAATTACAAAATCCTCAATTAGCTACAAAATTTTTTGAATGCGGATGAATGATCAGACCAGACTAATTTGAAACAGCCAATCCATTGGCCATCTGAAATTAGTCAACTCGGATAATATTAACGCTTTCCGAAATTTTCATATCTTAGCTAAACTAAATACATTAAATTATTGCTACTTTCGTCCGACATGTAATGTAAATTACCTCTAAAACATCCTTATAGGTATAAATCTTGAGCCGAAGGTCACGACAGTCGGTTCTACGTAACCGGAACGACCCGGATTTAAATCCCGCCAAGGACTGTCATTTCAGCCGCATTCCCCGTATATGCATGGGGAATGTTTATGCTGCTATAACAACAAGCCGAAGTTATTTATTTACAACTATCACTATTACAATAAATAAATAAATAATTGATTTGAAACCAAATTTTAAATATATTTTAAAATAATTTTGTGCCTTTATTTGCATATTATATAAAATTGTATTTCTATACATAATTGTTTGCAAATCTTAGTTTTTTAATCGTAAGCCTAATGTACAAAACTAAAAGCACACCCTGTAAAATTTAAGATATACACATCAAAATGAATCCAAATTTAAGTTTAACAACAAAGAATTTAACTGCTCCTTAATTAACATAAAATAGTGGTTGTAACTTAGGCAACTAAATATTAACTTAACCTTACAAGTAAATCTAGTTAATGCACTCATTTGCTCAATCAAGGATACGCTGCAGTCGTAGACGGCACTACAATACCACTATCTATGAACTGGTTTACTACTTGGGGAAGTAGTAAATGTGGCGTCGGTATTCGAGTGTAGTTGAGTGGCACAGTGGCTAGAGGCGCTGACGGTTCTGAGGGGTAGTTAATTTCCTGGGCCATCGGCCGATCACGATCAATCACTTCCTTGGCTATGAGCGTGTTGGTTTCCTTATAATCAACACCGGCTTCTGGTTTTGCGCCTAACAAAAGGTTACCCTTTTGTACGCCCATATATTGCGTCGCTTTCGCGTTGAGTGGCAGTTGGCCACACGTTTCCGAATGCACTTTACGATGCGCTTGCAAGTTAGAAACACAGGTGAAACGCTTGCCACAGCCATTGCATAGGAAACGTTTGATGCCCGTGTGCACAGTCATATGCGTGAGAAGAGATTCGCGGTAAGGATATGCTCGGGGACAAAGCTAAAGGGTAAAGTGAAAAAGTTATATGTTGGAAAAACTTAAAAACATTTCTTTAGAGTACTTACATGGCACTGGAATGGCTTGAAATCGGTGTGTCGCGTTTTTATATGCGTCTTGTATTGGGCTTTCACTTTGAATGTTTTGCCGCATTTGTCGCACTGATAGGGCGTATCATCTTTATGTAGCAGCAGATGGGTTTTTAATATACCCGCTGTGGTTAAATGCTTGCCACATATGTTGCACTGATAAAGTGGCTGGCGTCCGCAATCAGAGCGCACGTGATCGGTCAGAGAGGTGCGACCTGAGAACTTCTTACCACATTTGTCACAAACGAAATTTCGTTTCGCCGCCGATTTACTGTCTTTCTCCTGTTCATGCTTTTTCATGTGATTTTTGAGTGAATCATGACCAGTCATGTATTTTTCACATATCGTGCAATATATCAAGTCTCGATGTTCTTTGCGCGCATGTGCAGTGGCTTCTTCTTTTGTAGCGAAAAATATGGAACAATAGCAAGGACATTTGAAAATCAAGCTGCCATCGGGACCTGTGAAAAAACGAGCAAAATTATTTAGTCCTTTCGGGCTATTTTCAAAAAACAAATTCAATTCATACCATGCAGTTTAATATGATCGGTTAAACGCTTTTCCATCAAATAAATTTTTGAGCAGATGTGGCACTTGAAGACTTCACCATCATCAATGACGCCCTCTTCTGATTTGAAAGTTTCCTTAATCTCGTCCTCAGGCCTTTGATGATCGTCACGCAAATGTTTTTCAAACGGTTTGCGTATGTGATATACTTTTATGCAATACGGACATTGCCACGGCTTTTCTGCGCGTTTCAGTAACTTCAAGCGCGCTTTTAATTCCTTCTGTGACAATTTAGCCATGCGACCTGGCTTATTTCCTTCTTCGTGGGGTTCCTTGCTTAAGTTGGGCTCGTCTATTGGCAGCGTATTTTCGTCAACATTACCTTCAATATAAACGTTTTCTCCATTTTCAACGGGAGAAATGGATGCTTTATTACTTTCAACAAGCTTGCGTGGTTTCCTTCCACGTTTAGCTCTCTTTGCCGCATCATCAATAGCAGAAGGCTGAAGTTTTTTAATGCGCTTGTGCACTTTTCGTGATTCCATTAAATAGTCCTGGGTGTCAGCGTTATCTGAGATTTCGTTACGTGTTTGCGGCTGTTGACTTTTTATGGGACGCGGGAAAGAGAGTGCATTCCGCGATACTTTTACACTTGATTCATCCTTCAGAGAGGGATAGCGTTGGCAAACGTCTCGGAGCATTATTTTACACGCAGCAATGGGGGAGGTTGAACGCTGTAACATTTAATAGGTTTTGATTTAAGATCGATATATTTGCTAATAAAAATACTCACATGATGCACATCTAGTATATCTTCCTCCTCTACATAATTTACTCTGTTTTCATCTTTAATCAATATCAGTTCGGTCTCGTGCAGCCCTTGATGCTCCGCCTTCATGCTGCGATGCGCGACATTTCTATTAACATTGTCGTTCAACAAACAGTCGAGCAGTTTATCTTTTTCATTAAAAATATTTCCTGCATCCTCTGATTTCACGCCAAGCTCAGCATCAACAAACTCGCGAGAAGCGATAAATTCAAGCTCATCATCATCAAATGCGAGCGTCTCTGTTGCATTCTCATTGTGTGTGCATTCTTCTTCTTTTATGTTTGCCATTTTCATAACAGATAGCGCTACATCTTTATGCTCATCTTCGCTATCGCTCTCAGCTGGATCAAAATCTGGATAATCCTCGTCCGAGGATTCCTCATCTAACTTTGTAATATCTAACCCATTGCTTAAACTTATCGCCTGCGGAATAGTAGTGATTTCGCTAGGCTCTATGGTAACTTGCATATCTATTGCCTTTTCTTTCCCTCTTTCACATTCAGCAAGTTTTTCGTAACTTTCCGCACACCCACCAGCATGCCAAATGTCCTTGCCTAGCTCGTAGTCCTCCTCAGTGTCTGTAGTAGAAAGCATTCGTTTGCGATTGCTTGCACTGACCTCTGGCTTTTGACCTGGTCTGCCAGCAGTGCTTTTGCGTGCGGTTAACTTCGTTTGTCTTGGCTCACCACCTAGACTCTTTACTGGCGCTTTGCGCACTTGCTCTTTGTGGTCTGGTTTGATTATGCGATTGGAATTGCTAACCTTTATCTCCGAGGTTGGATTGAGAGTTGGCGGTACTGGAAATATGTAAGTGTGAAATAATCAATTGAATAATGCAAGTATATGTGGCTTTATTTATTATACTACTCTCCCTACACTTACTTCTCAGACGATGCGTACGCACTCTTTGCTTAGGAGGATCGAACTCGGGTAGCCCACATGTATCCGGACGTGTCCGTCTATGCTTGATTAGGTTGGAATGACACGAGAAACGCGTAAGGCAACATTTACATTCCACTAGGCGGACGCCCGTGTGAATCGAGGAATGAGTAACAATACTTTCGCGATGTGCAAAACACTTGCCGCAAACCTAAAAGTAATTCTGTCGTGAGTAAATACTTTTTTAATATTAAATATTTTTGTTTTTACATCACATTTGTGTGGTTTCTCGCCAGTGTGCGAACGTTCATGTTCAACTAGCCGCCCTTTTTGCAGAAAGTTTTTTCCACAATAGCTGCAGCAGAATTTTCGCTCTCCAGTATGCAACTCCTTGTGCTGTTTCAAATTGTATTTAGTTACAAAACTCATTGAACACTGATCACACTTGTACGGCTTGATTGTGCCACATTCCGTCTCCATATGACGCTTGAATGGATAGATGGTCTTATATTCGGCTCCACATTTATCGCACTTCAACATTTGCCTATCGACGCCATTGTGTACAGTGCGTATGTGCTCGCGATAGTCACTTTCGTTGGTGAATGTTACTCCTGCACAGAGTCGGCACATAATTGTTGTATGCACCTTATCGCGGTGCTTTTTCAATTCGTCCTCGGAACAGAACCGTGCATCACAATAGCGACAGAGAAAGCCACCAGGGGGCTCATGCTTTTTTACATGTTTCACGTATCCGCTTAGCGATACCAGTGCTTTATCACAAACGGGGCAGTGCAGCTTGGGTACTCCGTCGGTGGTCAGTTGCACCAACATCGCCGACTTGGTTGTTGTGGCGGGTGGTTGTGCAGTAGGTGTTTCGGGATCTATCATATTGGTAAATGAGTTGATTTTTGTGCCCGCGGCACCTGCAAATACAAATTAATTTAATGTAAACAAAATTGTAAACAAAACGAGTTTGAGTGTATCAGATGTTGGCAACTCTGCTACGAGATAAAAAAAAAAAAAACAAATGCGATAAATGAATACAACATAAAAAAAGTAGTTGGTTCATGTAAATATAGCTAGAAGATATTAAAGCCGCTAAGGGTAAACATAAGATTCAAACCTTTTTTTATGAAAATACTAATGCACATTCATTAAATTGTATTGGCAAGATTTGCACTTACTCATACTGACTACGTGCACTAGGGCAACTGCTTTCCAAAAAAGGTGTCCCACCAGACGCCAGAATTTCACGCTTAACAAATATACTTTGAATTAATTACTCGCGTAAATGCAAATCCACGCACATTCTGATTATTTGACAAATTGCAATTGCAGAGCCCTTTTATTACATCAAATTATTTTGTTCCCTGCAAAGCGAGTTCAATTCTGTTAAAAATGCGTGAACACGCAAACAAATGTAAACAGCTCCCGCACTGCAAAAAATAATATACAATTTTTCATAAGTTAATGTTTCATCGAGTGTACTACACTTTTAAAATTTTGGTATTCATTTGCTGAAAAATCTATGCTTATCAAATTTTGTACACTTAAAAAATCGACACGTCCGTCCACAGACTGTAAAAAATCAAAGATGGCAGACTGCACAAAGCAAACGTCAATTTCGTTGTGTGTATTTGTTGAGACTTGTTTTCCAATTGGGAGAGCGGTGAGAACGCGATGGTATTGCCAACCAAAATTTATGAAAGAATTCAATAGGTACATGGTGAAAATAAGCAATGATTTCGTAAATTCTGAAATTTTCAAATAATTATAATTGATTTTTTGGGACATGTGCATACATATACATATGTATATATTTGTTTTAAAAAATGTAGAAGCTTACTTATGCAACTTAATATGAAATTTACTATTCCATTTGTTTCATATGTCGAACAATATCAACACGTACACCAAAAATTGGAGCTCGACCAGACACCTAAAAAGGATGTACTCGTTCGAGCTTATCATATTTACGTACACCGAATTCATCTATTACACGAATTTGATTTACCACAATAAAAACTATATCATTCATAAACCCAAGCATACGCATACATATGTACATATGTATATCTCAAAAAGAAGCTCGTTGATTTATAAAACGAGCCCACCACATCTTCCCTCATCTTCCCTTTTCTTGAAGAAGACAAAAATATTTGGTGAACCGTGAACTTTTGCATGCAGCTCCATATATGTACGTTTTCTAAGCGCGCGGCAGTCGCAGCGAATGGTAATTGTTTTACCTGCTCAGTGTCGAGTGCACGAAGATGAAGTTAGCTTATAAAAAGCTAACGACTTTGACATTTTGTAGTATTGAAATTTTCAATTGAAATTTCTTCTTTAATATGGTTAATATCTCTGTTTGCTTTTTCCTTTGCGAATCATCTGCTTGTTGTGATAGCGTTGAAGTGCCAATTTGGCCATACAAGTTTTCAAAGCCAAGCCAAAGCAAGCACCGCAAGCAACGCCAGCCAGCCTGCATTGGGCCAGCACCTTGAAGGTCAATTAGCACAGTTTATGGAAAAAAATTCAAAGTTAAAAAAATCGTGGTCCGTGTGATTTCTGGTTATTCAGTAAATGAAAAAAAGAAAATCCCTCGGAATATCGTTTTGAGCCCACAGAAAAAATCCAAATCGCTGCGTGAACTCAACGTAGATTACGAAACCTCAAAACATCTTATCGTACATGTCATATGGCACGCAAGCTAGGATTGGCGATGAGGCGGCCCTTCGTGCGAATATGAAGGAATGATTCTGTCGAAGTTTAATGATCGCAATTGTCGCAAACAAAGAAAAGATTATCGGCACGATGCTTGGACCAGCATAGGTATAGTGTAGCGAATAAATATCCAACGGCTCTACTTTCTTAGTCATGTTATAGGGATGGATCCCAGTTATACAGCAATAGGAGTGCTAGATGTTGTAGCTGTGGATAGCAGCAAGGACAGAGGACGGTATTCTCCATCACAATAGATGAAGAGAAGCGAGTAAATCAATAAACTGCTGTAGAATATGTTTTAGCTCAAATTTGCTAAGGCTTTGACTGAGTTTCTTCAAATAAAATAGTCGATGGATATCAGACTGTTCAAAAGCTTTCATACAAATTCACTGATACTCAGCACATACACCGCGTAGCTGCGCGGTACTGTAGGATCCGTTAGAGGAGTTTAACCTAAAACCTTAAAACTTAACTTAAAAACTTAAAGAATGCATGCACCTTACTATATCAATGTTTCATCATCATCATCATAAATTCCTAGGCTTCCAGTGTGGAATATAGGGCCACAACGAATTTCTTTCATTCGGGTATTTTTTGCGCTAATCTCTTAACTTATTCCAGCTAAGCTACATGTCGCGGATGTCGTCTCCAGTCGGTATTCGCTGGTCTTCCACGCCTGCGGCTTCCTTGGGGATTCCAGTCAATGGCGGCCCTTGTTAAGTCACCAATTTCTCTGCGTAGAACATGTCCAATCCAATCATTCGGATCTCTAATAGTATTGGCTTTTGCTGGGTTCTGGCCCATAATTCAGCATTCGAGTTAATATTTGGCCAGAATATTTTGAGGATTTTTCGAAGGCATATGCTTACAATTTTATTTATGTTTATTTATTATCGTCTGCATATTTAAACTTTCATTTCGTATAAGTTAGTTAACACTTTGAAGTGCGTGAATTTTGGTATGTGGACTAAAAGCTGTTTTTGTTATGAGCAACTCAAAAAAATCAAAGAAAAAATCAAGAAACCCAATCTACGTCATTTTGACGTATACTCCGAAGAAAACATGCTTTCGCTTCACGATCGATTCATCATGACTTCCCGAACCAACTGAGTAGTATATTTTAAATAAATAATATGACACAAAAGCTAGATTGCATTAAAATTAAAATGTAGCGATTTTTATAGAGCTAAAATAGGTATTATTTATAACATCCACATAAACTAACTATCCGAATATTTTAAAATATTTCATTACAACATTGACAAAGTACGTATTTCCTTGATCATAACCAACATAGAATCCATTACCTCCTCACTAGCAGGTATTATTTGTTCGGCTGGTAACCGGAATCCAATCCAGTCGTCTGAAAGCGAAGGACGCATTTTAAAGGCATATGAGTAGGGTATCTTCATCACGCCATAAGCCCAATCATTGCTGTCGCCCCCAACTGGATTTACCCCCTCATATATCGAACCACCAGTATAATTGGTGCCATAACGTTTTGAAAGAGCTGCGACTCCAACATCAAAAACGCGCTTCAAGTCCTTGTAGTTGGGTGGCAGCTCACTGGTATGCCCATAAGGGTAGAGTAACTGTTGAGAATATGAATGGAATGTCAAATACAAAATTAATTTTCCCCTCAATGTGCTAATGTATTCAGCGAGTGCGCGCGTTTCAACCTCTGAGAAGGCTCTTGGTCCGGCATACATTTCCCCACAACTATTATTGCTTACACCAGCTTCATCCCAATGGAAGTCAAAATTACGATTGGGATCTGCGCCAAAGCAATCGTTGGCGTATGGTGTACGTGTTTTACGCCATATACGATCGGTAGTAAGCGTATACACAAAGCCATCAGGGTTGGCATGGGGCACCACATACCAATCAAAACTCTCCGCCATCTTGCGCACATCCGCATTAGTGCTGGTGAGCAACTGATTAATGATGTAAGTTGGGGTAGCGGAGCTGATCCACTCACGGCCATGTGAGCCGCCCTCAATGAAAATACCACGTTTTGCCGCACCATCGACATTGTTGGCATACGAGATCTTTACGCCTAATATTTCACGTCCTTCATACGACTGACCGACAACAAATACACTCACTTGCTCAGGATATTTTTCAGCTAGTGAACGCAACCAAGCATATGTATCGTCCAACTCGTGATATTCCGTCCAAGTGTATTCATCGCTTGATCGATTAACATCCGCTACAAGCTCTTCCGTATCTAAACGGTTCTGTGCATTCTCGTCCACCAATTTATGTGAAATATCGCTTTCCTTCAATGTAGCTACGAAATCGGTGACACTATGTGGCGCAATGAGGACATAAATTTTAGTATTCACATTATATTCAGGATCCACAAAGCGTAACGAGTCACTAGAACCATCAAGCGCCTTGATGGTCTCTAACTGAGCTGCCGTCTGCGGTTGCAGCTGATAGACGTGATAATTGTCGTATCGTATGCGCTCTGCACTCCCGTGTTGGATGGTGGTTGCCAAGCCGATTAGAACTATCAGTACTAGTTGTTGCCACATGTTGCGTGCATCGAAGGTAAAAGAAGATTGGAGGTGGTGGAAGCTAGAACCTGTTTTATAGGAGTACCTAAGGGCCACAGGGAGCATTTACAATGTGATAAGTATCGTGAAGCTAAAATGTGGTTGGTTGCACGAAGCAATTAGAGTTAAAATTTTATTTCGAGCAAACACCTCTGATGCCAATAGCGATTAGACTTGCTCATTTATGTAACTATATGCAGTTGTGTGGTCGAACTTAGGGATGTTCTGAATTTGAGTTTAAACATTTAAAATTATATAATCGCCTACTTACTCCTTTATGCCAGTAGAGGATATAGGTACGTTGATTTTTTGTGAAAGCGGATCTAATTGAAATCATAGTGTAATGATGAAAAGTGTGTCAGGTAGAATTGACATTTTATATTCGTATGTGGACATGGCAGTTACAGTCATTACTTTTTATTCTACAACAAAGCGGATGTGGCTGTTAACTTCAAAGCAGTGTTTAGAGCAATATAAGCGAGGTCCGAAGGAATTCTTGCATCGAGATATCTCCGTTCATGAAACCTTGATTTATAATTATAAGCAACAATCAAAACAATGGGGTTCTCTCGGTGAATCTGCTCCAAAGAAGACGAAGACACTTCCATCGGCCAGAAAGGCCATGACAACGATTTATTGGGATGCGAACGCCGTCGTCCTCATGGGTTTTTTAGAAAAAAGCAGATCGATCACTGGGCAATACTACAGTGAGTTATTGAAGGAGACACGGCTGCATTTGGCGAAAAAGAAGGTTCTATTTCTCCACGACAACGACCTTGCACATTCATCGGGAATTGTCGCCGCCAAACTGCATGAACTGCGTTATGACTTGCTGCCGCATCCCCCGTATTCAACCGATCTGGCTCCTCGAGATTTTTTCTTGTTCTCTAACATGAAGAAATGGCTCGCGGGAAAAAAATTTTCTTCAAACGAGGAAGAGGCGTATTTTGGAGAGTTCGATAAATACTATTTTTTGGAGGGGTTAAAAAAGTAGCCAGAACGTTTGGAGGTGTATCTTGAACTATGTTGAAATTTCAAAAAAAATTTGAAAAAATTGTGTCTTCATTTCTTACACAGGTACTTATTGAACCCGCCTCGTAGTTTAATTATTATTTTTTTTTTTGCTGAATTCTGATTATTGTTTAATATAAGCACAGCTCATTGTGCTAAAAAAATTTATATAAATCCCACTTTCTTAGCTTATACAAAAATTAGAGAAATTCCTTAAACTTTTCAACGTAGTTTCACACTTTCTAATTAGAATCTATAGAAAAAATTGTTGGTATGCATTTTTATGGCTTATTAAATTTTGGTGCAAAAAAGTTCAAGTACAAACCCCCGTTGATTTTGTTTTTAATTTCGCCCCTGTTGCTCATTTTCTTCATGGTAAAAAAGTATCGTTAATGTAGGCTGAAAACATAGAACTAATTATAACGCCACAGAATCCAAAATTCGAAACCAAATAAACGTAATTGTGGGCATAACGGTACTCAGATAGGATTTAAAACTATTTTTCAGTGCGGTCGATGCTTGGCAGGCAGTGGCAAGCCTCCTTAAAAAAGGCAGACAACAACATCTGCAGCTCGGAAGTGGAATAAAACTGTAGGTCCCTCAATAGATAGAAAACATTAAGACGCACGCCTCAAATTTGAGGAGAAACTTGGCCAAACATCTAACGAAGGAAGTATGCGCCAATTATATATTATCAAATATATTTCTAACGGTATTTTTTGGCATACTACACCTGCAGCATGCAAAATGAAATGTCTTCACTCCAATTTAAGCACACGAATTAACCGAAAAATCTTAACTTTTTGTCATTGACTACCTTAAATTTTGTTGTTTTGTTCTAGTTTTGGCTGAAAAGTGTTATCAACGTAAGCGTGGCTTTCTGTTATAATTCTATCTCTCCGAATTTTCCACAACGTGACATTAGCATTAGTCATGACTCAGCCATTAAAAGTTGATTTTCTAAAATTTTAATCTCGCAGGGTTGTTTTCCAGAAGCAGAAAAAAAAATAGTTTTATCCTATTTCGTAAAAAGGTAGTGAAGCTACACGAAAAGGTATTCATAAGAATGCATAATGATACGGGGTGATTCAATAAGATTTTCTTTTACGAATTGAAATTGTTTTTAGTCTAAGGCATTTATGTATGAAATATAATATCTGTTGAAATCCCCACGGCTTTTGTGGCAATAGAGGATGCGAAAATTACAATTATCCATAACTTATTAGCAATGCCAACACAAACAGACACATACTTGTACATATATCGTATTTGGCATTGGATCTTCCGACGTCTACTACAGCTGCCATGTAAAGGAGCACAAATTCAGTGTTGGATTTGTTGCGGGAGAGAGACTTCGTCACCACGTACTGTCGTTCACTCCGGTGGATGAGCGTTTCGCCATAGTCCGCATCAAAGCGCGATGTTTTAACATCTCGCTCATTTGAGTCCATGCCCCGACGGAAGAGAAGGACGATGCGACCAAAGATTCCTTCTATTAGCGCTTGCAACGTTCCTATGAGCGCTGCCCCGCCACGACATACCTAAATGTCGTGCTTGGCGACTTCAACGCCAGGGTGGACAAGTGGGAAATTGTTGGTCCTACAGTCGGAAAATTCAGCCTGCACAACGAAACATCCCGTAACGGACAGAGGCTGATCGACTACGACGGGGCCGAAATATGATAGTCTTACGCCGAAATATGATAGTCTGCAGCAGCAGATTCCAGCATAAGAAGATACACCAAGCTATGTGGCTGTCTCCTGATCGAAAAACGCGAAACCAGATCGATCATGTGATAGATGGAAGACACGCTTCTAATGTTTTAGATGTACTTACTATTCGAGAACCCAACATCGACTCGGATCATTACCTTGTTGCAGCCAAACTACGCACACGCCTCTGTACAGCAAAAAACGTACATCTACGTATCGCAAAAAACGTATCTACCTACGCAAAGAATGTTCAACAGCGAAAAGCTGCAATCACAACAGATAGCCAGAAGATTCACCACTCGACTCTCACTCCTGCTCTCAGAGAGTACTGCCCAACAATCCGGCATGCACAAGCAATGGAGTAAGTTTAAATCGGAACCCGAAGAAGAAATCGGATTGCGGCGAGTCCGTAAAACAATTGGTACAACGAGGAATGTCATGCTGCCGCAGAAAGAAAAGACGCTGCCTATAGAGCCACGCTGCGATCGGGTGCAATGCGAGCCATGTGAGTTCGTTACTGGGAGATAAAACTGGAGAGAGACGTATTATCAGAATGAAAAAACGAGAGGTCGAAATACGTGCGAGGAGCTTGATATGCTAGCCAATAGGAACTATGCCCGAAAATTCTACCAGAAAGTTCGGCGGTTTACAGAAGGTTTTAAGACCGGGGCGTTTGTAAGAACAAAGACGGCGATCTGGTGACTGACATCCAGAGCATACATACTTAAATTATGGAGGAAATACTTCTCGAACCTGCTAAATTGTGACAGCTGCGCATGTCACAGAGAATGTGAAGATCCCTATACCCCAATCGTTGACGACGGAATTGTCGTTCCACTATCCAACCATGACGAGGTGAGAATAGCGCTAACGTGGGTAAATAACAACAAAGCCGCGGGGGCCGACGGACTACCGGCTGAGCTATTCATATATATATTTCAGCGAGGAGCTGGTAAGGTGCATGCATCAACTTCCATGCAAAATATGGTCGGATGAAAGTATGCTTGCCGATTGGAATTTAAGTGTGGTCTGCCCCATCCATAAGAAGTGTGATTCTGCAATCTGTGTACCGCGGGATTAGTCTTCTAAATATCGCCTATAAGGTTCTAGCGAACGCATTGTGTGAACGACTGAAGCCCACCATCAACCAACTGATTGGACTTTATCAGTATGGCTTTAGACCTGGAAAGTCCACCATCGACCAAATATTCACAATACGCCAAATCTTGGTAAATAACCATGAAAGGAGAATCGACACACACCATCTTTTCGTCGACTTCAAAGCTGCATTCGACAGTACGAAAAGGAGTTGCAAGATGACGTTGTTCGAGCCGCAGAACTTAATCGCTCAGTCACAATATTTTATAAGAGCGTATAATTGTTAGAGTATGTGGATGATATTGACTTCCAAACTGGATAAAGAATGGGTCTGGTGGTGAAAGAGGACAAAACGAAGTACCTCCTGCCATCAAACAAACAGTCGGCGCACTCGCATATCAGCACCCACGTCGCTGTTGACAGTTATGATTTAGAGGTTTTAAAAGACTTCGTTTATTTACGAACCAGCATTAAGACCAATAAAAATGTCTGCCTTGAAATCCAACGTAGAATATCTCTTGCCAACAAGAGATACTTTGGACTAACTAGGCAATTGAGTAGTAAAGCCCTCCCTCGACGAACAAAACTCACACTGTAGAAGATTTTTGGGCTTTTCCACGTTGGCGATGACGAATATCGCAGGCGATAGAACGATTAGCTGTATGAGCTTTACGACGACATAGACATAGCGCAGCGAATAAAGGTCCAGCGACTACGTTGGCCGGGTCATGATATCTGAATCGATACAAATGCCCCGGCTCTGCATGCGGTATCCAGCTGGTTGTAGCAGAGGAAGAGGTAGGTCCTCTCTGCGTTGGAAAGATCAGGTGCAGAAGGACTTGAAGGACTTCACTTGATGTGTCCAATTGGCGCCGGTTAGCACGAGAAAGAAACGATTGGAGCGCTTTGTTAAACTCGACCAGAGTCGCGTGAGCGGCTATCGCGCCAATCAAGAAGAAGAAGTCCACATCAGACGATTGTAAAAACTCTTATTAAACTTTTTCATTCATAGGTTTTTAGAACAGCGTTTCTGCAAGAAAAATCACGGCCACCTTAGATATACTACACATAGTAAGTATTGTTAGAATATTTGTAAATAAATTGTTTTTAAAAGTTTTTATTCGCAGGTAAGCACAGACGCGCAAGTGTAGCGGCCCAACACCTACACGAGCAAGTCCTCACACTTTACGTCTCCAATTACACGTAAATTGTAGCCATACATACATATCGCACCCTAAATACAAAAGGGTCACAACTCAAAATACTAAGATTTTCAGGAGAGACGAAAAACGTTTTATGTAAAAATTATTGTAATATTTAAAGAAAATATTGTTCCATCATGAAAATATACAACATTGAAGAAGGTTCTACTATATTTTTTTCAATTTTATATTATGTTTGCGAAAATAAAACAAAATTTTGATTTATGACTCTAACAGTTAGAAATGTGTACTCTGAATTATTTTATGCAAAAAACTCAGTTTTGGAAAATTTTGAGTTGTGACCCTTTTGTATTTAGGGTGCGATATATTTGTGATTTAACAATTTTCAAGACTTTTGGTTTACAGATTTTTGATGTGAAACATCCATAGGCTCTCTTGTAAACCGAACCGTTGGCGTGGCGACGCTTGCCGTGGCGACGGGTCGCCACGCTATACTAAGGTATATTTTATGTGTAGTAGTATGAGAAGTGCTAAGCCAATTTCAAAGGAACAACTCACAAATGATGTGGGTTAAAGTGTGTTAGTATGTGTGCCATGTTAAGAGATAAATGTAGAGTTGCTAAAGAGCGGCAAGTTGGATGCTCGTGAGTGCTTAGTAAATGTTGGTGCGTTATGTGTTTTTGAATGTGTTCGGTAATTTGCTATGTAGATAATAGGAGTTCGATTACAGAGATTCATTCAGTGGGCACCTTTGAGACGCGCTCTCTGTGCGAAGAAATGACGAAGGTCAGTGTTTGAGTTGAAAAATATCAAAAGGTCACAGAAAGCAGAGCCACAGCAGAAAGAAGTTTCATTACTCAATTATTTAAACCAAGTGGAACTATTTTGCAATGCTTTATTAATTCGAAATGAAAAGTGCAAACTTATTTAATAGCAAATTCGAGATATGATAAAAGATGAAATTGAATAAAAAGTTTAAGCCTATGGAGGAAGGCATATTTTAAAGACACATTTTGATTATCAAATTACAAAGTGACACAAAATTAATCATGCTATCGGATTATTTATATTTTTTACAAATAGTGCGTACGTCAATCATAATTGAAATTTGTGAAGTGTAGAGCTGCTGTATAAAAACAGACAAGCAATGGGGGGCGTAAAGGCCAAAAGTCATCACTCAATATAATTTCTTTATTTATTATTTTTTTAATTTTATTTAAAAATTTTCAAATACAAATATGGATGATTAATTTTGCGTCACCTGACAATTCAAAAATTCCATCACTCAAAATCATTTTTTTATTTAATATTTTTTTAATTTTATTTAATAATTTTCAAATACAAAACTGGATAATTAATTTTGTGCCACCAGAAACGTCAAAAAATCTCATCACTCAAAGTCATTTTTTATTTAATTTTTTTTTAATTTTATTTAATAATTTTCAAATACAAAACTGGATGACTAATTTTGCGCCACCTGAAAATTCAAAAAATTTCATCACTCGAAGTCATTTTTTTTATCTAATTTTTTTTAATAATTTTCAAATACCAAACTGGATGAAATAATTTTGCGCCACCTGAAAATTCAAAAAATTTCAGCACTCAAAGCACACTTCAATAAGAATTTCAATTGCAAATCAACGACAATCCAAGAGAATCTACTACCAAATATGGAACAACAATAGATGCTGTATTTGTGAGATATCTTGATAATATTTCATCCAATACTTTTGTAACGTACTTTAGTTATCATCGACCAATCGTCACAGTAATACCGGCAGAGGAAACATCGAATATAACTATTACTAAAGTCACAGATGAAAATATTTAAATTTTGGCTTGATATTAATACCGAATTTTGATATCACATGTAAATAAATGTTTATTAAATAAAGTTACCATTTTCTGTAAGAAATTCGTAATACTTCATTTTTTCATTAGGCTATATTTAATTCCTGTAATAATATTATCTTTTATGCATATTACTTGTAGGTACACACACGATGTTGCACATCTGTCAGGCGTCCCATGACGGCTCACATTTTTTTATTTCTGCGCAAGTGCAACGCACGAATAAATGCCACCAACACCCACTTTCCTCAGTTTTCCGCCATGGCGCATTGCATGCGATCAACGGAAATTTCCAAACAATTACAATTACTATTTATTAAGAAAAAATGCCTGTTAAATTAACAAAACTTAATTTTTTGTTTATTTTATTTATTATTTACTCGTAAAAAGCGTTTCGTTTAGTCAGCGTAGGTACTTATAGCTAATTTTTATTGTACATCAGTACATACAGTCCACACACACATATATATATTTATAGATATATTACTTTGTAATATTTAATAAACGTTAAAGTATTGTCTAATTACTTAAGCGAAAAATTCACAAACCTTTGAGTATTTGCGTATATAAAACGCCATTCTTTTGTTAAGTTTTTGTTTTTTCTTTTTGGTCTCACAGCATATCGAAGGTACAATTGTATGTACATACATAAATGTTATTATAATTTTTTTTTTTTTTAAATAATATTGTTTTGTTTTTCATTCTCCTTTCTTTAAATAGTGCAATAATACTAAAATGCTAGTTTTAGAGTAAAAATTAAAATATTTACATTCAGCACTTAAAGTAAAACTCCAAATATTATATGATACTTTGACTACGAGCCTGTACAAAATGGAAATCCAATTTCACAAATTCTCCATTTCATGCCTAGCTATTTTATCGATAATTCGATCGTTTATCACTTCTTTCACGTTGATTGACCACAAAAAGTCGTAATGATTCCAGTCTTCATAGGGTATGCGGTAGAGTTCTACGCAAGGCAACAGTGTCGCCAAATATTCTACATCCTCGACAGCGGACATGTAATCGTTGTCGCTATAGAACATATTTACACAACTGGAGATCTCATGAACATTGTATGAGGGAGGTGTCTCTTGCTGATAATATTTCTTATTCAACTCTATGCCATGGTCGTATTGGCGGAAATCGCCCGAAGTGTACAGTTGCAGGTAGTGAATGATTTGGGTTGTGGAGGCACCGGCCGGATGAGTCTCACAAACGTGGGGCAGCAGAGTCTGAAGGGAGAAATAAAAGAGGATGAAATTGAGAATTAAATACATATAATTTTAATACTTTTGTGGTATACACAAGTTTGATAGTAAAAGTTTGAATTTATTGTAGTTCGGGTATAGAAAATATAAAAAATATGCTGAAAAGCATCAGTTAGTCTCTATATTGAAAATTTTTAGAAGCCGTTCCCCAACAAAAGGCGCGTTAAATGAACATCTCGGAAGCCTGTTTTTTAGAATATGCTCTCCGTTTTCCGACTTTTTTTTCGTTATAGAGGGTTTGCGATTCCCTTGACTACCTCCAACTAAACGAGCTGCACCGTTCTCACCCGGCTGGCTCGGTACATGAACTCAGGCCTACCACATCCATAGCGCCTTATCCCCTACAATTGGCAAAAATATGGCTAAAACGATGATAATTGAAACAATGAACGTTAGCCACGCTCGCTCACAGCCCGCCGTAGTTCTCTTCGGATGCCTATATATATACATTTGCAGGTATTTCTACTTACATGATTCAAATGCCGCGTACCCCAACCGCCGAGGAAATCCAAAATCCCCGAACACAGAAACCGGAACGTGGACTCCGCCGAGCACACATATTCACATAGTAGCTTCTGTACACTGGTAATTGGCAGCAGTTCCATGCCGCCTAGCACCCAACTTAAGAACGAAGGGTAACCCAAAAAGAGTCCACCCAATTTCGATAGCATAAACGAATGATTGCGCATAAAGGCGATGGGCGCCAACAAATGCACCGTTTTCACCTTCTCATTATACCAAGGCAATGTAGACATGAGCACAAAGAAGGTGGTGGTGCCTTGTGAATGGGCGACAAAATGCACAGCCGTATCATTTGTCTCGACTAGCACATAATCCAACATTGAAGCCAAATCGTAGACGCCGATCTCATGCCAGCTGAAATTCCAGAAATCTGAAGAATCTGGATGCTTGTGTTTGTGTTGGCGTGAGTAGGTGTTGCCACGCGCATTACCGAGCCACACATCGTAACCGGAATCGGCGAACATGTACGCCAGCGATGTGTCGGGACCGTTGAGTATCCAATCGTCGGAGGCGCAGAGGATGCCATGCTGGAGAAAGACCACCGGTTTCGAGGTGCGCGCAATGGCGGTTGAGTTGGGTGCGCCACGCAGCTTTGGTGAATCGGGTATTCGATAAATAGTGAGGATGTAATCATCTGGTGTGTGCACTGTATGTTCTTCAACTGGATAATTGTGATTGGATATCATCTTGGCCTGGAAAATGGAAAAGAGAAAATTAATGAGATTTTACTAGGGTGGTGGCGAATTTTATAACTTTGGAACTTTATAAATATCAAAATGTGTGTTAGTAAAAAATGCAAGTAAAACCATACCCAAATACATACATTAAAGATACAGTTTGTTTTTTGAGTGGTTTCTTATATGGAGAAGCTTTTATTAAAACAGTTAATCTGGCAAATTATACCACCCTGTTTGTCAGTATAGTTTTATAATACGAAATCTTGCCAAAATTATACAAAACTTTCAAAATCGGTATTCAGAAAAACTTTTGCACAGATAGTTTCCCCAATTGATGAGGTCGACTTCTGGTTTAAGCTGGCCATAAACACGGCACTATTCCCTGCGATTTGTGCCTAGTCTGTAAGTAAGTTGTTAGGAAATATGGAAATGAGTGCTCCAAAGAGTACACAATTTTTTTATTAACACTTGTAATTTTTCCGCTCACTTTTATCTCGGCGATGGTCAGTAAACAAATGAGAAAATCTACAAACTGCGCCACAAACTAGCAACAAATCCCAAGTTAATGAAAATTATCATTACTTCGCCATACACGATGGATTTTCTCCGAACTGCAAAAAGTCGCTGGGAATTGTACCCTGTTTTTGGCCAGCTTTAGTGGCCTTTTTCACATTTGAACTGTTTCTAATTTATGTGTGAACGACTCCTCATTGTCCACCAATTAGTAGAGTAATGCCACAGATAGAGCAATGCCACTATTAATACCCGCCAATAAAACGGATTATACGAGTATTACCCAATGCCTTTTCTATTGCCAGTGGTAAAACAAAACCTTAAACGCTGTTGCTCCCACATTTCCTGCGTGAGCTGAGCTCAGCAGCATATAATACGTCTTCAGTGAAGAGCACAGCAGACCTGAAACACTGAGAACTTTTATTTCGAAACTACGTGAAACCTGCTATCGCAATTGTCTGAGTGGATACTTCCCAGCAATATTTAGAACTTAAAGCTCAAAGCCGATAATAAATCAAGAGGCGGTACCGAAATGCGGAGTCATCTCCCCGTTGTTGTTTGACTTCTAAATTTTGGGACAACACTAACTACTAGGAGGCTTTTTCTTGACCTCATATGTTAATGACTTGCTCGCTTCTCCATCGCTAGTAGCCTCACAGATTTAACTAAAAAATCAATGGCTGCCTCATTCGCAAAATGGACGGAGTTCAAGGTTGAACTAAGTATCTAAGGCTACAGAAAATGCCATCAAATGTGGGCAAATGGGCCTGGTGATGCGAATACATAGCATATCCATCCCAAATTTCAACCTCACCTTCACGCAGTACTCCCTGTTTCAAAACTAACGAGGCTTTGACGACCGAGTATAGCCGGTATGACCTATCCTAGAGGAAATGATGTTACAAACAAAGCTGGCAGCACGTTCTTAAACTCAAACCACAAAAAATAAGTGTGGCCCTTTGTGCCTTCGCGGAACCTATATATGTACATATATTTGAGCCAAAGAAAAATAAATCTTGTTGGCGAAATATATACAAGGCGATTGTTTGCCTGGTTTTATGTAAACTTTATCTTAGCAGCATCAATTCGATCGCTAGAGATTAACACGATGCAGTAGATGAAGCTGCAAACCCACTATAATAACGTATTAGGCCACCACGTGGGGCACTCAGATGTTGGGTGAAGAGGAACTATAATATTTATAAGGAAGGCACGTGTTGGAAACTGAACCACCTCCTAAACATATCACAGAAGAAGTAATCGCACACCCAACGGTGAAGAATTCAGAAGGTGTGTTAACGAACATCAGGCAGTTAACCGGCTCTCAGTGATTTTGAAGGAATCAGCTGATTTGCTGACGTAACTTTGCTGATTTAAGAAAAAATCTACGCAGTCATTGCTCATGTTACTGAGCAACGACTAATTGGACGAGCGTATTAAGTGGTCTAAAAATTTCAAAAAATCAATTTTTTGGTTTTTCGATATTTCGAAAGTATAGTAAAGCGTTTTTCAGTAAGAGCGCTTCAACTTTTTTTTTGAATTAAACACAAACGGTTTGACTTTTTTAACTAATTTTTTTTTTATTATCGAGTTTGAATATATACATTTAAGTATGAAATTCGATCTTTTGCATGACCACCGCGTGCAAATCACACGAGCGCGGCGGTCATTCGACCGGTCCATTTCTGGAAATAATGCGCTCATCGAACTTACTCTTCAACAAATCAATTGTAGCGTGTGCTGTGTGGCTTGCGGCCCCGTCCTGTTGAAACCACATGTCGTCGAAGTCCATACCATTCAATTGCGGCCAAAAATAATCGTTTATCATGTCGCGGTATCGATTTCCATTCACAGTAACGTGGCGATCGTTCTCGTCAACGAAAAAATATGGGCCAATTACCCCGCCGGCATGTAAACCGCACCAAACAGTGATTTTTTCGGGATGCAACCGTGCCTCATGAATCACGTGTGGATTTCTTTCTGCCCAGTAACGCATATTTTGCTTGTTGACAAAGCCATTGAGCCAAAAGTGAGCTTCATCACTGAAGATGATTTTTCGACTTTAAACTTTCTTAACAGAACACGCATTTTTATAATAAAATTCAATGATTTGCAAGCGTTGCTCAAGTGTGTAGCGTTCCATGATGAAATGTATACTAATGAAGTTTACAAATGACAAGCGAAAAATAAAAAATGTTGCGTCGTTCGCCCTCCCTATCGGAAAAAAGTTGAAGCGCACCTATTGAAAAACGCTATATCTTAAGAATATACTGTGAAATTTTCATGCGGAAATTTCCAATAATTTAGCTTTTATAGATTATTAAATGTACCTCAAACTTCAAACTCATTTAACTCGAAACGACTTTTTTCGGGTTGGTATTGTCCAAAAAAAAAAAAAACTGCTCAACCGAATTGTCTGCAATTTGAATGTGTAGTGCACAACATCAATCGCTATAGCCCGTACTAGAATCATATTATTATTTCAATTATTTCGTAATTTTTGATTAAAAAACTGAAAGAACCCGACTTTTAGAGTGTCAAATTCAAAACCGCGCTAATTTGTAATTTTTTTTTATTCTAGAAGCGGGAGGAGCTACAGACATACTGACTAATAATTTTTTTTGGTTTTTGTGTTTCAGATAAATAGAAGAGCCAAAATGGACAACACCGTCCAGGTCAAATTTTTCGGGAGGATCAATTTTAGCGTTTTTTTTAATTATTAAAATTAAAAAAAAAAAATTTTTTTTCAGTTTTGTATGTAAAAGAAGTTAAATAAAAAGCTTTCAAAATTTAAATATCGTTTTTCATTTTTTATTGTAAGAAAAAATTCCTGAAAATACCCTTAATTCTCGAGCTCTATATAGACTACCGGGACCCCTTAACACGTGTGAAATGAACGGACAGAGTTTTGTCGTCGAGCCCCCGATGATGAGGCCGCTCTCACAATTTTGCTTCGGTTGGCCAAACCTTGGTTGGATCCGACGGACTATCGCAATTAACCGCATTCACTAAGATACAATTCATACCTCTATCAATTTTCGCCCTATGAATGCTGTAATCAGAGACTAACCGCGACCCATCTCTGGAAAAAGAGCGCGAGTTACCTCTTGAGAGCGATTAAACAGTGGAGCAATTACGTTTTGGATTTGTAACAAATTAATTTCTTACCTTCCTCGGATAGACTCTGACATAGTAAATACATATCCAGTAAATGGAGGCGTCCCGAAGGTACTAAATACCTCTTGACATGCTTATCTAAACCAAATCATCGAATAACTTTCTCGCTCTGGTTCGTATCTCCCTTGGTTAAGTAGTCTTCGCGAGCATACCCGTTATAAGAAATACATATAAATTCTCGATGAATCATCGGTTCACTTGAGTATCCAAAAAGCATTTACCTCTTAAGTGATTTACTTTATTTTTACTTATTTTTTATTTATATTATCATTTCAGACGTAATTTATTTGTAGTAGAAGTTAAAGTAACCTTTGGGTGTGAAGTCCAGAAAATTAATTTTGCCTATTAACTTTTAATGAGAACATTAAACTTTGCAGAAACTAAAATATGTCAATAACCTCAAGTTGGCATGACGTAAAAATTATATGAGATTAATAATTTTAGTCTACAAGCGCCGCATATTTAGTCAAAAATGAAGTAATAAAAAATACGATACAACAAAAATATAACACGCAATGTTATAGAACTAATAAGAACAACTTTAACAAATTTCGCGTGAATGTATTTTTCATCTACTAACTTGTAATTAAATTTTTTTGCCTCCTCAGGTGACGTGAAACTTCACACAAAAACAAGAAATGAAAATTATTTTTAAAGTGCACTAACCTTTTAGTAGCCGCATTTACTATGCCCCACTAATAGATTTGCGAGTCACTAGACGAACTTTATGAAATGCTGGTCATATCCCACATATCGTACGTAGCAGTATAGTGCCTTATGACGTGTTTACACGCACATGACGGGCAGAGATGATCGCCTGTAGGTTACGATACTTAAACTCTTTGAAATCTTTCTACTACATTTATTCTATTTGGCAAAAGGTTTTTGTACGAAAAAAGTGTTACGAAGAAAGGCACCTAAAATCTTGTAACAAACTTATTATAAAACTAAGTTCTATTCGTAATGAATATACAAATATATCTTAATTTTCTTTACTTTTGACATATCACCTCTACTTCAAGTAATTCTCTACACTTGTTTAAATAAAGTTGAAAAATATGTGCATATGTACGCTAATAACTAATCGCAGAATGCTTCTATTTAAGAGCTAATCTCTCGTGAAAGGTTTTTTCGCCATAAATTACGTAAATTGCGAATGAGGTGTGTCTATAAGCCAAAATGTGTTAAAAATTATAAAATTAATTTTCAAACTAGCAAAAATCAAAACTGACTCAACCCATTGGAGTATTGTTGTTTAGCCATAAAACTTTGAAGTGTTTGTTATCATTCTGCGATAATCAAATTTATCAACTATTTCTTTTTACTATGAAAATTTGGAAAGCAAAAGAAAATATTTTTACAAAAAATGTATAAAATAAAGTTGTCTAGAATAAAATACAAAAACAGCAGTCTAAGATAATTTCACTAGTTTATCTACAGAATATTTTAATAGAGCTATTCAGACAGTGCTCCAAAACGATTTACTACATATACACGAATTAATATTTTATTCTTTCTGATTTATTTTTTTCTCTTCTCTGTACAACCTATTATTAACGTAGTTGAAGTCCAAATGGGGTTTCAGAGAAATCCTTCTGGGCAAATCTAAAGGGTGGTTAAGTTTCAAGGGCCGGTGTTGATTTTGAATAAAATACAATTTTTTAAGAAATTATTGTAATTTTTCTTTATTATGATAATATTGGTATGGCTCAATTACGTATGGAGCAAAATATCGGCCAAATGGCCACCGCGGCCTCGGCGGCACACCTCCATCCGATGGTCCAAATTTTCGATAACGCTGAGCCATAATTGAGGTTCTATGCCGTTAATGTGCCGAATTATCTCATGCTTTAGCTCTTTAATTGTTGCTGGCTTATCGACGTACACCTTTTCTTTCAAATAACCCCAAAGAAAGAAGTCCAACGGTGTCAAATCACATGATCTTGGCGGCCAATTGACATCGCCGCGACGTGAGATTATTCGGCCATCAAATTTTTCGCGCAAAAGAGCCATTGTTTCGTTAGCTGTGTGACAAGTGGCACCGTCCTGTTGAAACCACATATCGTTCACATCCATATCTTCCAATTTGGGCCATAAAAAGTTCGTTATCATCTCACGATAGCGAACACTATTCACAGTAACTGCCTGACCGGCCTCATTTTGGAAAAAATACGGCCCAATGATGCCGCCGGCCCATAAACCGCACCAAACAGTCACACTTTATGGGTGCATTGGTTTTTCGGCAATCACTCTTGGATTATCCTTCGCCCAAATGCGGCAATTGAAAATGTACCTCACCACTGAAGATGATTTTCTTCGAAAATTGGTCATTCACTGTTGCCATTTCCTGCCACCATTCTGACCATTGACGACACTTGAAATGGTCAAGAGGCTTTAGTTCTTGAGTCAATTGCACCTTGTAAGCGTGTAAATGCAAGTCTTTAAGCATAATGTTCATCAACGACGAGCGTCAGAGGTGCAAATGTTGGGCACGACGACGAGTTGAGGTGGACGGATCTTCAACCACACTATCGCGGACAGCAGCAATATTTTCTGCAGTACGAGCTGTACGAGCATGCACTGGTATTTTCACATCTCCTACAGACTCGGTTTGCGATATTGACCACACCTTCGGCATAAGCGGGCACTGCTCTTTGCTCTGGTGCCAAATTCCCTTTGACGTGGCAGCCGAAGTTACTCTCACAATTTTGCAATCTGTTATTCCCGGACGAGACTATTCCAGATTTCCACAGATAGTTTTCTGGGCAAATAGCATCACAAGAGAAAAATAAGTGAGTACTGGAAACTTATTGCGAGACTTCAAGAAAATTTCTTCGGCTAACAGTGCGTGTGGTAGGCATTTCAAAAATTAGAAGAGGCAAGAATGAAAAAAGTGCACCAAGTTCAGTCAAATGCAAAGGGTTTACTCACTGTTTTCTTCGCTTAAAATGATGTGGTGCATCGAGAGTTCTTGCAAGAAGATTGTGCGGCTAATAAGGAACATTATGCGGCATTTGCGTGAAACAATACGAAAAAGCGATCGAAATTGTGAAAACAACACTCTAATGAGCCATCGGCTCCTGCGACTTTTTTCTATTTCAAAAACTGAAAGGATCCATGAAAGGACGGAGATTTGCTACAACTGAGGAGTTAAAAAACGTATCACAGGAAAAGCTCATAAAGGCCATAAGTGCTTCGAAGATTCGAAAAGGCGTTGGTATAGATTTTGATGAGTAAACAAATCTTTTTCGAGAAAAATTAAAAGTATTTTTTTTAAAATACCTCGTATTTGAGTGAAATAAAGAAATTATATTGCTCCCGCTTGGACGATGGAATCTAAGTAGTGATGTCTCCACACAAAACTTAAAATTTTTTAAGAGCTTTAGACATTACACTGACATTACAAAAACAAAATTTTCTTGGAAATAATTTTTTTTTATTATAATCTGGTAGATATTCGACATATGCTCGCCGCGGTTATGAGTTACTTGATCTATTCGATCAGTCCAATTGTAACTTGAATGTCGCAATAAATCGATTGTTAAGCGCGCTGTATGGCAAGTTCCGGTATTCTGTTGGAACCAAATGTCGTCAAGGTTTAGCTGATAAATTTTTGGAAATAAAAATTCAACCAGCATTGCCAATCGGTCATTCGCCGTAACGGCAGCTCCTTTCTCATTTCGATGATGAAGCCAGTGCTCTATGAATTTCGCGAACAGATTTTTTTTCAAAGTAAATTTCCACAATTTTCCACATACTTAGCTTATTTTGTGTATCTATCTTACGTATGACAATGCGAACCATAAAATTATGTCCCAGTAAAAATTGCGTGCCTATAGGCGGTGTCAAGCCCCTTACTAAAACCTATTTTTATGTTATCATAAACACGGCTGTCATGGCAATAATGCAGCGAAATTTTGTTCGATTCCGACCATCGATCTAGGCCGCTACTTGGAATATATAGTATACACCTACAGGCGTACGAAACCATATAGTCGATGTTTTGTTTAAAATTATACAATACACTTACATATAAACATTTTTCTTATTTACTTTTGAGCTCAGTAATTCCCTTACTGCGGTAAAATTTACGCTCAATTTTCGAATTATTCCACTAATGCTCGCGTAATATTTTTTATGCACTACTTTTTGTATCAATAAACGTTCCACTGCCTTCGAACAGCCTCTTCCAGTTACAGGGGCAAAAGTTAATGACCTTGTAATTGATTTAAAACGTTCAATAAAAATCGATGAAGCGTCACAATTTAATTGAAAATTCACAAGCACCATTAACTTGTATATATAAGAATAAATATATGAATTTGCCAGCCCACTATTACAACATAATAAAATATGAATGGTGTATACAAAAAATTGAAGAAATCAGTAAACAAAATTCAGTCCAACTAAAAGTAACTGATACTGGAACTAAGTGTATAATACAGCAAGAAAATCAGAGAAAACCTACAATTGAGGGGAACGAAACATTTTTATTTCACACTACGAGTATGTATGGGTGCACATATGTATGTACTTAGGCACAAAAATATATTCACATGTACAATTATTTATATGTGTGTGTGTTTGTGCATAATATTCGCAACAAAGGCGCACGCCGTAAATTATTCGCGCAATAACAATTTCCCATTGCCGATTACTAATCAAAAGCAACCTAAGTGCGAAGTCTACGCAAGCAACAAAAATACGCCTCACATGGCGCGCTATATACGGAAACAGGAGGGGGAGGGAGGGGATTCGGCCAAAGTCCAAACAGCGCGCCATTAAGTAGATTATGGTAAAGGTGCCAAAACGTTTGTGATAATTAAGGGGTAGACTGACGAAAGGCAGCCCCCATATACGAGCTACCATATGTGAGTATGTGTGCATATTCGTGTGTATGGAGTATAAAGGCGTAAGCGTACATAGCTGCGGATTTTTGACAAAACCGCTTCAACTGACTTAAACTTAGAAACTTGACAAAACTGAAACTGTTAAAAATGATATCGGTAGTTCAAGAATTCATCTTAACAAAAATTTAATGAAAATAATTTCTATTAATTAATTAATTTCTATTAAATATTAGAATTTACCGATGTAAACGGAAGATTTATTAAAATCATAAGTTCTTTGCCGAATGTTTACTGATGCATTTGAATGAACCCTACAGTGCAAAGCTAAACTGCTCACCAGGCATTCTAGTTCAACTGGCTTTTGGGGAAAGAAGATAAACTAGTTTGAACGGAACTAGAATTGTAGAATTAAAACAGCTGGAAAACGACTAGTTAGAGGTGTATGCAACACAAATATTATTCCATTATGTTTGCTGTTTACATTGCTGCTATACTTTTAAAAAGCAATTAATCAAAATAATGTTTAATTAGAGTGGTTTCCATTTAATTTCGGAATAAATGAAAATTTGGGTAATGTAATTTTCAAAAATAAAATAATTTTATTCGAACAACAAATTTAAAGATAAGACAACTTTTGTGTAATATTTTAATTCATAATAATTTTTTTATTTTTTTTATTTACTTTTGAAACTCCTCCAAAACTGATAATTTTCCCACAAATCGGATTAGAGTTTTTTTGAAGAAACATTTTTGTGTAATATTTTAATTTATAATACAAGTTTTTCAAATGTTTATTTATCAATTTTTATTTCCATTTCCAACTGGTGATTTTATCAAAAATGTGGGTTAACATTTTAATTCAAACACAAAATCTTGCAAAAGGGTTTTTATAATGGATAGCGGAAGTGGCAAGGCTCCAAGTGCATTCCTGCTATGAAACAGCTCCTCATAAAAACCATCTGCCGTTCGGAGGCGGCATAGAAAGTGCCTACCTTATCATATTCAAGGGCCAAATAATGGGTTAAAAATAAATAATTGGCGCGTACACTTCTGTTAGGTGTTTGGTCGAGCTTCTCGAGTTTGCAAAATTTAAAGTAAGTCGCACAAACATTGATGACGGACAACATGCAAGACGTCCTGTTGAGGCCACAACTGCGAAAGTATCGAAAAAATGCATCAAATCTTGCTGGAAAATAGAAGATTGAAAGTGAGTGATATCGCTGAGGCTACTGGGATTTTAACTGAGCGAGTTGACTGCGAACCAATTGGGAGTAGTTAGGATACATTTTGGACAGTTTCACAGTTTTTTTGTGTGGTCAAATCAGGTGGCAGAGTTTTGATTGCGGCAAGGACTGGATACTATATCTTCTTGCCTTTATATTCTTCTTACTAAATGTCGGCCGTTGCTTTGGCTAAGATTTACGCAAGGATGATCGATTTACAAGGTTTGCTTCTTAACTACAGTGAAAAAGAAAATTATGAGGGGAACTTCGGTTGACTCGTCACAAGGGAGATTCGGCAGCTGTATTCTACACGATAATTTCACATGTATTGACACACTCGTCCAATCAGTCGATGTTCAACTGGCAACGATATGTCATTGGTTGATTTTTTCGTATATCACCAACACACCACGGCTACGTCAGCCCATCAGTTCATGCTATCGAATTCGCTCAGAGCCGAATAACGGTCTGTTAAAGAGCACCATAAAATCTCTTCTCCATGAGATCTACGAATTGAAGTTCTAATTACAACTCAACCAGCATATTCACCACATTTAGTTCCAAGCGGCTATCATTTGTGGCCTAAACTCAAAAATTAATACGGAGGTGAATCATTTAAGGATAATGAGGAGACAAGTGAAGTCATCAAGTCATCAGGCAGGAAACTTCTCACCCTATACGTACATACATATGTATGTATGTACCAGTATTCGTACACATGTATTCAAAACTCACATATGTATATATGTGGGTATGTATGTGTATAAATCGATCTCCCTTATTGTTAGCTGCTCAGATTGACGATTTGCTCTGTAAGTTTATAATAATTTTAATTGAAATGCAACGCAAACCTTTCGCTCGCTATCACTTATCCAATTTTTATGAGGAAATTACTATGTATTTATTTTCCTTTTCCATATTTTTTCTTACCATACATGAATATGTACTCGTATGCACGTATTTTTAAAACAAAGTGAGTGGTGCTTCCTACATCTCCATTTTTGTTTACAAATGCTTCTCCTTGCTCGGAATTTTTCGTAGAAAATGCATACATACATACATATACATATGTACATATGTATGCCCCCCGCTCACTGTACAAGTGCACACTTCTTGGCAGCGGATTCATACAAATCCAGACATATTTTCTTCTACGTGATTTGCGCAGAAATAAAATTCAATATCAAATAAAAATCAATATCAAGGTTTACCAGAATTCGCCAAAAGAGATAAACAAATTAAAACTTTTGGTCTCAGCTGTTTAATTTCAAAGTGAGTTATTGCTGAAAAATATTTTTTTTCACGAAAAATCTGTGTATGCTTGTACCACTTAACATATACATATGCATATTAATATACACATGCACACACATACATATTACGTACCTCTATTGAATTGTCGTCAGCAATCATCGGTAGACAAAAAAAAATTTAAGTCTTTTGGCAAAATATCTTCTAATTTCTTAAAATAGATATCAAGTTTTCAAAAATACTTAGAGGATTGGCGAGGTTTTTGAAAATGGAAAAGTTGGACAAAAATATATGTACATACATACATACATATATAAAATATAATATACATAATATATCACCTAATGTTTTAAATACGAAATACAAGGTGACTGATATGGAAATAAGCTTTGCTACTGAAAAATCTGAAGGAACATTTTGAATTCATCTATGGGGTGCTTTTCTGTTCAGTAATGTCGAAAATTACGCTTCTAAAATTTTGAAATTTACTTCGAAAAAAATAAATCTATTCGTGAAGTTTATAAGACATTGGTAGAATCATCGAATCTTATTTCTTTTTTATTTCCAAAAATTAATCATTTCCAAGCAATTAATCAACATTGACCATACGACCAGATTTATTGGAAAAAAGAGGTTGTCTGAAAAGTCGGTGTACTGACGATAGTTTAACGTGACAACGTCATAAGAAAATACTGATGGAATGGTTGCATTTTTCAAAAGAAAACTTTAATTTTATTTGTTTGATAGATATTTTGTATGGATATAGAGAAGGAGGTAAATAGAATCGCAATGGAATTGATCTAGTTAGATTTCTTCATATTTTTCTTGCTTGCGTCTATGCATGTATATATGTATTTAAGTATACATATTTCCAAATTCGCTAATAACCAGGAAACACAAGCATAAAGCACTAAAGATACCTACAAATTCATAAATTTGATCTAAAATATATTTACCTACGTTCTCCATTTAATCGCCATTTTTATTTAAATTTAGAACTTTGACTCAATTTGCAAATTCTAATTCGTGTTTATTTTTACTTTGCGATCAGCTGTTTTTCTCACTTGCATATTCTTACAAGTAAAAATTTATCCTATAAAAACTTACAACTTCCCCTCAAAATGATGCAAGGTCATTTTGCTCTCTCTATTTCCCCTACTTTGCAAGTTTTTTGGATACGAACTTAAATTTGAATTTGACTTGGTGCAAATTATTTGCTGCTCGTTCAGACCTAATATTTTATGGCATTACAACAACACAGTTGACCAACGAGGATGATAAATTTCAAGGTTTGCATGATAGCTATGGTAAAAAAACAAAAAAATCTTTGAGTCTCACAGGGAGTCTCCGATAGGCGAAGTTATTTGGTTAACCGATCAGTAGAAAGAACTTTAAGGCTCTGGTCCGGGTTAACATTAGGTTATTTACTGGTCATAAGGTGTCTTCCAATGAACCAGCTAAACTTTTATACAGAGAAGGAGTACTGACTATGCCTGGAGGTTGATGAGGCGTCTGAGCATATATTTTATGTGAATTTCTGTTGTTAATTAGGCAGATATTGTATCATTTTATAATAACTTCTGTATAGTCCACATACATATCTTCGGAGCTTTTAACATTCATTAGGGGGGTTGAATGCCTCTTGTTTTGAACTATTAATTAAAATAATATTAATATTAATAATGGCGTGTAGCCGGCTGTTGCTTTGCGACTGGAATGCCTCTTGAGAACACTGGTTAGTGCCGTATTATGAGATTATAAAATACCTTAAAGGTCGTGGTGCTAATCTCGATTTTCTATTTACTTATTTACTTAACTACGGGTATAACATACATATGTACATATGTAAATTTCTAAGCTTTTGAAAACTTCTCGAGCATCATACATACATACATACATAAATGATTTAGAATATATTAGTTTTCAATAATTTTTTTCTTTTAATAATTAAATTTTTTGATAGTTGACAACAGTCGCTAACTGCGACTAATGATAAATATTTACATTTTATTTATACAAAATAATAAACAAAAAATCACAATTAATCAATTCCACACTAATGAGTTCTATGTACCTCCAAAGTCATCACGGTTGACATTTGTCATTTTTTATTAGTTAGCAAATATTTTTAATTGTTGTGTTTGTGTTTTTGGTTACCAATGATAGTATTTTGATTCGAGCAATTGGAACGAAATCTGAAGTTATTGTTAAGCTTTGCAAGATTTCAATGCAGCAAATGTTTTATTTTCTTAATTAAAAAAAAAATAACTTGCATGGAAAGCATTCAAAAAGTTGCATTTGAAAAGAAAGTTAAACAATTCATACTTTTGTACTAAACTGTTTCACGTTTTCTTTATGATATAAATTTACACTTCAGTTGTAACAGTTTTGTCACGAAATTTTGCAATAAAAGTGCATATGTCTGCACGTTAATATGTTAATTGGTTTTCTTCGAGCTATGTTTTCACATTAATGGTTTGTTTTCTACGTACACAAAAGCTTCAAATTAATCAATTGATTTTTGTTTTTTTAAAGAAAACGTGTTTAGTAATATGTTGGTAAATTTAACTTTCAACTTCACTCACATTCGTGATGCATATTTTTGATATTATATGACATATTCGTATATAAGAGAGTATTCGGTAAAACATAGGAACTGTCAAATGGAGGGGTACTATTAAAAGATTAACGGTTGTCCAGATGCTATGCACTAATATAGTGACAATATCCTAATAAGCAGGAGTGCACTCACACGGAATCTAAAGAGCGGCGAGCAGGCCTAGGTGGATTGACTTGTTATAAGGTGAGTAAAATATGTATGCAGTTACTTTATAGTATATCAATACTTGCAATGTGTCTGGAGATTAGGCCACTGCTGCCTTAAACGTGGGTGTAACTACAACAATTCAGGGTGTTACCGCAACATAGAAGATTAACAACAAAGAAGTTTTAAAAGCATTTTAAAATGAAATTATCATGAAATATGAATTTCCTTTTGAGTCGCACTCTCTCAGCATTTTGAAACTCCATGCAATCAAATCCCTAAAATAAAATCGAATCACTACTTGCTCAGGTCTAAATTCAAAAAATGTTACACAGAAATAAATGGTCTTTGAAATGCCACAAGACGCAAATTAAGCGCTTAGTCAAAACATAATCAGCAGAAGGTTAAAAAAGTATTTCCAGACATTAGTTAGTGATCATCTGACAGTTAAGCGGTTATATACCTTGTGTTGGACTAAAAAATCGAAAATTTTTTATGGCATATTCTAAAAGTACATCATCTTAAAAATATAAACTTAAAAAATCATAAAGATCGGAGTACTAGAACGAAAGTTACAGACCGTGGAAGCGCGCGACCTTATCCATAAATGAAGTGCACGCAAAACTTAAGACGCGATTATCTCGAAGTCGTGTTTTTTGAAAATTACCGTCGCGGTGATCATTATTTATCAAAAACTATTTGACCGATTTGCATAATTTTTTTTTTTTAATTATTCGAGGTTACAACCTCGTGAACCTGAACGGTTCACTTTTTATAAATATTTGCATAGTTCGCTGGAATTATTTTTTTTTTTATTTTTCAACCCCTCAAAAATGGTTTTTTTGGTGCAAAGCGGTTTTCATATCGAGAAAAATGTTTTTTGGGTAAATACGCCGTTCAGATTCACTAAAAAACATTTTTCTACAATAATCATTTAATTTTTTTGATTTCAGTTGAGCTGCTCATGCGCTACCGTGATTACCGCAAGCCTCTTCTAAAAAACGCTGTTTCGGGGGAGGGGCGATACCAACAATAAATAATAGCATTTTTTAAAATAAAAACACCAAAATGTCGAGAGTTACCCTTCAGTATGATATATGCCTCATTTGAATAAAAGTTCTAAAACATATTTAAAAAAAATTATGACAATCGTCCATTTTTTCGGGCTCACAAGGTATATAACCCACTAACTGCTGATAAAGTTTATCCGAAGATGAGATTATAACAAAACCAAAACCTGTTTTGGAAGCAGTGAAAGAAATTAATAAAATTTACCTTATTTCCACCCATCTCTTAATGAGTATTAAATATAATATTGCCTAAGCTACGGGTCATTGAAAAGGTACAAATCTAGAAAGCTAAGCTTAAAACAAAAACGAGCCCAAACCGAACAGGAAATTACAAGATCGATTTTAACGAAAATAAAAGAAAGTTGGTGGACGTCATGAAATAATCCAGCAATGAACCTTGTAACAGGTACGAGGGTCATTTGAAAAGCCCGTGCAAGGTCAGAGAGATGACACTGTTGGCGCATATCGAGGTTATGTTTAAAGCTCTCTTAAAAATATACACAAAGTTTCAGCCAGATCGGCCTATTTCTTTGTGTTTGGCATTCGTCTGAATCGAGCAAGTCGAATGATTTTCTTTTTTCATCACGCCAACGGACCAGCTCACGCCTCAGCAGTTATGGTCGCAAAATTATTGGAAATCGTTTCACAGCCTCTCAATTCTTCAAACTTAGCTCCCTCCTTGAAGAAATGCCGAAAAAATTGTTTTCAAACGAGGAGGTCATTGCCAGAACGAATGGCTATCTTTCAGACTGGCACAAATCCTATTATTCGGAAGAGATCAACAAATTATAACAGCGTTGGACGAAGTGTATTAGCCTAAAAGGAAACTATGTAGAATAATAAATAAAATAAAAGCAATTAAGCAGTTTTAATTTTTGCACGGACTTTTCAAAAGACCCTCGTAGGATTATAGATCACTGTATCTACTTTCTACAAGGTGGCGCAAAATTAATCCTCCATTTTTTAACAGCTTTTTGATTGAGTAAAAGAAAATTATTTATGTGGTAGAAATCCTTATTTTAACCTTTAATTTTGCGCTACCTATTGATATGTTACACATTTCGTAAGTGGAATAGTTATCGCTTGTAAAAGTAATTGTCAATCAGGTAAGAAGGTTTCCAAAAATAAATATTCGATGAACCCAAGTTTCTAGTCTCCCTAAAGAATCTTCAACATTTTTACTAACGTCTACTTGCAAGGACCCAGAATTTTATATAATATGCACATTCAGCTAATGTATCCTTGTTGTTATTGTTGCAGTAAGAACTTCTATCTTCAAGATTCATGCTTTAAGTCTGCCTTCGCACCCACTCGAAAGCCAAATAGGAAACCCTTAATTTTTTTAAGTCATTACAATTTATTTGCTTTTCAATACCAAGTAAATAATTTTCTATATATATGTATGTACTTTAGTGTGTTGCTTTTATGCATCCCAATTTGGTGATTGGTATTAAAAATAGCGTTCAATGGTTTAATGCATATGACCCATTGTGTTGCATTTCTAAAGACAAAATTAACTCAAGAAATAAAGCCTCTTGAAAACTATTAACACCCTGTAACTCACAATTGAATAGAACAAACAAGAAACGGCAAAAGAATGTGTTTAGTATGAAATGTCACCTTGATAATGAGCATAAACTCTAAACCGATCACTACAGCCATCAACCGAGCAAAAAACTCTTCGCGCCTTACCTAGAACTTATTCAACTACATACAACTTTGCTTCTCAATTATCTACAACAATCAAAATTCATTTATTCTTTTCTATGTATGTATGTACACGTGCTTACAACATTTTTCTAGAGCATTCGACCTTTATCCCATGCATACGCTCTCGCGCAACCAGCGATATCTATGACTGTCATACATAAACATACGAGTATGAAGACGGACGGGCCCCCAAAAACAACCAATAAAAACAACGCAGCTAAACATACAACAGGAAGTGTGATAATTTAATTCTACATATTTTGTTTTTCTGCTCTATTTTTATTTTTGTAATATCTATTATCTCTACTGTTTGGGCTGTCAGTTGAGCACAATGTGTTTCATGCATGCATACGAGTATGCGTATACATATGTATATGTACATACATGCATATGCATATGTACCCATAAATAAATTCAAATGATTTTGTTTGCAACTCACCGTCACTTTAAGTGCTTCCGCTCTCTTGAACTGCATATCGAAGAGCATCAGTAACATAGTGAGGAATGTCAGCCAGGTAACATTTTGTGTGTTGTTGTGTTTGGCAAGCAAGCGGTGCAGCAGACTACTTGATGGCAACATCGCGCACTTTTTCGTTTTTGGTAGAGTAGAGACAAAAACAAATATAAAAATTAAAAAAAAAAAAAAAAAAAACAGAATATGTAACAATTGCCAATCACTTCACGCTTTCAAAGAAGTAGCTGCAAATGTTCATGAAGTTTGTAACGATTTTTAGCGTATTTTAGCTATTTTCTTATAGTTCTTGTTATTTTTATTTTTAATAACAATCACAAGATTTGCTTATTTTAGTACTTTTAACTTTTTTTTGCAATTTTACGTGTTAACACTGTTTGGTTATTACTTTATTTTGTAACTTGGCGCGCGTTTCGTTTTTTGTTCGCACAGTCATTTATTTTGTAACCTGCAAAATAATCGGCGTTTACACGAAACGTTTTTTTTCGATCTTTTTTTTCTATTTACTTTTTCATTCACGTTTTCTTTTTTGCGGCTACACGCAGGTTCAACACAAAATTTCTTGTAATATAATGACGAGTTTTTCTTGTATTTTCTCTCGCGTTGATGACGATCAGCTGTTGAAGGAGCGCTTAACTGCAGGTAGTTGCGTGAGTCAATAGCCTGGCTGGTATACTATGGAGTGATTAATTTTTAATGTTTGATAAGTTGGCGTTGCAAGCATTGGTTTTTGGCTGTAGAGTTGTACCTTGGCTGTATGGCCCTCTAACAATTTCTGTTTATGTATTTATTCTTTGTTGATATCGTTAATTTCTGGTCAGTCGTAGATGTACTTCAAGTTAATTTTTTATTTGATCAAAGACTCGTTTTCTACTGATAGATTAGCTCAATCTGAAGCGTGTCAATATTGTGTAACTTCTGAGAAGGTTAATCTGTCAATCAATGATTTCTCTTAACATAACTTTTTATCAATCCAGCCTGTAGCGTCAACTTTAAATCGATGAATCTCCGAGCTACGACGGCTTACTTGCAAACAACAGCGCTTTTTAGTAATTTTAAACTGCTTTTTAGTAATGTAAAACTTTGCGGTGCGTACTTAATATTCTTCTTCTTTTTGTTTTTGGTATCCTTAATCGATTATTCGTTAGAAAATATCTAGTCCTTCTAAAACTGCTGACCACTTTTCGCCTCCTTACGCAACTCACTCGCCTTTGGTGAGCTAACGCGGGCAGCTGTTCTCCACTTCACAGCTTATGTCTTACTCCCAACCAGTTGGCTGCGCAATCTCCAAAACTAATTCCAATAGATTCCTTAGTTGCTGCGTCCAAGTAATTGACCTACTTTATTTTGCTCAGTCCAGTTTGGTGAGCAGCTCCGTTGGCTAAGTGTTTAGCGCGACTCAACGGAATGGTGAATTGTAGCACTATGTACACGACACGAGTATTTTCTAAATTTAAGTGGTATGCCCGCACTCTAGCGCTTGCCGTGTTGTGTGACTATTTGGCACGGCCGGACTTGTTCGACTGTTGCGTGCTAATAGCGAGCGCTGTTGTTTTGGCTTCAGTCAAATCGCTTGGCAGCGCCGACGTCTCTCATACTGAGACTTGTTGACTTGTTGTTTTTACTTCTATTGCTCCGCTTCAATGTTTTTTTTTTATTTTTTTGCTTAGTCACATTTGATTATTTATTATTTGTTTTGTTTATTTCTGCGTTTTGTTTCCTTTTTAATGTTTTTGAATTGCTTGATTATGTTTTTTTTGGTACTCAATTTTTTTGTTTGACTTTTTCAAGTGTGTTATCTGCCTTTTTTGTTGCTAGTTGTTGCTGCAATAATCTGTATTATGTTGTTGCTCAGTTGATTAGTTTTATTTTGAAGTACTTCTTTGCCTTACATTCGATTTTACTAATTTATGACTGAGAATTTCGTGTTGTTTTACTCCGCCTACTGTTTGGTGTTGCTCTTTTTTGTTGATGTGAAATGCGATGTTGTTATTGTTTCTTCATTTTGGATCAATTAAACTATCGCTGCTGACACTTTAAATAGTATTGAAAAGTTCCAGTTATTTATTAATAGTTGCGTACAGAAAAATAGCAGTAACGTGGCAGGCTTATATAGAAGGTATGCATATCTTTGCTGTGATAAAAAATAAAATATAAATAAATACGTAGTGATTAAAATATATTATACGCATATATGTATATATACATATAATATATTTAAAATGTAAAATACTTTTATATAATTAAAAATTATTTTATGAGATTTAAAACATATGTTATTGTCCCTGACACATTTTTATATGGGATAGATGGCCGTATTTAGTAGAGTATATACGAGGCGTAGCTGTTATGTAAATAACGAGACTTCCACTGACATAAAGGAGGTATGTAAACGTTAAACGCCAACTATTAAGAAACCTTACCTTTCGAATGCATTCAATCTCGCTTTTAGAAACAAATCAGCATAGCCAAGCATTGGCATTGGTTTTTGGTTTTTCTCGGGCAGATGCCAAGTGGAGGTTAGGTTAGGTTTTTGTGGCAGTCGGCTTAGAGTGGGGACCTTATTGTTTAATCATCATAAAATCATTTAGAAGCTCTTATGAAACGTAGAATAGGTTTTATCCCAACACCGGATAGTTCCGTAAGTGAGTCAAAATAGTATTTTCCCAACAACCTTGCTCTACTCCTAGCTAGGGCTGGACAAATACAGATAAAGTGTGCTACTGTTTCTTCGCCTTCCTCGTCTCTACAACTTCTGCAGTATTCATGTGAAAATATTCCTAGCCTCGAAGAGTGGCTAGCTAACAGCCAATGATCGGAACACAAGCCACGACCGTCGAGATTTTCCGTCCTGATTTTTTCCTATCTATTTGCGGCCAAATTAGACTGGTTGTAACACAATTATTTTCTTCTCCCCATGACCTATTGAGCTCCTGTCAAAAATTATATTTTAACTTCAACTCACAAGTAGCCAGAGGAATTCCAATATTGGCTCTGTTTTCATGCATTGGATGATTAGCTCTTTCTGTCTAGCTCATCGGCCTTGCAATTTCCTTCAATATCTCTATGTCCGGAACTGATATAAGACTGACCTTGAAGTCGGTGCTAATATCATTTAGAGCAGCCAGACATTCCTGAGCAACCTTTGGTCTTAGTATAACTACTTCCATTGATTCGGTGGCCGCCTGGTTGTCCGAAAAGATATTTATCGTAGTTTTTGTCGTGGCGTGCGCATTAAGGTACATAGTTGTCTCCTTTATAATTAAGACTTCTGCCTGGTAGACGCTACAGTAATCCAGAAGTGTGACAGATAATTATAATCCTAATTCTTTTGAAAAAACCTCATAACCTACTTTATTTTCTAACTTGGAACAATCCGTGTAAAAATTTAATTCCCCTTTTCTCCATGGTCTTTGAGTTTGCCACTCTCTTCTTGACGGGATGTTAGTCTTGAAGAGCCGGTCAAAGATGGGTTTAGGGAAAGAGTAGTCGATTTTTTGATTATAACTACTCAGAGTTTGTAGTATTGATGTATGACCGAACCGCCAGGCCTTCCATTGCGCCATACTATTAAGTCTAAGCGCTTAAGCTGCAGCCACGTGTTTTCCTACCAGATTTAGAGGGAGCAAGTTGACTAGCATCTCGAGCGCTTAATTAAGGGTGGTCCTTAAACCGCCGGTGATGCATAAAAATGCAGTTCTTTGGACCTTGCTCAGCATTTTCGTATACTTTGCTTTTTGAGTTGTTGGCCATCAGTCAAGTGTAACAACGTAACAAGTCGTCGTTCCACAAAAGGGCTTTCTTGAAATTCTACTATACTTATGTAACATTGACTATAATATTTCTATGAAAAGTCGACCTAATATTAGAATTTGTGCTCGAAAAATTAGAAGAGTTTAAACCACTCACCGTAAAAAATGTAGATGGGGTGGACCAAAACTTGGATCTACCCAACTCATGTTTATTAAATTTGAGATTATTAGCTAGCCGCTGTATAAATGGGGATGACATTATATTTATGCAATAAAGATGAATTCTCTCTTCTTCGACTAATAATAACTTGCTTAGTTTTGAAAAATATTAAATCTCATTAAACATTGAAGAAAAACTTACAGTGTTTTTTTCCCTAACTAACCCGTTTGGACCGTGCGTCTCGATGTTGGTCCGCAAATGGAGTTGTAAGCCGAATCCCACGACAGATATTTTTTCAGGAGGAGCTTTTTCATGGCAGAAATACACTCGGAGGCTTGCCATTGCCTTCTGAGTGGCGACCGCTATTAGAAACAACTTCTTTATTTTGTTGTTTCGTGCACGGTGATTCGAACCTACTCACTCTCGAATGGTAGTCATGCACCGGCCTCCGGCGGTCGGTATTTTTTTATGATCAGCCAAAAAATCTTCATCTCTCGTTTTGTGTCTGGTCTATCACTTACAAACATCAATTATTTCAGTGACGATTTGCCTGCTATACCATAAGTTTGATCTTTTGTGCAAGGGGATGGTTCCTTAATCTAAATGCAAGGCTTTTTGAATGAGTAACTGCTACTGCTTGTACAGGTTGCATCTTGGATATCCCAGAAAATATTCTGCACGCCACTGGTATCTGCTCTGGCCATACAAATTTTCGTTGTGAGCATTTTGGTGAAAAGACATTGGATCTCTTAAATATAAAAATAATTTTGAACTTTAGTGATTATAAAGCTCTGTACAAATTGTTATCTAACTGCCTCAAATACAGGGAGCATATCCTTAATGAATTCTCGTAATCTGCTTGTTATTTCCATTGTACTGATTACATTTTATTTTCATCGTATTTCAGTAAATCGTTATATGAAAATGTGCCTTGCTTTAAATTGAAAACTTGCATTGTTTTTTTTGGATTATGACATTACTAATTCTAATAATAATAATAATAATTGGAGCGTACGTCCGCTAGATGTTTGGCCGAGCTTCTCCTCCTATTTGAGTCGGGCGTCTTTTCTATTTTTCCACAAATGGAGGGACCTACTGCTTTATGCTCCTCCGAATGTTAGATGTTTGCTGCTATTAATTTGTGTCTCATGGCTGGGGTCTCGAACCAGAGTTCTACGGATAGTCACACACCAACCCATTCGGTTAAGGTGCCTGCCGTATAATTAATTATAAACCTATTACATTTACTTAAAGTTTCGAGCAGACTAAAAATAAACATATATTTTAGAAGGCTTTATCTTCACTAATGTAAATACAGAAATTAATGCAGAAAAATTATTAACTCCATGTTCAACTCATTTTCCCCAAGTATTTTCTTGTAGTCGAAAAATTTGCGCGAAACTGCACTTATGGAAGTTCCAAACAAAACTTCGGCTATACTGGCATTTTAGTGTAGTGTATATTTTTGTTTCATATAGTTGTTGCTATATGTTTTAACAACTATGTAGTTGCTGGTTAGCGGAATTGAGCTGAGCGGCAAGTCAAGACTTTGCTACTCTCTCCACTCTCGCACACCAGAGAATGTCTAAAAAGCGAACATATTTTTAAACGTTTACGGTGCACACCCACTACTCTCTGCTCTAAAGTGGGTGTGTATGCTGCGGTTGTGTGTTTTTTGTGTTATATAATACATTGTTGATCACTCGATTACACTCGGACTATTATATTTTGTTGTTCTTGTTTTTGTTTTGAATTGGTATGTCTTTACTCCAACAAGTTTCTCATTAATATGCACATATATATACATAAATACGTAAATATCTACATGTATTCTAGTTTTTTTAGTTTTCCTTACTACATACATATTTCAATTTTTGTCACGTTATTGTTTTTGTTGCGAAATACCCACTCACTGTATTTTTAATCGCTTATTTTGAATAAATATGCACGTATATGCATACGCTTGTGTTGTTGCTTTGCCTTTTATTAATAATAAATATTACGCATTAACAGTGCATGAAAGCCTGTAATATAGGAAAATGCGTAATAATTTATGATTAGAATAATAGAATTAATATGTAAGTACGGCAATATGTTTTTGTTTTTGTTTGAGGATATGGACATTTTCTAAGACAAGATAGACAGATATGTATACGAGGTGTGTTCAAAAAGTATCGCGAATTTTGTGTTTTTTCAAAAATTATTTATTTATTCATTAATATCTATTTTGTCCGCTTCAAAGTAATCCCCATGAGATATTATGCACTTGTGCTAACGTTTTTTCCAATCTTCGAAGCATTTCAAAAATCGTTTTGTTTTGTCTTGTTCAGCTCCTCCTACGATGCCGTCTTCTCTTCAATCGTAGCGTAGCGTCGTCCTTTCATGGCCCTCTTCAGTTTCGGGAACAAGAAAAAGTCACAGGGGGCCAGATCTGGAGAACACGGTGGCTGTGGCATCATTAGTGTGTTGTTTTTGGCCAAACGCTTTTCGTCGATCACATCTTTTCGGCCTTCTGAGAACATTTTGTACCACCGATAAACCTTGCTTTGGTCCAAAGCAGTTTCTCTGTATGACACAGTCAACATTCGTAATGCATCCGCGCACTTAATTTCGTTTTTCACACAAAATTTGATACAGGTTCTTTGATCCATCTTTTTGAATAGGTAAAAATCGAAGACGAGCCGAAGAACGTGCAAGCAAAGCACATGCCAACAATTAACTGACCATTCAAAATGGCCGAACTCGTCGGAATGAGTGAGAGGCATGAGTACCAACATATCGCCACAAAAAAATCGAAATATGAATATACGTCCCCTGCGAAAATTGAAAATCCGCGATACTTTTTGAACACACCTCGTATGTTTATAGTATTGACCAAAACTTAAGCACATCCTAAACATATTTGTTTTTTTCATTTCGCACTTTTTTTTTTCATTTCGCACATTGTAAGAGAGGGATAGTTGAATAGTATCCTAAGAATAGTCGGTGTCCAATCATGGAAAAGAAGATGGGGAAACAGAATTTTTCTTGTAAGTATTTATCTCTAAATTTAGGGAATTAGGGAAACAGATTGGGATAAATACTCAACGATTCTAAGGAAGAATTAAGTGCAGTTAGCTTTGGATGAGAACAGTAGCAGCACAATACAGTTGGAAACCACTATCGGAAGTGTTAATAGTCATTATTAATGCCTATGAGCGCAGTTGTTGGATAGGTAAAGTAAATTCTCCAAAGAAGTTCCTTGGTGGAATAATGACCTGGATGATTTGAGAACCACTGTTTGCAGGCCTTAAAGTAGGTCAAAAAGAATCAGAAACAGGGGACTTGGGTTCCTTATGAGTGAAAACCAAGGGATGTTGAACTTCGTTTTTTCGCCTGTGAACAACTGCTCCAGCGGCAAAAAAAGGAAGGGGTTTCCTCATCGCATCGTGACGGGTGATGAAAAATGGATTCATTACAGCAATCCAAAGAAAAGAAAGTCAAGGGGACTGCCCGGTCATGCTTCTACGTCTCGCCTCGGTCGAATATTCACGCTGCAAAGGCTATGCTATGTATTTGGTGGGACCAAGTTGGTGTTATTTACTATTATGAACTGTTAAAACCAAGCGAAACCATCACTGGGGATCGGTATCGACTTCAATTGATGCGATTGAGCCGAGCACTGCGCGAGAAGCGGCCGCAATACGCGGAGAGGCATGAAAAATGAGAATGAGAACGCTCGGCCTCCCGTTGCCAAACCCGTTAAAACCTACTTGAAAACACTGAAATGGGAAATCCTACCCCACCCGCCATATTCTCCATATATTGCACCGCCCAATTATCACCTGTTCCGATCGATGGCACATGGTCTGTCTGACCAGTAGTTCCATTTATATGAAGACATAAAATAATAGCTTGATCCGTGGATACCCTCAAAAGATGAACAGTTTTACCGCGACGGTATACGAGATCTACCAGAAAGATTCGGAAAAGTAGTAGCCAGCGATGGGCAATACTTTTAATGATTCACTTGTAACCATTTTTTCAGAATAAAGTTGTATTTTCAGCAAAAAAACAGCGATAACTTAGTTGCGCACCTAATATAAAACAAAAAACACAAGCTTTTTAGAGCAAATTCATGAGAATAAGTTTAAGAAAATACTTCTATTAATAATACACTTATTACATTATTTTTATCAAAAAAATATTACATATTGCAAAACAAAAAAAAAAAATCAAAAATAGCTAATTGAAAAAAAAAATTACCAATCCCATAAAAAATGTCTCATCAAGACCTATTTTTAATCACATTTCATTGCTCATATAAATTTTTACAGAAAAAAAGCAAAAAAAAAAGTATTTCGCTTTCATTCAATACTTTCATAAGAAGACTAGTCAGTTTTTCTTAAATGAAATTTATACATACATACTCGTACATATGCCTGCATACATACTTACCCATGCTTTAGTAACACAAAACTACTAACAGTTAGTGATCGCCATCTAACGAATTGCATTATTTCAGCTTTAATGAGCAAATCAAGATGCAATGAACTCTGCGCACAGCAAAATACACCTACGTATGAATGAATGTATGGATTTGTGCATGTATGTGTGTACAGAAACAGATTCGTAAGGCCATTGTGTTATCAGTAGCAAACAGAAAACGTTAAAAAAAACCGGCTGCAATTTTCCCCACACTTGATTTGTCATTTATTTCTTTCACACACTGAGGAATGTCTGCATTTCAACATATGCCAGACTCTGTGTCTGCCGGTTAGCAAGCAGGTACTTATGTGTGTGTACATGTGTGTATGTACCATACATATGAATGTATTTAGTTGTTAGCTGTATCGAAAGTTGTATTTATATTCACCTACAAATGTGAAGATTTAAATAGCTGTTTACGGTGGCTTTAGCGATTAGAGGGTCTAACTAGAGACTAGAGGCTGCTGCCTGAATTCCCGCACAAAATTGAAATATTAAGGGCATTTCTATTACTCGATATTTTTATATTATTTGTTGCAGTCTCAAGCACGATTTTTCATAATTAAATAACTGCTTAATTTAGTATTTGAATATGGAAAAACTTGTTGAACCGAAGAAGTTTTCAATTTGATGCCGAAATTCAGGCAACAGCCTTTAGTTATATTCAGACGCTCTAATAGCTAAAGCCACCATAAAGTGCAATTTAAATCTCCACATTAAGGGGGAACGCCACTATGAAATGTTCGCGATTATTTGAACAAAAATAATGTTAATATCGTTCCGCAAGCACCGTATTCGCCTGATATGGCTCCAGGTGACTTTTTCCTGTTTCCCAAGCTCAAGTTGCCGCTCCGTGGAAAAAATTTTGAGACAATTGAAGTCATAAAAGAGAATTCGAAGACCACACTCGAGCTTGACTTGTTTACAGTAGCACAGAAAACAAACTATGTGACATATCACGCTGAAATTTGCCATGTAAGCTTATAACAGTCCTACCAAAAAACAAAAAATTTATTTTGGCCATATGTCATCCGCGGACCGTTTTATTGATACCGTCTCGTTCATATTTGAGTAGAATTAAACCGTTTGGCTTATATAACTAATATTTTTCAAAATAGGACCCTTGAGCGTCAATACATCGCTGGTAGCGGTCCATCCACTGCAGGAAACATTTTTTAAACTCATCCGCCGGAATCGCGTTCAATTCGGCTGTCACAGTTTTTTGGATCGCCTCGATGGAGTCGAAACGCCTCCCCTTCAGCCTTCTTTTCAGGCGCGGGAACAAGAAGAAGTCCGGAGGGGACAGGTCTGGGCTGTTGGGAGGGTGGGGAAGCACCGGAACCCCCATATTGGCCAATGCAGAGGAAGGCGGTGTGCGCCGGCGCATTGTCGTGATGAAGGGCCCAATTGTTGACGAGGTCGGGCCGAACCCGGGCGACGCGGTTTTTCAGCCGAAGGAGCACTTCTTTGTAAAATGCCAGAGATTGGTTGCCGTAAGCCTCCTTGAGTAGCCCAATGGTTTCTGTACTCGTTTTGTTTAGCTTTACGCCAAATTTGATCGAGTAACGTTGCTCCAACGATCGCTGCATTTTCGCCACTGCAAAATCCTAACACACTTTTAAAACAGCTTAAACGCGCGGAGCGATGTTGACTGCCCCGCCGTTGCCAGCAAACTGGGACCGGTTTCTAGTGGAAGGGGAAGGTCCCACCAGCCGATTTGGTGGATCGGTTGGCAGACGCTCCGCGTGGGAAGGCTCATTACTTTTCAATCAAACCCTATAGTCAATTGAAAACTTTGAAGCTGTTTTTCTCTACTTTGGAATTTTTTGAGCTATGACATTCTTCCAGCAACCGAATGGCTTACACATCGCTTTAGGCAGCAGTAACTCAAAATGATAGTGTCTAAAAGTGCCTAGAGGTGTCTAGTGGCGGCTGTCTGAATACTGAGCTTAATACCTTTAGGCGAATTCTTAAATTTTAAAAACATTTTTCAAAATCATTCCAAGTTCTGTTGCTTAGTTAAGTTTTTCTGCTACTTATTTTATATGTATGCACATTTGTGTATATTTTTTAAAGAAAGTCATTGCAACTAACTACTTCATTGATTAGAAAGCAAAAACAAATAATTTTCACACACATAACAGAATTAATTACAAAAGTGGTTTAGTTGTCACTCAGTTCCAAACTTGCTTCAGCTACTTTCGGTTGTGTTACGTCGCACTGGTTAGTGCAAGTGAAGTTGAAGCACTTACACAAGCACTCGCTTATGTTACAAAATATAATTTTCTTAACATCGATTTTCAAAGTGAAGGCAACTATCAGATTTTTAATCGGCAGCCAAGCGATCTAAGCAGTGACTTACTTGATATTATCATAAATGTACGCAAAAATCTTTTGAAGTCTTTTGGAGAACCAATTCAATTCAAGGCAAATATGATGGGTGATCTATTGGAGGAGTCGGATTTTAAATTAAAATAAAACAACGAAAATTCAAAGTGATTGACATGACATGACATTATTTTTTAAAGATAATCCCTTTCAATTGTTGGCCGCAACTGCGCCGTAATTCGCCCATTCGTAAACACTAATTTTGAATGACTCCCTTGAGGACTTCGGTCGGTATCTCGTCAATAACTTTAGTAATGTGGGCTTCGAATACTTCAATCGCAAAGCATTTAGGCTTTACATACCCTCACAAATAAAACTCAAAAGCTGTGATAGCACACGATCTGGGTGGCCAATCCACTGGTCCGAGACGAGCGATAAATTCCTCACCGAATCGACGTTGCAGTAAATCATTGTTTCACCGCCTGTATGGCTGTATAGTATGGCTTGTAGGAACCAAATGTTGTGGCATCAAATGGAATTTATCATGGCGCGAGAGCGTTCGCCATTCATTGACGCCAGCACAAGACCCGCACAAAAAAGAAAATACAGAACTTCACGCGGGCTTTGTATATAACTCATTTAAAATCATACATTCAACGTCCCACAAAACTGGGCGCCCATGAACTTTGTAATCAATCTTCTGAAAAAAGTGAGAAATTTTGATGAAAATTTCTATAATTATCATTACCAATGTTTGGTATGAAGAAGAATTATTTGTACATAAAAGGGGTTAGTTGGTTGGTGGCATACATTTTCACAATTCCAAACACTCGAAGGTAACCTCGACAAACTATTCAGCATCCACCGATGCAAGATCCGCTTTTTAAAGCACTAAAAGAAGTTGTCTTACAACTCATAAGCTGAGCAAATACTTACAGTGACCGACATAAGTATAGGCACAATAATGAAAAAAAAATAAAAATTAAGTTTTTCATATTAACAATAACAAAAACTGTTTATTCCACATAAGTTACGCATACTTATACATTTTAGTTAAAAAATCAAGTTTTAATATTTGAAAATTCACAGTGCTTAAACCACAAATTAAACAAAAGTAAAAGTACAGCAATATTTGCTGGACAAAAGTATAGGCACAGTTCTTTTATATGCTTAAAATTTAAAGATACACTTAAAAGTTAGTACATCGTTGGAAGGTCTTTTTGTTTTAATTCGGCGTTCAATCTATTCGGCATTGAGTGCACTAATTTTTTCGTAAATCCTTTGTCAATATTAAGCCATTCTTCTTTTAATGCTGCTTTCAATTCGGGCTTCGTGGAAATCGTGACTCGTCGTTCCAATTCCTTCCATAGGACTGTGGTCCGGAAACTGCGGGGAGTGCGGCAGAGCATGTGCCACATCTTTACATAATGCGCCGTGTGCTTAGTTAGGGTCATTGTTATGCTGAAATGTGAAGGAGTTTGGCCGATTCAACTGATCTGCACTTTTTTTTAGATTGTCTTTCAATATGTTTAAATAAACTGATTTTTCCATTAGACCTTCAATAAATACAAGCTCCGCCACACCTGCAGTAGACATGCAACCCCAAATCATTAATCCTCCACTACCGTACTTCCCACTTGGTGCTAGATCTTTTGCAGCGTAAGCTGTGTTACGTTTTTGCCACACAGTTATGCGGCTATCTGAATGAAAAATATTAAACTTGCTTTGATCTGAAAACAATACGTTGTCCAAGTAGCTAAGAGGTCTGTTTTCAAATTGTTTTGCATGTGCCACTCTTTTCTTTTGGTTGGTTGCAGATATAAACGGCTTGCGCCTGTACCCAGCCGTGTAACTGTGCAGTACTCGTCTAACTGTTTTGGCATGGACTTCTTTGCTAAAATCTTGTTTTAGCTCTGCTGCGATCTGGGTTGATGTAATTTTCGAATATTTTTTCACATTTCGCACAATTTGCGATCGCTCTCGGACGACCACTTCGCTGCGAACTTGTGGGATTCGTTTGTCCTTTGAAGCGGTACACAATGGTGTGTATGGTGAAACGGCTTCGATCCATCATTTCTGCGATCTCCGCAAGCGATTTTCCTTTTTTGTCAATATCATCGGCATATGCCAACAATTGTACGCTCTTATAAAATATTGTGCCTGAGCGATTAAGTCCTGCGACTCGTACGATGCTCTCCAACATCAGGTTAAGGAAGTCACACGATAGCGAGTCACCCTGTCTGAAACCTCGTTTGGTATCAAACGGCTCGGAGAAATTCATCTTACTCGTAACAAATATAATAAATATAAAACTAGGATGTAATTGAAACGAAAACGGAGAACATTACGCAAGTGTTGTAATTCCTTAAATTAATGAGGAAAGCTTATTGTGCCTATACTTTTGTAAGGCACTGTAACTATATGGCGGCTCATTTTTCTCTTTGATAGCTATAGTTTAAATAATACTAATCTGATCTGGCGGAGATTTAGTTTGACATTCGACATTTACAAAATGGGTTGCTATCCGCTTGAACAAAAAATAGAAAAAGAAAAAAAATGGTCCCAAAACGGCAAAGCAAAGCAAAACTTAAAAACAGTTTTATTGATGTTTTATTATAATTTTTTAAATGACTTAAGATCGTATCTGCAGTTTTTTACCCATTTTTCTTAAGGTATTTAATGCACGAGTGACTAAATTAATTTCTGCTCTCATTTTGGAAATTCGTACATTGAATAACAATCCGAGTAGGCTTACTTAAAAGTTCACCATAAAATCGATTTTAGAATAATCTGAATAAATTGAATTTAAACGAAACATAAAAAGAAATAATCAAAAACTGGATTTTATGAAGTTTTAAAATAGCTCTTAATTAATTATCTAGAAACACGCACTGATGTTCAAAACTGTAAATTGACTTATTAATTCAATGATAATTTATGTAGAAATTTCAGAAAATGATAAGAAAAAATATTTGTATATTTAAGGGGTCCCGGTGGTATAGAGCTCGAAAATTTAGGGTATTTTCAGAATTTTTTTTACAATAAAAAAATGGAAAACGATATTTAAATTTTTTACGTTTTTTATTTAACTTCTTTTACATACAAAAATGGATTTGTTTTTTTAATTTTAATAATATTAAAAATGGTGCTGAAGTTGACTCTCCCGAAAAATTAGACCTGTACTGTGTTGCCCCTTTTGATTCTTCTATTTATCTGAAACACAAAAACAAAAAAACTTATTAATCAGTATGAAAAAAAAAATTTACAAAATGGGGCGGTTTTGATCGGTTTTTCGGTAAAAATCGGGTTTTTTCAGTTTTTTAATAAAACAAATACGAAATAATTGAAATAAAAATTGATTCTAGTACGGGCAATAGCCATTGATGTTGTGAACAACATATTAAAATTTGAGACGATCCGGTTGAATAGTCGAACAGGTGGAAAAAAGTCGTTTCGAGGTAAAAGAGTTTAAAGTTTGAGGTACAGAAGCGCGCGGACCGCTCTCTACCTAGTTAATGGGCTGTAGAAGCTATAATATTGGGAATTTCTGCATACAAATTTGACAGTATATTTTTAAGATTCCATACTTTCGAAATATCGAAAAAACAAAAACTCGATGTTTTGAAATTTCTAGACCACCGGGTCCCCTTAAGAGAATTTAGATATTTTTAAAATGATAAATGTTGATAAACGACTAAATAAAGAATATGTAAAAATGCACATTTAACAAAGAATAATCAACATTTTAAACACAGTTAGTAAATAAATCCTTCAAAAAGCGCGCTTCGCTCAAGCTCTGCTGACGGACACTTTTCTTAAGTGGACACTTTTTTCACTACGTGCCACAAATCTTTAAGAATTATTGTATTATTATATTATTAAATTTTTTTACACGTTTTTATAAGCGGATACTTCCCATAAGCGCACAAATTTTTCAGTTCCTTAGGTGTCCGCTCAAGAGAGAGTACACTGTATTCCCAAATCCCACAAGGCTGTATAAACAGAAACTCTGTGAAATAGTCTTAAACAGTGAAGAAAAATGGTTGTCTGTCTGAAGCCGAAATTTTGTTGGAATAACAAAATTTCAAACAAATTCTTTGTTCAACTTGAAAATCCATCGTTAAATTCGAAGAACACACTCGAGCTTGACTTGTTTACAGTAGCACAGAAAACAAACTATGTGACATATCACGCTGAAATTTTCCATGTAAGCTTATAACAGTCCTACCAAAAAACAAAAAATTTATTTTTGCCATATGTCATCCGCCGACCGTTTTATTGATAACGTCTCGTTCATATTTGAGCAGAAGGTACATAACCTAAGGATACATGACCTAACAACCAAGACCTGCACACTGCTCCGTGCAGCAAAAAACATAACAAGAAAACTTCAACGCCGAAAGCCTGCTATCCCATTTGACATCCAGAAAATTCATTTCACTCGTCATTGAAGAAAAAATCGAACTTCGTTTAGACGAAAAAGATAACTGATACAATAAGGATTTTCAATAGGATGTAGGAGCGGTTCCGAGAGTTAAGGAAAGAAGAGAGTCTTGGATTTTCTCTCGCATTGTCTCAAATGGCAACACTATTCCCGAATGATCTTGCCTTTTTCTGACGTATGGGCACTGCTTAATTATCCGCCGATTTAATTCTTTCAAATTTATAAATAAAACGACAAATTGTAGACTTTATAGGACGCCCACGAATACCATAAAATGGACGTCGCGAGTAGTTATTTGGCGAATAAATGTTAATGATTTAAATTTTCATTACTTAAAGGTATCCCAGCCCCTGCGACTGACAACGATCCCATTTCGTGGTCTATGTGGTATCCCTGTTCCGTGCGATGCGGCTGCCAAACCTAACCTAACCTTGTTTAAATGTACATCCTGATTTTACAGATGCAGCTTTACCAGGATGGTCGTCAATGATTGTCAAAGTTCGAGCTCACCTATTGAAAAAACCTATTACTATTCGAAGAACGACGAGAAAGATCAACACACATATAGTGCTTGGAATGTTAGCCGATAGACAGGCTTACAGAAGATTTCAAGTCCGGAACGAACTCTTTTAGGAGTAATTCTGCTAAGTGTGCGGTCAGCAGCGGTAATCTCATAGAGAAAAAATTCCTCGATCTATCGAAAGTTTCAAGTCCGGAGCGAACTTCCATAAGAATATTTTTGCTGAGTTTGCGGTCAGCAGCGGTAATCACAGAAAGGATAAAAAGCCCGAGCTTGCAATGACCAAAATGAATTACATACATACAAGTTCTCTTGCGAACCTTCGGCAGTAGAAGAGTACATGTGGCGCTTCTTCAAAATTTTGTGCGCAGGTAGGTAGTGTGGTGAAGCGGATAGACTAAACCTATGCAGACTATACTGGAAGCAGCCGTGCCCGCTCAGCATTTGAGAGAGGAAGTAATCCCACTTCTCCGTATCTTCGTCGTAATCTCTAAGCAAGGTTGGGAATGAGTTCGTGTATCTTTAGAAGAAAGAACCCATCTTCGCTGTCATTCGTTAAATGATGCAACTCGCTCTTCCAACTTTTGGTCCGTTGTTGAAACGTCTTGGATAGAAACGATTTCGTTCACATGCTCGCATATCTAGTGGGATTATTCCCGCAATCACGCAAATTGCATCCTCCGTACTGTCCGGTATGCACAGGCTACTCGCAAAGCACTCACCCTTTAAACCTGTCAGCCCTCTCGGAGGTGTGATTCTCGGACTTGGGAACAAATGGGAACTGCATATAACAGAATGGAGTCTGTTACAGTAGATAGAAGCCTTCTCCTAGTATCTTGAGCTTCCTCCATGTTCGGCAGCAAACGTGTTAGAAAATTTATAACTACAGTGCCTTTCGTGCTGACTTTTACCGAGCGCTCTGTGAAGGTCATGCGTGAGTCAGCCATAACCCCTAAGTGCTGTATAACCGATTTATACTGGATATTGAGATCTCCGACATTTACCGTCAAACTATTACTCTTCTTCCTTAGAACGAGCAGTTAAATGAGCTTTACGGCGGCATAAACATAGTGCAGCGAATAAAGATTCATCGGTTTCGCTCCCGATAGCTTTCGATCCAGTTCTGAAAGTACTCGAATCGGTATTTGTTGGTGGTAGCAGTGAGAGAAAGAAAGCTAACCAAAGAGAAAGAGAGAGAAAGCCAACCACAGAGAGAGAGAGAGAAAGCTAACCAAAGAGAAAGAGAGAGAAAGCCAACCACAGAGGGAGAGAGAGAGAGAAAGCTAACCAAAGAGAAAGAGAGAGAAAGCCAACCACAGAGAGAGAGAGAGAGTGAGAAAGTGCTGGAAAGATTAAGTGGGGAATAACTTTACCTCCCTTGGTGTGCCTAATTGGCGCCAGTTATATATTTCTATTAACGAAAAGTGTTGTCAAACCAATTAACCCCCCGCTAGAAGTCTTATATTGATATGTAAATATATTAAAATCTATTTACGGCCCAATTTGCGTCAGAGATATGAAATTACTTCCTGTAACGCATAGTTTTAATTACTTTCATTGAAAAATAACTAATCAAATTAAAGTAATAAAAAAACAATCAGGCTATTTGAAATGAAGAAAAATTAATATACATATATAATTTATTATCATAATAAGCCACTTAGTTGCTTCGAAATAGAAAAGGCTTTGTTCAAATTGCTTTATCAGATTTGACACATGCAATAAATTTGCTTCCTGCATATTGAAACTGCTGCTGATAACAGGGGCAAGGTTAAAGGACAATAAAAAAAAGTGTTATAAAAAAATTAGAAATTAATTGTTGATGAAAGCGCTTTGACGTGTATGATTTTATAGTCGATTAAGTGAATTTAATCGTAGAAATTGTGAGGAAAAAGTTGAAAGGAATATACTAAAAATAAATAAATAGACTAAAAATACTGCAACTCACTTTCTCATAGCAACGTTTGAAAAAGTGGTGTGACAAGTTTTTTTAACTTCTAATAGCAAAACACAATAAACTTTTTTTATATTAAAAAAAATTGCAGTTCCAATTAAAATAAATGGCAAAGCAATTACAATTAAACCAACTACTAAATACCTTGGAAAACATTTGGATTCGAAACTAAATTGGAATCACCACACAACGCTAAAGTTCAAACAAATAAAAGAAAAACTTCGACAACTTCATTGGTTAGTCAGCACAAAATCCAGACTTACTATATAGAACATGCTACGAGGCGTGCCTTTTATATGTCGGGATTTGGCAACCCTGGTGTTGCAATCTGGCAACTGACAGCTGTATCGCAAAATTTGACATTTTTTGGCTTTTACGTATTCAGAACGTTTTGAAATACCAGCGCTATTTGTGTTGTTTACAGTAACTTAAAAGATTCATCTCGGTCCAAAAATGGAATTAAATCGTGAACATTTTCGTGCGATTATTTTTTACAACTTTCGACGTGGATTAACTCAGCAACATTGCATGGATGAACTTAATTCATTTTTTGGCGATGAAGCTCCATCAAGGACCAGTGTTTATCGATGGTATGGTGAATTCAATCGTGGTCGAAGTTCACTCCAAGACGAATTTCGTGAAGGTCGTCCAAAATCAATTGTTGTTCCCAAAACCATTGATGCTGTGCGCGAACTGATATTGCAAGATGGTCATGTGACCTATCGTGAGATTGAGACAATCTTAGGCATTAGTGGGACCAGCATACATTTAATATTGCAAATATTTGACTGTCAAAAAAATTTGTTCGCGTTGGATCCCACACAATTTGTCAATCGCTCCAAAAAAGGCTCGTGTCGATTGGCCGAAGGAAATGCTCAAAAAATACGATCGCGGGGCTTCGAAACACGTCTATGACATCGTGACAGGTGATGAATCATGGATTTACGCGTATGAGCCCGAAAGTAAACAGCAGTCGACTGTATGGGTGTTTCAAGATGAGCCAAATCCAACAAAAGTTGTTCGCGCACAAAGCACTTCCAAGCAAATGTTCGCCTGTTTTTTCGGAAAAACTGGACATGTCGCAACCGTACCACTAGAACCACGCAGAACAGTAAATTCTGAGTGGTACACAACCATTTGTTTGCCAGTTGTCTTCCAAGAAATTAGGAAAACCAATCGCCAAAGACGGATCACTCTTCACCACGACAATGCGAGCTCTCACACATCGGCTCAAACAACTGCATTTTTGAGCACCCAAAACATCGAATTAATGGGTCATCCGCCCTATAGTCCTGACTTGGCACCGAATGACTTCTTTTTATTCCCGTACGTAAAAAACAAACTGAGAGGTCAACGTTTTTCGACACCTGAAGAAGCGGTTGCGGCATTCAGAATGCATGTTTTGGAGGTACCTTATTCAGAGTGGCAAAAGTGCTTCGACAATTGGTTCAAACGCATGCAAAAGTGTATAGATCTTCATGGAGAATATTTTGAAAAACAATAAAGTGATTTTCGATGATTAAAATTTGTTTTTGTTCTCTAATCCCGAATATAAAAGGCACCCCTCGTATTAGTGTAGAAAGCCATGATTAAATCAATCTGGCTATGTGGACTACAGGTGTGGGGAACGGCTAAAAAGTCTCATATAGTAAAAATTCAACGACAACAATCGAAGATTCTTCGAATTTCGACCATGTCCGATAGGTACACGACAAATGATGACATCCACAGGACTTTTAATATAGCAACAGTGGACGAAGAGACCAAAAAAATAGCAAGAAGGCACTTTGAAGAAATACAGGAACACAATAATGCAGAAATCAACAAACTTCTGATGTGCACAGGGGTTAAATTGCTGTTATATTGTTGTACAATTGTAATTATGTAGAGTCAAACTTGTATTGAATATTATTTAATTGTATATACGTAGTTTTTATTTTGTAATTTTTTTTATTGAAATTATACTCCTACACAAAAGAGTGTGATTTTACAGCGATACAAAACTGAGCTCATACTCTTAAAAATAGTATTATACAACTACTGATATGGGCATACAGTAAGTAAAAATATTATGCACATATGTATGTGGGTAAGTTTGTGTGCTGTAGGTACTTATTTTTGTTGCTCAGCTCCAGATACTTAGATGCACATGTGTATGTGTATGTATAAAAAAGAACTGAATTTGTTTTTTCCATATTTTTTTTTTGTTCACTCTTTTCGGGAGCATAGGGCCTCAACAAAACTTATCTTGCCTTGGTTTCGTTAATCTAATTCATATACAGTTGCTAAAATTACTACTCGGGTATTGGCATATTTGTATGTGGCATCAAGAGTACTAAACTAGAATTATATTTCAAATGCCGTCTTTAACATTTTTGCGAACTAAAAATAACGTAATTGTTTCAAAATTTCCAAGTTAGGCTGACCTGACCGGCTGAAAGCCATCACATAGACCTATTGGTCTTTAGTGGTACCAGATGGAACTTGACCCTTACGTGACCTTGTAGTAGGCTTCTTATAATAAGCCTGCGTCTTTTGCGAATCTAAGTAAGCTTTGAAGCTCTAGCCCCGAGAGACATTCTAATCTCTCATATTGTACAGCTCCTAAGCATTTCATTCGGGTTCTAGCTAATGCAGGGCAAAAACATAGAAGGTGTTCAAGAGTTTCCCTCTCTTCTAGTTCATTTCAAAATCTGCAGCTAGCATTGTTTGCAATTCCCATCTTGTATGCGTGTGCCGCTAACAAATTGTGGCCTGCCAGTATACCTACGTTAGTTCTGCTTACCTTTCTACACAGGGCTAGTACCAATCTGACGAAACATTTGAATTGAGGAAAACAGTTTATGGCGATGATTGTCTATCTCGTGCCAGAGTTCATGAGTGGTTTGCTCGTTTCAGAGGTGGTTGTGAGAACATATATGACAATGTACAAATGGCCCAAATCGCCCAAAATCAGTAATAACCGATACCTCCATCGAAATTGTTCATAAATTTATCAAAAATGAACCGAAATCATAGTTGAAATTCATGGAGTCGGAATAGAGTATCTCGAAAACATCGACTTATCGCATTTTAGCTGACCATTTGGGCTTACAAATTCTGTGCACGTTAACTGAGGAACTAAAATTGCTCAGAATTCAACATTCGAAAGACCACATTAAAGAAGCGAGAAAAAACGGGAACTTCCTTTACAACATTGTAACTGGTGATGAAACGAGCTGTTTCTAACATGAACCTGAAACTATGCGTCAAAATGCCGAAGGGAAGTCCCAGACGAGCCACCACCCAAAAAATCGCGTTTGGAGATGTCAAAAATCAAGTCGATGCTCATTTGAGTTTGCGATTCCAAGGGAATTGTCTCCAAGGAGTTCGTGCCAACGGTCCAAACCGTCAATGCAATTTTCTATTTTGGCGTTTTGAAGCGTTTGTTGCATCGCATTCGTCGTATTCGCCCTGAATACCGCGAAGGAGGAAGCTGGGGCTTATTGCATGATAATTCACCATCTCATCGATCCACTCTTGTGACTGATTTTTTTTACTAAAAATCGCATTTTAACCATCAATCACTTACCGTACTCGCCTGATATGGCTTCCTGTGGCTTCTACCTATTCGGAAAATTGCATTTGGCCATGAACGCCGCGAAACGTTTTGCGTTCGAAGAGGCCATCCAAAAGGCTTGTACTGACATCCTGAAGGACATTCCAGTGTATCGAGGCCAGGGGGGACTATTTTGAATAAATAAACTCGAAGTTATCAAAACAAAGCGCCTGAGCTCCAAAGCTCTATTTTAGCTAAGCCTTGTTTATTTTGGACTACACCTTGTGTTTTTTTCTTTCCAACAAAAGGTGCATTGTACATACCTAATGAGGAGTTAGAGGGTTAAAATGTTTCAAAAAAATATTCTCCATTATTTTTACATAGAGCTGCTAACCACACCATATATGTACCTAAACTGTGAGGATGACATAGTATCCTATGCCAATTTACCATAAGAAGGGTGACAACTTTGACTCGCGCTAAAAAAATGTAGAAGCAAACTTTCAAGTCACCAATGCACGAATGTTTTTTTTCATTGTCGAAAACTGGTTGTTTGCTTTGTGATGTATAGCCTAATTGATCAAATGAGTTTTATATTATGCAAGGAATGCCAAAATCTGATTGCGGCCGTGAATGGGATCATGAAAAAAATTTAAAAGGACAAACCTAAACGTTTGAAAATTTCGTGTACGTTCGATCAATCTTCAGAGGAACTGTAAGTGTTCATTATCATCAAATTAATTATTTTACAATATATTCTGCATCATTCATTGCTCCTTAGCTACTCTTTATTATGCCGCGCAATAATATTTCTACTCAAGCTCTTTATAATTGCATACTTTTTAAGTTGAATTGCTTATACATATTACTTTACAATCGGTGTGGAACTTGTTTTCTTTTTTCTTTTGCTTATATTCCATAGCAATTATAGCTTTCATCACGACTCAACTGCGCCCATGTGCTTGTGGAAGCGCTCATCTAATCAAAATCCATGCTATACAGAAAATGTGACTAATGGATTAATACGAGTATGTATTGTGGGCATAATTTCAAAAATATCGATGACAAATTAGCAAAGCAAGATAAGGTAATGGAAGCAGCTGCATTAAACATTGGCCCGCGTAGTTCTATAGGCATACATAAATGTAAGGTAAATTACTATACGTAACAGGTAAATAACTTTTACGAATTAAGATACATTCTGATACGTATTTTCAAAGCTATCGATCCTTTTATTAGGCGCGCAACTAAGTTCTCTAAGTTTGATGAAAATACAACTTTATTCTGAAATAAAATATAGCTTAAAAAAACTAAAAAACACGCTTTTATTGCTAATCGAACTAAAAAGTAGAAAATAAATTTTAATGACAAAGAGACCTATAATGAAGTAATAGCAAATCGAAGGATCAGTCATAGTCAACTACCTCAGAACAGAATTATAACAAAAATTAAGATACAAATAGAGTAATTCAAATTAGAGTTAAAAGCGTGGGATGCATTTTGCTTCACTTTCAAACCCTCTGTACATAGGTAGTTGCCAATAGAATGATTGTAATATTTACTATATCAAGCATCCCACGTTTTTAACTCTAATTTGAATTACTCTATTTGTATCTTAATTTTTGTTATAATTATGTTCTGAGGTAGTTGACTATGACTGATCCTTCGATTTGCTATTACTTCATTATAGGTCTCTTTGTCATTAAAATTTATTTTCTACTTTTTAGTTCGATTAGCAATAAAAGCGTGTTTTTTAGTTTTTTTAAGCTATCTTTTATTTTCTACTTTTTAGTTCGATTAGCAATAAAAGCGTGTTTTTTAGTTTTTTTTAACTATTTTTTATTTTTAGTATATGTAGGTGTTTACGAGTAATATACTATTACACAACCGCACACTAAATACTAACCTCAATGGTGGTGTGGAAACTAAAAATTCCCAATTTTTGTTTAAAAAAATACCCAATTCATGTTTCTACAGGTATGGCAATATTGACAAATGTTATAAAAAATGCACATTTTTCAGCGCTCTCACGAGAAAAAGAGTTTCCCATCTAGTCATCTATGTTGTGTGTTCCGAGTCGATCAGATTTTTAGAAGCCAGTGAAAATTAAGCTCAAAGATTCCGTTACAGTCATTCATACATACAACCCGAGCTAATAAAAGTGTGTTAAAAAAATAAAATATTAATCCTGGCAATCCTAATAAGGATAATGGAAAATTTATCTCACATGTCTCACACTGCACTCGTTCTTCGTGACTATTTCGCCAAAAATTCCACGCATATCGTTCCGCAACCACCGTATTCGCCTGATTTGGCTCCGTGTGACTTCTGGCTATTCCCAAAACTCAAGAGACCACTACCGGAAATGGACTATTTGGCATGTTTCGGGGATTGGAAAACTCGTTGGCATAAGTGTATTTCATCGAGAGGGCATTATTTGGAAGGGGATGAAATTGATTTACAAGAATAAATGACGATTTTTCATTTTACAACCAAATTCACCTTACTTTTTGCCCACAGGTAAAAAAATAAAATATTAATCCTGGCAATCCCAATAAGGATAATGGAAAATTTTTATCAAATTATTGCATTGTCATCGGTCCTTGATAGGTGTGCAAAATTTCAAGTCGATCAGATGTTTAGAAGCCAGTGAAAATTAAGCTCAAAGATTCCGTTACATACATACATACATACATACATACATACATACATACAACCCGTCCTAATAAAAGTGTGTTAAAAAAAAAAAAAAATGGTTACAGGCGAAGCATTGAAAGTATCGCCCATCGCTGGCTACTCCTTTTTCCCCATCTTTCTGGCAGATATCGTATACCGTCGCGGTATAACTGTTCATCTTTTGAAGCTATCCACGGATCAAGCCATTTTTGATGTCTTCATATGAATGGAACTGCTGGTCAGAGAGACCATGTGCCATTGATCGGAACAGATGATAATCGGACGGCGAAATATCTGTAGAATATGGCGGGTGAGGTAGGATTTCCTATTTCAGTGCTTCCAGGTAGGTTTTAACGCGTTTGGCAACGTGAGCCCGAGCGTTGTCATGCTGTAGAATCACTTTTTCATGCCTCTCCGCGTATTGCGGCCGCTTCTCGCGCAGTGCTCGGCTCAATCCCAGTAATGGAAGTCGATACCGATTCCCAGTGATGGTTTCACTTAAAGCAGCATCTTCATAAACTTTTTGTAGCTCTCGATGCGCTTCAGCTGCCAGCTGAATCAGGAAAATCAACACTTCCCGCAAATTACGATTATTCGGCACAAAATCAAACATTTTCACAAAGCCAAAACGAAATCACTAATGTGTCGAGGCAGTTTGTTTACCATATGTCTAAGCTTGGTTTATGACGTTTAGGTTATGTTAGAATCGACTAGAATGCACTGCTGGCGGCATCACAAACAGCGGGAACTTAGTAGCGCACCCATATATGATAAAAATTAAAATGTGGCAAAAATGTTTATAAAGTTTCCTCAGTGCTCTAAAAGGCACTAATAATAAGAAACAAACAAAAATATGTAAAAGAAACAAATTAAATTAAAATTACTAAGGAATAAATAAAGTCGCGTGAAAATAAAATCAAAATAATTAAAATTTTATTTTAGCTCCTCTTTTGTTTTTAGCAAATTCTTAAACTCTTCCCTCATTCTTGGACGCAACGGTAAAGGAAATATCCGTCAAATTTCTTGAATGCACTCTGACTTGCACATCGAATTTACTTCCAAATGAAAATATGGCTTTAAGGTCGTCCTTAGGTACCGTGGATCCTGCTCAGATAGTATCTTAAAAGTTTCTCTGTGCCCTGAAGTCTCGTCGTTGCTTTTATTATTTCCTGCTGTATCTTAAGATTCAAGGTGAGCAAATCATGCATAACATTCAGGACACCGCTGGAGGTTGTATTCATGGCAACCGTAATTCCTAAATATACACTTCTTTGAAGCCCGTATAGCTCCCGAAGTATGGACTTAACCATAGTCCGTCGCCAGCAAACTACAGAAGCATAAGAGGTGTTTGATCTGATAACTGCTGTGTATATCCACAATATACAGCAGGTTTCACACCACCGGTTCTGCCAAAGGCCCTACAGCATTGTTGAAAAATCCTTAATTCGCGATCCACCTTAAGCGAAACATGTGCGCTCCTAAGTCTCTTATCCAAGATTACTCGTAGATATTTAACTTTCTCAGAGAGACTGACTGTCACACCTTTCAGTACTGAGAGACTTAGTCCATCCAATTTCTGTTTTCTCGAGAACAAGACTAAGGTAGTTTTGTACGGATTATCGGAGAGAACTTGTCTCGTGCACCAGTCGTCGATTTTGTCCAGAATTTCCTGCTTTTTCATGTGAATCTCTCTTAAGGATTTATCCGATGTTAGCGCACAGACGTCGTCCGCATATGCTTGGACATGAAAACCGAGTTTCTGCATCTTCGCTAGTAGAGAGCCTACGACCAAGCATCACAATAGCAGAGAAAGAACGCCCCCTCGGGGACATCCTTGCTTGGCCCTGACGGTGATTAGCTCGCCACTGTTCTCACCTGCGGTTAAAAGCCTCTCAGAGAGTATATATCCTCTTTACAATGGTTTGATTAACTCCATATCATTCGGCAGAGGAACGTATTGAACGCTGGCATTATCAAAAGCCCCCTCAATCTCCAGCTTCCAACCCGGCTTCAATCTTTCTAACAAGATCGGGCAAGGCTGATTCCCATGATTCCCCATTCTGGTAAGTATTGTTCGTTTCTACTAAGTGGACTTCTTGGCAATATCCCCACTCGAAAATGTTTCTCTACCACTCGTTCTAGACTTTTCAACACGAACAATGTTCAACTGATTGGTCTAAAACTTTTTGCTAGGGAATAGTCGTCTTTTCCTGGTTTCGGAATAAATACTACTCTTACGCGTCACCATTGGGATGGTATATGCCCAAGTGCAAGACAGGGTGTGAAGATCCTTATCAGGGCCTCAATCAGCCTGTATCCTCCTTTGACGGATATTTCCTTTACCATTGCTGGATATATTCCGGCAGGTCCAGGGGACTTAAAGTTTTTAAAGGAAGCTAAGGAAAAGCTTATCGATTGTTTTGTTACTATCCGACTAGCAATATACCAGCTGTACCTAGAGGTTCCACCATAGCTACCGTCATTATCAATGCCACTCTCTGCTTCAGAGAGTGTTCTACTACCCGGAAAATGGGTTTCGAGTAGGGCATTAAAAGTTTCCGATTTGGAACTGTTGTATGAACCATCAAGTTTTCGAATGGAATCCAGCCTTATCGAGCGATCCAGATGAAGGACCTTACAAAGTCTCGCTGTTTCCCTCATTTCTTCGACGTTACTGCAGAAATTTCTGTAGGATTCAAGTTTGGCTTTCCGTACGTTTTTCTTATATTCTCTCTGTGTAGGTCGATGATTGGTCAAGTCCTCTTCTGTTTGGAAAGTTTATTCACTTGATTTACCACTCTGGTAAATCGCATGAATCGCAGCTTTACTCGCATGAATTAAAGAAAATGTATCTTTAAATTGTTTTCCATTTCTCATGATTTGTTTTTTCACTACTGCAGTTTCTCATAGAAATTGTTGTTAGGAAATTTATAAAATTCTTCCTTCGGGTTTTGGTCAGATATCTGAATTGAAACCTCACCCAAGTAATAGAAAAATTCTCTATATCAGCAAATATTTTTTTCATTTTCTTATGGTTTCAAAAACTATTCAGACCTGTTCATGGGGTTGCGCGCATGGGCTACTGCAAAAGCTTGTTGAACCTTTACTTTAACTGCGCAATGATAAGTTGGCCAAAAAACTTGCCTGTGCAAATCATCTTGGATTAATGGTGACATGAATTTGAAAGACATGTCCAGCTCTCTAGCCATGATTTGCAGTTTGCTCAAGAAGTTTCGGCGAATTCGCTCCAACACTTATTTATGGCTCTATTACAGCGCGGGGACGTTCGGTTCTGAACCTGTCCTCCACTTGAGAGGATTCAAAGAATCCATTGATGGTGCAAACCTACTGGATATGCCGAGTTTTTTAAGCACTTGTACACTCCATATAAATCACGTGAATTGAATTGGAATAAAACACATGAATAACATAAACATTCAATTTAAGTTTAAAACTGCTTTGCCTGTTTCTTCTAAAATCTTCTTCTTCTTCCTACCAGATAATACTCGTATGTATGTAAATACATATTTATTTTGCATCATTGCACTTGTCAATCTAAACGCACTTAATTTTCCACGCCTTTGTCGGTTTCATAAACTTTCAGTGCTGTACATGCATACATACATACATATATTTATTTATACAATTTACAATTACTTGCATTTTACAGCGGGAGCCATTATCATGCACATAAATTGAAATCAGTAAGGGCTTACTTGTATTATAGAAATTGAGTTGGTGTAAAGAAAAAATGCTCTCGTTTCATACCGACAAAAAGTTGCTGAGTCATGTAAGAAGCAGAATGGAAGAAGAAAGAAAAATTGATATGCATAAATACAAGGTGGCGCAAAATTAGGCAAGTTTGTTGTTGAATAACTTTTTTTTAAATAATAAAAAAACTGATTTTGAGTGATGGAAATCTTTATTTTGACCTTTGCGCGCTTCATTGTTTGTACAAGGTGAAGTCCAACGTAAACAAGACTGGCATCATAAAAATGTTTTTGATGGCGCCATCTTTTTAATGAGTTAGTGCGTTGGAAGTTACATCCCTAACTGACTTCCAGAGAAAGCTTGGTGACATTCGATTCAGTGGAAGTGAAGTTACTGCGCCTAAAGTGTCAGTATGTTTGAGTGATCGTGTCATCATGAGAATATGGGAATATGCACAGATTTGATTTAAATAAATATTTTTACACGTAGTAAAAAGATTAACACCATATTCCATTAAAGACTAAATTTAAGATTTGGAGCCATATTTTGTGTGGGTGGTGTACTCTTCCGGGAACTCATGAACTTTTGAGTTCATATAAGAGTACAAATACTTTGGCGTAGTACTCAGCATAAATAAGGATATGTCTTTATCTATACATGACCGTATTCAGGCAGCTAACAGAACATATTTTGGTCATATCAAACTTATGAAGACTTCATTGATATCAAAGGAACAAAAATTACAGATGTACAAAATTATAATAAGACCGGTTCTTACCTACGGCTGTGAAATATGGGTCCTTAAAGTTAATGCCGTGAATTTACTGATGCAATTTCGGTCGCCGTAGCCAAATGGGAATTCACAAAGAAGGTTCGAATCTCGGTGAAGCACCAAAATTAAGAAAAACATTTTTCTAATAGCGGTCGCCCCTCGGCAGGCAATGGCAAACCTCCGAGTGTATTTCTGCCATGAAAGAGCTCCTCACAAAAATATCTGCCATTCGGAGTCGGCTTTAAACTGTAGCTCCCTCCATTTGTGGAACAACATCAAGACGCACACCACAAATAGGAGGAGGAGCTGGGTCAAACTCACAAAAAGGAAAAAGGGTGTACGCGCCAATTAATTTGAAAGAGAAATTCTTAGAAGAATAATTGGCTCTATACAATTAGAAGACGGTACATACCGTATACGGTATAACTACGAGCTCAGTGTTTTAATAGCAGAAGGAAATTTAACGCGAAAGAATGACTAAAACGGTATTTGAAGCAAACCCTGAAGGAGCAAGAAGGAGTGGCCGACCAAGTTGGTTGCAAGACGTAGAAGACGATATACGAAAGATGAAAATCTCCCAACATAGAGCGAAAGCGGACTGTTGAGAAGACTGGAGGCGTATTTTAGAGGATGCGATGGTCTACCCCGGACTGTAACGCCAAGATGATGATGAGGTGGACTCTCCCGTATACCAAACCAGACCATATTTCAAAGTTATGCTTTTGTCGGCAAAGCGTACATGTAACCCAAATTTACCAAAAATCAGATAACTTTTAGCACTTTAGCACACAATGATAGGAGGCGTGGCAGAAAGCAAATTCTCAACATAATTCATATTTCTTCTTTCCTAAGCAAAAGTTGAGTATATTCATAATTTCATTAAAATTGGAGCATTTTTTGCAGCCGATCAAATGTGGACGTCAAAATGGGAAACGTCGTTTCATTCTTATTAATGCCGACGATTGCTTGAGGTTCTAGGTGGGCCATAACGTTCTGCTAATTTTGCATTTCGTCTGGACTTTCCCCCTACAGTCCGCGATTCGGTGGTATTTTTGGGAAATTGTACTCTTGACTGCACCTAATGGTGTGAGTACCGATTCTGCAAGATCGTTATTCATGGCAGATCCCCCTCTTGCCAGTTCATCTGCTTTTTCGTTGCCTTCAATGTTCTGATGTCCTGGGACCCAGATTAAGGTAACTTTATGGTTTTCACTCAAGATGGTGAGGCTATTCCTACTTTTTTCCACTACTTTAGAGGTTGTTGTAGCCGAACCCAGTGCCTGGATTGCAGCTTGGCTATCCGAGAGTAGCGATATTACCCTTAAAAGAGAACTCTGCGATTAGTAGCCTACAAGCTTCCCCAACTGCCAGTACTTCCGCCTGGAAGACACTGCTGGTATTAGGGAGACGCACAGATTTCTCAATTTTAAGTCTGTGAGAATATATACCAGCTAGAAACACCGCAGCCCATTTTACTTCCATCCATATAGACTGTAGTGTCGGAGTTGTTTAGAGAGAATCCCTCATTCCATTCTTCCTTAGATGGAAAGAGAATGGCAAAATTCCTATTGAAAGTTACCGTCGGGACGAAGTAGTCAGTTCTCAACGAGATTAACTGAGTTTGTCGCAATAATAGACTAGCATGACCATAAGTTTTTTCTCTCCAGCGACCCGCTTCATTTAACCTAAATGCACTCAAGGTTGCCGTCTTCTTAATATGTAGGTCTATTGGAATAACGTGTGTCAGTGCATTGAGAGCCTCTCTAGGACATGATCTGATTGCACCGACCGTTATTGCACAGGCTGATCTTTGTATTCTGCCGAGTAGTTTGGTATTGTACGCTCTCCCTAGGGCTTTCCACCAAACTACCGAACCATACGATAAAATAGGTCGTAACCGTCTTATGCATCCATAATGTATGCAGTGCACATGCAAGGGGCACAAAATTAGTTGCCCTATATGAAGATTTATAATTTTTGCAAATGACGTCGTACGTCAGTTATATTTGACACTTGCGAACTAAAGAGCTGCAGTATACAAACACACAAGCAAAGGAGCGCGTAAAAGTCAAAATAAAGATCTCCATCACGCAATTTATTTTTTTTTTGTATTATTAGTAAAAAAGTTACTCCAAATCAGAATTGGTATCTTGAGATATGGCTAACTAAAGATAAAGCGGAAAATGGTAAAACTTTTCACTCTACTTTTATTTATTTACTTTACTTTACTTCAGATTGATCTCAAATAATATTATTTACAATTTTCATTGCTTAGTTTTTTGTTTTTTTGTTTCTTTGTTTTTTATTTTGCTTTTGCTTCAAACGAACTCAATTTATTTTTACCTCCATACACACCTACTCTCACCACAGCACAAATACGTAGGTAAGGGTGCTTGCCATTAGCAAAGAAATTCACCTTGAGTGCAATAACAAAATTACGCTCCCATTCGTACTTTGATCTTTGGACTCAAAGTCCCCTCAAAAGCTCCTAGAACAAGAATACATTTTGTTGTTTTTATTTTATCTTCTCTAATTTATGTAACTGTATTTGTATTTTTCGTGCAATCATGTCCAACCAGCTTAAGCTAATTAATAATGCCGGTTAGTAAGCACAAATACATATGTAAAACACGCATATAAAAGACTTTTGCCATACAAAAACAACAGTTACATATTTGGCGGTATCCTCAACTAAGTTTAGAAGCTGAAATGGGTTGCATTGCCGTTTTTGTATTTTGTGATTGTCGTTATTTTTACACAGCGATAAATTTATTTATTATTTTTAAATTTATTTTTTATTTAGAAAAAGTCAAATATGTGTACGTACGTGTGCACGCCTCTTATTTACATTTAATATTTTGCGCACAATTATATTTTAAGCATTTAATGTTACATTTTTTGTTCGAAATCTTCATTGAATTCCATTTATGTTCATACGCGTAATTTATGTGCATTTGTATGTACTTATGTATATATATTGATTCTACTATAACTTTTTATCGATTCTAGAACTTTTTAATGTTTCTCGTGGCACTTTGTATACCCGCCTTGACCATAACACAAACGAGACTGAGCCACAAATTGGCACCGTCTATGCGAATTGGCGTGCCCAGCGATTTAGCATTGAAACCGTTATGGGTTACTAAGGCCCGGCTTCCGTCTGAGCTTAGCTTGTGGTTTAACATTGAAAAATATGCAGCTCAGCTATTGAATTGAGGTGTGCGTAAATACAGGCACACACACCTTCACCAGTATCAGCGCGCCAGTGCATACTCGTACGGTGCATATTTGCGTATTGAATTGTTTACTTGTTTTTTTTTTTTGCTTATGCCCACTGAATAAGCACATAGTTGCTTAGAAACTGTTTATTCGTGCAATATCCACGATTATACATATGTAATTATTTGCTTTGTTTAATGTCACGCGTTGCAACCGGTTTTGAATTACGGTATGTGAGACTATAAAAAAAATGTGTAAATAAATAATTTCAACATATTTAATAGAAATATAATTTAAGAACTTGTTTATAGTAAAAATAAACTTGAAACTCTAGCGCAGAAGTGAACATACGAGTATTTTTGTACTGAAAATAAACTAAGCTCACGTTTTAAGCACGCGACAAGCCGTAGGCTGATTTATAATCAGCTTTAAAAAATCAAATTATCAATGAAAACAAAATAAATAATTATTTATGTATACGCATTTGCAAATTCCTACGTTTGCTTAATTAATGGGTCACAGTATTGTAATGTCCGAATTTTTATTGGGGGACTACATGCAGACACACATATGTATATAAATACATACACATATACACATACATACATGTTTCACTTGATTTGATTAGTTGGTCAATTGTTTTTATATAAATAAACGAGGAATAGGTGATTAGAGGTAAATACATGGCGAGTACGCAAAGACACAAGAAATTTGTGGAGTAAAAAAAATGCTAGTAATTAGCCTAATTTAAAGTTGTATTTGTAGTATTCAGGAAAACAAAAAAAAGTAAAGGGGACAATGAAATAAATCAATTTCATCAAACTGAGCATATTCCTTTATTGCAATTCCCATAGATTTTATAATTATTTTCTATTTTTTCAATGTAATACCCAAAGTGATCAAAAAGTTTCCGGAATACTAGGTTGTTCAATTAGTTTTGCGATTCTAAAAGCAGAGGGTGTTGCTACTAGCCTAATTTTTGTTGTTGTTGTGTTGGTACACTCTTCATGGGAACGTTTGTGAAGCTTCATTTCAATCTAAATCCATTCATTCTTTGATTAGATTAGATTAGATTTGTGGGGGGTTAGACAAGTCCAAGCACTTAGTCTGGAGACCATTGTACTACCCCCGGATAGTTTTCAGTAGAAAGAATAGATATAGGAAAGATAAAACGTGGGTGGTAAGGCGGAAAAAATAGTTTGAAGTCACTCTTCCACAAATCTCTTGGATGCATAGATGAATTTTAAGAGATCCGGAAGAGAAAGAGTATGAACTTTATCCGTTGGACAGCTATAGAGAAAATGCTTTGCAGTGTCGTTATCCTCAAGGCAGGATAAGCATATCAGGCTTTCTACGACCCCCAGGCAGCCATATGCTGACAACAGGCGTTGTGCCCTGTGATTACACCCTCCAGTACTCTCAGGTCCTTTCTGCTGAGGCTACTCCGCACGAGTTCAGCCCAGACCAACGTCCTCATTAAGTCATCAATCCATAGTTGAATCGACCATTGATTTCTATCTGGGATCAAAACATCACACTTCCTATCGAAACTAACGAAAGGCACCCGATTGCCCACTGGCACCGCTCCTACAATGGCGGTATGTCTGACAGGGGCCATTCTTTGATTACAAGCCATCTATTATCGACGTGTCGCAGTATTTTCTACAATGGAAAAAATCAAGTAACGCACCGAGATTGATTTTTTTATTTTTGGAAGGTTTGGTTGTTGTAAGTCATGATTCGTCTAGATCCAACTAGCGTGTCTGCACCATTTTGTTGGTACATCCAAGCAAGAGTATATCCAGTCTGTGCGGTTTAACAAACTTATTAGGTTGTTGACGTCTAAGCCAGACAGTTGTTCGAGACTCTCAAACAGTGGTTTGCTCAGGGTTGACATTCTCTCCTTTCATAAGGCAGGGCATTCACAAAGGAAATGGAAGATTGTTTCCTTTTTCTCCGATTGTTTGCAACTGTAATAGTATGTGTTGTGAGGCATGCCCAGTTTGGCTGCTTGTTCTCCGACAGACCAAAAGCCGGTTATAACTGCCTTGAGTCTCCAGGCGTTCCGTCGTTTCATCTTTGCCAATGTGGATGATTGTTTGAGGTTGTAGGTGGACCATAACGTTCTGCTAATTTTGCATGTAGTCTGGTCTCTCCATCTACAATCCGCGATTCGGAGGTATTTTTTTTATAATTGGCGCGTGTAAAGGGTGCACTTTTTGGGTGTTTGGCCGAGCTCCTCCTCCTATTTGTGGTGTCCGTCTTGATGGTGTTCCACAAATGGAGACTCCGAACGGCAGACATTTTTATGAGGAGCTTTTTCATGGCAGAAATACACTCGGAGGTTTGCCATAGCCTGCTGAGGGGCGACCGCTATTAGAAATATATTTTTATTAATTTTGGTTTCACCGAGATTCGAACCAGCGTTCTCTCTGTGAATTATTTTAGAGAAATTATAGTCTTGACTACATCGAATGATGTGAATACCGATTCTGCAAGATCGTTATTCATGGCAGATCCCCTCTTACCAGTTCATCTGCTTGTACGTTAACTTCAATGTTCCGATGTCCCGGGATCCAGATTAAGGTAATTTTATGGTTTTTACTCAAGGTGATAGGGCTATTCCTACTTTGTTCCACCAGTTTTGAGCTTGTTATAGCCGAACCCAGTGCCTGGGTTGCAGCTTGGCTATCGGAAAGAATAGCGATACTGCTTTTAAAAGAGAAATCTGTGATTAGTAGCCTACAAGCTTCCCCAATTGCCAGTAATTCCGCCTGAAAGACACTGCGGGCATTAGGGAGACGCTCAGATTTTTCAATTTGAAGTCTATTCGAATATATACCAGATTCAACACCACAATCTAGTATTTTACTGCCATCTGTAGTGTCGAAACCGTTATTCCAGTGAGTGTTTAGTGAGAAACCGTTATTCCATTCCTCCTTAGATGGAAAGAGAGTGGCAAAATTTAAATTGAATGTTACCGTCGAGACGATGTAGTTAGTCCTCTTCGAGGCATACTGGCATACTTTTTCCTTCCAGCGAACCGCTTCGTTTAACCTAAAAGCACTCATGGTTGCCATCTTTTCGATACGTAGATTTACGGGAACAACGTGTGTCAGTGCGTTGAGAGGCTGTCTAGGAATGATCTGATTGCACCAACTGTTATTGCACAGGCTGATCTCTGTATTCTGTCAAGTAATTTGATGTTGTATTCTCTCTTTAGAGCTTTCCACCAAACCACCGAGCCATACGATAAAATTTGTCGTATAACCGCCTTATACAGCCATAACGTATCCTTGAGTTGAAGATCCCATCTTCTTCCAAGCGTACATTTACAGACATATAAAGCAATTTCTATTTCCTTTCCACGTTCTTCAATGTTTAGTTTTAGCTAAGTTTGGAATCCAGAATTAGTCCTAAGTACTTTGCACTGGTTGAAAGAGGGAGATTTTGTCCGTTAGTATTTGGTAGGGTAAACATTGGTACCTTACTTGTATATCTGGTGTTAATAGCATGAGTTTTGTTTTACGCGCTACAGCCTGTAGTCCAAGAGTTAAGCCCGTCTAGCACCCTTTGAATGATGCAACTTCTCGTATTGGGGTACAGTCCTGATGCCATCATCAATGTACGCAACCACTTTTACCCCACTTCCATTAAGTTTTATTAAGATTTTGCTAATCACACATAACCAAAGAAGTTTAGATAAAACTCCGCCCTGTGGTCCATCTTAGTCTTTTATGTCGGTGTGTAAACGCTGAATAACTTTGTCAACTTCAACATATGTACATGTTTTCGATACGTCAATTCAGTACAATTTCAACCATGGATCGCTTTACACCGAAACAACGCGCTGAAATAGTGACGCTATACATCAAAAATAGTCGTCCGATTGTTCTAACTCAACGCGCATATCGCAAAAAGTATCGCGGCTAACAGGCACCGTCTGACAATACTATTTGTCGTTTGGTGTCGAATTTTTTTAAGCACGGGATAGTAGGAGATTACACTACATGACGTTCATCAACGACAAAGACGTTCCAATGAACTTGTTGAAGCAGTGAAGGAGAGCGTTGCACAGGAGCCAACAGTGTCGTATCGGCATCAGTGAAATCACAATGCGGCGCATTTTAAAGGATGATTTAAATTTGTTTCCGTATAAAGTGCAATTGACACAAATAATATTGCCGACAGACCATTCACGTCGCCTGGAATACGGCCAAACAGTCGCTCGAATGGTTGGCACTGAACCCAATTTTTGGAAGCAAATTTTAATAACTAACGAGGCACATTTTAACCTCTCTGGCAGCGTGAATAAACAGAATTGCCGCATTTGGTGAACTAAGAATCCACATGAGATCCATGAAACGCCATTGCATTACTGCAAAGTAACTGTTTGGGCCAGCATTTGCGCCAAAACCATCATTGGGCCACATTTACTGAGAAAACGAAACGATCGATGTGAACCGATATCGATGGATGTTGGCTCATTATGTCGGCCCGCAAATGCGAGAGAAAGGTTTAGACGGTTACTGTTTTCAACAAGACGGTGCGCCATGCCACACTGCGAATGCAACGATTGACATTCTGCAACGAAAATTCCCAGGACGTCTAGAGTCAAAAAGAGGCGACATTGACTGGCCCCTCAGATCACCTGACTTAACCCCCCGGACTTCTTTTTGTGGGGTTTTCTGAAAAATAAGGTTTACGCCAACAACAGCTGCCATCGTGTAAAAGCAAAGGAAATTTAGGGCTTAGTACAATAGAAAGATGGGTTTCTGAATTTAAACGTGCAAGCTTGTAAACTTTGGTTCCAGCCACACTGTACTGTCTTAACTATGCTGTTTTTTCTAAGAATTTCTCAAATATTAACTCTAAGTCTATCACACCCAGCATGGCAAACATTCAAATCAGTTAAGCGCATGTAAACAGTAACTGTAAATACAATGAATATATAAAAACACTAACACATGTACACAGATACAAATAAACATATATGCAAACACAACTCTGGACTTTTGAAAAACGAATTTAAATAAGCTTAGCTGGGTTTTAATGCAATATTTATACTATTAATTATTCACAGTTACAGCTTTTCAATGCATTTGAATCATATGAAGTGAAAAAGATTTGTTTTAGAGCTATCAGAATACCCTGAATATATTGAACTGAAAGCAAAACTGATAGAGTCACATTCAAACAATCAACCGAAACTGTGATGTCTATTGACCTTACCAGGTCTGGAAGTTTGGATGTTGCTCCATTACACGAGGCTGATACCTCTATCTTCACTGATGCTCCAAATCATCCAATTTATATATTTTCTTGAAATTGCCGAATACTGCAGTGTTCTTCAGACCAAATTTTTTGCGATCCTCCAGGCATGCAAAATGCTTATAGAGCATGAGAACGTATCATTCAACATTTTTACCGATAGTCAAGCCGCGATCAAGGCTTTGACGACGCCATGGGTCAGATCCAAACTGGTAAACTCCTATAAGAAGGAGACCAAATCTCCTGGCTGTGTAGGTAACATTTCTCTGATATGCGATCCAGGGCATAGGCCATCATACAGGGATTATGAAAATGCTGATGAGCTTGCTTGAGGTCGACTGAATTGGTGCCAGAGGTTGCCCAGCCGTAATCAACATCCCCCTGACCTTTGTTAAAGGGAAATCACAAATCAGATGGATCTCCATTTTTTTGTGTGCTATTTGGAAAATTCTATGGTCCCAGTACAATAGATTCACGACGCAGATAGTCCTGAGAACTCCACAACATTCAATTTTCAAACTTGTAGTTGTGCTTTCCGGCCTTTGGACGATCGGCACTCGCGCAGAAAAGATGATTTTAACATTAAGTCCACATAGCAGAAGCTGTGGGGACCTTTCAAAGGAGGAAACTATTGAGCACTTTCTCTATAAATGCCCACGTTTGGCAGCAAGGCGATTAATACCACTGGGTTCTCCCCTCTTCCACAGCTTGCGGCGGTGCTACAACCTAATACACATCAATCTTCTCCGTTACATCAACAGCTCTGGCTGGCTGTAGATATCTGCTCGTTGGAGATCTCATAGTGGTATCAAAACCTAGCTTTAGTGCTATTTTGGAAGTGTCAGAGTCGTAGTCGCCGTAATGTGAGAGACGGTTTAAAGAGAAATATTATGGCAACCCTCCGGAGATGATTCAAGAGTTGAAAAAAAAAGGTGTCGAAACTCGCGAAAATGTATGAAAAAAAAATTTTACAGAAGGGAATAAGCTTATATTCCATAATTAATGCCACATTTTCCCCTTCCAAAACAAAAAAAAACATTATAAAAAATGTATAAAGATTTATTCATAGCCAAATTAAATTAAATTTCAAGTAACTACTACTCGTAGATAGACCACCCTGTAGTATTTGCCACATACTCATAATTGATAGCAAGATTTTATTTACAGAAAGTATCGCTATTTTCATCTGTATAGTTTGTCCGTGTCATTATTGCCTTGGTTTGGAGGCGTGAGAATCAATTTGCAAGCAATTTGTGGAGTCATTATGCGCTTAATGGAATGTTTAATCAATTTTGTGTTGGCCTAATCTTAAAAACTCACTTTGAAGTTGAATAAACTAATATTTTATTTTCGAGCTCAATATTCGAACATCAAATGGGTGTGAAGATAATTATGATCAGTGTGTGTTGAGTTGTAGACTACTGGGAGTCGAATCACCTTGCTTTGTGCTAAATAGGGCTGCCAGTTTTCGTGATTTTATTTATTCCGGAAAATTGGGATCTCGAAATACCAATACAGTTGCCCTAGTACTAATACATCCTAACTCATCATCCTACTAGTTAATTTCAGGGCTAAATGAGATAATTTCAAGGTCTATAACGGGATGGAATCAGCCATGAAATGGGTTAAATGTGCAACAGGCCAAAGCTCACACAGAGCTGTGCGCTAGACGATGATGGTGATATACATAATACGTGTTTATACCTGGTTTGGGTGTTTGGCCGAACCTTACAAGAACAAAAGAAGATAGCAGTAGACTCCTCAGTCTAAGCATTTTTGCGAGACAATTTCGGAAAAACAATTTTTTTCTTGGTTCAAAATTTTATCTAAACTCGAGAGTCGTCAGAAATGCAGTAAACTAAAATCGCGTCGAAATATGATCGATTAAAATTTCCTTAAAAATAATCTTTATTTGACTTTATTTTTTTTTAATTCATCTGGTATATGTATAATTATAATAAAAATTTACCCTAAAACGTTATTCTGAAGACTTGTTTTATTCAACAAATGAAATTTCATAAGTTATGCTTCGCTACTCTAGTGCTGTTGTATAGTAAAATCGTATTTTGCTGACAGTTCCCAGCTGTTTATCGTGTGCATTTAAAATAAAATAATGGAACAATATGAAAGTGGGCTATGAAGTCCAAGAATATAAAGAAAAAAGTGGTAGTTGTATGCCAATAGGATCGAAGCGATCCTTTTTAACTGCATGAAGAAGAATTCCAAAAATAATAATTTCTGACTTAACACATTTTTATGCAGACGGATTTAAGCGGTCATACCTCACGGTTCATATTAATAGTATTTGGCAAATGTTAGTGATTTGCCTCAAGGATGATGGATTACCAGATTTGGCCATCAGCTATGCTGAAAAACAAAAATGGGCGAGCAACTTCGGCTACCACTTGAACGGGTACTCGGCAGTCGCATTCTGCCCGGTAATTTCTCACGTTTTCACACACTCGTCCAATTAATCGTTGTTTTTAGGGCAACGGATTAAGAAGAGTAAAGGCTGTTTTGATTTTCTTCATATATCACTAAAACAATCTCAGTTTTTTCGTAAATAAACCTCTGTCGTGACCACGGTGAAGTTTGTTAATCAGCTGATTATTTAAAAATCGCTGAGAGCCGGTTAACGGTCCGATCTTGGCCGCACCTTCCGAATTCTTTTCGCTATGAGCGATTTGCGCGATTGCCAAATTGATTATATTGTGTCAAGTAAGAGAAGGTAGATTTTCTCTTACTGAGGAGGAAAAAAGTCGCGCAAAGGCAGGGTAATGTAATATTAAACTCCATGACCTGCTTCACACTTTTGCTACAAACAACAAACTTCCAATTGAGAGGTTTTCTTGAAATTTTCAAAGATATAGTCTTTGTTATCGAATTTTTTACTGCACCTTTCTGAAGGCTGAAAAGCATTTGTTGCAAGTCATCTTCAGCTAGCAACACAGCATCGTCTGCGTAGCAGATTATTTTAAATTTTGTGTTTATTACTTTATAACCATTCACCCTTGGGTTTTTTTTTGAAAAGTATCGTACTGAGACTATCTCCTTACCGTAGGTTAGGCTAGATTGACCTGGCTATCTGAAAGGCATCACATAAACCTATTGATCCTTAGTGTTACCAGATGGAGCTCGACCTTTTCGTTTCTTTGTAATAGACATCTTGTAATACGTATGCGTCCTTTGCAAATTTAAGTAAGCTCTGAGGCCTTAACCCCGAGGGGCATTCTAACTTATCATATTGTAAAGCTCCTAAGCTTTTTAATCTGGTTCTAGCTAACGCAGGGAAAGAACATGGAAGTTGTTCTAGCGTTTCCCCTTTCTTCCAGTTCATTGCATAATCTGCAGCTATCGTTGTTTGTAATTCCCATCTTGTATGCGTGCGCCGTTAGCAAATTGTGGCCTCTCAGTATACCAACGATAGCTCTGCTTTCCTTTCTAGACAGAGCTAGTACGAATTGGACGTATTTATCTGCATTCTGTGTACACATGATTTTTGCAAGTGGCAAGTGGCTAGATTATTCCACCTCCTGTCTATCCGTGTTTTCATGTCCGTAGCGAAGTCATTGTATACCGTATTTTAAGATTTCAGTATGTCGTTTTCTTGTTCGAATTGAATGTAAACAGCGCTTTTGGCAATCTCATCTACAATTTCGAGTCCTGCAATGCCCTTATGTCTGGGTACCCAATAGATGTGTAGGCGTCTGTCTGCGGCTAATCTCTCTATGGCTTCCCTGATCTCCTTACCTTACACCTGATGAAATTTTTATTTTGATTGACATGAACCTAATGAATGGTCTTAAAACCTAATGAAACCCATTTGTATGACAATAATAAGAGATTTTAGATTTAGAAAATTTCTATATATTTCTTCAGTTTTTTGTATATGTATACGTGTTCCTATTTATATAACATTTCTGTACAATACTAAGTGAGAATATTCGAAAGCACTTAAGCTAAATCCACTTAGACTTTGTCGAACTTTTTCCACACAAAACCTTTTTCTGACATATAATACTAAACAACTCGATAAAAAAATATCTTTATAACAAATTATTTTTTTACAGTTTTGCATCAGATGACCCTTTAATGAGGATAAGTAATTATTTTTTAGTGCAAAAAGTAGTGCAGTTTTAAGTTAAAAGCTCATGCAATTAATTTTATAATTTTAACAATTTCTCTCACCTTTTGGACTATTGTAACACGCGATAACTAGCAGGCGAAAAACGTGCGTATGCACGATTACGTACAATACGTATAATGGCTTAAAATCATCACTCAATGAGGTATTTATTTTCTAGTGCTCTGGTGATGGCTCTTTATGAAACCTTGAAACCTTTGACGCGTATTTTCCCCAAAAAAATATCTGTGCTAATTTGAACTGTCTGCCTAGTCGAGAAAATGTATTAAGCCTACACTTAAATTTATAAAACTGAAATATGTAATAAGTATTTTATTAAGTACTTTACTTTATATATATATAAATACAAATGTATATAAAAAAACACTTTACTTTTCAGAATAATACAAAACAATGTACATACGTAGATATTTGACCTACAGCCTTGAAATACTAAAGGTCCACTTTGTATAGTGGTCAAAATCAAGTATATGTATTTATAAGTTCTGTTATAAGTTAACTTCGTCATAGATATGAAATTATAATACTTTTTTTTAATGGTGTTAGTTTTATTTAATCATGTAAATATTAAAAAAAAATTTAATATTTTTATTCGAAATGGTCACCGTTTGCTTTTACACAAGTTTTCAAACAATTAGGCAATTCAGCTAATGCAGCACGCACGGTTTCCATGGATAATGACGTCGCTGCTCGAACCAAAGATTGTTTGAGACTCACGAAATTTCTGCGAGGCCTTCGACTGACCACAAACTGTAGTCCAATCGATTCAGATCTGAACTTCCGGCGGCCAATCTTCTGCGGTTATGAACCAAGGAATATTATTTTTTAGCCACTGCTGGGTGGTTTTTGCCTTATGGGCAGGAGCGGAATCTTGCTGGAAGATCCAACTTTCTCCACTGAAATGAGTACTGCTTAATTACGCCTTCTAATATATCCTCCTGGTACACTCTTGTCCCGGTCTTAACCCCTTTTCGCAGAAATGACGAGATGAAAAACCTTTAAAAGACACTCACACGCGGAACTCTTAGCACAACCTTTTTTGTGTCTTAAGAAGTTTAAGCATAGATTTTGTCGTTTTGTTTATTAAAAACTCCTTCTACAGTAAAATTTTTCTCATCCGTGAAAAGAATGTTTTCATGGCCGTTGTCCGCGTGCCACCGAAAAGCCACTTGCATCTGTCGAATCTAATTTTCTTCAAGCGCGTTGTCAGAAGATGACCAGTTGAGCGATGAAAAGCTTTTCATTTTCATTCAGCAATTTTTTAGTTAGGATTTTTTTGGTCGGGAGGCAATTATATTTTCCCTTTCAGATTTTGGTGCCCTGATTTTCGTGATTTGGAGGTTGAACTACATAAGAAGAGCAAAAAGGCAGTTCTGTATTGTACGACAAAATCAAAATTTTTCCAAATGAATATAAAAATTTTAGCAAAACAATTTTTTCTATATACGCTAACGAAAAAAAATCGAACTTTGATCTGATGGAATTCTTTATTTTGGCATTTACGCGCTTCATTGCTTGTGTGTACGTAGTTCCCAAGACAACGCCATTTGCTGGAGTTATCAATTTTGCGATAGGGTGATTAATTTTGTGCCATCTTGTGCATGTGTTTCTACATTTTTGTACAATTGTCATATTGGAAAGTAGTAGTTTTTGAAGTTCAAACAATTTCCAAAAATATTTAATATGTTTTTCTTCTGCAACTTTTTTCTTTGTTGGATGGAATTATTGCTAATTTCTTTGTGTGATGGGTTGAGTGCAAAGAGCGGTAGCCTCTTTTGTACTTTCAATTATTTTATGGTAGAATAGCTATCGAATTGTTATTGCTCATTGTTAGTGGCTAAATAAAGTTGGCATTTATCAATTTGATTATCTTGGCTGATTTGATAACAACCGAAAGCAATTTGTTTAAGTCTGATATGCACAAATTGTATAACGGAATTTCCTAAAAAAAATATTTTTTTTTTGTTAGTAAAAGGTTTTCCAATAACAGGTGTTATCTATCGCTATCGAGAGATGATTAGCGATTTTTTATGGCCGGAATTGGATGGTGTTGATCTGGACAACGTTTATTTCCAACAAGACGGCGCTACGTGCCCCACAAGCAACGAAACCATTGATCTTTTACGGGAAAAGTTTCCGGGCCGTGTTATCTCTCGAAGAGGTGATCACAATTGGCCACCGAGATCTTGTGATTTAACACCTTGTGACTCTTTTCTTTGGGACCATGTGAAAAAGGAGGTCTACGCCAACAGCCCAGGGTCGATTCAAAGCTCAAGGATGGAATTCGTGAGGCTATCGAGGACATAGGGCAACCACTTTGCAATTCGGTTATGAAAAATTTCATGAAAAGGATATTGTCCTGTAAGCATGGTCATAGTGGTCATTTGCTTGATGTTATTTTCCACTACGTATTAACGGAATACCTTCCTCATTCCGATCATTTATATAAAAATGTAACACTTTTCTTTGAGTATCAAAATAACACCTCTTATTGGAAAACCCTTTACCTACTAAATTTTTTTTATGACCCGAGATACATACGCGTTTGCTCACTGTCAAAAACAAGAGCGTGTTGATGATTCTGAGCAGTGTTTGGCCATGTTTAAACATAAGAAACCGGAATTTTTATGTCGATATGTGAGAATAGATGAAACATGGATCCATTACTTCACTCTGGAATCAAAACGATAGTCATCTGAGTAGACAGCAACTGGTGAACCTCGTCCAAAGCGGCGGGTCGTGCGTGGTGTACTATTCATTGGCTATCTTTAGAAGGGAAATGCCATCAACAGAGAATATTATAGCGCTATTGGAGCATTTGAAGGCTGAAATTGCAAAGAAAAACGATTTTGTTTCATCAAGACAACGCACGGTGTCACAAGTCAATTAAACTACGTGGCATAACTAGATGAATTGAACTTCGAATTGCACCCACATCCATCGTATTCGCCAGATTTGCCTCCCAGCGACTACAGGCCTAAAAAAATGCTCGCCGGTACGAAATTTCGTTCGAATGAAGAGGTTATCCCTTAAACTGAGGCCTACTCGTATTTCGAGGCAACAAATAAATCGTTCTAAAAAAGTGGCATTGGAATGTTGGATCGGTGCTGGAATTATTGAATTTTGAACAAAAAAAAAACGTGTTTTCTTTCTTAGGCCCGGCAATATTCAGCCCATGTGTTACATATATATGTTTTGAATTTATGTACTGTAAATTTTATTTATTCAGAGCTAATTAATCCAGAGCTAATACTTGAAACAGAAGTAAAAGTTCCCATTTTTGCGATAATCGCTAAAACTCAAGAAAATTCACTGAGAAATTAAATTGATAAAAGAGGCAACTGTAGAAGTCAGCTGTAGAAGGGAATTGATTGGAACTGTGCTCCATGTATAAGGCCGAGTTTAGCCTGTCCAGTAAAGAAAAAATATTGAAAAATATCCGTATGCTATTTATTCATAGCGAAATGAATGGTAACTCCGTGAGGAGCTCAAAAAAAAAAAGACTGAGCGAAACATTTGTGGATATTTACAGATGATGCTCTTAAGTTCTATATAAACTTTATCTTGAACAATTTCGGCTCTCACTGTATGCAGTAAATTTTACGCTTTTATTGAGCGCATTTTTTGTATATTCTTCGTCGATATTTGTATGTTATTAATTACTTGTATAACCGCTAAATTTTTTCAAGGTTCATATTTTTTACTTACATACATACATATTCATATGGACATGCCATTTGGCTTGAGTATAAATAAAGATAAAGAAATTGGCAAAGAAAAGAAATCAAAAAGCATGAAAAAAAGTCAGACCACCAGACACAAATACATATGTGATTACATACATACACACCTGTTAGCCGCAAAGTGTCTGGTTGGTAACGGCTTATTAATAGCGATAAATACGAATGAAACAAGAAAAAAGGTCGACGAGTCATTCGAGATATCCCCATAAGCAAAATAAGTGAAGGTTAAGGTTGATTTGTTAGAATTTTTTGTTCTCACTCTGTAACTTTGAGACAAAATAGAGACTCAAGAAATCAACATTCTCACAGAAACACGTTTTGAGAGACTTCAGATGCTTGAAAAAGAAATACATACATAAATTGATGGATACCAATAAACCATAGAAAATCAACCAGCAGTGATTTTCTGGAAAACCTATAAAGTCATAAAAGCGAGAAGACTCAAAAATAACTAGAGTTCGAGTGGCAAATGGTACACTTAGAAGCAAATAAACGCAAATTAAGTTAAAAGTAGATAATTTAATAGTTAATATAGTTTTCGAAGCAGATAATTACATATTTTTGCAGCATTTTTTCGAAGTTCACAGTCAGTTAATACCTTTGAGTTCGTGTAGTTGCTCCCGAAGGTATGCATAGAGAGCAAAAGTTTGCAGTGACATTACTAGACGAGAGAGAGAGAGAGAGAGAAAGAGATGATATACGAAAAGAAAAGGAAATGAAAGGAACATAACAAACAATTTAAGAGGTTAACTAACTAGCTACTAACCGGCCAAAGAACACCTGGAGTCCATACATCTTGCCTGGCTTATCCCCCATAAACACTAGCTGGGCCAATGCTAAGATGATAGCATCTAATCGCGTGCGTTGGAAAAGCCTTGTAAAGGCTGTATACTCCTCAAAGGAGTAGGTTAGGTTAGATTAGACATGGTTGATCCTATATATCGCACATACACCAGAAATAGGTCCACAGTGATACCAAGTGTTAGTATGGAGAGTTTATTTTATATTTTTTCTTTAATACATACACAGTTTGGATAATTTAAGGCGTCCCAGTGGACTAGAGCTCGAAAATTTAGGGTATTTTCAGGATTTTTTTTTACAATAAAAGAGAAATTTTTTTGGCTTTTTATTTAACTTTTTTCACATACAAAAATAAAAAAAAATTTAATTAATAGTTTTAAAAATGGCGCTGAAGTTGACCCTCCCGAAAAATTGGACCTGGACGGTGTTGTCCATTTTGGCTCTTCTATTTATGTATCTGAAAGACAAAAACAAAAAATTTATTAATCAGTTGACTGTAGCTATGTCCCGTACTGGAATAAAAAAAAAAAAATTGACAAAATGACGCGGTTTTGAATTTGAAACTCTAAAAATCAATTTTTTTTTAGTTTTCTAAACAAAAAAATACGAAATAATTGAAATAATAATATGATTCTAGTACGGGCGATAGCCATTGATGTTGTGAACAACATATTAATTCATTCAAGGAGAGGCCTTGAAGGCCATCTGCAGACTGAAACACAGTGGGAACTGGTACGGCCCTTGTCCGGCATTGGAACAACGATCCAACGATTCTCTCCATGCCCCTTGACTCAATGCCATCAAGAGTCGTACTTGAAAAGAGATACAGTGTAGTGCTACCAGAGGCTCAGTTGTGGGGAGACTCAGAAAATGAGCCCGGCAAACACTGTTTTCGCATTTTTACGGATGGCTCCAGGACCGAGCATGGCTCCGGCTCTGGGGTCTACGTGGAATCCAGCGGGACAAAACTGCACTTTGCTCTTGGAATGCATGCATCTGTGTTTCAAGCGGAGGTGTATGCAGTTCAAGAAGCGATGAACTTTGTTGTGGAAAAACGATGGAGAGGCAGATCTATATGTGTCTGCAGCGACAGCCAAGCAGCGCTTATGGCCTTAGACAGCCCTCAAACCACATCAGGGGTAGTGAAGTCCAGTAAATCCAGGCTGAACTATGTCGGTAGACATAATAGCCTGATGCTAACATGGGTCCCGGGACACGTGGGTATCGCGGGTAACGAGACCTCTGACTCCTTAGCTAAGATGGGCTCTGAAGCCAATTTCTTTGGCCCAGAGCCCGCTTTGCCACTCCCCTCTGCGGCCATCACGGCCACGGTTAGCAAATGGGTAACTACTACCCACAAGCGAGCTTGTCAGGCTGAGAGAGGCTGCAGATGGACAAAACTGATGTTACCTGTCATGTCCGATCGACTGTCGCAAACCCTTCTGTCATTAAGCAGAGGGGAGTGCAGACGGCTGGTTGGACTGATGACGGGCCACTTTCTGTGGGCGAAACACATGGAAAGGTTGGGCATCTCAGACAGTGTACTCTGCCCAGCTTGTGAAGAGGAGGATGAGACGGCGGACCACTTCCTGTGTGTCTGCCCCGCCTTCGCCCGAATCAGGTTTGAGGTCTTTGGCGCTGATGTGTTAAGAAGCGACCATCTTGGCTCCTTGGCACCACAAGATCTTCTCAGATTTCTTCGGAGATCGGGTAGATTTAAAGAAAATTAAAAGGGAATCCAAGTGTAGTACAATGGACTCAATTAATGTCTGAGTGCTGCACTTGCTAGTTGTCCCGACAAAAAAAAAAAAAAAAAAAAATTCATTCAATTAAATTTCAGACGATTCGGTTGAATTGCGAATTGTTTTTTTTTGATATCACCAACGCTGAAAAAAGTCGTTTCGAGATAAATGAGTTTAAAGTTTGAGGTACAGGAAGGCGCGAACCGCTCTCTACCTAGTTAATGGGCTGTAGAAGCTATAATATTCGGAGTTTGTTATTACAGCTGCTATTGCTTTGATGGTTGCTTGGCTGTCAATATAAAAGTTAATTTGAGAGTTCGGAGGAGTGTTCTCTATGGCTAAGTCTGCTGCGTAGATCTCAGCTTGGAACACACTGAAGTAGTCCCATAATTTGTATGACTGTTCATAGTGTAATTCCGAACAGAATACTGCGGCTCCAACATCCTCTCCCATTTTGGAACCATCTGTGTATATGTTAAAGGTGTGCCGCGTTGAAAGTTGCCTCTTCAGCCATCCGTTCTTTTCTAATACTATCTGAGGTTCCTTGTAGAAACTGACTAGGGCAATAACGTAGTCCGAGTTAACGTTTAAACCTAATAACCGGATGGGGACATAAGGCCTTTGAACTAGTTGTACTGTTGTCAATAGCCTAAGTGCAGACTTCTTTGCATAACTTTTTGCTACCAAGTCTATTGGGTGAAGGTCAAGTATCTTGTCCAGTACTGCTGTAGGAGTGGTGCGTCTTTCTCCAATTGTTTAGCGTATGTCTTCTTATTCAAACTTGTCCACCATACTAGGGTGCCATAGAGCATTATTGGTCTTACTACTGCCGTGTAAATTCAATGTGAAAATCGTGGAGATTAGTCCCATGTCTTACCGACCATTTTTCGGCAGGCCTATAAGGCATTGAGTGATTTCTTCGTTCGTTCTTCCACATTGAGCTTCTACTTTAGTTTGTGAGCCAACATTACCCCTGGGTACTTAGTATAGTATATGTCTTAACCTGAAGTGTGATGCTATCCAGCCTAGGTGGGGTCCAGTTCGGAATCTTGTACTTCTTGGAGAACAGTACTAAGTCCGTCTTCTTAGGATTTACTTTTAGTCCTGCTTCAACTGCCTCTAAGGAGTAATCAGGAGAAAAAAATATATGCGATGCGAAAACAAAAAATCGAAGGTCAATAATTTCTCCCCGAGTGTTGACAAATTGAAACCGGAGATATTTGAATGGCAAAGTTGCAGAAGCAAAGCAACTAAGAAAACACCACTTCATGGTTTCCCATACAGCTAACACAATAGGCACTTGCAATGATGTTGAATTTCAAGTGAATGGGTGTCTACCGGAGAGAGCCCGCTTAAGATACGAACTGAGTTTCGATTTGGTAAAATTGAGAATTAGAGAATTTCTCTTCGAACACCATGGCTAGGAAGCCTGCTTAAGATTCAATTTGTGTTACAAATTGGTTAACCTGTGAATCTAATTTTAAGATTCTTCCTTCGATTGATTGACCGCTGACTAGGAGCTGGCTTTGCGGCATTATTTTTTCTGGTATTTTCACAATTGAGCGGTAACTAGAAACTCACTTCAAGTCCACTACATTCTGCTATCCACATCCGCTTGATTAGAAAAGAGGTGGAAGCAACCGAGAAGGAATCAGACATTCCTTGACTAATTTTGAGCTCACTGTCAATGGACCTAAAAAGTAAAAGTATAGTTGGCGCTAACATGAAATACTCTGAAGTAATTTTAAAGAGTTGTATGAATAGTATTTGAATAGTAAAGTCCTCTCTCGATGAACAAAACTAATATTGTATAAGGCTCTCATCATGCCCGTCCCAACGTATGGCGCAGTCGCTTGGACGAAGTCAATATCCGATGAGGCGTCTCTGGAGTATTTGAGATGCGGCTGATTTTTGGACCTTTGCACATTGGTAACGGCGAGGATCGGCTGGGTCATGTCGTCCGAATGGAAACAAAAGCTCCGGATCTGAAAGCTAGTGGTAGCAGAGGATGAGGAGGGCCTCCTATGCATTGAAGAGATCAGGTGGAGAAGGACTTAGTTTCACTTGATGTGCCCCATTTACGTCGGTTAGTACGAGAGAGAAACGACTGGGGTGCTTTGATAAACTCTACCAAAATCGCGTAAGCGGTTATCACGCCACTCAAGAAGAAGAAGAAGATTTTGGAAGACCAAAATTTAGGTTGAATCTAAAAACAGCTACCAAACTACGTTCCCGAGCAATGGCAGTTTAGAGAACCAACTGTTAATTACACCTTTTCAAAGTCCGTTTGTGTTAACAAGCAGAAGGTATCTTTGGTCTACTGGGCTGCCTGCTTATTGAGCCAATTGCTTCTAAAGTGGACGGTTTGGTTTTAAATTTGAGATGGACTTTGCGCCAAATAAAAATACAAAAAAAGAATATCTCAATGGGAAGAATACATTTACCTGGCGCATGCCTGTTTTATTATAAAAAAATTAAACTTTTTTCACTGAACTAGCTTTACGTATAAAGACTCTCTACGTTATTTGGTTTCAAATAAAAGAAGAATATGAAGACAGATATGGCTTGGTAAAATAAGTATTCGAAAAGAATGTTTCGGAAATAAATATGAAAATATGAAAGAAAACTTGTTTGGACATACTATTTGTTAAACTTTAAGGTTTAAAACTAAAATCAACTTACGATCGGGCTACTAAAAAGTGAGTGAGTTTGCTTTATTTAATCTTTCTAATCTAATCTTATTGATTTATGGACAGTCTTGAAATCTTATCTCTCCCTTCTCTACTTTAACCCGTTCGACCGCAGAGATTTCGCCAATTGACCTAAGCTTACCAGTATTTTTACTCTTATTTTTATTTCTGTTTGATGAATCGTAACGAAAAGGGTAGACATATGTGTCTGTACTGATTGCCATCATTAATGAATCATTTATCAAAGTAATAAAATATAAAATATATAAAATTAGTTCAAATCATTATACAAAATGATAAATATGTAAATGAAATAGTTTTTAGCAATTGTTGATTCAAATATTCAGTGAAGAAAATACTGCTTAAAGCCAATTTTATACCACCAACGCCCGAATGTGGCACAAACAGATGGTTGTGGCAACTTGAAATTTTGCGTAGACACTTCTAGAATAAATGTGATATGATCACAAGTTCACAAGTGAAAAAATGCATGTCAGAGCAAAAACAAAAAAAAATCGGTGTCGAAAGGGTTGAATGACCCTGAGTAGCAAATTGAAAAGCAAAATTCGCACTGCTGACTTCTCATTGGGGTTATACGATTTTATAGCAGTGATGTTTGCACACGAAGATGTTCTTTCGAGTTTTGTTTTTCTTAGAGTTTTTTTCTATTAGCGTTTATTTTCTTCCGTTAGCTTTTTTTTATTTTTTGGTTTTAGAATTTAGTGACAGCAATCGATGGGCTACTTGTATTTTTAGTTTTTATTTAAAAGTAATAGCCTTTTGCCAGCGAATCTTATATGGGAGAGATCATCTATTTTTTCAAAAAAATTCGTAGGGTATGACTACCATTGATTTCCATAGATTTGCATTTACACTTCCATCAATCAATGGGGTTGAAATTTCGCTTACAGCCAGAGCGACACATCTCGGAGTAGTTCTAGATCCGAAATTTAACTGGAGGCACAATGCAAAAAAGCGGGGAGAAAAAGCTTATGTGACTTATTACACAAAATGGTTATCAGTAGAAACTGAGGTTTAAAGCCTAAACTCGCATTTTGGATGTATACGGCCACAGTAAAACCGATTATGTCATACAGAGCATTGGTATGGCGGCCTGCATTAAACAAACAGCTAGGCGACTAACAAGCGTACAACGAGCAGCCAGCGAGGGAGTAAATGGAGCTATGAGATCGCAACCAGGCTGGTTGAACCAGCAGAGGCACTAAATGTCATGCTCTACCTGTTACCAATAGACTTACAACTACTGCTAGCAGCAACGAGTACCACCCTCAGAATAAAAGAAGTTGATTTTGGAATGTTAGGATGTTTGGTCATAGACGGTCATTATTTTAGACAGCCAAAGCTTACTAGCAACTCGCCAGATTTCACTACCGATAACCTAGACTTTAGAATACAGTTTAAGATAAAGGGAATGGGATTTGAACTCATAAGTCAAAGAGTGCACAACTGCACTTTACGTTGACGGATTCAAGATGAATAACTTCCAAGTCTTTTCGCCTGGGGAATTCGAATAGTATTTTTGAAGCAGAAATTCTCGGGATAAGGGAAGCTTGCAGGATAATTAAAAACCATCCACAACAAATGTCGGCAGTATGCAGCCGTCTTAGCTTTAAAGTCAGCTACAACCAATTCAAAAATCGTCAGACACTGCAAAGAAGAACTTAATGCTTTAGCGCGTACGACAGACACAACTCTCATCTGGGTACCTGCCATAGGAACATACAAGGAAATGAGAAAGCTGATGAGCTGCTGAACTGGCAAGACAGGGGGCATCCTATAACGAGTCCGAAGCTATAGGAAAAGGCTGTGAGAAAAATGCTAGCTGGCACTAATGAAAATATCGATGTTAGGATCACAAAACCTAATCAACGACAACAAGTACGGGCTTATGTTACTCTGGCTATTGAAAGCGCAGAAAAGCTGCTCAAGCAAACGAATATTAAAATCGGATGGGTTAGTGCAAGGATGAGAGCTAGCACATCTCTGAAGCGCTGCTACCGGTGCTTCGGTGTCGGACACCTTCAATCAAACTGTAAAGGACCAGACAGAAGCGGAAAAGGTATATGCATCCGATGTGGAGAAGCTGGGCACAAAATGAAAGAGTGCACCAAAGAGCCCAAATGCTGCCTATGCACTGATGCCAATCGCAGCGAGACAAAGCATATGCCAGGCTCGGGCAAATGCCCGATGACAAAAGAACATGCCAAGACAAAATAAAATATGATTATACTTCAAGCAAATATGCACAGGAGTAAAAACGCAGACCTGCTAATGGAGCAGATGGTCTTAGAAAAAGGAGTTCAAGCAGTATTGATAAGCGAACAATACGCCCAATCCGAGAAAGCTTGGATCGAAGACGAGTCGGGAACTGCCGCCATCTGGCTGCCTAGGGGCACAAATTTCGTAATAATCGCGAAAGGATCAGGCGATGGTTTCGTCTACGTTCAAAGCAGTCAATTCACAATGATAAGCTGTTATCTTACACCGAACGACAATATAGATGAATTCACCCGGAAACTGGAAAGTATTGAAGACAAAGCCCTTAGTTTAGAGGGACGACTAATAATAGCGGGAGACTTCAACTCAAAAGCAACCGAATGGGGCTCGGCGACAACGAACTCAAGAGGTAGACGAGTGCTGGACATGGCAGCCAGACTAGGTTTAGTGGTACTCAACACAGGAACAACTACGTACCGAAAGCCAGGTTGTGAAGGCACAACACCCGACATAACCCTAGCATCGGAAAGCATAGTCTCCTTTACTAAAGACTGGAGAGTCCTGGAAGATTACAATGGGAGTGACCATCAATACATCACATTTTGCATTGAAATGGAAAACCAAAGAGGGCGTGAAAATCGAAATAAAAATACACGCAAATGGAACATAAACAAGCTAAACCCAGCGACGCTCCTTGCAACTATTGACGAAAATAAAACGACGATCTGTACGAATAGTACAGCAAAAAGACTAGTCAAGACCACAATGCAATGCATTACGATAGGTTGCAACGCATCTATGCCTAAAATAGATAAGAACAAAAAAAGAAATGCTGTATACTGGTGGACACATGAGATCGCATAACTTAGAGATATGTGCATCCATAAGCGAAGAAAGTATACTAGAGCAATAAGATTGGGCCCGGCGATACCGGAATCTGAAGAATACAAAAAGAGTAGAAAAAAATTGAGGAAAACCATAAGCCAAAGCAAAAAAGACAAATGGGAAGAGCTACGAAACGATCTAAACAATAACCCATGGGGGCTGGGCTACAAAATCGTTATGAAAAAGCTAGGAGCCAAACCCCCTGCTGCTGATATGGAAACCGAAGTGATAAGCAAAATAGTCGACACACTCTTCCCAACACACTGTGCTGAGAGGGAAGAACTCGAGCATGAAGCAACGGAACCTGTCCCATTCACAGAAGAAGAACTAATGGATGCTGCAAAAGCAATGAAATGCAAAAAAGCGCCAGGACCTGATGGCATAGTTGCAGAAATATTGAAACTATTGGCAATCGAACGCCCTCTTTTGCTGCTAAACATGTACAACGCATGCCTAAAAGAAGGAATTTTTCCAGAAATATGGAAAAAACAAAAACTGGTACTAATCAGTAAGGGGAAGGGAGACCCAACATTAGCGTCCTCTTATAGACTGTTATGTATGCTGGATAGCGCAGGAAAACTCTTTGAGAAACTGATAAAGCATAGGCTTAGCGAAGCCGTAGAGAACAGTGGCGGCCTCTCCGACAGGCAGCATGGTTTTAGAAGTGGCAGATCCACCTTAGGAGCCATCCAAGATGTAATAGCTAGCGTAGAACATGCCCAGGCGGGTAATCGATACTCCAAACGCTTAGTATTACTAGCCACACTGGATATTAGAAATGCTTTCAACAGTTTAAGATGGAACGACGTAACTGAAGCCTTAAAGGTAACGTTCAGGATCCCGAATAATCTATTGAAGATTATTCGTAGCTATCTCAGTAATCGCGTGCTCTTATACGAAACGCGAGAAGGGTGTAAGACTAAACAAATAACAGCAGGTGCGGCTCAAGGATCAATACTTGGCCCCGAACTCTGGAATATAAGCTACGATGAAATCCTTCGAATAGAGATGCCTGAGGATGTGCATTTAGTGGGATACGCAGATGACATTGCAGCTGTAATAAACGCCCGAAACACCGACGAAGCCAAAAGAAAGTTAAATCAGGTGATGATCCGAGTCCAGACATGGCTAGAAGACCATGGATTAAAGCTGGCCACAGAGAAAACAGAGCTAATCCTTCTAACGAACAGACGTATCCCATTAGAAGTAGACATACAAGTACTTGATGCCACTTTATCCACAAAAAGAGTGGTCAAGTACCTAGGAGTGCAATTAGACACAAGACTAACCTACTGGGCGCATATAAACCATGCTGCCACAAGAGCTGCCAAAGTAAGCGGCATGTTAAGTAAGCTCATGGCAAACCTTAGAGGTCCAACGCAGAACAAGCGCAAACTTTTAATGGACACGACGAACTCGATTCTCTTATACGGATGCGAAATATGGGCAGATTCGCTTAAGGTGCAATGCCGGCGAAAAATTCTGCAATCTGTGCAACGCACCTGTGCTCTCAGAGTGGCTTCGTCATACAGAACAGTATTTGAAGCAGCGGTGTTAGTTATCAGCGGAACCATCCCTATAGATATTCTAGCACAAGAGCGTAAACGGAGATGGGAGGCAAGAACCACAGGAATCCCAGTACCATACTTCTCCGATAATAGAGTCCAAACACTCATACTTTGGCAAGCAAGATGGAACTCTGAGAGGTATGGTAGGTGGACAGCGAGACTAATACCCAATCTAAAAAAGTGGGTAGAAAGAAAGCACGGTGAGGTTAACTATTACCTCACACAGTTTTTGTCCGGACATGGGTCCTTTCGTAAGTATCTGTGGCGAATGGGAAAAGTGAGCCAACCAAACTGCATATATGGAGATAATGAGTATGATGATGCGGAACACACCTTCTTTAAATGCGAGAGGTGGAACATAGAGAGAACAGGTCTGCAGCGAGCTATTGGTGTATTTACACCTGAAGAAATTATTGAGAAAATGATGATAGACGAAGAAAAATGGAATGCTGTCGCAAATTTTGTGGAGGATATTATCCGAAGAAAGAAGCGTGAAATGGAAACTTATGTTGAAGAGCATTGAGCATAGGTTTCTCAAAACAGGCGACCCTGGACGCAGGGTGAGTAAGTAAGTGTCCTTTTTAGGACGCCGTCTTGGCCCTCTACCTCGAAGCAATGCGGAAGCAGTCCCGGGGTGGAGGGAAAAATCCAAGAGAAGAGGAGGGATATTTTTAGTGGAATCACCACACACGTAGTAGCGACGGTTACTATATGGTGCGAAGGCATTTTTAACCCAACCTCACCGCCAAAAAAAAAAAAAAAAAAAAAATAGGAAAAGGCTGTCGCCAAGGCATGCGCAAAAAGGAGATCTTCTGGCTATTCAAGAAGTAGCCGTTGACAGATGAACTAGCACGGATACCAGTAAAATAACTAAACAAACGTGGTCCAATTTCATTAAATCCAGAACTGAGAGTGGTTCAGAAAGCCACGAGCAGAGACATTCAGATTTACGTCAACAATAACCGGCCACTGGCCTTTGGGAGACCATGCCAGGAAGATAGAGTGGCCGTACAAGAGCAGATGTAGATGCTTCAATCAACAAGATTATAGGGACACAGTCTCTACTATCTGTGTGAGTGTCCAAGTCTGGGTGCTCTACGACATAGAAAGCTGGGGGAATTCTCGATGGGCAACTTGAAAGAAATTGAAAAGAAGGAAATAGGAAGATTCATAGTTAAATCAAGATGTTTCGACTAATAAAAAGCAGTGGTTCTACAAGTGTTGATACACCACTCATTTTTGTGCTATTTGGGGCTGGGCTGTGTCACTCAGACAATATATGCATCACCCTGACTACCATTTCTTTCAGTTGATTTACTTTTATAGGCCCAATGAACTGAAAATGGTAAATAGTAATTTTAGCTTTTGAAAGTGGCGCCATCTTGCTGAAACCAAGTGTGTGTCCGTATGTGTGTATCCGTGACGTCTGTTCTCTCATTACACTACACGACAAAATAAACTTTTTTCTGCATTAAAAGAAATTATCGTTGCCATCCCAGCATCACTCCTCCAGCGAGTGGTCTTCCGTGCCTTATTCCTTGGAGGCCAGACTCCAGGAGTGTTTTCTTGGTAATAATTATTAAAATAATTAGTAATTATTTTTTAGTTTAGCTTTTGTGTAATTTCTAATTCTGCAACCGGCCATCCTGTATTAGACTCAAAGCTGTGTTCTAGCTCACGTACTTAATGGTTAATGGTTAATGGTTGTAAAGGGTTAGGGAGTAGCCCTTTAGCACTGCGACCATATTGATCTATTGTGCACCCTATGCTGTCTATTGACTGTTAAGTATGCTTTGGAATTGTACCAGCTCCTTCTGAGGGAGTGATTGAAGGTCTTCATCTGTAAGCATGAACTTGTTTAAAAACCTTTTCCTTCTGTGCGTCAACCCCGGACATTCGGTAATGAGATGTTCCATAGACTCCTCATCTTCGCAGCAGAATCTGCAGGTGCTGGTGTTGGTTATGCCTAATTTATGCAAGTGTTTGTTGCAGGTGAAGTGACCCGTGAGGGCGCCTGTGAGAGTGCGAATGCTCTTTTTGTTTAATGTGAGGGCCATGTTGGCTCTTTTAGCGTTGAAACTTAAGAACTTTTTGGAGTGTCTAAGACCCTTATTGACCATTTTTGCGTATAGTTCCGCTTGGAAGATAGTGGTGTCCCTGGTGAGAGTGTATGCTTTGTGGATTCTGGGCCCCACTACACCTGCTCCTACACCATAAGGTGTTTTTGATCCATCAGTGTACCATTTTTGTGAATCATCATTCATCCATTTCGGGTTTGTTTTCCACTCGATCCTCTCAGGAAAGGTAACTGTGTATCCTTTTGTGAAACAGAGGATTGGGTCGATGTGGTCTGAAACTTGAGCCATGCTTATGGTGTTTTTGATTTTATTTAGTATATTTAGGTGGCCGGTGAGGTTGCCCAATTTGAAATTTACTTTCATGTGTAGCATGAGTGCTTGCGTAGCTGCTTCCTCTTGGATTGCTATATGAAGTGGTGGGAGATTAAGGAGTGCTTCCATGCCAGCTGTTGGGGTAGTTCTCATAGCCCCTGTGATGCATAGACAAGCAAGCCTTTGTACTTTTCCCAGTTTGGTTATCGCTGTTTGTTGGATAGATTTGCTCCACCATACTAGTGCCCCATACAGTATGATTGGTCTAACCATTTGGGTGTATATCCAGAGGGCCATACTAGGGCTGAGGCCCCAGGATCTCCCAAGTAGTTGTTTGGTTGTCCACAAGGATTTCGTGGCTTTTTTTGTTATATTATTTATGTGTGATTCCCAAGTGAGTTTTTTATCTAAGGTTAAACCTAGATACTTGACCTCTTCCTTTAGTTCTATCACTGTTTCATTTATTTTCAATGAAGGAAACTCTAACTTTCTTTTCCTTGTGAAGGGGATTATTGTGGTTTTGTTAGGGTTGATCGACAGCCCCTCCTTTTTACACCATTCCCATGTTGCGTTCAAGGCATTTTGCATTAAGTCTGTTAGTGTCCTTTCATTGTTGCCTTTTATTATAACAGATATGTCATCTGCATAACCAATGGTTATAAATCCCTTATTGTTTAGGTGCTGCACCAAGTCATCAACTAGTAGGGACCATAGCAGTGGAGAAAGAACTCCTCCTTGCGGACATCCCTTTACTGTTGTGACATTAAGTTCAGCTTGCCCTAACGAGGCTTTAATAATCCTCTGATTAAGCATTTGGCTTATCCAGTGAGTTAATATTGGGTTTGCACCTCTTTTTTCGAGTGCTGTTTCCATGGATTTGTAGTTTGCGTTGTCGAAGGCTCCCTCTATGTCCATAAAGGAACATAGGGCTATTTCTTTTTGATTTAGGGCCTTTTCTATATTGACAACGAGTGTGTGCAGTGCTGTGACTGTGGATTTCCCTTTTGGTAAGTAAATTGCAGCTTATGAAGGGGTTTTTTGAAGATTACTTCTTCTCTTAGATGGTATTCGAGTAGTTTTTCCATTGTCTTTAGCATGAACGATGAAAGACTGATTGGTCTGTAAGATTTTGGAGAGTCAGGGGGTTTGTTACCTCCCTTAGGAATAAATATTACCTTCACTTTCCTCCATATCTTTGGAATGTATTCCAATATTAGGCTAGCTCTGAAGATTTTCACCATGACTCGGATCAGTTCCACAGTGCCTTTGGATAGAAGTGCTGGGAATATACCATCCGGCCCTGGTGATTTAAAGGGTTTAAAGGAGTTAATTGCCCACTCTATCCTTTCGAAATTTATGATTTTATTGACTCAGATCTCCGTTGATGGTGAGTTACCATGTCTAGACTATTGTCGATTGATGGGTCATGACTTTTGCAATCTGGGAAGTGAGTCTTTAGAAGAAGCTCTAGTGTTTCTACGATGGCCCATAGGCTAGAACTGTCATCATCGTCAGGTAGTGTTTCTCATTGTGTGGCATAGCACCTCGATAAAACATCTTCATCTTGCTCTGTTCTTAGGCAGTAGCTTAATTTCGTTCAACGTCTTTCCAGACTCTGCGACTTCCTTTTGAATCGTTCTCCCCCAAGTCCACCTTCACGTTCGTAGCTTTATCAAGTCAGCTATCGGTCATGGGTCATTTTGGTCACGATCCAGATGTTTATAGGCCACATTTGACTAGAAAATTCGGAGTTTTGTGTACACATGTGTCTTCCATCGATGACCATATAGAACGTAGTTGTGCGAACGCTTCGTTTGATTTACTTATTCTCGCGGTAGCGTCTAACTTACGACTATCTTCAGTGGCTATGATACTGCCTAAGTATGAAAAAGTGTCAACGCTCTCAATTTGTATCATTATTCGAAGAGAACGAGTCATTATGTGAAGACCGAATCTTCATCTCCTAAGTTTTTTCGTGCATTATTTTCGAACCTACCTTAGTGATGTTGAGAATAAGTCGTCAATTTTGTTTTGCCTATCGGCGTGTTTGATGGATAAGAGCGATATGTCATCGACGTAAGCGAGATCTTCAAGGTGCTCATGGAAGATCCAATAATTACCTCTCCTTTTCTCCTCGATGCAACTTTTCAGAATATCATCAATCACAATCAGGAATAACAACGGAGACCAAAGGCATCCTTGTCGTACTTCAGTACAGGTGAGTATACTTTGGGTCAAGTTACCATCATACAAAACGCGAATGTGCGTAACCAATTTCGTTGGGATATTCCTAGCGGGCAACACATCCCATATGCTGTTACGAGGTGCGCTAACAAAAACTCTGCTGTAGTGAACGAACGTTAGTTGGAGGATTGTCTGCCATTCTTGTGCTTGTTCCGCAATGATACGCAGAGTATTGAATTGATCGGCGCAGGATCGGTTGCTTCCAAAGCCTGCTTGCTGTTTTCTCAAAGTGTTGTCTATGGTGATTTAGATGTGATTTAACAGCACACTGGACAGGATCTTTGACTATATTGACAACAGCATTATTCCCCTATAATTTTTGCAGAGCGACATGTCACCTGGACGGGTCGCAGCATCACCAGGATGCTTTGTAACCAATCATCGGGGAGCTTCTCTTCATCCCAGATAGTATTAAAAGTAGGCTGAGGAAGATTTGAAATTCGCTCTGGGCAAGCCCTAAAAACCTCTGCTGGAAGAACGTCGCAGTCGGACGCCTTGTTACTTTTAAGAGATTTTGTAGCAGTGAGTTTCTCACAATATGCTGGCGGAGAAGAAGATATTTTGGGCGAGGAGGAGGAATTATGGCGTTCCATCTAAGCCATTTCCTTGATTCAAATTTAGGCTTCGATTACAGTTTTGCTCACAAAAGTTCAGTTCTTTGATACTGCGTATACATAGCTTTCAGATTTGATTCGGTTACACCCGACATGGTTGCCGACGAGGTTCGTAATTGGTGTAATCACACTATGAGTTCTGAATCAGAATTTTATGTCACTAGTTCATGTTTTCCCTGCAGGGATGTTTATGCTAACGGACGCTATTTAACAGCCCTATCAATCTCTTCACACAGTGCCTTCAAAACGATTAGCGGTGACGCTGCGCGTGGCAGATTTCTTTTATCAAGCGTGTGCGGATTTTATGCGTATGCGAGTGATGATTAACTATCTTTAAGTTCAATGGCGCAGTATCAATGTCCACGTGAATGTAAGTTAAAATTTTGCTACGCCTTTTTTTTGGACTTTGTTTACCCCACTGGCACAAATAGCTATGTAGATAGCCATACAAACCGCACTGCCATCACTACTCGGGGGCAAACTATTTTGCCTGTATTACTGGGTACTTACGTAAATGTCATAAAGAAGTAATAAACATGTTTTCAAAACATCAGTCAATTGAGGAGCCGCTTGCATTATGTACTTATGTACGTTCATGTATACTTCTATGAGTACATACGAGCACGGCCATACATTCCACTTTATATTGAAGGAAATTCCATTGGAAACGTGTAAACACTGTTATCACAAGTAGCTTTGCGTAATGAACTGTTATAAATATCAAAATCATAAAAACATTGCATAGTAATTTCAAACTCAAGGGCAAAGTGCATAAGTGTATGAAAAATATATTTAGTCAAACTTGGAGGAACGTAAATTGGATAAGCCAAATAAATTTTGAAGCGAAAATAAAGAGATTTTCAAAAAGCGTGAAATTATTTCTTGATTCAACAAACGTTTTATTTGATATCTAATACAGGAAATACATATGTACATACATTCGTTTTTGTTAAATTTTTTCCAAGTACGTTTAACCCATAGGTGCTCAATATCTTTGACAACCCCTAGTGAAATTTTCCAAAAAATCGTTTTGTAGAACATATTAACCCTTTAATGCCCAGTTTAAGAGGGCCTTTGAACAACTTTTAAAAGCATGGGTTAAATAGTCACATAACTGTGGGATTCAACGGGTTAAAATGTTCAACAAAAAATTTATAATTGAATTTTACTAAAAGTCTTCTAAAACGAAATTTAAGAAAAATCAATATTAGTACTGGATTTACCATGTTATTTAATATGGCATTTGATCAATATTGCAAAACTTTAAAAAATTGTGACCCGGTAAATCAAAACCCAGTTGGGGGTTTACTATTCTACATGAGTACTTTCATTTGCAATTGGCTTGGTTTAGGCCCGAGCCGATGACTTGAACATTGTCGCACTGTGTCATAAGTTCCATGTTGGGTAGTTGTTTGGTAAAGTGGTGGCCAAAAATGCAAGAAAATCTTTAAATAAAAAGTTTAATTTGTGTAAAAGACATTGCCTTTAAATGAGGTGCTATACTTTTAGGCGCTTTACGAAAGACTTCTGTACTGCGAGTAGATTTGAATTTTGAATAAAAACTATTGAATTTCAATTTGTAGCTTCTTTTGTGCAAGGCGAAGGATTTGGTATTAAAAAAGTCGTTTTCAACGCTTTCTAAAGTGGCGGTTATTTCAGTTGACTTGTGATTGCTTATAAGTAACAGTAAAGTCACATAGTACAAGAACAATTAACTATCGCTTAATTTAATGGAATTCAAAGCAGTACAGAATAAACTTCTTAACATGTTTTTAGGGGTGAATAAAATCATTAAATTACAAGAGCCGTTATCAGAAATTGCCAAGAGAAGTAGTGCAAAAACATTATACATACATATGTTTATACTCAGTTGAGTGCCGGCTGATTGATAAGCGTTTTCGGTTTCATTTGCTAAAGCAAAATTTATAAATACAGTAACAGAAATAAAAATTCGAACAAAATTATTTAGTGGGCTTACGTGGAAAAAGTTGAACGATTCTTAAATAAACTGTAGGCCACATATTTACACTAAATATGAGTATAATTTAGTAGTTTAAATGCATTTTTTTTTTCATAAAAATAATTACTTTTTTTCAAAACTAAAATCATTTTTGTTTTTTGGAAAATCGAAAACAACTACATGAAAAATCAAAAAAAAAATTTAGCTTTCCAAAAGCAAAATTAAAATTTTCCAACAAAAAATTTATGTAATTTTAATTTTCCAAAAAAAACTAAATTTTAGTTTAAATTTTCCAAAAAAATTTATTGAAATTTTAATTTTTCAAGAAAAATTGTTTTAATTGTTTGGTACTTGTTTCTTTAATTTTTTTAATATAAATTTTCCAAACAAAATTTTTTTAGTTTGCTGTTTGTTTCTTTCTCTAATTTGAAGCTCCCTGAAGGCTAAAAAAGGTCACCTTGAGAAGATTTTGATTTGCTATTGAAAATTTGTTGTTTCTTATTAAATTAGATTTTTGAAAGTGGAAATTTCATTTTTTGCTCCTTTTGAGGTTATGCAGGAATATTGGATCTTCTTCTCTGAACGCTTCTTAATACTTGAAATCTTTTTATAAATTTTTCCAAAAAAAATTATTTATTTAAAAATAATAATTAATCCTAACGATATCTAATGATAACATGGGTTACTGGCTATTGTGACATTAAGGGGAACTGCAGAGCCGATGAACTAGCGAAAATCGGTACCAAATTGACTGATGAGTACATGACAATGATATATGTATACCCTTACAAACGTGTAAGCTACTTATCCTCAAAGAAAGTGTAAGAGTAGCGACTGAAAGATGGCGTAATGAAGCAAATGGCAAAATCGCTGTGGCCGACTTTTAATGCTAAACGCGCGGAACTTCTACTAAGATGAGATAACCACAGTCTTAACACACTGATTTCAGTTATTACGGAGCACTGTCTAATCAGTAGGCACTCCCAGAGAATGGGTGTGCAAGCACATGACTTCTGCAGAAGTTGTCTAGATGACGAAGAGGAAGAGACGATCCCACACCTTCTGTGTCACTGTGCTGCTCTAGCTTGGGTAGATAATCCTTTAATGAGATAATGAATTAAACAATGGGCCATGAGCTTGAGTGTGTGGACAACCGCTTTAACCTAGCCTAACCTACGTGAATTTTTGACCAAGAACGAAATGACTCGCTGTGATTTTTTTATTTATTTCTGTTTAATCGAGTCAAAACCCCACTTTGGCGAGCTCATTTTAGCAGACGCTAGGAAGTAATGAAACATTTGAAGACGGCTCTGACTGCTTTGGCCGAAAATAGAGTTCCAGAAATGTTTCGAGAGCTGGATCAAATGCAGGCATTAGTCCGTTGCAGTTGATGGGGAGTACTTTGAAGGCGATAATATCACTTTTGAGAAATAAACTTTTACTTTGAATTTTCCGAACATATTCCGGAAACTTTTTTATCAAGATGGTGCATAGATGAAATCCCTTCTTTTAGTAAATTATAATTTTTTTGTTAATGGTCGAATGAAAAATAACCCATTTAGCTGTATTAAGCGATCCTATATTTGTGTATTTCAAATATCATAATATATAAGTTTCCAGTTGTTTTATCAACTTTTATGTCATGATACATATATATAATATCATGATATATATTATAACACGATATATCATAATACAGGTAAAATAGTTTGATTACCTGCTCCTATTCACTTATGTATCTATTTTAATACATTGTGCAAACCGTCTCCAATATGCTATCCATTGGTATATGTTTCAACTTTTTTCTCTGACTATAAATACTAAAAAAAGGTACGACAAAATTTTGCTCTCCGTATTAAAATATAGATGACGCGTTAAAAATGTATGAAAACCAGTTTGTGCAATCCAATGTACAAACTAAGTAAATAGCCGAATCCGTAAATTTGGAGGAATTAAAAATACATTTTTAATAAATTATACACAAAGAGCTGGCCATTTCATAGACACCTGTATAAAATTTTTCTCTTCTGTTTGCACATGCACACGACCAAAAATGCGTTGCTTTCGCATATAGCACATGGGCTGCAAAGTACTGGACCTAACAAAGAAAACAAGTCTTTTTTTTATTCAAAATTTGCTTTATTCATCACGGTAATTTCCATCAAGAACAACGCAATCATTCCAGCGCCGCTCTAATATTTCAATATCACTTTTGTAGAACGTTTATTTTTTGCTTCAAAATATGCCTCAGTTTCGGCGATAACTTCTTCATTCGAGCGAAATTTCTTACCGGTGAACATTTTTTTTAGATCTGCGAACAGCCAGTAGTCGCTGGGAGCCAAATCTGGCGAATACGATGGATGTGGGAGCAATACGAATTTCAATTCATGTAGTTTTGCCATCATCAACACGTTTTGGTTTTTGGTCAACAGTAAGCAAAAGCGGCATCCACTTTGAACAGAGCTTTCTCAGAGTCAAATGCTCGTGCAATATAAAGACAACTCGTTCTTTTTATATCTTTACGATGTCAGCTGACTCACGCAACTTTACTTTTCGATCATTCAAAACGATTTCGTGGTTTTTTTATGTTTTCTGGTGTTACCGCCTCATTTGGACGTCCACTACGTTGTGTACCATGGGTGTCTTTACGACCACGTTTGAAGTTAGCAAACCATCGTTCTATTGTTGTTTCTGATAGAGCGGAGTCCCCATAACACTTTTCAAGCCATTGCCTCATTTGAATGGTATTTTTCTCATCAAGAAGCAGTGTGAAATTAAAACACGAAATTCTTTTTGACTCATTGTTTTGAAAATAACAAAAGTAGCATCAGTCTTAGCACAATAGCTCACGAACTAATAAATAGAATATCATGAAATTTTAGCAGCTGCCTTTTTAAGGTTAGTACTAACTGAAAAAGAGGTGAATGCAATAAAACTAGTGCCATCAATGCGTTAGGCGTGGGACTTTGCAGGCCATGCATACTCTATGAAGCAGTCATGCCGAGACTTATTGTCTTATGATCTGTAATCGGAGTCAATTGATACTTCACTTTCACGCAAACAAGTCGCAGCAATAGTCTAACGGACGGATACTCACAAGATCTGTTAAGAACTAGTAGATATGAGTATGAACTGAAGAACTGAAAGACTGAAGAACTAATTAATAATTAAAAAAATGAATACATTTTATTTCCATTATTTTTTATTTATTACAAATATTACGTTAACAAAATATTGGGTGTTTTTTTTAGCTCCATGAGAACTATCGATATCGTTAACTAGGGATTGACAGCTTAAAATAAGAAACTGTGTTCACATTCAGTAAGGTTTGGAAAGTCGACGTTGCTATATGAAAGTGAAACGAGTTTCAATCAAGCAGAAACTTCATTGCTTCACCAACAAATGCTTCACCATAGTATGCAGAATATTCTGGAATAATCTAATAAGAAGCGTAGAACTCTAGAGACAAACAAACGAGGAACCCATCTTATGCCAGCTAATACGTAGAAAATGCAGTTCGATGGGCCACGCTTTTAGAAAACCGCCCCACAGCGTCCCAATAATGGTCCTAAATTGGAAACCTCAGGGTAGTAGAAACCGCTGTCGTCCAAAGATCATCTGAAAAATATCCATTCTGCATGACTTATCCTCCATAAACGCAATTTGGGACAATGCTAAGACGCTAGCATCTAACTATGCACGTTGAGGAACACTTGTAGAGACCCTATACTCCTCAAAGGAGTGATCAGGCAAAAAAAGGCTTTGGCAAGTCATCATGAATCGTGTAACGCCAGAACGACGCTTCTAAATTATGGAAGGAGCTGCCTTTGTGGTGAATGTTGTTTTTAAAAATTAATTAGCTAAACATCGACGTCCTTTGGTTCCAACAAGATGGTGCAACTTGCCGTACAGCGCACTTAACAATCGATTTAGTGGATGGATCGAATGAACCATGTTTCTCGTAGTCACGGCGGACATATGCCGGAAGCTTAGCAGACTGTGACGATCTTGTACCCTGCTACTAATAACCAAACTTAAAATCTTCAATACCAGCGTTAAATCGGTTCCTATATGTCTCTGAGACCTGGCTTGTGTCTGACCACAAAAGTCGACGTCTTCAAACGTTTTTCAACAATTGCCTCAGAATTATATGCCGTATCATTTGGCCGTGAGCCATCTCCAATATGGACCTTCTTCTGCTTACTTAAAGCAATCCAATTGATTCCGAAATAAAAAGGCGAAAATGGAGTTTGATTGGACATAATCTCCGCAGAGAAGATATTAAAGTATTAAAGTTTGCCAAAATGGCTTTTCAATGGAATTCGCAAGTAAATCGATGCAGAGGTCGCTCACGTCAAACTTGAATGCGCACAATCTCCACCGGGAGTCCTTCAACCACCATCTGGAACCAAATCAGAAACCTAGCGGATGACAGAATTCATTAGAGAACATTTGTTTCCGCCCTATGTTCCGACTAGGAATGATATAATATGTATGATGTTTTTCTTATATATAGGGTTGCCAATTAAGAATTTGGAGATTTTTTTTAGAAAATCAAAGACAATGTTTTCATGGAACTAAATAACTTTGTTCTGTAATGTAGTGCCCATTTTGATCAATGACATTTTGCCATCTTTCAGGCAGAATCAGAATCCCATGTTCATAAAACTTAGTAAAAACTGGTTTTTATTAGCAAAAAACTGAATCAGGCAGGTACGATTTGACATCATCATCATTATTGAAATTTTTACCATTCAAGGAATTTTGTAAAGATCGAAACAAAAAGTAATCACATGCTGCAAGGTCAGGACTATATGGCGGATGTGGCAAAACATCCCAACCAAGCTCCCATAATTTTAGCCGAGTGGTCAAAGATGTGTGTGGCCTTGCATTGCCATGATGGAATACAATATCTTTTCGATTTGTCATTGCGGGCCGATTTTCTTCAACTGCAGTGTTTAATTTCATTAGTTGTTCAATGTAGACATCAGAATTGATCGTTCGGTTGGGTGGTAAGAGTCCGAAGTAGACAATTCCTTTGTAATCAAACCAAACTGATAACAAAACCTTCTTTTGATGAATATCAGCTTTTGATGTTGTTTGAGTTGGTTCACCCGGACTGCTCCGCTTGATCTTGCGATCTTTTCCGCTTGATATTGTTGCAAACAACACATTTTTCAGTCGCCAGTTGTCAGTCGTTTTGAAAGTGGACCATTTTCATTACGTTTCTTTAGCAAATCGCAGCCTTTAAAGCGTAACGTTAAATGCGTTTCTTTTAGTTCGTGAGGAACCCATGTAACGAGCTTTTGAACATAGCCAAGTTGTTTTAAGTGATTTTCAATCCATGAAGCTTCTCTGCAATCTCAGGTGTTGTACTGTGACGATCCGAATCGATTATTGCTTTGATTAGGGCGCCATCAACTTCAACTGGACCACGAGAGCGTTTTTCAACTTTGAGTGAAAAATCACCAGAACGAAATTTGGCAAACCAATTTTGACACAATAAACAGCACATAACTGCGGAAATAAAAAAGCAAAATATTACGAAAATGTTCCTTTTGATTTTCCAGTTTTCTACGAACGCCAAACGAAAACTACGCAACCGATCAAACAACTTTTTTACTGATTGACAGCTATAATAAATAACAAAATATGTTTTACATTTGCACTACGTCTGCAAAGCTAAAAACTGAACTGAAACTATCTATGAGTGAAATCCGCAATTACTTAGTTGTCAACGTTTGTTTATTTCGATTGAGAATGCCATCTGAATGTATAACTTATTAAGGAATAAAAAAAAATATTCAAGAAATAAATGCCATGAAATTATCTACCTGATTATAGTAAAAAAAATCATTCTGAGTTCTCAAGCTCTTAAAAAACACCCATTGTATACGCATATAAATATTTATTATAATCTTAAGCTTTTATATTTACATATTTAAAAGTCAATATTCATTTAATTTTCTAATTTGTGTTTCAAGAGTTAATTGAAAATCTAAGCAAGAAATTTAATTTAGGTTATATATATCTTAGTGAGTTTAGTTCTGTATATCTTAACGTTCAATATAATCTCTACCTTTTTTATTATTTACACAACAAAAAATCCCCTTTTGTTTATAATGGCAACTGAAATTCGTCGGAATTAAATAAAATTCTAAACGCTAGATGGACCACCCTGCAAGTATGGAAATACTACGTTGAAAATATAAACTTTTATAACCGTACGAATTTTTACGTACGCCACTGTTTGTTTACGTGAACATACTTAAATACTCCCGTAATAGGTAATGCTTAGTGGGGAGAGACACCACAACAGCTGATGCACAAAAAGGCTAACAAGTTCGAGTAGTTAGAAACAAGTTATAAAAATTAAATAAGACCATTTAATAAGCTGAGTGCGAATAAGTGTGTGGATAAGTTTAGCAGTCTGACAAGTGATGTTAAATTCGAAGTAATTAAATATTAAATCGAGGGAGAGTGAAGCCGAAATATTAATTAAGTATGCAAAGGCGTAGACAATATAAAATGAGCCCCAGCTAAAAGCCTCTAAAATTTTCTATCCTGAAAATTATGGAACTTTGCTATCCCTAACGAAAAAAAGTGCTTTTTAAAGTTATATCAGACAGCTAATTGCTTGAACTTTTGACATCATTTCATTTAAGAAAAAAGTAAATCGCATGCGAGTATAAGTAAATGAATATTTTATTTGTGTACCATAAGCCTGCTTCGCCTTCGCATTGTTGTGCTGCGGGGCTTAGTGATAAGATTCATGCATTCTATTGCCCATATGATTTTTTTACAGTTTAGTACGTAAATTGAAGTAGCGCATGAAAGTGAAGCTCATACGCGAGATTAGAAAGTTATAGAATTTTAATAAAATATTTTTTACATGTTGTTATTAAATAGAAACAAACTCGGTAATTAAGAAATGTGTGGATGTGCGCCTGAAATTGGGAAAATCTATCTTCCTGTGATATTTATTGTAGTGTTAAACACGCTTGTGTCGCCGAGTAATAGCCATTTAACGGTAAAGTGGGAAAGGAAACAAGAACAAAAAAAAATATTGTAATGTAGTTCATTTAAAAACTTATTAAGTTTGATTGATTTTGATGTGTCATGCCCGAAAATGGCGAAGATTAAGAGGGCAGACTAATCTTCACCTCTACTTGTCCTTTTTCTTACATTTTCTATTATTCTTAGTACGAATACGTTGGTGCATTATTGTTAGTATTTAGTATTTGTTATAATTTGCTAAAGCTATGCAACGGGTGTTTTTTATGCGCACACAACTTTTTTCTTTGACAAAAAAAAAATATATAAACAAAAAAAAAGGAATGTTAAGAAATATGACTTTATTGAAACACACCAATTTATAGTGTGCGTCTTGATGTTGTTCCACAAATGGAGGAGCCTACAGTTTTAAGTCGGCTCCAAACGGCAAATGGTTTTTAATCAGAAGCTATTTCATGGCAGAAATACACTCGGAGGTTTGCCATTGCCCGCCGAGGGGCGACCACTATTAGAAAAAACTTTTTGTATCATTTTGACGTTTCATGTACGGAGTTTCGAACCTATGCTCGAATGGTAGCTACGCAGCAATCCATTCAGATACGGCTTGCAAATTTTATGGAATTTACTGTTCATAAATAATTTAAGTTTTATAAATAATTTCAAGGTTATTATAAAAAACAACTTAGTAAAAGTTTTAGACCATAGTGAAAATTTCTCTCGTTTAAATATCATTTAGTGCATTCAAATTATAATGAACGTGATGTATTATATATAGTCAGTGAATGATATAAATAATAAGGAAACATCAATGAAAAGTAAAATATCTCTCAACAAGTTATTAAATTATTGCAAGAATCACAGCATTTTCTATAATAATTTCCAATCTCTATAACATAGCAACCCTGCCTTTTACAGACCACATTAAACGTCAAAAAAAAAAATCATTTCATGCAAATATTGAATAATTGTGAGCAATACGCCTGTCTCAACAACCGAAGAGTCTGTATTCTACGCGCCGGTCAACTTCGATTATTTCTGTATTATTCGGTATTATCGACATTTTCTGTAAACATAAAAAATGCCTGAATGGAATCGACGAAACCAAAATTGCACGTAATTTCCTGTTATAAACACCGTTCACAATTTCAGCGGTCTGGCTAGCATTTTCGCCTTTATCAAAAAAAAAAAAACTGTAAAATTTTCTCTTCACTGACTTCCATTATTAACACCCTGTAACTTACTAGTGAATGGAACAAATAAAAAACAGCAAACGAGTTTATTAGTGTGAAATTTCACCTTGATAAGCAGTATAAACTTTACGAAGGGCATTTTAGCGCTTATTTGTATCCAAAACTAAGCAACAGAGAGTGGCGTCAAACTGCAAAATCTCCACTTTTCCCCCGAAAATATTTCTTCCGACATAGCATCACTATCATGAACATGAATCTGAACAACGACTGATTGGACGGCCGTAAGAACATGTGAAATGAGCGAGTAGAATTCCGCTTGCGAATGACCGATAACGTGGCAACCAAAGTTACTCCAACCTTATAATCTATCATCCTTGGATGTTAAAGTGCCGTCGCTCACCTATGGCTTAAACAACTTAAAACAATATATCCGAATTTTAGTTTACTAAAAAGCCACCGAAATGGGCTGACTAGCACTTTCAAGGTCTTGGCTTCAATGTCCACTGTGAACTCGAAGGTCAAGTGAAGTAAAAAGCGTTTTGCCTCCGCTATTCCATATAAAAACACACAGAATTTGTCTGATTTTTCAAATTCATCGCACGAGCCTCACTAACATAAAAAACTTCATCATATTGACATTATTCACGTACGAATTTTATAAATATCTATGAATACAAATTTCAAATGAGGCGTCGTATTTCAATTGTTTACAAAGTTAGCTGTCTGTTGTTTATTCTCTGCTTCACTTATTCGTACTCAGGCTGGTTTACTTGTAACAAGTTTTTTCATATGTAAAGTATGTAGGTATATTTGCAAACAAATTGTCAAAGTACAGCTCTCTGAATGAATAGGTGAACTGTTTTGTGTGGGCAAACGCCAAACTAAATTCGGAGCTAAAAAACCTAAACACGGAGCCAACAATACCGTAAATGGTGCGCACAACTGACACATAATTTACCGCTTCTTGGTTACCTGTATCAAGACTAACCTTCTAAGTATCAAATTGTTGCAATATTATTATACTAAATTACATACGAGGGTTTCCTTTTATATTTTGCGCCTTTGTGACACTATGCGTGATGCGCTGTAATTCGATATTTTGATCGTACTTTTTAGCATAAACTTATTTTTTCACTTACGAGCTTTATTTTTTCTTTTTTCAGTGAGTTGAAAAATTCATCTCGCCCAAATAGGTTAGGTTAGGTTGGTATGGTTGCCCAGGGAGGGAGCACACTTGGACGAAGAAGGATTCGTCCTTTGTGATACCATTGTCAAGGAAGTGAGGTGAAGGGAAGGAGCGATGAGGTGCAGGGAGAGGGCGGGGAGAGGTTGTGATGGAATGGTTAGGAGCGTGCGGATTATGAACGATGACTATGTGTGCGTAAACCGCTTTGTGCTGCTGATGAAACTCATCAGATTTTTAATGTCAGCGCCAGCTATATCAGCAGGCATGGCAAAGAAGTAAGAGCCAAGATGCCTGAATCTTAGCCCCGCCAGAGCAGGGCAGCTAAGAAGAAGGTGCTGAGATGATTCCACCTCATCCTCCATACATCCAGCACAAAAAGGACTCGAGGGGATTCCAAGTCTCACAACATGCACTCCTCGCGCATTGTGTCCTGTGAGAGAACCCACTAGATTGGAGAGCTGATATTTTGTCAGCCTCAGAAGCTCGTCCGAGCGCCTTTGGTCCACACGTGGCCAGAAGGATTTCGCGACTTTACACGTTTGTGTATTTGCCCAGCGCTCGCTGAGTTGGCGCGATGCCCATCTTTCCAGGAGCAGACCGCAGGTAGTCAGGGGATCCCAATTGTCTCCCTCCGCGGGGAAATCACCTCACATGTCCCTTGTCTATCCAGCTCATCCGCCTCACAGTTTTCCGCAATGTCGCTGTGACCGGGAATCCAGATGAGGCTGATGTCAAAGAATTCGGACGCAGTCGAAAGTGAGGTCAAGCATTCCGTGACCAATTCCGAATGCACCGTCATAGACCCGAGGGCCCTTATTGCCGCTTGGTTGTCGGAGTAAATATTTACTTTCTTGACTGTTAGTACGCATTTGAGCAGCAAATCAGCTGCCTCCTTGATTGCGGCTACCTCTGCCTGGAACACAGTGCAGTGGTCGGGTAACCTGAGTTTTAGTCTGATGGGGAGCCCTTCACAAAAGACTCCTCCGCCAACCTTTCCTTCCAACTTCGATCCATCCGTGAACAAGTTCACCAGGCCCTGCCCCCAAGTGTAGCCCTCCGTCCACTCTTTCCTTGACGGGATGTGAGTGGAGAATATTCCGGTTGGACTAAACGAGGGTATACACTGGTCTGTTGTCAGAGGGATGAACTCAAAGTTTCTAAGGATGCTTGAGTGCCCATAAGTGAGGTTGAGCTTATAGCTCCAGCTCAGTCTGATTGCGGTACGTGTAGCGGCAATTCTGTCTTCGATATCTACGGGTACCACATTTAACATTGCGTTGAGCGCCAGAGTAGAAGTCGTTCGAAGCGCCCCACTGATTCCAATGAGTGACGACCTCTGAACTCTCTCCAGCTTCTTCATCAATGTCGTCTTCTCTAGAAAGTTCCACCAGACTATGACTCCATATAACAAGATAGGCTTTACAATAGTATTATATAGCCAGAAAACTACTCTAGGCGAGAGGCTCCATCTTTTGCCAATTGCGCCCTTGCACCCATACAAGGGGATTGTTGCCTTCCTCACCCTTTCCTCAATATTGGGCTTCCATGTAAGCTTGCTGTCAAGGATAATACCTAGGTACTTCACCTTATCAGAAAGCATGGGAGGAGCGCCCCCTAGTGAGGGAAGTTGATCTTTGGGTATTTTATATTTCCTCGTAAATAGGACGAGCTCCGTCTTAAGAGGATTCACCGACAGGCCACAATCCGTTGCCCATCTAACAACTGCATTCAGATATCCCTGCATCAAGTTGTACAGAGTGTCCAAAAATGTTCCTCTAACAATTAGTGCCACGTCATCCGCCCAAATAACTCGTGGAAATTTTGGCTGTAGAATGAATTTCGTGAAAGCCGTACAAAAACTGTTTTTGTGCAACAAGCAATCGATGCTGTGCATCAAGTGATAAGGCAAGACCGTCATGTAACATGTCGCGAGATAGAGGCATCTTTGGATATTCGTGGGATCAGCCTGCACTCAATATTGTATAAACATTTCGACGTCAAGAAGATTTGTTTTCGCTGAATACCACGTAATATGGCAATTGCCCAAAAAAAAGAAGTCACCGTCACCGTTACAGCTCATATTGTAACCTAACTATTAAGGAAACTTAAAACAATCAATTCAGAGTAAACTACTAAACTAACCGCCGAACAAGAATCATTCTTCCCCAAGGCAAGGCTAGCTCTTACGTATCTGCATACAACTCACACAAGCTTTGAGATTTTGAGCACTCAAAAGATCCAATCAATAGGTCATCCGTCTTACTGCCCTCATCTGGTACCCAATGGTTTATTTTTCTTTCCGAAAATTAAAACTAAAATGAGAGTTCAACGTTTTCAAAGCCTGGGAAAGCTGTTGAAACCTTTAAACAGCTCGCTTTGGAGGTATCCACTGCTGAGTGGCAAAAGTGCTTTGAAAATTGATTCAAGTGAATGCAGAAGTGTATCAACTTCCAAGGAGAATATTTTTAGAAACAATAAAATCATTTGCATTAGGCAACTCTCGAATGAAGCAATCAATTTATTGGGAAAGTTTTGAGTGAGCGAGTTAACTCCAGCAATGAACCATTTGATTGACTATTTAAAACTACATTTTCAGTGGTCTAGAGAGAGTGGTTAAAGATACTTACACATATTTCATATACTTAATTTCTTTTTGAATACTATTCCTTTACTTTCCGATACAACTCGCAAACTTCTGCAACAAATATACGAAAAATATACAGTGGTCACACAATTTATTCGTACACTCACAGTTTACAAACAGACACCTGAGCACGATTTATGCAAAAGAACCAAATTTGCATATATTCCTAAAAAAATAACATATTTATTCAATATTTAAGGAACAAAAACTTCCAAATTCATCATCAATAAAAACCATTTTTCCTCCTACAGATGCAGATATGCAACCCCAAACCATTACATTTCCTCCTCCATGCTTGACGGTAGGAATGAAATTTTTCCATTTAGTTCTGCATTTTCTTTTCGCCAAACTTTTGGAAGGCCATCTGATACGGAAACATTAAATTTCGACTCATCACTGAATATGACGTTTTCCCAAAAATAATCTGCCTCATTTATATAGCGTTTGGCGAACTCCAATCTCTTCTTTCAGTTAATATCTGAAATGTAGGGCTTGCGGCGTGCCACTCTGCTATGATAACCAGCATTTTGCAGACAACTACGGACTGTTTGCGGGCTTACTTTTTTAGGAAAAGACTCTTGAATATTTCGGCATAGTATCGTGGAGGTTATTTTTGGATTTTGTGCGACTGATGCTACTTTGTTGCGTTCCTCTCGTGGAGTCTCAATATATGTCGCCTTCCGGCTTGGTGGTGATTAGCTTCCAATTTACCAGTATTAACGTAATTACCACTAACACTTTGCATCGTAGAATGCGATTTGCCAATTTCGCGCAGATACTTATTTTCCAAGTACAATTTAATAACAATTACCTATACGCATTTGTAATGGTAAATCCGCATTTCGTCCCATTTTGTCACTTTCAACCGCGATATTACGCGCAACTGAAACTGAATCGGCGATAAAAACTAATAAAAACTAATCTTATTTCGTTTTCAGCAATATTAGTAAAAAAAACGAGTTTTACTGTTACTTTTGCAGCAACAATATCATGACCTGAAAGTGTATGAATAAATTGTGTGACCACTGTACGTCAAACACCATTTTCGGGGAAACTTAAAAAAAAATGGAAATAAAAAGCGGCAAGCCAGTTCCAATCGGTCATGTTACAAGCTCTGGATTTCACTCCAGGCACTCCAATAGAAAAGTAGGTACATACCCTGCAAACCAACTACCTGCTATTTACACTGCTAACTTGTGGGTATCGTTCACCTGTGAAGTTGTGAGCTTTGTAGTAATTTTATATTCTACGCCGTGCAATTGCTACCCATGCTACCTACTTCCAGTCTATACGTGTGATGATTTTATTCGCTCGCACTAACAGAAATTTCTCAATACTGCTGTGCTGCTCTAATTGACATTCAAGTTGTGAATGATGTGGGTAACATGTAGTGAACAAAACCTTCTGAACTCATGAATGTTGTTGTTAACATGTAGTGAACAGAATTTCATGAACTAGTGAATTTCGTTGTTAACATGTAGTGAACAGAATCTTTTGGGCCGGTGAATGTTATTGTTAACTTGTAGTGAACAGAATCTTTTGGGCTGGTGAATGTTATTGTGAACATGTAGTTAACAGAATTTCATAGACTAGTGAATTTCGTTGTTAACATATAGTTAACAGAATCTCTTCAACTGGGTAATTTTGTAGGTAATACTTACGGATCCTATATACAATAATCCTTCAAAATTACTGAAACAAATGGTTATTTATTGAATATTATTTATTTAATGAATTATTTTAATATTTATTTAATTAATTTTTAGTTTCTAAAGAAAATTAATACAATATACAATAATTTTTTTAGTATGTTCTATTTATGTACAGCTATTTATATTAATTTACTATTTACATTATAAAATTACGTAAAGTTTTAGATATTTATTTTAATATTTACATTCTAAAATTAGGTTTTGGTGTTAGAAAATGAACATGAATTAAAGTAATTTAACATAATAAAATTATAATAATAATAATAATAAAATTATTTTAATAATTTTTATATTGCTGTATATAGTATCGCCGTTTATATTGCTGTACCTATAAAGTATAAAAAAGATGTTATTAATACAAAATGGAAAAGATTAAATTAGAGGTTTTATACATATTTCATGCACCAACCGTGCATATTTACATACAGTGTATGGAGTGCAAAGTATGCATGTGCATGCATAAGAATTTTACTTCGCAGTATATATGTATGTACATACATATATTGCATATTTAATTCATATACACTACGCAGCGGACTAAGGGAATATTAAAATAGTTAAATAATTTTCTTTACACATATTGAAAAGATTTGTTGCCCATAGCTATGAGAACACATATGTATGTATTTCAGGTTAGGATCCCCGCACTGATCCTGTATGGGTAACAAATTGCTTTTCAACCCTTATTTCTCACAAAACACACTGCGCAGTGTATGTATGGATGCAAAAGCTATGACCACCGGCACTGGTAACTATGCTGTTAAAACAACAACAACCACCGGCACTGGTCATGCTTTTGCACATTTTATAAGCGAAAAAGAATTTGTTTACGTTAAGCAAACTTACCAAAAGAAAGATACCCGCAAATTACCATATGCATATGCAAACAGAGTAGACGTGTTTTTTTGTGCGCTGCAATTATCTTTTATTTACTTGTGTTTTTGTGACCACCTATCTTATATAGTCTTTTGCTAATACGGGTCTCTTTGATCACTATCTAACTCCGTGGCCGTGAAAATAATTTAGTGTACGCTAAAACAAACAAAATCAGAAATTTTTGTGAATTTAAAAACAATTTGAAAAATTACCACCAGAGGAAAAATCACACGCCAAACGGTATCCACTCCGCAAAACAGCGCGAGCACTCTAAACAAAGCGAAGAAAAAAGGGAGCTCGCCACCTCCTTTCTGGCTTGAGCGGATAGAGGAACAACTCGAGCTGCAGAGAAGGAGCATCATCGAAGAGATTTCGGAACGAGTGAAAACATCTGAAGAGCGAGTAATGCAGCGGTTTGGCGAAATAGCGGCTGAAATGGCGAACCTGCGGAAAGCTGTGAAAACAATGGAAGAACGTGTGGGGAAAGCTGAAGCACAAATTCAACTGAACAGGCAACTTCAGGATGAAATCGCGGTACTGAAGACTCAGCTGGATGAGTGCCAAAATCATGCCGTCTCCAAAGATCTCATCTCAGACTCTTGTGAATACGTTTTTCTGAAAATAAAAATACATTTTATTAGTTTAAATAGATATACAATTCCAAAATTTACTAAAAATTGTTCAACTTACCTTTTTGCTTGGAGATTTTCACAGAATTAATTTTTGTATTTGACATTTGCAACTTGTTTTTTGCTGTCACTTTCGCACTCACTATAGTTAAGTTTAATAAGTATTCACGAAAATTATGAGATAAATATATGTATAACCCATCGAAAATGACAAAAGAATTAAATGTGATTGTGTGGGTATTATTGGAAAAATTGAGTGAATGTGTTGGTAAAATTGGAAAAACTGGTGAACGTTGGTTTGCAGGGTACATAAAACTCTTCGCCGCACAGAAAGAAAAATATCAAAATCTTGTTTGGAAATCCATATACTCGTACGAGTACACTGATGAGCACAAGACTGAAATTAGCACCTCCTTTGCAATAGTAACTCAAAATGGGGACATAATCAAACATGGTATACTGCACTCGATATTGTCGGTGTTTACGGCGGAAGCTGCTGCGCTGCTCGAAGCAGTTATCGACGTCAAGTTAAATAAAATAAAATGCATTCTGTGCTCAGATAGTCACTCGTGTATTGACGCCGTCGTATCACCAACCAATACTCAGAGTGGAATGGTGACCATCTGCAACGCATTAATATGCTGTTCCAACAAGAAAGTAGTTAATCAAACCATATCATATCATATTGGAATTCTTCTTGAATTGGTGCTGCAGTTTATTATCTACACATGACAATAAAATTGATTTGCTGCAGCACCACGCATTACCGCACGTTACAGCGCGTTACAGGAAAGGTTATCACAAAGTTACGAATCGCTTAATCGCATGTAATGCGAGCGTTATTTTTATATGACTTTTAGTTACTTCACTGATATGGAAAAATTCTTTTAGAGCCGATTTCAACAAATACTCCATGCGAGTTTTACTAAACGATGCAAAAGAGCAAAAGATCACAACGAGAAAAAGGAACCGAACATCAAAATGATATACATATACAGTTGAGGATGACGATGAAATGCTCTTAATGAAATCAAAAAGGCACGATAATGCAGTGGCCGAACGAGTGAGAACGAGGCGGAGCTTGATGGCGAAAGCAGAACTGAGTGACGATTCAAGTTAATAAAGGGTTTTCCAATATCAGGTGTTATTTTGAATAGCCCGCTATTTCGGTAGATGTCACTTTTGAAGCTGTCATTTTTTGGTAGAGAGTAGAAACTACGTGATTAATAAAAATGGAACGATACACGCTTAAACAACGATTATTAAAATTCACTATAAAAATGGTGAAAATTTGGCAGAGTTGGTTCGTAAAACTCGAACATTTTTGGGTCATCCTGAAGCACCTTGTCGGACCGCAATACAGAAATTGGTGACAAAATTCGAGCTGTAGGGACAAGTTAGTGATGTGAAAAAATGTCGATGCATGTCAGTAGTCGTATCATCGGCAAAGAGCTAAGAATCGACCATAAAACTGTTTTAAACCATTTGCGCATTGCCATTTACAAATTTAAGGCAAAAATATGAATTTCTTTTTCCCCAAATTAATATTTATTTGTATTGTGTATTTCATATCATAGTTAAAACATATTAAATATAAACAGATATTTCTTTTCCGCAGCCCAGAAATATAGCCCACCACAATTATCCAGTGGAGGAACACTTAGTCCACACCAGCGATGGATACTTGCTTAACATTTATCGCATACCAGCCCCCGCTCAATCACTACCCATCGAAAGAAACAAAGTGGTACTACTACAGCACGGTTTTACACTCTCCTCCGATGTTTGGCTGTTGCGCGGCCCCAGCGCCGATCTGCCTTACCTACTTGCCGACGCCGGCTATGATGTTTGGCTGGGCAACCACCGCGGAAATCATTATGGGCGCAGACACAGCAGCTTAGATCCCAACATCGATACACACCACTTCTGGAACTTCACTTGGCATGAGATGGGTTACTATGATCTAGCCGATACGGTGGATTATATACTCGCACTAACTGCGCAAGAAGCATTGCACTATGTGGGCTACTCACAAGGCGGAATGGTGGCGTTGGTGCTCTTGGCAACACGTCCCGAGTATGCGTTGAAATTTAAAACGTTGCAATTTACTGCGCCCACCATATATATGAATGATATCTACGTACCGCTGCTGACCACTTGGAGCCATAAACTAGTTGAATATTTCGGTAGTTTCTTGGACTGGTGGGGCTATGCTGAAATGTTGTATTTTGGGCGTTGGAGTGCGCATCAGCGCTTGTGCAAGACGTTATGTGACGACGGTGGGTGGTTGAGGTCGATCTACATAAAAATATATGGCTTGATCGCAGGTAATGTGGATGCAGATGAGAATTATGAGGTGAGGAGAGTGTGAATTTCGAGTGCATTGTTCATATATACTCGTATGCCAGTTTATATAATATATTATTTATGCCCTCTAGCATATTCTAACCGACATGTGTGGCACGGTTCCCGTGGGTGCTTCGAACAAACAGCTGCTGCATTATATTCAATTGCACCCCTCCGATGGCTTTCAGCAATTTGATTACGGCAGTGCGGTTAAAAATCTACGTCGATATGGTCAACCTTCACCGCCCATCTACAATTTGAGTTCTATTAAAAACTGTGTAACGATCTACTATAGCGAAACGGATTTTATGTGCCCAGCGAAAGGTGTACGTAGGCTTGGCAAGGAGCTACAATGCGCGGAATTGTATCAAATGCCTTATGCGGCTTGGAATCACGGCGACTTTGTATGGTCCCGACATGTGCGAGAGGCATTACATGAACGTATCATAGCGAAGATAATTGGATGGGAGGAAAATGAGGAGCGGGAAATTATGAAAGCATAAAATGGGAGGAAAATGAGGAGCGGAAAATTATGAAAGCATAAAATTAACAAAAATGTATGTAGTAACTAACATACTCGTATTAGAACAAATAATGGTTTACCTAAGTGCGTATGTATGTATGTAGATATGTATTGTAAATAGTAAATTTATATGTAACATTTATTTTTATTGCTTTAGATTTTTATTGAATTTGACTGGAATAAATTTAAAATAAAATCGAATATTGCAAAACTGTAAGCACTACTAAAAATAATAGACTACTATATACAGGGTGGTCCATAAAGTCTTTCTTAATCATATGTTATTTTGACACTGACAGCTCTTTCTCGCTCGAAATTTTGACAGAAAGTCAATGTTATATGTCCACATATGAGCATCGGAAAACCCGCAAGTGATCGCCAAGAAGCCTATGCATTCTCAGAGAGAGCGACAAATTTAGTGCGCATTTCGGAGCGGTAGATTGATAGACCAATTTTTTTTTTAAATGCTGCTAGAGACGTCATTTCGGTCAACGGTGAGCACTACAGAGGCTCGATGAACAATTTTTGTTTCCACATATTTATGACATGGACGATGACACCAACGATATTTTGCGTGCCAATTTCAGTAACGGTGTCAGCTGTTTCGGCGATGCCAATTGGCCACCTCGGAGCTGTGATTTGACGTCATTCGACTTTTTTGTAAGGTGTCATGAAGTACCGATGTTATGCGCATGAATGTGGGATTACAAAATTTGTCTATGTGGAGTAAAATTATGGGAGACGTAGGGAACTTGACAACTCAACTCTGCTCGCTCAAATCACACGTATTCTTACGCTCTTCCAAACAGTCGCTGGTTAGATGGCAAAAAAATAACGATTGATTTCTTCGTAAATTACCAACACAATCTCATACAAACTGCTGTGATATTCCTTATTACGTCAGCAAATTATTTGATTCCTTGAAATGCGCTGTTTGTTGTTGGTTACACTTTTACTTTCTACACATCGTATGTGATGTGAATAATCCATTAACGATTCAGGCCTTCAAAGCGTATTTTGAGCACGTCATTCGAGAGATAGAGCGAGAAACCGTCACAGAAGTTTTGGGAAACTGGCTTAATAGGTTGGGGTGCTGTGAAGGCAATCGAGGCAGCTGCATGAATGAAAACGCATTTCAAAAACAATGATAATGTTTTATCTTTCGAATAAACCAAAAATATACCGCAAAAATGTATCTTTCAATAAATTATTAATGTACAGGGTGAACGATATGAAGTGTTACCAACTTCACACTGCTTTTATCTGTAAAACAGCTCATGACATCAACGTCAAAATTGTTCTAATGACAGTTCAATATTTTGTTTATAAGCCATCAAAATCATTTGCGTCTCAGTTTCGTTGAATTTTTTTTTTTCTGTGATGGAATTCAAACGTAATAGTGTGATTGCATTATATTTGGCTGGAAAATCACAACCAGCTATTGTTCGTGAGCTCAGCCACCTCAAAGTGAATAAAATGTTTGTGAATCGCACTATAAAACGTTACAATGGTACTGGTAGCATTGCAAAGCGCTATGGAGGTGGACCAAAAAAAAACCGCAACAACGCCAAAAATGGTTCCGCTCGACTTGAATGAAATCCACGTCGGAGTGGAAGAAAAATGGCCAGAGAACTGAAAATATCGCAAGACAGCATTCGACGCATATTGAAAAATGAGCTCAAGGTCAAGGCTTACAAGTTCTAAAAAGCACACGATCTTTCACCTCAGCAAAAAAGAAGTTCGGAGCGAAAGAGCAAAGGAGTTGTTGCGCTTGCACGAGTGTGGCGAATATCCTAACATTGTTTTTTCTGATGAAAAAAATCTCCCAATTGTGCAGTTCATAAACACTCAAAACGATCGTGTTTACTTGACCGAACGCTCATACGAGAATTTGAGCTTACGTATGGCCACTCGAAGCAATTCCCCATCGCAAGTAATGGTTTGGGCCGCAGTGACCGCTGATGGACGCTCTCCGATCGTTTTTATCGAGCCTGGTGTCGAAGTGAATGCGACTTATTATCGGGAAAATGTTTTAGAAGCTGCTTTAGAGCCGTGGACACGCAAACATTTCGGTCGTAGACCATGGACGCTCCAACAGGACTCGGCACCCTCTCATAAAGCTTGTGTGAACCAAGAATGGTTAAAAAATCATGTTCCATACTTCATTTCGTCCACACAATGGCTTTCGAATTCGCTAGACGCGAATCCGATGGACTATTCCATCTGATCCACTTTGAAGAGCAAGGTGAGGACTAAAAAATATGCCAGTAGGGATGCGCTGAAAAAAGCGATTATACGAGAATGGGCCAAAATACCTCAAGATCGCATTCGTGTAGCATGCAACTCATTTTTGACCGTTTGAAGGCTATATTCGAGGCAAAAGGTGGTCATATCGAGCTAAAGTGAATATATGTATGTTAAAATTGTTTATAATTTTTGAACAATTTTGTCTTTGAAGTGAATAAAAACTAAATTCCCACAAAAAAGTTATGGTGTTTTGAATAGGTAACAGTTCATATCGTTCACCCTGTATAATACTAAAACTAATACGAGAACGAGTACTATCTGCCAGGGCTTACAACTCAATAGTTAAAAAAAGAGTCTGTGCTATTATTAGCAAATCATATTAAATCACAGTTAATTTACAATATTTTAAAAATTTATTTAAAGCAGTAATCAGAAGAACAGAAAGTTTGCTGGATTCGTAGTGTTTCTTCCTGATACTTTCTAAGGCGCAACAATCGGTTAAAAGATGGTCAGCTAACGGGTTATTACCGCAAAACGAGCAATGTTGTTGGGTACAACCTGTAAAGAATATCTTTCGAATAAACCAATAATATACCCAATATAATTTTTGGAAATTTTTAAGGCGAAACTACTTATACTACATATATGGATCCACCCGCACTTCAAGCTGGCGTGCTTAGGTCAAGCTTTGGCTCCAATGTTCGGTGTGTATGTCAATGTTGTTCTACAAATGATGATTGCTACAATTTCAAGCTACCTCCAAATGGCCGATTGTTTTTTGTGAAAACGAGGCTTGCCATTGCACATTGCAGACTTTAACAACTGTCTAGGAAGTTGAAACGGCTGATCGATCAGAAGCAAGCAGAATTGGTAAATGGAAAGGCTGTTGTCTTCTATCAAAAAAACACAAGGTCAAGCATGAAGTTCTAGAAGCTCGCATAGGAGGTTCTATTGCATACCCCGTATACACCTGCCACCAAGCGATTATCACCTTTCCAAGCATTTAGCAAATGTTCTTAAAGGAGTGGATGTAAAACTTTGCTCCTGTCATTTTGTCCCAACGTGTTATTTTAAAAAAATTGATTACGTATTTACGCTGCGAAATACACTCCGTCAATTGTTTTTACGTTTTTCTATCTTTGGGGTAGGGTACGTACTCCATGGTGATTCATTAAACGATCCATTTTTTGACTTCTTGACAAGAGCGAAAATATCAGCCACAGAATTTACTATGTATCGAAACAACTGAAAATCCCAAGAGGTAATATCTAAAGAGAGTAGGGCGGGTGAGGCACGACATCTCCGTTCAATGAGACTAAATATATCTTCCTATCCTTTGCGACAGGAGGCTAACTTTGCCGTGTCTCGCTAATTAGATACAATGGCAATTTTTCTTTCGATGCCCGGCTCAAACGCATTAATTGCAATCGAAACTGGTCCTGCGCCTTGATTTCTTTCAGTCTTAATAGCTTCTCCGAACTCTATCCAATCTCTCAAAGCGAAACGCCATTAAATTTGGAGGGCCCCAATTAAGTGAAATCAACCATCAAACCCTTTGACCAAAAACAAAAAAAAAAAAAATGAATAAAAATCCGAGCACAGTGTTATAGTCTTATCGTAAGTATATAAGAGCATTCGCAGAGCTGAAGTTGTAGTTTTCTTCAAATTAAAGAGGAAAATCAAAATTTCCCGAAATGGTGAGGATTCGACATGAATGCTGACATATTTGACAGAGAACACAATTATGAAGAAATCCTGAGGCTATTTTGGGGTTATGCCCATAGATGTCCAGGTATACTATAAAATATTTGAAATCTGTCTATTTCCATTAGCTCTTACCACTCCAGCTTTCTGTCGCAAACCGGTGGAACAAATGTTGTAGACCTAATACAAAACTGGCTTGTAAAAATTAGTTGCACGATTTCTCTTTACAAATGGATTCGCAACTGTTTCATAGGCCGAATGGCAATATTTTCGAACATTTTCGTAAGGTCAACATATAATGAGATGACATAGATATATATTTTGTGCATTTTTTTCTTCTTCTCGAAATGGCAACACGAGTCGTTAGACCATTCCCCGAGCTGTGTGCAGATGGCTTCGTAGTCTGCAGTGACCCGTGAGATTGTCTAAAAACTTTTTTAATTTGCTATTTGGGAGGTTTATAAGTTCTTGAAACCTTTTAAGATTTAGTGCTCCCAGTGAGGTGTTTGAGTGCTCAAACCTACAGAGTAGAGCCAGTGTAAGTTCCGTGTTCTTTGTTCTCTTCTTATGAGGTTTCCTTCGTTGCTGTGTTGTCCCATCACCAGAAAGGGATAAGGTCCCATTTAGAAGCCACAATTTTTTTTGGTCATTCGATCAGCTACTTCTTTTCCTCCCATGGGATCTGCAGAAGCTGAAGGCAGTTGCACATTCCTCGAGAGTTTATCCCTTGTATGGAGTGGCAATTTTACCTCATAGGATAATAAATCATTGAGTGTAGCATGACTTCACTTAGGTTGGCAATGCGTTCAATGTAGAAATTTCTCTGCAGATTTTTATTTTTGTACAAATTACCTGCCACAACTTCCGCACAACTCAATTTACATTACGAAAAAACTATCTTGTTTTTTCATAATATCACGACGTCAGTTGTAATCCGTCATTGTCTTCCATGACATATTCTTGATCCCAGCAAATACTTAGCATAAATTTCGAACTGTGGATTCGGATTTTATAGAGCTTGACCACCAAACCTACAGCTTGGACTTGGGACCCAATAATTTGCCCTTTTTTATATTTAAAGAACAAAGATCTTTGGAAGACAGTGAATGGCAGACGGCCGCTACTTCAGCAGTGTCAATTATGATTGACGTACGAAGCCATTTGCAAAAATTATAAATCTTTCGATAGAGTGATAAATTTTGCGCCACTTTGTATAAACTATTCTGAAAGTCTATTTCACTTGAAGAGGATTACATTGAAAAAAAAAATGTGTATAGTATTCATTAAATATCTCAGGCCGCGAACTAATCAGACGCACCTCGTATTCATCAAGCAAAAATTAGAAAAAAGGATAGCATAGAAGCTTCCTTTATTTTGTGTCAGTATTCTAGATTATCTTTAAGGTCAGCTATTGGCTTTAATTTTTCTATTTATATTAAATTTAGTTTATCTATTCGTAGTTTTCATTATTTACATATGCATATAAGTATATATTTATATTATATTTAAACTTTTTTGGTCGCGCGTCATTAGTTTTTCAAAGTTCAAGTTCACAATGCGCTATGACGATGAAAGTATAGTAAATACGATTACTAAACTGAATGCGAAAAGCTGACAGAAAGTAAAAAAAAAATAAATTAAAAAACAAAAATAAATTTAGAAAAAATTCTCACTCGTTAAAAATTGTTTGTAGAAATGTATGGGTATTTCTGTATTGTTCAACAGTGACAAACAATTTTTAACAAGTCTGCGAAAGTAGTTCATTGTCAACGCCATAAACTTTTATTTAAATTTGTTCTCTTTCCGTTTTTGGATATTTGGTTGGTGAAATGGCGGCGTAACCGCTGCGAAGCTTAAGTATGAATGTCGCTGCATTTAGTATTCAGAAGTGTTGACTTTTCAACAGTAAATACATGCAAGTTTAGAGAATACAGCAAAAAAGTTACAAGGCACGGTGATCGATCTAGCGAAAATCTTGGTCATAAAAAATAAGTGGGAAGATAGAATTCGATATTTATAGCGACGAACACAAGCACGGCTCTGCTACCAGTGTCTGGTGAGCTGAAGCAGATTGAATATTTTAAAATGTAATTTGTTTCTTGGAAAACCCCGGACCTTCTCCACTCTGCCACGATAACGCATGGTACCAAGATAGAGCGAGACTCATCGCTTGTGAAGACAATAGGTCAGCTCAGCTCTACAGGTTGGCTGTAAGCAAAATCGGTGAGGTTTGGCCGGGGTCCAAACTCGTAGCAGTGAGCAAGGCAGAAATTCGAAGCAGACCAGGAGCTCGAGTATGGATTCCGTCCAAGGCGGCGGAGCCGGAGGAAATAGAGCAGATCTTTAGATCATGCAATTGTGACTTGCAAACACATAATTGGAAGGTAGGGAGGATTAAGCAGCCAGTAAAAAGTAGAAGGCAGGTGTTGTTGCGGCTGTGCAATACTTTTTTGTTTAAAAGCTTTGTGAATACTATTTACGAGGCTGTGCACCTGCTCGATGGTACCGTGTGCCTTTCCAAAGTTGAATTGATGATTTGGAATTAATTTTCGGATTTCAATTATGGGCATCATCACTATTTTTCTTTTAATTTATCTGTAACCACCTGAGGTACTTGTGTGTGTTGTCATTTGGTGAGAGAGGATGTTGAGTTCCTTGCAGCAACATGAAATCATTTTTTGCTGAAGCGATAGACTTTTTCAAAATAAACGCCTACTAATTTGTACCAGCCATTTAAGGGGGAAGCCTGGTTTATGAGGTCTAAAAATTGCATCTCTTTGCGATTTTTTTTTAAGGAGAAAATTAATTTAGCACTGCAAAGTTTTTTCTATCTTTTAATGAACATTTAAAAAGTATAAAAAAATTTTGTACTGGTTAAAATAAGTTGAAAAAAATGTTTAACATAGAAATTAGTAGAGCGCTGCAACGCTGGAGTTTCCAACTGGCGTACAAGATACAGCTCGTAATTATTATCTAAAGCAAAAAACTCAAATGGATTTCTAATTATCATGATTTTTTATTCTAGAGGAACTAAGAAAACTGAGAGAAATTCCAAAATTTCAACTTTTTGGAGGTTTTAAAGGAAAAAATACCTTTCTATAAAAAAAAATTCACTTCAACTTGGTATAAAAATCTTGAAAATTTTTTTTTTTATCTATTTTATTAGTTCAAATAGAAGAGAATTTAATACTGAAGGGAACAAGCTATGATTCATTTTAAAAGGCTCATTTATTTTTTTTTATTCATGTACGCCAATTCAAAGAAATCATAAAAATGAAAAGTCGAGAAAAGAAGATAAAATTTGTACTATAGCTGTCCGGTCACAGCGTAACTACCTAACGCTCGCCTACCTTTGGCTTTGTATCTACGGAAATATTGAGAATTAGGCTCTGTAACTTTGTGTGAATACTCTGAAATATATTAGGAATCGCTTAAAACGAAAAAAAAAAAAATTGATTTTTTGACCTTATAAGCCAGGCTCCCCCCTTAAGTTCTGATTTTTAATTTTGATTGATTTCCAATTAAAAAAAAAAAAAATTTTAAATGATTTTCAGCCCACATTATGCATCTAAAAAATCGTGCGCGATTTTGTTTGTACCATTAAAAATAATAAAATTATAAACTACGCGAAAATCTCTTTTTTAGTCAGGTTTTTTTTGGTAAAATTACCCACCGTGCAATGAAAAGTGGAAGTGTTGAAGCAGTGAAGGAGCATCAATGATGAGTTAGTTGGAAAAAGTTCATACTTGTTTGCACGCGTACTAAAAGAGCGCACATTCCTATTACGGATGGCAATCCCGAGATCCCGGGCTGTTTAGGAGTTTTAGTTTCTTCCATGGCATATGAAATGGAGGCAGGAAACCTCCTTTTTATACCAACATTGTCTCAAATTTTTTAACGGATATGGAAATGTACGAATGTTAGAACAATCTACCCCTTCTGTAAACAGTTCTACCGACTAAGTTAAATTTTTATTGCAACACAAGTTAATGTGTATTAAAAAATACTTTTTCCGCTTATTCCGAGTTTATAAAATATAATATACCTATGAACAGCTTTCAACCACATAATTTGAACATAAATAAATTATTTTACTTCTTTGCACTGAACGTTTTTTGTAAGTAACCGTAAGTTACTTATCAGAGATGTACACACGAGGTGTGTTCAAAAAGTATCGGGAATTTTGTGTTTTTTCAAAAATTATTAATTTATTCATGATCATCTATTTTGTCCCCTTCAAAGCAATCCCCATGAGATATTATGCACTTGTGCCAACGTTTTTTCCAATCTTCGAAGCACTTCAAAAATCATTTTTTTATCTTGTTTAGGTCCTCCTTTTTGATGCCGTCTTAATCTCGTCAATCGTAGCGTAGCGTCGTCCTTTCATGGAGCTCTTCAGTTTCGAGAACAAGAAAAAATCACAGGAGGCCAGATGTGGGGAATGCGTCTTCTTCCCTATCCGTGCAGATTGGCCAGTTTGGGGAACTGTCATGGCCGAATCTATGGAGGTATTTTCGAAATACTCCGTGCCCTGAAAGAAATTGGGTTAGGTGGAAGTTTGTTTCCCCATGCTTCCTTTCTAACCACGTCGTAAGGATGGGTATTAGCCCATGCGTCCATCTACCTTTCGGTTATCTGTTCCACCGGTCTTGCCAGTGGGCGATCGAACGACGTCTTTCTTCCTCTGCAATAGTTTTACGACTTGCTCTACTGTCGTGTTCAGATAGCCTTAAGTACACTCTCTGCATTTCTTTCGCCAAGATGTCCACGGGGACTAGCCCTGCTATAACGAAGGAAGCATCATCCGAAATTGTACGGAAGCCGCAGATAGTTCGCAAAGCGCTTAGCCGATAGACGGCTGTCAGTTTTTTTGTGAAGCTATTTAAGTTCAGTGCATCAGCCCAGATCGGTTCGGCATACAAAAGAACCGAGCTGACTACCCTGCTATATAGCATTCTTTTGCTGTGGCTAGGTCCGTCATTGTTTGGCATGATTCGCGACAGGCAGACCTGCACACTCGATGCCTTCTTTACAGCGTACTCCAGGTGTGTTTTGAAGTTTAAACGGCTGTCAACTATCACTCCTAGGTATTTTATAGCAGGTTTTGAAGTAATGGTTACAGACCCAACATTTACACTTATAGTTTCTACTATCTTCCTGCTGCTTATTAGAACTACATCGGTCTTATGCTCAGCTAATTCCAGCTTCATAGACCTTAGCCAAGTCTTGATCCTGCTTACTGATTCGCTTGCGATCCTCTCAATTTCGTGGATATGTTTTGCTACCATTACCACCGCGATGTCATCCGCGAATCCAATGACTTTAGTTCTGGGGGGCATATTCAGTCTTAGAACCCCGTCGTACATTAGGTTCCATAGCAGTGGGCCCAGAACTGACCCTTGAGGAACCCCTGCTGATACGATATACTCCTCAACGCCTTTGTCACTTCTATACCTCAGTTTACGGTCCCTGAAATAGCTCTCAATTATTTTGATTATATAACTAGGCGACCCTATTTTTGCGAGGGTTTCTAGTATACGCTGCCAACTAGCTGTGTTAAAAGCATTTCTAACGTCCAGAGTTACCACAGCGCAGTATTCTTTTTCCCGCCGCGCCATCTCTTGCCTTCAATGGCTTCTGTTGCTAAATCTACCACGCATTTGATAGCATCCACTGTTGAGCGGGATTTTCTGAAGCCAAACTGGTAAGTGGATAGAATACCTTTGTCTTCAGCGAAAGACGACAGCCTGTCGCAAATAATTCTCTCCAGAATTTTCCCCATTGTGTCTTAGACATATTGGTCGGTAAGACTCGGGCTCGCCAGGCTTTTTGTTGCCCTTGGGTAAAAGCACAAGTGTTTGCTTCTTCCACCTCTTTGGGAAAGTGCCTTCGTTAAGGCACGTTTGGAAGACTGCTTGAAATATGTCCGGACGTTTGGAAATTGCTAATTTCAGGGCTCTATTTGGTATGCCATCTGGGCCTGGAGCTTTCTTAGGCTTTATTTTATTACACGCCGCCTGGAGTTCTTGCTCGGTGACACGAGGGATGTCGCTTGCTTCGTGTTGTATGCAGGATGGCAAAATGTTTTCGGATCTTTGAGGAAAAAGAGTAGTAACAATTTTGCGCAGCCTAATTGGGCAAGTAATTTGGGGTGTGTGTACGCTTTTCGCTTTGGATAATACCACCCGGTACGCGGTGCCCTAGGGGTTGATATCAGCTTCCTCACAAAGCTTCTTGAAACTTTCTTGCTTGCTAGTTTTAATGGCTTTTTTTAGCGCCTGCCTGGCTGATCTAAGGTTTTGAACATTTTCAACAAAGTCAGGTCTCCCTCTACTGCGCTGCATCTTGCGTCTAGCGCGGAGGCATTGAGATCTTAGTGATTTGATATTTTCGTTCCACCAGTAGCATGGGTATATGTGTTGGTGCATTACTCGCCTGGGCATGGAGGCGTCGCAAGCTTCTCTTAGTCCTTCTACTAGGAGTTTCGTCCTATTCTCAGCAGAACCAGCAGGGGTTTGTAGTTGCTCAATCATATATGTTAGGGCTTCGCTATCAAGCATCGCGTCCTTCCACTTTGGACCTGTCGGCTTGGGTGCAATTTTAAGCCTCCTTTCATTGATGTCCATTATGATAGCTTGATGGTCACTGTGCGTGTAGCCTTCACTCACCCTCCATTTGATCTTTTGAGCAAGGGAATCATTTGCCAGGGTAATATCTATGACTGACCCTATTCCCATCTTACGGTAGGTGAAAGTTGACCCGCTATTTAGAACAGTAATGTGGAGAGGAGCGAATGCTTCAAGAAGCATCTCTCCTCTTTTGTTTGTGCGCCGGCTACCCCATTCGGTTGCCCAGGCGTTGAAATCGCCCGCGGTGACTGTGGCATCATTAGTGTGTTGTTTTTGGCCAAAAAGTCGCGCGCACTTTTTTCGGCCAATAACATTTTTTTCACTACGTCAATTTTTTCGTCTATTGTTGCTGTGCTCGTCGTTCACACCTTCTCGGCCTTCTGAGACCATTTTGTACCACCGATAAACGTTGCTTTGGTCCAAAGTAGCTTCTCCGTATGACACAGCCAAAACTCGGAATACATCCGCGCACTTAATTCCGTTTTTCACACAAAATTTGATACAGGTTCTTTGATCCATCTTTTTGAATAGGTCAAAATCGAAGACGAGCCGAAACACTCGCAAGCAAAGCAGCTGTTAACAATTAACTGAGCATTCAAATGGCCGAACTTGTCGGCATGAGTGAGAGACATGAGTACCAACATATAGCCACAAAAAAATCGAAATTCGAGTATACGCAACTTGAGAAAATTTAAAATTCGCTATACTTTTTGAACACGCCTCGTACTCTTTCTCTTATGCACCCCGACTGCAATCATTTCTTCTTAATTGTGCTGCAGGCAAATTAGTCTGCTCCAGTGAGGCCTTTTGTGATATAAAAACAAATAAAATATATTTGAGATCTGCCTATCTCTATGAAATTTCATGAAATGGAGATTCGGTCTTTGACCTTAAGGTCTATAGTGCCCCAAATTTCAGTTAGTTAGTATTCAAAAATCCCATTAAATATATTTCTGTTAGTAGGAAAAAATGTTTGAAAGAATAATACAGAGCGTTGTAGTGACAGGAGTGGTGCGTATGTTGAAAGTGACAACAAGGTAATATGTGAGAAGCGAACAAAAAATGTTTTACAGAGTCAGTTACACTCGCTTACACCTCGCATAAACTTATATCATTTGCAAAGTCCGTGTATAAATAGAAACTACTGAAATGTTTGGAGTAAGCTTTTTTTTGTTTTTTCACATAGTTTCTTTTTATTCTTTTACACTTCGTCCAACGCTGTTCTAGTTTGTTGATCGCTTTTGAATTTTACGATTTATGCAGTTCTGAAGAATAGTCATTCATTTTTGCAATCACCTCCTCGTTTGTATGTATAAAATCGCTTTCCCTTCAGTCATTTCTTCAAATTGGGGAACAAATATTAGTCCGAGGGATCTGAGGCTGTCAAGTCTGGAGGCATGAAACGACTTCGAACTCTATTTCCATAGATTTTGTGAGCAGAATTGCTGAGGCGTGAGCTGGTGCATTATAGTGATGGGAATACAAACTCACTCGATTTCCTTGACTCAAACGAATATCAAACACAAAGAAATAGATCGAAACTTGTTATGCCCATTCCAAGAGATTATTATTATTATTAAAAGGCCATTACGCACTGCGACCAGAGCTGATCTATTGTGAAAGGCCTATTTTTGTAACCCTAGAGTTTTAGGCTTTTTAAAAATTTTAACACAATTTTGGGTTTGTTGTTCCAAAGATTGCATGGAGATACTAAGATACCATCAAGGTGATGAAGTCTCTGTCTGCCCAACGCAGGACATTCACAAAGCACATGTTCTGAGCTTTGTATGTCCAATTCGCAAAAGCGGCAGACATTGGTCTCAGATAGACCAATATTATTTAGATGATACCTCAGGCTGCAGTGACCTGTAAGATATCCTGTTAAAAGACGCAGATCTACTCTACTTAGTGCGAGAAGCTTGTGAGATATTCCTTTGTTGGGACTTAGGAATAGTTTGGCTTGACGCTGACCAGCACAGTTTAGCCAGTGTGGAGCAAATTTTCTTTCTTCCCATTTCCTAAGGAATTCATTAATGTGGCCTTTTGTTAGTCCACAGAAAGGCTCAGGACCAGTAGATTGCATATTTGCTCCTTGTTTTGCAAGGTCATCAGCCATTTCATTTCCCTCATGTCCCGGAATCCAGCCTAGTGTTACTATGTTGAGGTTCCCTAACTTGTTGAGAAGGTTTAGGCAATCATTTACTAATTTAGAGGTGATAGTTGTTGATAGAAGGGCTTTTAGAGCCGCTTGGCTATCTGAAAGTATGTAGATGTGAGTACCTCTCATTTTCCTGCTAAGGCATTATCTCACACATATTTCAATGGCATGTATTTCTGCCTGGAATATTGTTGGGTATAATCCCATCGGAATCGATTTTTTGAATTTAGGCCCATTGATTCCTGCCCCTGTTCTACCATTTTCCAATTTGGACCCATCAGTAAAAAGAGATACTACATATTAACTGAACATAATATCGGTATGATATCTCTGTCTTTGCACGGACTTTTCAAATGACTCTCGTACAGTTGTTACAATACGTTACTCAAATGTTTTTTGTGCTTTATGTTGCGATATTCACTGGAATCATTTGTAATAGCTTACCCCTTGCCTAACCTTACCAAAATTCGACAAGGTCAAATAGGAAGAAAAAATACCTATGAAAGAAGGCCACTCTACTCTACGACGCACATCTTCTACTTAATAATAAATCCTTTGTAAAATTTCTGATTTCATGCCATTTTTAACTGCTTGGAATCCAGTCATTCGAAAATGTAGACATAGTCGAGTGTGGCTAAAAGCAAACAATCAACTAAATACACAATACACACATACTTACACAACTATGGTATTTACAAATAGGCGGTTACAATATTAGCCATAGCTATAAATCATCACTGACACAACGAGCTACTCGCCCATAATTTTGTGTCCAACCACACACCGCACGCAGCAGCCAAGGCGTCCAAAATCGCTGTCAAAACAAAAAAAAAAAAAAAAAAAAAACTACTCCTGCTTCAAAGTCAGGGGTGAGCGAAAGTAGTAGGAAACGGGTGTGTAAGAAATAAGGAAATAGAGAAATCTTCATGCAGAATCATACACGTGCCGAAGAGAGGCAACCGAACCGAAATTGAATAGACCACAACTTGGCGAGACCGCGCGTAAATGCAGTTGACACAAAATTTATTGTCGTCTGCTTTTGAAAAAATAGCGAAATGAAAAAAGGAAAAAGCAATATGTAGCGCGTGTAAATGTGGTTGACCTCCTAATGAGCGGCAAAGTGCCTAAATTTAGGCAAATATATTTTGAGTATATGAAATTGCATAGAAATGTGAAACTCTGGCAGATTTTTTATGAGCTAATGATTAATGTTCAAGGGCAAATGTCCGTTCGGAAAATTGTTTGCTGTTCGGTATCATAAATGTGATTAATGAATCATCGAAAAATAATAATTTGATTAATTTGGCTTAAGAAAAAGATGCGAAAAATCAATCACTAAACAAACATAGATAAAATATTATAATAAATAGTGATGGTGGAATTACAAAGTGTGCTAATCGGCAAATCGTGTGCATGCTTTTGAAAAAATTATCGGATTTCCATCAATAACCACAGTTCAGTATTTAGTTTCATTCATAAAAAAATGTACAGTAACGCTGAATGGGCATAAACTGCGCGGTTGCTTAATATTGGAGGATGCAGTTATAATTTGATTCATTATAATTGTTTTTTTTTTTTCAATTTAATTATATTCAATACTAAGAAATTTTACATTACTCAACAATACACTCGAGAAACTGAAAAATTATTCAATAAAAACGTTTTTTTTTCAAGGATACATATAAGCATGTCAAGCCAACTGCCCAAGAAAATAAATTTTTTCGACTTTTCGGTTTATTATATTAGGTGTGGCTATTAAATAACAAGATCGCCGTCACACGCTAGCGGCCTCCAGTTATTTCGGCAGGTAGCTTCTGTTACTAATTCAGTTTGGGGGCCTTCGGCTTCGGTACTGCACAATTTTTCTCTGCTTTGTGAGTCTTCAACAATTGCTGATCCCCCATTGCTCAATTGAGGCATTTGGCAATGGCTAAAGTCCATGAATTATTGGCGCAGTCAGCGTATTAACCAGATTTGGCCCTTAGCTACGTCCATCTGTTTCCAGACCTAAAAGAAAAATGCATGCGTGGAAAGTGTTTTTCATCAAATAATGAGGTCATAAAAGCTGTGGAAGCGTATTTTGCAGCCCTTCCAGATTCTCACGTCAGGCATGGAATGCATAAATTGGAGTCTCATTGGAACGTAGTGTATTGATGTTCAAGGAGACTATACTGAATCATAAAGAGCATTTCAATATACAAATTTGTGTTTTTCTTATCGAACCGCAAAACTTATTGAACAACCTAGTACAAGTAGTAGCATTACTCCTCGGTAGTTCCGTCAATTTTACTATATGGAATACTTGTGTGGTGGCCATGAACTCAAAGCACAGGTTACACGAAACTGCTAAGCAAAGTCCAAAGAACTGCTTTTTTATGCATCACCGGCGCTTTTAGGACTACCCCTAATAAAGCCCTCGCGCTGCTAGTCAACTTGCCTGCTCTAAATGTGGTAGGGAAACACTTGGCCGCCGCTTCAGCGCTTAGACGTAATTGTATGGCGCTGTGGAAGACTTGGCGGTTCAGCCATGCTTTTATGCTACATACTCTGTGTAGTTGTAATCAAGAAATCGACTACTCTTTCCCTAAACTCACCTTCAACAGGCTCTTCAAGATTAACATCTTGCCAAGAAGATAGTGGCAAACTAAAAACCCATGAGGAAGAGGGGAATTACATTTTTACACGGGTGGTTAGAAAACAAAGTAGGCTATGGAGTTTTTGCAAAATAATTAGGATTAGAATTGTCTATCCGACTTCCGGACTATTGTGGCTTCTACCAGGTAGAAGTCTTAGCCATAAAGGAGGTAACTGTGTACCGTAATACACACGCCCCGACAAAAACTATGATAAATATCTTCTCGGGCAGCCAGACGGCCATCAAATCAATGGAGGTAATTATACTAAGACCAAAGGTTGCTCAGGAGTGCCCAGCAGCTCTAAATGATATTAGCGCCATCTTCAAGGTCAGCCCTATATGGGTTCCGGGGCATAGAGATATTGAAGGGGATGTCCAGGCCGAGATAGCCAGAAAGCCAGAGCCACTTTTGGAGCTCCTATGGCAACTTGCAAGTTAAGCATAAAAAGTAATATTCTCTAGGAGGCCAATAGGTCATGGAGACAAGAAAGTACTTGTATTAGCACCAAGCTAATTTGGCCGCAAATATAATATATAAGAAAATGTCAGGAGAATTGCTCAATCTCTGAAGAGAGAACAGCTCGCAGGTCGCGGCTTGTGTCACCGGCCATTGGCTGTTAGGTAGGCATTCTTCTAGGCTAGGAGTATTTTCTCATGAATACTGCAGAAGTTGTAGAGACGAGGAGGCGGAAGAAAGAGTTGAGAAGTTACTTTGTAATTGTCCAGCCTTAGCTGGGAGTATAGCGAGGTTGTTTGGAAAATACTATCTTGACTCTCTTACGGAAATATCCGGTGTTGGGATAAACCCCATCTTACGCTTCATAAGAGAGTCTAACAGGTATCATGAGGAATAAATAGTAAGACTCCCGAGATACACAGTAGTACCACAACGGATCTACAAAAATCTCAGTTAACTCTAGTTAACAGGTGTTAGGTGTTAAACAGGAGAGATGATTAACGATTTTTTATTGCCGAAATTGGATGGTATAGATCTGGACATCGTTTATTTTGAATAAGACGGCGCTACGTGCCACACAAGCAACGAAACCATTGATCTTTTACGAGAAAAGTTTCTCTCGAAGAAGTAAGCACAATTGGCCACCGAGATCTTGTGATTTAACACCACATGACTTATTTATTTGGGGTCATGTGAAAGAGAAGGTAGACCTCAAAGATGGAGTTCGTGATGCTATCTAGGGCATAGGACAGCCACTTTCGCTTAAGGAAAATTTCATGAAAAGGATATTGTCCTGTATGCGTGGTCGTGGTGGTCATTTATATATATAATATATATAATTTGCGCGTACACCCTTTTTGGGTGTTTGGCCGAGCTCCTCCTCCTATTTGTGGTGTGCGTCTTGATGTTGTTCCACAAATGGAGGGACCTACAGTTTCAAGCCGACTCCGAACGGCAGATATTTTTATGAGGAGCTTTTTCATGGCAGAAATACATTTGGAGGTTTGCCATTGCCTGCCGAGGGGCGACCGCTATTAGAAATTTTTTTTTCTTAATTTGGTGATTCACCGAGATTCGAACCTACGTTCTCTCTGTGAATTCCGAATGGTAGTCACGCACCAACCCATTCGGCTACGGCGGCCGCCCGTGGTGGTTATTTGCCTTATGTTATTTTCCACTATTAACGGCATACCTTTCTCTTTATAATGAAATAAACATCCGATCATTTATGTATATTAAAAGTAGAATTTTTCTTTGAATATCAAAATAACAGCTCTTATTGGAAAACCTTTACAAACAGTATTTTGGGAGCTTCTCTCCAATTATTTAAAATCTATTTGCCCATAAGTTTCGCATTTAGCGATTTAATTGAAGCCATTTCTCCAGCGCGTAATGCTTTGTTTTTGTCTATGATAATTTATAAAGGCTGGCCTAGGGAACGACATAGTTTGAGCTGCTGTTCAACTCTCGTACTGTTCTACGCTGCATAAGTAAAGTACCTTTAAATATCTTAAATGTCAATAAGCTATTTGAAGGCAGAGAGAAAAGCTCAACAAAATCAGCGCCAACATTTGGCATCAAATTTAACCCACTCAGTGCACTTACGAGTATTCAGTATTCAGAGCTTACATATACATACACACGCCATACGTATACATAGTGCACGCATACAGCTAAGTACCAAATCATTTTAACACGCATATATACACACATCCATCCATACTTATAGGTATACATACATTTATACAAATATGCATGACTCAAAAGTATGTAGGCTGATTTGCGCGTGTATGCATGCACCTGTCATTGCCTACCTCAAATGCTGACTAGAGTGATCGCTGGTTAAAAGTTTACAGCGAATCAAAATCAAATGTCAGCATGCATACACGCGTGAGTGTAAATGCCATAAAGTCGGCGTTCATACATATTTAAATGTAGGTAACTGTGTGCTACACACATGCACATAAATACCACTATTTGCGGCTTTGGAATCCACTTCAAAAAGCGCCATAAATAAAATCATTAGTTTTGCGGTGCCGTTGGGCTGCCGCTGCTAGAGACGGCTGCCTCCCGCGCCGCAGTATAGTTTATAACAAGCATGAGCTTCTATTTAAATTTGATTGTATGTAAGTGTGTATGTATATTTGAATACAAGTGCAGCTCAATATAGATGGATGTGGCAAGCAATCTTAGGCAAAATAGTGAGGGAGAAAGTGGAAGGAGAGCAGCGTTGCTACTGCTCGTGCTGTTGTAGCAACGATTTTTCGTCGTTGACGAAGGTTCGTTAAAGGTTAAGCAAAAGGCTTACAAGCCAAGGCATTTCAATATGGGCCGTCAAAGCTTGCTGGTTTTTTTTCAGTGCGGCAATGAAGTGTGCAATAACAACAATGGCAAAAATACTTAGCACAACTGGCGCAGCCTCACCGGCTGCACGGCTGCTCACAGAAATCGCTGCACATGTAAAAGTGAATACTTACATACATACATACATACATACCTATGTAAATATATGTAAGCAAATAACTCTGCCAATGATCTGCCTGTAGGAAAATTCACTTCGATTCCAATAATTTTGGTACAAGAAAATTGTTAAATTTATATCGTCGTGTAGGAAGGAACAACGAAATCAGAACTAAATCCAAATTATCAGATTAATAATTATTAATTTAAAATACCACGTCTACTTTTTTATGAAGAGCAAAATCTTCGTAGCTACATAACCTCAAAAATGGGCAAAAACAGCGTTTTTTGCACTTTTAGGTTAGGATATTCTCAAAGTCCTGACGTGATAGAGCGATTTAAACCTCGGATTTGGATTCTACGCAAAAAATTACTTCGGAAATGACACTACACTTTTATAGAACATTCCGAACCCATTTTTTTGCAGACCTGCGTAATTTTACAACAGATTCTCAATGTATAATATTTGATTTATCAGGCTAATAAATGTCTGAAGTAAACACTTTAGTGAGCAGTGAGCAAAAACTTTCACATAAAAGAGAAATACCGAAATAAATCGAAGGGGATATATACTAGAACTTGACTCTGAAACGAAGCTTTGCCAAATCTTTGGTGCAAGCATGTTTGTGGCCAAATGACCCCGTCGCTTTAGGTAGTTGTATTATTTAATAAAACGTGCGAAAAAATAATTCAAAAAAATAATTTGTAAAATAAATATTGACAGTCAGATATGAAAATTGGTCAAATGGCCCATGTCCGGTTTTCTAGCTGAACTAATTAGCCTCTATATAAGCACTACTGCTTAGACTCAGCATTTGCATTATCATGCATCATACCATAGTAAAAGCAATGGACTTGTTAAATACGCTGAAAAAGTTTTGCCGGAATATCAATGCGGCTTCTGTTATGGTTGGTCAACTTCTAACCAAATTTTTACGATTAAGCAGTCAATAGGAAAATGCAATGAACACAGCAGTGATCTATATATAGTAGGGCGGGTCGATTTAAAAATCGCTCATTGCTCTGTGAAAATCGTATTTTAGGGATCAAAATAAAAAGTTCGACCCAAATTGGGGGACATCAGAATTCGTTTTAGAGGTATGGTTCCTTCGGCAAAGTTTCTTATTTTGATCCCTAGAATATGAGTTTCACAGAGCAATGGGCGATTTTTTTGTCTCCCCACAAATCGACCCGGCCTAATATATAGGGTGTGCCATGTAAAATTGGCTTTTTGAATCGGCTATAAAAAAAAAACTAATCAATATTTTTTCAAAATTTTTTTTTGTATTTTGAAGATTGAACATTGACACTTATGAATGAAAAATAATATCGTTCAAATGACTGCCATGACTGGCTTTACAGTAGGCCATTCGATCAACCCAATTTTTAAGCACATTTTCGATTGTTTGGGCTTGAATGGCAACTTCGATTTCGTGTTTTAAATCATCAATCGTCTCTGGATGGTTCGCATAGCATTTGTCCTTAACGGCTCCCCACGAAAAATAGTCCAACGGGCTTAAATCACAGCTCCGAGGCGGCCAATTGATATCGGAATTCAAAAACGGTAGCTAAAAGTTCGAGTGTAACTTTGGCAGTATGACAAGTTGCACCGTCCTGTTGAAACCAAATGTCGTCCATGTCATCCTCTTCAATTTTTGGAAGCAACTCGTTGAGCATGTCACGGTAACGCTCGCCCGGTAAAAATGGCCCGATGATGCCGCCAGACCAAAAACCGCACTAAACAGTGACTCGTTGTGGATGCATTTGCTTCTTTACAGTAACGTGTGGATTTTCTGAGCCCCAAATCCGACAATTTTGCTTATTGACGTAGCCCCCGATGTGAAAATCAGAAAAGAAGAAGAAGACTCACCACTTTGGAAATAGGTTTTCAATATTTCCCAATTTTGTTCAAGCGTATAGCGTCCCATTTCGTAAATGTCAAACCTTTAAGTAAATTATGAACACATTTGACATGTCATTTGTTTTACCATTCTCAAAAAAAGTAGGTGGCTCAAAAAGCAAACGCTATATGGCACACCCTGTATGATTTGCATTATCTTCAAACAAGCATTTGACACCATCAACTGAATGACCATGCCAACAATCTTCAAAAAATGCTAAATCCCAGAACAACTAATCAGGCTAATAATGAATCCAAAATCGTGATACAGGATAAGAAATGTGTCCTGTTTTTAACTTAATGCTGTGCTATGCAATAGATGAGGTAAAGGATGCCAAAAGAACTGGACACATAATGAATAGAACAATTCAAGTATGATAAACTCTCTAGAATGAAAAACAAACAGCAACTAAAAGAGGTTGATATTGGAAAATACAAATTTGAAGTAGTAAGCACATTTCTATGCTGCTAACTGAAGGCAGATAATGCGGTGAGTTTTGCTATAGAAGAACTAATTCAAGTAGCTAATAGAGCGTACGCATCACTGATAAAACTTTTCAAATCAAAACTCCTTAACAGACCGTGCAAGCCGTAGTTCGACCGATTCTGTGCTATGGAGCTGAAACATGGACGTTGAGTGAAAAAGATAAGAAACAACTGCAAACATTTGAAAGGAAAGTTCGAACTTATTAATGGCGAAAATGTAGTTAGTTACTTTAAAGCGAAGCGAATACGTTGGCTAGGTCACGTTATGAGAATGGACAGTTCAAGAGCCCAAAAGAAAATTCTGGCGGCGAATGCATACGTAAATAACGCAAGAGGAAGACCAAGAGCGTGGTGGATAGATAAAGATCTGGAACAACGTAATGTCAGGTATACTGTTCAGCAGGCCAAAGGTCACAAGGAGCTGTAGTGCCAACCGATGATGATGATGACCGAACTGGAATGACTTCTTCCACCTGCCACCTTGTAAAGTAGTAGTAGTCAAAGTAATTCACATATATAATATATAGTAATATTCAAATTTGAGTAAATATAAAGAAATTCTGGATTTGTAAAGAAAAAACCTTAAAAAATCCTAATTTGCTAAATTTAATTTGCAAAAAGTTCAGTATACTCGTACTAATACCCTTCCGAAACAACAGGCGATTCTTGCTCGAAGTTAAAAGGAAGAAGGAGCGGTCTTCTCCGACGATCTCAATATCACTGCTTCTTTCATATATCTGGCAGAAAAAATTACATGTATTTGTAAACAAATCTATGCAATATCTCAAAATCTTTAAGAATTTTATTAAAACGAAATCGTGATAGCCAATCACTTTGGTTTCAACCTTAGCTGATACCGTTTTAAGGGAAGAGAAGTTGCCATTCTCAACGGAAGGTTCAAAAATTGTCTAATAAGTTCCATTAGTTTCTCAATGAGAGAAGGTCACAAACTTCCAAACATGGATAGGATTTTTCCAGCCGATACCTATTTAATTGGAATGACACAAATGTTGGTATATAAAGGGTTTTTCAATTGGCGCGGGTCGATTTTGGCGCCCTGTGGCAGCCACTTTGTTTTGGTGACATCTGTCAAATCTTTTGGTGGTCAAATTTGAGACGACCGGGTCAGTAAACAATCAGCCAACACCCGTACGTTCAAGGAACGCAAGATCAGTCGAGAACATTGCCGCGATCCGTGAAAGTGTACAGCAGAACTCGAGCCAGTCTATTCCTCGCCGTGCACAAGAACTTGGCCTTTCGCAGACTTCAACTTGGCGAATTTTGCGTCGGGACTTGGGCCTACACCCGTACAAGATCCAACTGACCCAGGAGCTCAAAGTTGATGACCATAGACAACGCCGTTTGTTCGCCGACTGGGCTTCGAATCGTTTGGAAGAGAACCCCAGTTTTGGGCGAAAAATCATCTTTAGTGACGAGGCGCATTTTTGGATGAATGGTTGTGTTAACAAATAAAATTACCGTATATGGGACGACACCAATCCACACAAGGTTCACCAGGTGATAATGCATCCTCAAAAAGTTACCGTTTGGTGTGGATTTTGGGCCGGCGGCGTCATGCCGTTGCTCTAAAGGTGAACATAACACAGGCCATCGCTCAAATTCAGCCGGATCTATGCGGAAGAGTCATTGAAAATTGGACCACTGGGATCCGTTCCACCGTAAGAAGCCGAGGCGTGCATTTGAACGATGTCATATTCCACACTTAATGACATATATGCGCCTTTCAAATAAAAAAATAATTTTGTCAATAACTCACACACAGCTTGTTTTGTTCTATTTCAACATTTACCTGCCCTTATTGAAAACCCGGACATTGTTGCCTTCAAGTTCGCAAGTCAAGATGCCATCCAGGTCTTTAAAAAAACACGATCGAAAAGAGTTTGAAAACCAAATTTTTTTCCAAACCGACGCATGCAAGTAAAAATTAAATAGAAAAATCTAAAACCAAATATAATTTTACATTTTAGCCGCTTCTACTATTTTGCTTAAACTATTGAAAATCTACACTCAATATTAGAACAACCTTTGTTTTATAGTTCATATTTTCCAGCAGGGCTCACACTATCTTAGACAGTCATTCGAACCCAGTGAGCAATTAATTTGATAACAGAAAAAACTACCAACTATAATTAAACTTTGGCCAATTCTTAAATACTGAAAATCTAGCCAATGTTAAATCAAGAATTCTATACTAGTTGGGACTTTCAAGCAGGGCTTACAGTGCCTCAGAGAGCATTACTTACACAGCAAGCAAGTCATACAAAATAGAAAATACTGGATAGACCAGTTGAGCTGAATATTTCCAAATACTGTATTGTTGAACTAAGAAATGAGAGCAAGAAAACAAAAAGAGATATTTGTTGTCGATGTCTCACTACGCACTAAGCTCTTAGTTGGTTGATAAACTATTGAGTGTGATTCTGCAAATTCATTCTTGTGTTGTTTAAAAACTTCTGCTATTTATTGTTGTCTGGTCCTGCGAAATCACTTATACTCGTAGTATGTATATATGGAGGCCAGTATGTAGTGAAAGGCGGGTATGTGAAAGTGATGCGAAATCTATAGCCTCTCCTCTTCAAATGACAACCTCACCCACTGTCTTTTAGACTTGGTGCCCCCTGTTATCGCCAACGAGGCAATGTCGACCAAGTAAGGGCGGGATAACCCTAGCGCTGAGCAAATGCTGGGCCCTGCGCAGGTAAAAATTCCTGCCGCAAACTTGCTGAAAGGCACGTGGACTTAGGGCTGACACCCTCATTTCACGTAAAAAACAATAAGTCATGACACCTTCACAAAAACCTCAGATTGTCTAAAGCTACAAAGTTCACTATGTACAAGAGTCTTATTCGACCAATCCTAACATATGGTTGTGAGGTATGGACTCTTAAGGTTGAGGATTGTGCTCAGATTGCTCGCATGGAAAGAAAAATTTTAAGAAAGATCTTTTGCCCAATAAGAATGGATGATGGTAGCTATAGAATCCGATTGAACTCGGAACTGAACGATCTAACTCAGAACGAGACAGCTGTGCGTTTTGTTAAAGCGCAGCGCATAAGATGGCTAGGTCATGTGATCCGTATGCCTGTTGACTGTACCGTGAAGAAAGCCTTGACAGGAAAGCTAATGGGTGTGAAGGCCAAAAACAGATCGAGGAACCGTTGGATAGACGCAGTGGAACATGATCTTAAGAAGCTGGGAATACGTAACTACGAAGCGACAGCTCAAGGTAGACCGCTTTGGAGGAGCATTTTGAAGGAAGCTTTGACGCACCCCGCGTTGTAACGCTGTGAAAGAAGAAGAAGTATGTAGTGAAAATGACGTATACAAAGTTGAAGCTTGAGTTCCATTATGGGCAAATATTTTTTCCAAAAGCAGAAATGAAAATATATTCACACCATTGCAAGAAATTCAATTCATTGACAATAAGCGAAATATGAGCACTTTCCTTTGCCTGCGGCTTGAAAGTTATAGTAGTCTCTTGCGAATTTATTGACTTGTTTTTTCTAAGTTCGCTCTTAATTTCCATCACAACCCATAGAAATTGAGAAATTACCCTCTAAAGTCGAGGGATTGAAGAAAAATGGGGAAAATAGTTTCTTCTATCCCTTGAACGCTTCCTGTGTATTGCCCACTATTCGAAGCAATTCTCTTCTGCTAGATCTTCTAGGTTTCTCTTCCATTTTTGCAACTCTAACGGAAGCAAATCTTGTTGCTTTTAATATAGATTTCCTTTAAGGAAATGTGGTAGAATTCACGTCGCCATATAAGAATGATGTCCCAACAGTGGGATATTGTACTTGGCTAGAAACTTCATGAAGAGGTTTCGTTGAGGTTGAAGCTCGTTACAAAAGTGAATATTAAAATGACATTTGTAGCTCATACCAAAATCAGTGAGTATCTTCTCATCTTCCTGGTCATGGTTTCACTACAAACTCGAAATTTTGATTGCAAGCTCGGAAAAAGATTATTATTTTTTAAATATTGTTTCATGAATTCTTCTTTGTTTTTATTGAACTCAGTTTTTTATTGGATTCTTGGCAACATATTCACAAAGATATCAAATCCAATTCCCAACGAGCTAATCATATCAAGAGTAGGTAGGTAGGCAAGATGGCAAGAGTAGGACGGGTACACTACAGTGCCATTTAGATATCAAAAATTTAAAGGAAGAAAAACATATGTAGCCACCCAGTGCTGTTGATGTAGTGGAGGAGAGAAAAGGGATGCCGGCTGAAGAACTGCCTCAGGCCATCCCCAAAAGGCACACTAAGAAACCTGAAGTTTCTAGCTGCCAGACCCAGCTATTTGCAAAGGAAGTGTTCAGCAGTCTGTTTCTCAGCAGGATTCGCGCAACTGATGTAATGGCAGTTGTACTGAAGTCCAAGCTTCTTCGCATGAACTCCGATCCCCTAGTGACTGGTGAACACCGCTATGAGTTTGGAAATTGAACGGCGGGGGATCCCCAGTACTTTAAGCGTCCGGCTTCTGCCGTACTGAGGCAAACGTGTTTTTGAGATAGCACGCGATCTGATAGAACTCTATCAGTTTTGAGCTTTTTTAAGAGAGAAATTGTGCAGCTTCTCGTTTCACCAACAGCGAAGTGGACACAGTTGTCTGAGATGGGCGCAACTGAGACCGGCTCTATCGACCCTTTTCTGGCAATCTCATTTCCCTCTTTGTTTCTATGCCTTGGAACTGAGATAAGATAAATGTTTCCTGCACATTCTAGACGTTTAATCTCTTCTTTACGGGAGTTGACCAGATGCGTTAACCACAGGGCCTTGATCGCAAAAATCTATAAATTTGCATAGAAGTTACCTCGAGTGGTTTTCGAAGTGTTAACATTCCATTCATACCTTTGCCAGCACATTCCGTCTGTAGGAAGTCAAAAATAATTCTAGACGTAATTCGAACATTTTTTCTCCACCGCAGCCGAATGGGTTGGTGCGTAATTACCATTCGGAAGTGCGAGGGTTCGAAATCAAGGGCATAAAACAGCAAATAATAGAAAAATAGAGGTTTTTTTCAAACCTCGGTAGGCAATGGAAATCCTCAGAGTGAATTTCTGCGATGCATCATAAAGAACGCTCGGCCGTTTTACTTCCGAAATGTGTAAAAAATAAGAAGAAAAAAAATGGATTCTCTTAACTGGCCACACGGGATGACCCCCTTAAGTATGTGTTAGTACCATATTACTTTTTTTTAATCATTTTTTTAATAATTTTTTACAAAATAAATACTACGGAATTAAAGAGTTTCTAACAAATATTTCTTCTAATCCCCGTATCCGAAGTAATTAGTTTCTGTTTACTGGGTAACTACGGGTATTCTTACACACATTTACATGTTGTATTTATAATATCGCCTCCAGCAGGCTCAGCTCATCATGGTAACGGCTCGGCGGCAGCTTGACATCACTTTTAGCCTCATCGTCAACTACCTTTTTGTCTTTTACTTGTTTTAATGCCACAAATGATTTGGTTATGTAAAAGAGTTTTTCATATATTTTTAGATTTCATTATACAGTGCAAGTATGCATATAAGGCACACACACAGACACCCTCAGATAGCTTTGTGCGAATAAATAATATAATTTCTGTATTTAAATACGTAGCGTATGTATGTATGGGTGTTCTTAATCTACATATATGTAGACTTTTGATGTGAATTTGCTTGGGCTGGCATGTTGACGCCACTATCGATTGGCATGACATCAGCCATTATCCTTTGTATTTTGAATTTAATACTTATTTGTGCATTAGAATAACGTAAAAATAGTTTCATTTCGCTGAAAACTTTTTAAGTAGAAATCAATGAAATCTACATTTAGCGTTTCAAGATTATTTACAAAGTTTCTGTAACGGTTATTGCAATGCCCTAATTTTAGTGAAGTGTTCGTTAAAAATGCTGATTAGTGCATGCATATTTTTATTTGAGATTTATGTAGTGATACTCGTTTCGCAAGGAAGGTTTGAATGTGAAATACGTGTATTTACTTTGCGGGGAGATGTGGAAAATTTATAAAGAAATGTTTAATACTTTGTACTTAATTATACTTAATTTCTGTGTTGAGTGATATGCACATCATTGGTTTCCTGGAAATTGCAATAGTAAGAAAACCTGGTACAAGGGTCACGGCTTAGGCTGGAATTTTATCCCTTGAGCTTTGGAACCTCACGACGAATTAATTTCTGCGTCACACTACCACGAAGGCCATTAAGCTTATCTAGTCGTCCTGGTAGTTGCAAAATTAATGCCTACGCTTGGAAAAATACTGAAAGCTTAACTAGTCTATTCACGAAACGAAGAAGACAATCTGTGCTTACGATTAAGTGTTTAAGCTGTGGAAAGAGCTCAAATAAGTAGGAGGTCTTCTCGATTCTAAAATTTATTAGGAAAGAAATATCGAAAAGCGGCTGAAAGCTCCATTCTTATCTACGCCTTGCTGCATCCCCTTAGAAAGTAGAAAATCATGTCCAAGGAAATGAATGTAGCGACCAGATCTACAATAATTAGAGATAATTTCCACATGATAGCCTTCTGTTGCTCAACTGAAAATATTTTTTTCCCAGATGAGAAAATGTTCACAGTTGAAGAAGTTTTTAATAAACAAAATGACAAAATCTATATTAAAACTTCTAAAGACACAAAAAAAGTTGTTCTAAGGGTTCGGCGTGGTCACCATCCAGCCTACGTAATGGTTTGGTGAGGAGTATCTTTTAAAGGCATTACATTTCTTCATTTCTGCGGAAGAGAAGTTAAGACCGGAGCAAAAGTGTACCAGGAGGATGTCTTAGAAGGCGTATGATCTTCCAGCAAGATTCCGCTTCAGACTATAAGGCAAAAATTACCTCATAGCCGCAGAAGATTGGCCGTTTGGAAGTCCAGATCTGAGTCCATTGGACTACAGTTTGTGTTCAGAACTAGAGGCCAGGCCTCACAGAAATTCGAGAGTCTCAAACATCTTTGGTTCGATCAGCGACGTCAACATCGATGGAAACCGTGCGTACTGCAAGAACTGAATGGCCCAAACGTTTGAAGGCTTGTGAAAAGTCAATGATGACCATTTCGAATGAAAATTTCAAATTTTGGTTTAACTTCATTAAAAAAGTATTAAAATTTCAAATCTAAAATGGACTTAAGTACTATATGAAAAAGTATCGAAATTTTTAGAAAAATTTCATCAGCACGATCATATTAGAAACACATGTCGGGTAATTCTGCATAAGAATGAACAGCCATACCTTTGAATTTATATTTGAGCTTATGTGTCGAATGGGGAATAAAAAGCTTAGAGACCAATTAGAACCTTTGTTAATGGTTGATACGCCTATTACTCACGGTGGTTGGTTTATGAGAATCGCCCTGTACAAATAAATAATTTCTCAATATGTTAACCAAGGATATTCAAGTAATAGAATAGGAATAGGAATATAATATCCAGCAAAGCTATAGTAATGAAATTTCCGAGAATATTAATAAAATCATCAAAATCGTAGAATCAGGTTGGTGTGTGGGCACTTATTTCATTGTTTAGGAACTGAAGCTTATCCAGAGAATTTCGATCAGATGATTGCAACTCTTTGCTAATTTGCTTGTGGAAATAAAGCAAAAATTGTTCACAATTTTTCGCTTCTCCTACATATCGCTATATCCAAGTATAACCAAATGCTGCTGTATAGAAATTCTTTTCTCAGTGTACCTCGACATTTTAGTTTATGGCTTGTAACTTATCAGGTTCAGCATTGAACTCTATGTAATAACGTACTTCGGTTCTGCTAAAGCTCAGCTGCTACTTATAAACTGGGGCAATTAAAATTTTTTAAATTGAATTTGACGAATATCATTTTGTCATCTCTTAGCCCTTCGATTTTTTATATTCACTTTTATTGCTGCAGTTTTATTATTCTATAATTTCCAATAGTTATTTTTAGCCTTGCCATACTTTCCACGGTCGTCCCTCACCAATTGAGGGTAGTGTCAGAGAATTCCCACTTATTCCGCTTAAGGTAGCACAATAATCAAAATGCGGCATCTTTTTCATCTTTCAAAAAAAAAAAAAAAAAAATATGCCCAAAGGAAATAAAATAAAGAATAGACTGGTTTCTTTTAAAAGCCAATTAGTAACACATTCAAGAGCATATTTCAAATGCACTTAGCTTTATTAATGATGAGGCTGCAAGGGGTTGATAAAAGATATTTCGACACGTATAAATAAGAATATCAAAGAATTTTACTTATTTTTATAGTGCGGCCACAATATGCATGCATATGTATGTATGTACGGATATCTATGCGAGATCAAGTTTTAGGTACAGCATAAAATGCTAATGTTGGTATTTTATTTATTTTTACCGGAGACAGGGCGTACTCTGTATTTGGAAATTGTGTGAAAGAAGAAAAAAAAATAACCATAAAGGGGTGAAGAGAAAAAGAAAAGTGGAAGAAAGTACCCTATAAAGAAAACAGAATAAGCCCCTAATAAGGGAAATATTTAACATCAGTAAATGCTTCTGAGTGCAATATTTCAACACGCGCACAACAAATTAAAAGAGAAACTCGATCAAGCATGTGTAGACAAGCATAATAGATTTCAAAGGTTTGCTTGATAGCTGAAATAGATTGTGAAAAAAACTTTGAGGGGAACTTTAGCGTCATGTCACTTGGGATGTGTTTGACAAAATTTACATTTTTTAGTGTTCTACGAAAGAATCAACACAGCCAATGCTCATACCATCGAATTCGTATATTATTCACACAAGCTAAATTTTGTTAAACGCATCCCAAGTGAGGTCAGCCCATCAGCCGATTCTCTAAAATTCGCTCAGAGTCGAGTAACGGTAGGCATGGTGAAAAGACCGCTAACCGGCTCTCAGTGAACTTGAAAGAATCAGCTGAACTGTGTTACTGATATACGAAAGAAATCTACTCAATCTCCACTCATATCATTTCGTTGCCATCCGAATAACGATTGATTGGACGAGTGCGTGGATACGTGCGAATGAGTGGGCAGAATCCTAATGCCGAAGTTACGCGCTCGTTTATTTTTAGATGGAGTATTAAAATCGGCAACGCGGCCGCCGTAGCCGAATAGGTTTGTGCGTGAGTACCATTCGGAATTCAGAGAGAGAACGTAGGTTCGAATCTTGCTGAAACACCAAAATTAAGGAAAACATTTTTCTAATAGCGGCCGCCCCTCGGCAGGCAATGGCAAACCTCCGAGTGTATTTCTGTCATGAAAAAGCTCCTCATAAAAAATATCTGCCGTTCGGGGACAGCTTGAAACTGTAGGTCCCTCCATTTGTGGAACAACATCAAGACGAACGCCACAAATAGGAGGAGGAGCTCGGCCAAACACCCAAAAAGGGTGTATATGTATATATTAAAATCGTTCTTTCTTTACGCTCTCGGAAAGACAGAACACGAAATGAGTCAGCCGTGCCTAATTAGGTATGATAAACTAGGAATTAAAAAAAAAAAAATTGTTTAAATAACGGTTCGGGATCTTAGTCAGAGTGAGCCCATGATAGAGGTAGTGAGCAACATCTCTCGTTTCCGCATAATTGGCCTACAAGCAAAGGAATCCTTGGAGTTCATCTTATAACGGATGGCCGTCTGAGTTTCACGTTTAGGGCTTCAATTGTGATGAGGCTCAACCACATTGACTAGGAGAGGGATGCGCAGAAACGACAGCAGCAGTTGGAACTTCAATAACGGCAGCAGCAGTAGAAGCAGCTTTGCTGTAGAGATAAATTGTATTAGACGGATCGACGACAGATACAGAAGCTTGAGTAAATCACTCACTGTAGCACCAAACAGAAGACAAGACAAGTATGTGTAATAATTGCTTTGCGAGAAAATTAAAAATCACGAAAGAAGTGTTATTTATTGAAATGAATTTTTGAAATAAAACTTTTCGGTTTATAGTAGAGCTCTCGATTTTGCTCGCACATTTTCGAGCAGCAACTAATACCTCGATCGATGCTCATTACTAGAAAATTTTAGAGCCAGAGGAAAATCATGCTAAATCGATAAATAGGAAGTACCTGAATTATAACTTCAAGGCCAGGACGTCTTTGTAAATTAACAGGAAGGGAAAGTGCAGTATTCTAGGGTTTGTGAAGAAAGATGCAAAGGTCTTCAAAAGTAAAAGCTGAAATAAGAAATACCATAAATTTCAAAAATATGCTAGTGTTTCAACTGACAGAAGAGTATTAAGAAAAGCCGGAAAGAAAGCATGGAAGATTTGCTAGGAAGAAGCCATTTACCCCTTAATAAATAGTCAAAAACGCATCAAAAATGAGTTTATTCATAAACCTCCAGAATCTTTGAAATTTTTTCGGTTAAAAGCAAGTTCTGCATTTTTGGAAGAAAAATGATGTGGAGGAAATCTGGTGCAGCGCTGAAAAAATAAAATGTACTTCCAATAATGAAACATGGGGGTGGAGGGGTGCATGACACCTGGTGGCGTGGGTAAATTGCAGTTTATTGATTTAACAATGGTAAGTTTGCTTATTTGGATATTTTAAAACAAAATTGAGAGCAAGGCCTATGACTGCTGGGGTTATCAAATGAATAGTGCTTTCAACATGACAACGATCCCAAGCATACGGCTGATAAATCAAAGTCATGGCTTCTCTTTAACTTCCCTATGCTATTGGCCACACCTCCACAAGCGCCAGATGGAAACACTTCTGGAAAGAAACACGAATTATACTAAACGAAAAAATATTCAAAAATATTTCGTAGGAAGAGTGGACTCGATTAGATTAGAGACTATAACCAATAGAGTTAGAGAAGTGTGAAAACGCCGTGGGTACCCAAAATACTACTAAAGATGTGCAAATATTTTTGAGGTTTTTTTAATTTTTTTTGTGAGTGAGCGTCGATTTTTTTGTTATGTAATTTTTGTGTTTCAAATAAAATCTGTTATTTATTTGTCGGGACTCTGTTATTTGCTTGAGGTCCTATGCATACAGGGTACTTACGATAGTTCCCGATATGCATATACCTAAGTGGCTATAACTTCCCGAAACTATTATTTCTCTTTGTGCTCTTTTCCAGATAAGACATGGAGGACTACAAATTAACTCATGAAATTAAGAGACGTCGATATAGAAACTCTAATTTTCTTCTTTCTCCGATGTCAATCCTACGTTATGCGCGGAAGGCAGTTTTTGTCGGAGCAAACAGAAGAACGCCTTCTAAACAAAATTAAACACCTTGAAGCGCCTGAGATGCTCTGAGTTTTCTGTGGCGACAAAAAAATTTGGCCAAGATCCAAAGACCAAGTGCAGATAAGACCAGAATAGCAGTTGGCTATGTTCCAATCCCGCAGAGGTTTCTATTGTCAGGCACACGAAGTTTTCCGCCGCTGTTATGATTTTAGGTGTTGTGAGCGACAAAGGACACGTCCTGCCAACACACTTATTTACTCAAGCGTTTCGAGTAAATTCCGCTGCATATATCGAAGTTTTAGAGACAGTAGTGAAATTGTGGGTCGATAGTGTACGCTATGACAGCCCATACATCTTTGAGCAAGCTCTGCTTTTTTACACGAAACTATGGTGACGCAAAATTGGATGGCTGAAAATTTTTCCACTTGATTCCTACGTATGCGGAGTGGTTGAGCGTGCCACCAATAAGCATCCTCATCACGCCATTTCTTGTCTGCAATTAATACCATTGTGATCAATAAGAATAAGGAGTATTTGATTCGGGCCCGGATTGAGGAGGTTATTGCAGCTAATGGAAATTTATTGGATGATTTTATAGATATATTGGTTTGGGGAATAAGTTCATAGCGTTTTTATACTTTCTTTTATTTTACAATGATTTGCTTGCTGTTTGGCGGAGGGTATACAATCCTCTAAACTAAATCTAAACCTAACCTAAAACTCTTTCTTCTCTACAAAACTATGTTAATTGTATTTTAGAGTTATTTAATTTTTTATTAGTTTTGAGGCTTAGAAATGGATTATCCAGGAGGCAAAATTCAATATTTTCCACGTCTGCTCTTCTTTGCCTTTCATCGAGGTCAAAAAGCTGCCGAAGCAGTCCGGGACATTTGCGAGCATTATACGGCACAGAAATGGTTTGCAAAGTTCAAAAATTGTGACTTTCACGTCGATGACACGTCCCGCAGCGGAAGGTCTTCCGAACTCGATGAAGACCGTCTCAAATCACTTTTGAAGGGGAACGGTCACCAAACCAGTCATAAAGTGGCGGAAAAAATGAACTGCGATCATTAAAAGATTCTCAATCATGCGAGCTTGGGAGCCTCACAAGCTCAACGAAAAAAAAAAACTGCTTCTCAGCATCTCGCCCACCAACGAGCAACACGCGGTCATAAACAGCGTTTTTTGTACCGAATTGTCACGGGAGATGACAATTGGTGCTTATACATCAATATAGGAGCAAAGAAAGAAGTGGGTGGCTCTAGGAGATACGCCAAAGCCGCGAGTCAAGCTGGATCTTCATCCAAAGAAGATCACGATATGTGTTTGGTGGGACTGGGAACACATGGTGCACTGGGAAATGCTCGATAAGAATGCCACGGTCAACAAAGAGCTCTACATTGCACAGCTACACCATGTGAACGAGGATATTCGACTAAAGAAACCTGATCGACTCTTTCACGATAACGCCGGGTCCCATGTTGCACAAGTCGCCAAAGTCGTACTCCAAGAGCTCGAATGGGAGTTCCTTCAGCATCCGCCGTATTCTCCGGACCTTGCATCGACAGATTACCGTCCTTCCCACTCCCTATCAAACCGTATGAAGGGTGTTACCTGCGATAACAAAGAGGTCCTTAAGAACTGGCTTAACAACTTCTTTGACAACAGACCAGTTGATTTTTGGCGGAACGGCATCAACAACTTGGTCGAGAGATGGAAAGACCTTGTAAACAGCAAGGGCGAATATATAAGTGATTAACTTATTGATATGATTATTGGTTTTTGGTTCTTCGGTAAAATGCCTACCTGGATGCTTACAGCTTTGAAAGGCTACAATCTATCCCTGAACTGGAGCTCAACCGACTCCTAAAATTCGCGTATAGTACACGCATCTTGAGTGATTCATATTTTCGCTAAATAGGAGCCTGATCTTGTATTGCTATGGACCAAAAAGTGTCTCTGCGTGGCTTCGGCCAGCCGGTATAACCTGACCTAACCTAACCCTCGGTAAAAACGCTACGAAGTTCTTCCCCAACCCAATAAAAGCTAATTAGTTCTACTCTCAAATTGTTCTCAAATACTGCTGGCACCCTGTATATACATATTTATTTGTTAAATGGTATTTCAAAAACTGAAACACTTTTTTTCGTGTTACTTTTTCAACTGCCCACAAAGGAGCGTAGACTTATGACACTAAGTGTATATGCAGCAATTAAATAAACACATCGCACAATTGAGATAGTTTTTTGCGAAACACCCATTACAAATACTAACAATTGAAAGTGAAATGTGAGGTTTATGTACTGTTTTTGACAATTTCGATGCGTAAAAATATAAAAAAGTACACCCAACCATTCGCCCTTCAGATTCAAGTGTCTACTTTGGTAGTACATATGTTTATGTTTTTGTTCATGCGATTTGTATGTACTTTTATTTTGTGTACAGTTGGTTTTTTATCGCTTTTTTGCACTTCCATCTGTGGATGACAAAAACATAAATTTTAAGCGCTCACTGACCGCAATCATACATCAGCACCAAGTATGACCATCAAAATTAACAACAAGCAATAAGCAACAATAACGCGCAGAGCGATAGCATTAACATTGAACAATAACAATAACGCATACAATTAATAATCGCCACTGTTGGGATGAGCTGACGCCGCAGCCGCAGCCGAAGCTAAAGCGGAGGCTGCCAATGCTAACGCAATGCAAGCGGACAGCCGGGCGAGTGCTTAAAAGCAAAAGCAGTAGCCTTGCATAAGGACAACACGCGCAAACACAAGCACTCACACATGGCAAACAAAGTGGGCACACACACACATACACATACAGTTGCAAAAGCTGACAAATGCACATTTTGAATTGAAGGATGACATTCGTTGGCATTCGCAAGCGAGTGGCCCGCAATACTTTTTGGATGTATGAGAATGCACGCATGTGTGCGTGTATGCGTGTGTGTTTGTTTGTGTGCATGTTACTTGTCCGTTATCCGCATTAAGTGTGGGCGTGTGTATAAATACATGGTCACTGGCATTCTGCTTCCTTTAAATATTGAGTTGTTTTTATTTGATTTGTTTTTTGTTCTCGCTTTTTTTTTGCTTTGTTTTTGCTCGCTCGTCAGCTTGTTCGAAATTGTCATGGTCAGTCGTTTTTGGTGGTTCGACTTACAGATACAAAAAAAAACTAATAAAAGTAAAATAAAAACGCACACAAACACAAAATGCAGTACAATGCGCGCATTTCATTAACACATGCAAGAGAAAAAAAGACAACAAAAAACGCCACCAACAACAACGGTTGAACATTTCATTATTTAAAATACTTTTATGTGATTAATAATGTTGGCACATTTTGACAGTTGTCCATATGCAATTTTATAAATTGCCAAACATTTCCTAGAGTAAAATAAGATGCATATGTATGTGTGTGTATTGAATTTACATATACATCTAAAGTGTGCATTTTTTAAAGTAGCGCCATTGTAATGATATTGTATGAAAGGAGAGGCCAGCAATTGAATAATACGCGGAAAATAAATAAAAAACTCGAACAGTTCCATAAATTGTGCGCTGATTTAAGTTGAGCAGCAATTCAAGGTCAATATTTTTAATACTACTGTACAGTAAAATACTTTTCAGAACACAGGATTCTTTTTGATTTCATGCTGCATATTGAAATGTTATTGCATCTACTTAAGGCCACTTCTGGTGCGTTCCGGACAGTCACCTGGAATCAATTCTCTTCTTGATATTTGCCAATGATATTCCGGAGGTTTTTGTTATTTAATGTGAGCACACGATCTGATCATATCAGTACACACATAGAAAACGTGTCTGACTGCATTGAACTTACTCAGATTGGTGGAACGTTGTGATGCCTGCCTGATGCGGTGATACTATCGGGTGTTTTTTAAGAGCTTGAGAACTTAAAAGGATAATACAAAACATAAATATTGATGGACTGATTTTTTTAAGTGCATATCTCCGCCGCGGCTGCTACGACATTTATGTCCTATTTGATCAGTCCGATTTTTGACTACTTTTTGGAATATAACTGAATAATAAAGCAAAACGATGGTCATTTGACTCAAATTTATGCACGAGCAATACTGGGTTGTTCAATAAGTTTTGCGGTTCGTTAAGAGAGGTCGTTGTTACTACCCTAAATTCTGTTGATACACTCTTCATATGAACGTATGTGGTGTTTCATTTCAACCTGTCAATTCATTCTTTGTTTACAAGCCATTTAGTTTCGACGTGTCACAGCATTTTCTACAATTTTATTTGTGGAAGGTTTAAAAGCAGCGGAAATTTATGAACGAATGCTGAAAGTATGTATATAAAGACTTTTCGTCATCAATTAGTATAGTAGAAAGATGGGTTGCTGGATTTAGATGTGGTCGTACAAGGCTTGAAGGTGATCCACCTCAAGGACTCCAAAAACAGCAACGACACGTAGGAAATCGGCGCGTGAGTGAAAGAGATTTAGTAGAAGCCCTGGAGATCTCACTGCGCAGTGTAAGCAAAATATTGACTGCAGCATTGGGTTTTAATTGCATTGCTACAGTCAATATTTAGCTTACACTTGGACAAATAACATTCGAATGCGTCTTTTTCAGCAATATTTCCAGTGTTTTCGAAAGGATAAGGTAGATTTTGTGCGTCGATTTATCTCTATGGTTGAAACGTGGGTCTAACACCAATATTCTAAATCAAAACAAAGTGCTAAGGAGATGTGCGCACCTGGCTCTTCGGCTCCGAAACGAGTTCGTGCCCAGAAATCAGCTAAAAAGATGGGATACGAAAGGAATTTTATTTGTGGATTACTTAAAAACTCGTAAAGTAAAAAATTTTGAATATTATTCTAACTTATTTAATCAGCTTTAGGGAAAATTCGTAAAAAAGACCCATTTTGTAAAAGAAAAACAATCTTTTTCATCAGGACAATGCACGGTGTCACAACAGATTTTCGACAGTGGCTAAAGTCCATGAATTAAAGTTCGATTTGTTGGAGTATCCATCGTGTGCTCCAAAATTTGTGACCACCATCTGATGAGTTCATAACGGATGTGGAGTCTCGTAGGAACAAGTGTATTTATGCTATGGAGTCTATACCGAATAATAAACTGAATTTCACACCATAGCATTGTGTTTTTCTTATCGAACCACAAAACTTATTGAACAACCTAGTAATTGAAATAAAGTCCTTGTGGGTGTACTTTAAAAAATATTCTGTGTATGTGTAATCCATTTTGCTCTAGAACAAAAGCAATTCAAATGCGCTGCCAGAGAGAGAAAATTTTAAATTCTTATTCTATTCGTAGGTTTCAGCCTAAAAACTATCAAAACTTTGATATTGATAAGGGTATCACATTCCAGTTATTATACTGATCACTTATGCACTTACATTAAGATACCTTATATGATACTTAAAATGTTTTACTTCAGCAATTTAACTAAAACAGAGATTTACATAGACCCGGTTGTGCTATACGAAATGAAAAATACTTTGTGGTCGAACCGCGGTTAATAACTAGAATTAACAATAAAATTCGGTAGGTTAGGTTAGGTTAACCAGGTTGCTTGTCTAAGACAAGACATTCGGTAGCTCTATGGCGCATTGTGATACCCGCATTTAATTTCCATCCCCTAACTAAGTTGCTTAAACTACTTCGATCTTTTTAAAGAAGGTAACTATGCAGCCCCTCCAGTGAGAAATTTTGCAAATTTCCCAGGTCTTAAAAGAAATAATTCCCAAGAAATTTGGCACAGCTTCTGTAAAGTGCAGGACATTTACAGAAGGTATTGTCCCGACTCAATTTGTTCTTCATCTTTGCAATTCCTGCAGAAGTCATTGTGAGGTACACCCATTCGACTGGCTAGAGAGCCAATCACGCAGTGACTCGTTGTAACACCTGTGAGGACGCTAGTAGTTGATCCGTTGAATCCAAGCAGAGATTTTTTTCTTTTAAGATACAGTTTGGCCAGAGCGCTTAAAATTCTGTAAATTGTGTTTCAATATTTGGTTTTAAAAGAATTTTAATTTTGAAATTGAAACATCAAACCCGAGGTACAAACTGAAGCAACTATCAACATCGGCTATTGTTTTTCAAACCTAACTGATCTCCTGCGTGAATCGCATCACCTTCCTACTGGACATACGCATTTCTCATATGCGAAGAGACATAAAAATGGAATATCATACACATCTACTATGTACCATGAATTAACCTGCTGACCTCACTTCTCAGCTTAATCCATATGCTTTCATCAGTTTGTTTATAGAGATGTAAGGCTATATTTAAATGCTCTCAGGCTATTAGTCCAAAGAGAAGCTATGCAAATGCATTTGATGCAAGCCATTTAAAGTAAAATGCAAACGAATATATTGGATGACTAAGAAAAAAAACGGACAAAAACAATATATACATACACATACATACATAAGCATGAATGTATGTATGTATGGATGTGTATATGAAAAGATAAAACTGGTGAAAGTAATAGTAACAATTAAAATAGTAGTAGCAAATACAACAGATGAGAATGGACGAAAACCAGGAGAGCGGGAGAGCGGGAGGGGAACGGGGAGGGGGTGGGACAGGAGAACAGCAGCTCAACAACAGTCGCGTAATATGCAGTAAAAAGAATCGTTGTGTGGGCGTAAACAAAGCTGACAGCTGAATGCTGAAGACTAAGTGGTGTGCATGCATGTATGCAAGTGTGTGTGTGTGTATGGCGAGGTACATAGGTGTGTATGCATGCATTCATATGAGTTGATGTGAGTGTATAGGCGCTCAAGTCAGACGCATTGTTCTTTCTTATGGCGCTGCTGTTATTTGTTAGCTTCGTTTTTGTTATTGCTTCCTTTTGTTGTTGTTGCTGTTGTCAAAGCAATTGCTTTATTGTTACTTGTTTTTTTAACTGATATGTTTTGCTTGCCATCCATATGCACACACAAACATGCACACACACACACACATACATATGAATATATACTGCTTTTGTAGCGATAGCACTTACTTGCTTGCATGTGGTAGATACACACGTGGGCACACATACATACATACACACATACACGCAAGCATTTCATACTTTACTCATGGCTTTTATAGCTGTCAGCGCGCGCTTGTAATTAAAATGACGTTTATGAATGTCGACATATTCGTGCTGACTTGCAGTTTGCTTTTATTTTTATTTTTGTTTTTCTTTTCTTTTTTCCATTTTTCCTCTTATTTCTTCATTTTTTTAATTTTTTTTATTTTCTTGTGTTGCAGTTGCTTTTGCGTTATGCCACTGCGTTGCGTTAGTTTCAAGGACACGCTAACATCATCAGCGCTGCACATGGCAACAATAACAATAAATATGTGTGTGTATGTATGCACTCATATGTGAAAGAAAAATTGCAAGAGTAGATAGCTTTAAAAAACAACAACTAGTTTGTCAGCATTATGGCTGTAAAGTGTGCATTTTAAGTGGCAACGCCGTCAACCTCTAATAACACTCACAAGTAATGCGTGAAAAATATTTGTATTGTAACACCAAATAGCAATTGAAGAGAGTACCACAAGCAGCCACCCACAGCACACCTTTCTGCATACGCGAACATACACCTACAAAGTGCCTCTTGCTTTGGTGCGTTAGTTGCATACACTTAGGCGTGAACGCATGATGACAGATCACAGGAGCTTAGTGACAGGAAATCTCAAACCTTACGAGTTTTTATTTGTTCTGCTTTTAGAAGCCTTGCAATCTTACATTTATTGAAGCGGCAGCTGATCTTCTGTAGTTTTATGATCTGACAGCACTGATGACTTCAGTTCTTAGACTCTACGTGCTGGTTAATTGCCCTCCAAGAATAGTCGAGAAATTTGGCCAATCCTTTGGTAGTCATTGTTAATGGACGTTTGGCCAAGCCCCTCCTTCTATTTGTGGTGTACCTCTTGATGGAGGGACCTACAGCCGACTCCGAACGGGAAATGGTTTCATGAGAAACTTTTTTATGTCAGATGAACGATAATGAACCTAAATATTGCTTTCTTCTTGGAGAAAAATCATATATCAATTTAAAACTTCTATAATTTTTTTCTATTTTATTAATTTGTTTTCGCCCTATGTACCTGCCCATGTTTTTTTTTTTTTTTGTTTTTCTTGTTCTCTGCTCTCGGGAGCATAGGGACTCGACAAGACTCTTCCATCGTACACAGGTCTGTGCTGTTGTTTTCGCATCGTCCCATGAGATGCCGGCATCTGCTAGTTCGCGCAGCATCGACCTTCTCCAAGTGTTTTTTGGTCGACCGCGACCTCTCTTCCCTCGCGGATTCCAGTTCAGTGCCTTTCCCGTGATGCTGTCTGGTGGTTTTCTCAATATGTGACCTATCCACCGCCACTTTCTGCGTTTGATTTGCCTAAGGATGGGTTCGTCGTTCGTTAATCTCCACAGTGCGTCGTTACTGATGTTGTTTGGCCAGAATGTTCTGAAGATGATGCGGAGGCATTTGTTGATGAAGGATTGTAGCCTCCCTGTGATGGAGTTAGAGATCAGCCATATTTCGCTTCCGTATAACAATACGGACTGAGCTGAATATTCGTAGTTTAGTGTGCCTGGAGTTTTGCAAACTCCCCCATACTGTGCGCATTCGCCCGAACGCCGCCCTTGCTTTGTTTAGCCTGCAGTTGACATCTTCATCTGCTCCACCATTATCCGTCAACGAATATCTGCCTTGCGTTATTGTGGTTAACTCTAATAGCCTTGGTCTTGGCGATGTTGATCTCCAGTCCGACAGTGCGTGCCAGCGCGACTAGTTTGTTCCCCTTCGCTTGCATGTCAGAGAGTGTGTGAGAGCGGAAGCAGATGCCATCGGCGAAGTCCAGGTCCTCAAGATGTCTGGTGAAACTCCATACGATGCCTATTTCGAGCAGGGTCAATGGGCTCATGACGTCATCAAGGACGAGGACGAAGAAAAGGGTTGACAGGGGACAACCTTGCCTTCCGCCCAATTATATCGGGCTGGAGAATAAATTCATAGCGTTTTTATATTTTCTTTTATTTTACAACGATTTGTTTGCTGTTTGGCAAAGGGTAAGTATTCATTCGATCGAACTCTTTCTTTACTACGAAACTATGTTAATTGTATTTTTGAGTCATTTAATTTTTATTAGTTTTGAGACTTAGAAATGGAATATCCAGGAGGCAAAAGTCAACATTTTGGATACCTGCTCTTCTTTGGCTTTCATCGAGGCCCAAAAGTTGCCGAAGTAGCCCGGGAAATTTGCGACGTGTATGGAGAAGGTGTCATGCGTGAGTCTACGGCACAGACGTCGATGATACGTCCCGCAGCGGAAGGCCTTCTGAATTCAATGAAGAACGTCTCAAATCACTTTTGAAAGAGAACGGTCACCAAACCAGTTGTGAATTGGCGGAAAAGTGAACTTTGGTCATAAAACGATTCTCAATAATCTTCATTCAATGGGATTTACCAAAAAATTCGTAGCCTGGGTGCCTCATGAGCTCAACGAAAAAAAAACAAAAAAAGTCGTCTTCAAATTCCTTCTCAGCATCCCGCCCGTCATCGAGCAGCACGCGCTCATAAATAGAGGATGTTGTACCGAATCGTCACACGAGATGAGAAATGTTGCCCATACATCAATATAGGAAGGAGCAAAGAAAGGAGTGGGTGGCTCTAGGAGATACGCAAAAGTCGAGCGTCAAGCCGGATCTTCATCCAAAGAAGTTAAGTTGATATGTGTTTGGTGGGATTGGGAGCGCATGGTGCACTGGGAAATGCTCGTAAAGAATGCCACGGTCGACATAGAGCGCTACATTGTGCAGCTGCACCACCTAAATGAGGATATTCAACTAAAGGGACCTGATCGACATGGTCAAAGCCGCACTCCAAGAACTCGAATGGGAGTTCCTTCAGCATCTGTCGTATTTCCGGTCCTTGCCCCGACCGCTCCGCTCAAACCGTATGAAGGGTGTTACCTTCGATAACAAAGAGGTCCTTAAAAACTGGCTCAAGAACTTTTTTGACACCAGACCAGTCAATTTTTGGCGGAACGGCATCAACAAATTGGTCGAGAGACGGAAAGATCTTGTAAACAGCAAGGGCGAATATATAATTGATTAACTTCTTGATATAATTATTGTTGTTTTGTTTAAATAAAAGTCTGCGGTGATGCGCTACGAACTTATTCCCGAACCCAATATTACAAAAATTAGTAAGCTAGGAAAAAACTAAATTGATGAGAAAATGAAAAACTGAGTTTTAGCATTGCTATGAGTATAAGATCTGTATTTTCACTGCATATGCACTTTTTCTTGAGTAGAATAAAATTTGTCGCAAAATAATCACCTTTCCGGAAGATTTATAATTTTAGCAAATGACGTCGTATGTCAATCATATTTTACACTGGCATACTAAAGGTCAAAATAAAGATTTCCATCACTCAAAATCATTTTTTTTGTAAAGGGTTTTCCAACAAGTGGCGTTGTTTTGATATTCAAAGAAAAATTCTATTTTTTAATATGAATGATCGGATGTTTATTTCATTATAAAAAGGAAGGTATGCCGTTAATAGTGGAAAATAACATCAGGCAAATTACCACCACGACCACGCTACCAGGACAATATCCTTTTCATGAAATTTTTCATAATCGAATTGCAATGTGTCTGCCTTATGTCCACGATAGTCTTACAAATTTCAGTCAGAAGGTGTTAAATCACAAGATCTCGGTGGCCAATTGTGATCACCTCTTCGAGAGATAACACGATCCGGAAACTTTTCCCGTAAAAGATCAATGGTTTCGTTGCTTGTGTGGCACATAGCGCCGTCTTGTTGAAAATAAACGTTGTCCAGATCAATACCATCCAATTCCGGCCATAAAAAATCGTTAATCATCTCTCGATAGCGCAATCAATTCATTCATAACACATGTTATTGGAAAACCCTTTATTAAATAAAAAGGTTAAGCAGAAGCAAAATTGGCCTCCAGTGCACTCCTTCAATGCATAGTGATTATAGGGTGCGCCATGTAAAATTTGCTTTTTGAATCGGATATAAAAAAAAAAAATCAATATTTTTTCAAACTTTTTTTTTATTTTGAAGTTTGAACATTGTCATTTATGAATAAAAAATAATATCGTTCAAATGACTGCCATGACTGGTTTTACAGTAGGCCATTCGATCAACCCAATTATTAAGCACCTTTTCGATTGTTTGGGCTCCAATTTCATGAATGGCAACTTCGATTTCGTGTTTTAAAGCATCAATCGTCTCTGGATGGTTCGCATAGCATTTGTTCTTAACGGCTCCCTAAAAAAAATAGTCCAACGGGCTTAAATCACAGCTCCGAGGCGGCCAATTGATATCGGAATTTCGGCTGATTACACGGTGTGACAAAAAAAAAAAAATTAAATATACTTTTATGGAGACCTAGCACAACTTGTAGGTATAGTAAAACTAAGAAACATGGTATAGGAGAAATCTCCAATACACCCCCAAAATCTCATTTTATGGCCATAAAACCGTTTTTCAGTAGGTTGATGTGAACAATCACTCCTAACTTCGCCAATTTCCATCCGATTTCGAATTTGTTTTTTTAGTTCGAAAGAACGAAAACAAGCCTTTTTGACAGTGTGTTGACAATTTTTCTGAAATGACAACTGACGAGACTGTAGACGGAAGTATTCGGAATTTTTTTATTTTTTCTCCATTTTTTCAACTTTGACATCATTTTTGCGATATTATCCGATATTGAGGATGTTTTTTAGTACACTACTGCTATAGTAAATTTAATTCTGCGTCGAATGAGCTATATTTGACTGTAATTGAATTAAAATTAATAGAGTTGTGTGAGTTTTAAGATTTTTTCTTTTTTTTTACTAATTTGGTATGTGGATATAGCTTACGCTAAATGGGAATAAGGACGTGTTTTGATGCGTTATTATAGATACGTAATATTTATTGGAGTATATATGTATACATAAGAGTACACTGTACTGCATACAACAGAACTGGTTAGAACTTACGAAAATATCTGACAAATTATAGCACACTTTTTTTTCAATAGAAATATGGAAAAGCTCCCAAGTGTACCAAAGTTCACACTGTACATTGATTAACAGAAGAAGTTTGTTATTATAATTTAACCTTATTAAAACGTCAAAGATTTATTGTTTGTTTCATTGAAATTCAAGAGATATAAATCAAAACGTTGCCATAAAAGTCGAATATCTCAATATTCTCCGGTGATGTGGCATCATCAGCCTTATCATAAACCAGATGATTGTTATTTTTATAAAACGGACGTAAACGGTCATCATTATAAAGCTCGAAAGCACATAAAGTATGCTGATGTTGCAACTGTTAAGAACCCCGTAGTCTTGGACGATATGATTGACTCAACTGCAGGAACTGAAGGAAGTTCAACTCATTGCTGATAACGATCAAACTGATAACAAAAAGCTAATGATGAAGAGTACTTTGCGTCTGGTTCTAAGTCTTCAGAACGACACATTGTATCAAATTAAGATTTTCAGGATCCTTCTCGTGATTTACTTCTATCGGGAAGACAATCTGAAACGCTCGCTTCTCGATTTAAACAATGGAATTTAGTTGATGACGACTTCAGATGAATGATGATGATCGAATTTCTTACAGAGAAGTATTCAAAACTGATAAAGAGACTGACAAATGTACCGTACCATACTATACTCCAAAGGGCCGTTTCCAATGCATTTTTAAGTTTGGAACCAGTTCCGTTGTGTACTGCACCGTACCATACCGTACAATGCTGTACTGCACAATACTCCAATAAATATTATGTGTTTATAATGACACTTGTTATCATTTTCATGCTTCGATGCCTACATACCAAATTAGTAAAAAAAAAAAAATCTTGAAACTCACACAACTCTATTAATTTTAATTCAATTACTGTCAAATATAGTTCATTCGACGCAGAATTAAATTTACTATAGCAGTAGTGTACTAAAAAACATCCTCAATATCGGATAATATCGCAAAAATGATGTCAAAGTTCAAAAAATGGAGAAAAAATAAAAAAATTCCGAATACTTCCGTCTACAGTCTCGTCAGTTGTCATTTCAGAAAAATTGTCAACACACTGTCAAAAAGGCTTGTTTTTGTTCTTTCGAACTAAAAAAACAAATTCGAAATCGGATGGAAATTGGCGAAGTTACTAGTGATTGTTCACATCAACCTACTGAAAAACGGTTTTATGGCCATAAAATGAGATTTTGGAGGTGTATTGGAAATTTCTTCTATACCATGTTTCTTAGTTTTACTATACCTACAAGTTGTACTAGGTCTCTATAAAAGTATATTTTCACTGTCGCACAGTGTTATTTTATTATTTATTTTCAAAAACGGTAGCTAAAAGTTCGAGTGTAACTTTGGCAGTGTGACAAGTTGCACCGTCCTGTTGAAACCAAATGTCGTCCATGTCATCCTCTTCAATTTTTGGAAACAACTCGTTGAGCATGTCACGGTAACGCTCACCATTTACTGTAACCACGGCCCCTCACTCATTTTCGAAAAAAAGGCCCGATGATGCCGCCAGACCAAAAACCCCACCAAACAGTGACTCGTTGTGGATGCATTTGCTTCTCTACAGTAACGTGTAGATTTTCTGAGCCCCAAATCCGACAATTTTGCTTATTGACGATGTGAAAATCAGAAAGGAAGAAGAAGACTCACCACTTCGGAAATAGGTTTTCAATATTTCCCAATTTTGTTCAAGCGTATAGCGTCCCATTTCGTAAATGTCAAACCTTTAGGTAAATTATGAACACATTTGACATGTCATTTTTGCTACCATTCTCAAAAAAATAGGTGGTTCACAAAGCAAACGCTATATGGCCCACCCTGTAGGATCAAAAGGGAACCTCTTCACCGATGGCATGTGGGCTTTTCCTTGAAAATGGAAAACGATCAGCAATCAAAGTGTCGCATATTTGAGTAGATGTTTTTATTTAGCACGCAAATTTCATCCAACTTCTTTGAATATGCAATAAATTATTAAGAAAAATGTCCCACTCCGTTGTTCTTTTATATATTTTTAAAAATAATCACAGTTGTCATCTACGTAAATTAATATGAACTTGCAGTTTTATAAAAAACTGCGTAGTTAAAGTAAAAATTTTATAATTTTTTAGTTTTGCTCAAATAAAATTTAGGATATTCAAGTCTATTTAAGTCTTTGCACGCACGAAGTTCATTGCCAGCCAACTTACAATATCTTTACTTTATTTTTATTTTTTTTTTTGGTTTTACTAATTTTGTTGCATTTTTGTTACAATTGTTTGTTTAAAACACTTGCTGAGCTACTAATTAAAAGGCGCACATGTGTGTCATTCACAGACCTCAATAGTCGACAATTTCTTTCTAGTTGCTGCTTTCCACTTTGCTGTTGTTCGTCTCACTTTTGTTGCTGTTTAGATTTTCCTTGTGGTTGTTGTTGCTCGTCTTGTAAGGCATTTGAGACCAACAAGCGGAAGTGCATAAGACTACACGGACACACATAAGCTCTTACACGCACACATACACACACTCACTTATATGATACGCAAACGGTATTCACACATGTGTGAATGTATGTATGTGTAGATGTATGCCCAACTTGTGTGTGTCAGATGTTGTGAAGTACGTACAATGCGCCGCTTGAAGGCCCTTCCATGTTTGCCGAATAGTGCTTTTGTGTGTATGCATGTGTGTGTGTTGGTCTGCTGTGACACGTGAGGCGTGCGAAACAGCAGCAAACATTTTAAAAGAAAATGTGCTTACAATCTCATGGTGACATGTTGGCAGCGGCAATCACGAACGATGCAGCAACGGTGGCAAACAACAACAGCTAACAAATTTAGAACATCAGCAAGAGCTTAAAAATGTACATATGTTAATACATGCACACACACACATACACACTAAAATAAAGTGCACGAAAGACATATCTCAATTGCTTAGCGGCGTTGTTGGCAGTGGCAGCGGATGCAACTTGACATTGCCATACTTAAATTAGTGCAAAAAAGAAGAAATAATAAAGCAACAAATAAGAAGCAAAATTGTAAGAAAAGCAAAAATTAAAATGAGAAGGAACGTGCTTCCTTTTCGAGATGCGCGCAAATACGGGCATTTTTTTCTAGAAATTTTGAAAAAGTACTGCTGTTGCTTGGTAGTATTGCAATTAGTTGGTCTTTGTCTTGCAGTTGTAATACCGAGACACAATTTAAAAATTACAAAAAATTTAAAACAAAAAAAAAATATATATATTTCGTTCTAAAAAAAAACATTCAGCCTTTTTCGTGATTGCTTAATTCAGTAGTGTTTGGGCGCTTGTCAAAGATAGACAACAACAACGAGAAAATGCGTATTATCATTTAGTTTCTCAGGCTTCTATAAATGCTACTATTTTTTATTGTCCTGATCCTGTACGTAATTTTGATTTCATCGTTTATGTCTTAGTAATTTCTCCACTAAAAACACACTAAGCTCGTGAAGGACATTTCGGACAAGAAAATTTCAGTAAAATAAATAAATATAAATAAATTAATAAATTGGCGCGTACACTTCTGTTAGGTGTTTGGCCAAGCTTCACCTCCTATTTGTCACGTGCGTCTTGATGTCGTTCCACAAATGGAGGGACCTACAGTTTTAAGCCGAACCCAAACGGCAAATGCGTTTTTCATGAGGCGCTTTTTCATGGCAGAAATACACTCAGAGGTTGCTGCTGCCTACCGACTGTCATGCTAGCATTTTTCAATTGCCAATAATCTTAAAATTGCTTGAGAAACCATTTGAAGACCATGGAGCTAACGCTAAAACTTTGACGCACAGAATTTCGATATAAGAATTGCTATTGAAATGCAACAGAACCGACGATTCATGAAGTGAATGCCGACTGATAATGCTGACATAAGTCACTTATGACAACGTCAAGTGAAAACGGTCGTGGTTGAATCACGATGGCCTAGACAAGATTGGCAAATATCTACGTTTCACTACGTGTTTGGACAAACTAACAGGAAATCAGCTGATATGAACTGCTCCCCCCTGCACTACTGACGAAGCTCTTACTTTGTACCTCTAATGTCCACATTTGGATCACCTGAAAGAAGCAATCACTCAGTAGCGGCAAACCTTGGTGAATTGGAGAGAAATTATGTTAGACTAGAATAACGTCCAGCCACAAATATCAATAGTGACTCCGCAGCTGCTCCGAGAGTTTCGTTGGAAGGTTATGCAAAAGCTTGGTTGGGGGAGACTGGTTCACCATTGTGTTCGACTAGAACAAAGTACAGACCTGCCACCAAGTTATGATCATGTTTTATTGTTCATGGTGAAAAAATTACATCAAAAGAGGCTTGTGAAGAATCAATTATCTCTATTTTTGCCACTCACATACATACATATAGAATAACCCAGCAGGTATTCTTTTAATTGGAGCGTTTTTGCTATAGACAGATTTCTACAGCGAACATTAAAATTAAGTCTTCTGAGAATTGTAGGTATTAATTTTGTTATCGAATATTAAGGCTTCGATTCGGATGAATTTAAAGAATTTCAGGGCCGTAAGTTATACGGAATAAACGTCTTTTGAAGCGATTTCAGCCGACTATTGTGAAATTTATCATAAGGTCGTCATTATGATACTCAAATTTTGATCGGATAAAATTTTAATATTAAGTTTTAAAAGTATGAGTTTGACGAAAATCTTGACTGATTCGAAGAAAAGATGCGAGAATGGAAACAAACGTGGGATAGTGTAATTAATATGTCTACTAAAGGTAAACTTCGTGTCGCAAAAAACTCCAAGGCCCTTCAGCTCTTAAGCTTAAGTTCGCTCAATGAATCTAAATACGTATTAAATATATCATATGATGTTTAGATAGGCTTATGGAGTTTAGTGAATGATACTTGATACCATTTGATTCGCGCTAAGAGTATAGCTTGTCAAGTTCAGCCTGATGAGCAAGGGAATCATAAAAGCATTTAATAATAGAGAAAGTTTCTAAATCATTCGCATGTAAGAGAAATCGTCCACTATAAATATGTTCGAGAAAGTTCCATGAAATGTAATGGAACTTTTCCTATCTGCAAGTTTAGACTTAATCCACTGAAGGGAAACTCAATTAAATGCTAATCGAGTAAGCTTAGCAAATAAAATTTTGTACGAGACCCTTTCAAATGCTTTAGAAAATTTCATATACTGGGTGCATACGGTAGTAGAAGACATGCCATACATGCCCAACAAAAATATTTTTTCTTGCTCTTTTTCAGGTAAGATATGGAGGGCTACAACTTAATTCAAGAAATGAAAAGACAAGCATTTATCGTCCCTTACCAACTTAGAAATCTCTAGTTTTCTTTCGCCCGTTCATTCGTTAATAAGGTTCGCCGTGAGTTTTAAGCATCAGGCGGCGATGCAGAATCGTTGAACTTTCTGACACTGTCCGATCGGTAAGCGAGTTGGAACCCTATTTCTATTAATTTTGTGATCAAGACTCCTGAGGCGTGAGCTGTGAGTAATAGAAATGAATGCCAAATACGAAAAAATAGACCATTCTAGCTGAAACTCGATGTGTCTTCTTCCAAGTAGTGCCATCTCTCACGAATGGCATGTGTGTCTCAAAGAATCTGGGATCTATGACGTAACGGTTATCAAGAATATATGTACGCCTTAAAGTGACATAGTAAAGGGTTTTCCAATAACAGGTGTTATTTTGAATAGGATTGCGCTATCGAGAGATGATTCATGATTTTTATGGCCGGAATTGAATGGTATTGATCTGGACAACGTTTATTTTCAACAAGACGGTATAGGACCGTCTCTTATCTCTCGAAGAGATTTGGGTTTGACCGAGCTCCTTCTCCTATTTGTGGTCAGCGTCTTGATGTTATTCCACAAATGGAGGGACCTACAGTTTCAAGCCGACTCGGAACGGCAAATATTTTTATGAGGCGCTTTTTCATGGCAGAAATACACTCGGAGGTTTACCATTGCCTACCGAGAGGCGACCGCTATTAAAAAAACTTTTGCTTAATGTTGATGTTTCACCGAGATTCGAACCTATGGTCTCTCTGTGAATTCCGAATGGTAGTCACGCACCATCCCACTCAGCTACGAGGGCCGCTATGGTGGTGGTCATTTGTCTGATGTTATTTCTCACTATTAACGGCATATTTCCTCTTTATAATGAAATAAACAGCCGATCATTTATATTGAACAACAGAATTTTTCTTTGAATATCAAAATAACACCTCTTATTGGAAAACACTTTATTTCTATTGGCATTGCAGGAGGCCAAGAAAAGCGGCTTTTCAGAGCCTCTCTTTGTGACCCCTGTGAATATCTAACCTCATTTGCGCATCACAACAAATATGCATTGGATAAACTCGCGCCCGAAAAAGCCGCAGAGAAATTACTAAAGGAAAAAATTGTTACCTTGAAGGATCTTATTATAGGGAGTGTTTACCCAGTCATAAGCCGAATATGGTCGACATACCTATCGATGGAAATTTAAGTGCGATGTACTCGATCCAAAGAAAAGCTAGCTGCTGCAAAAATGTCGGCACCAGAGGCTGCAACTAAAAGCAGTCAAGCAAACAGTTAATTTGTAATATTTCATAAAAATGTTATTTTGTATAAAGTTTAAATACATAGAAATGCATTGAAATGAGATAGTTATGGATGTATGTGCGGCCATAATGCATATTTGAAACGCTTGAAAGCTTAGCGCCCGTATATACCTATATACGCATTACACAAAACACAATACATTTGCTGGCATGAAACTGGGAAAAAGCGTTTTATGCCATAAAAATTATGAACAACTAGCAAAAAAAAAAAGGAAAAGCAAAACCAAATAAAAATACAAAAATATTATAATGTTGAAATATTCAAAATATGCGCTTAAGCTTGCATATACTTACGTACATTATATATATATTTACATGCATTTCTTTCATTTTTAATAAATTTGTTTCTCGTCGAAGAGCTAAAAGCATTTTTCCTTTTTACATTTCTTTTGCCTTCACGTAATCCATTTCTCGTTGCATTTTTTGTTTTAATTTTATTGCTCAAATTAAGAACCGCATGCACATATACATGCACACGCTCTTGTTTGCCCGACGTTTGCTTGCACTTCACGTTATATGCGTGACATTGAATTTGTGTTGCACTGCGCATTCGTGATTTTATTTTATTTCATTTTGTTTCTTCTCGAAACAGCACTCTTGCATAACACATCCGCAATAATGGCGCGTGCCTTTGCTAAGTAATTGTGTCAGATTTGCGGCTAAGTAGGTAGTAAAGACAACGGCAAGATCATTGCGCTTGCCAAAGCGAACTGGTAGAGCGTGGCGTACGTGGCGTATGAGCAACACATTTTTGAAAACACAATTTGTAATTAATATTTTTTCCGAAATAAATATTTCATTCTGAAGCATGAGTTCCTCATGCATAGGAGTGCTATGTGACGAGTAGGTTGTTTGAGTGAAATACCGAATCTATTTTCGATAGAAGAGAGGTGGTCTCGAGCACCGAATAGTTGGGAAATGTTAATCGTTAATGTGGAGTCTTTTGGTACAGTACATCTTTCCATCTAGCAAAGTGAAAAGGAAATCATTTTTAAATATTTATTTCTTTAATTACCTAGATTTCGTATCTAGTCGCCATTTTGCAAGGCTTCCGTAAATTCTGTAGTATTAGAATTTTTTTATTTGCGGCGGCCGTAGTGTTCGAATGGGTTGGTGTGCAACTACCAGTCGGTACCGTGTTTCAAAACACTTTTGGTACTAAAAAGTGGATACCTCCAAAACGAGCTGTTCAACAGGCTTCAATAGTTTATTAAAACTTTATCTCGTACTTTATTTTTTATGTTTGGAATGAAGGGTTGGCATTTTTCATCAAGGAGCGGCCGCCATTCGAAAAAGTTCCATATTCAAATTTATTCTTGACTAATAAGGCCAACCAATTACAATTCAGCTTAGAAGGGCGAGAATCCAAATTTTGCCAAAAAAATTACCCAAATACATTTCGGTCATAATTTTGCATTTTAATCATTCTGTAAAAGCAAAATAGTGTGGAATTTATGATATGGATATTAAACTCCTGTATACGAATTTATTTTGGCTAAAATTATTTATTTCTAAGTAATCATAACCTTCTATACGAAAAATGTTGCGGCCGCTTCTCGCGCAGTGCTCGGCTCAATCGCATCAATGGAAGTCGATACCATTCCCCAGTGCTGGTTTCGCTTGGTTTCAACAGCTCATAATAAATAACACCACTTGGTCCCACCAAATACATATCAACGTGAATATTCGGCCGAGGCGACGACGTAGAAGCATGATCGGGCAATCGGGCAGTCCCAATGACTTTTTTTCTTTGGATTGCTGTTATAAATCCATTTTTCATCACCCGTCACGATGCGATGAAGAAAACTCTTCCTTTTTTGCCACTGGAGCAGTTGTTCACAGGCGAAAAAACGAAGTTCAACATCCCTTTGCTTTAACTCATAAGGAACCCTCATTGAGCAATGCCTCCAATTCCGCGTCTTCGAAGGTTTTTGGCCTTCCTTCCCACGGACGGTCGTCAACATTAAAATCACCGTCTTTGAAGCGACAGAACCAATCTCGGCACGATGTTTCACTTAAAGCAGCATCTCCATAAACTTTTTGTAGCCCTCGATGCGCTTCAGCCGCCGTTTTTTCGAATGAAAGAGGAAAATCCACACTTCCCTCAAATGATGATTATTCGGCACATCAGACACAAAACCAAAAGTATAACAAAATTACCACAAAAGCCAAAACAAAATCGCTAATGTGTCGAAGCAGTTTATTTACCATATGTCTAAGCTTGGTTTATGACATTTAGGTTATGTTAGAATCGACTAGCACACACTGCCGGCGGCAGCTATTGACAAGCAGCGGGAACTTAGTTGCGCACTTAATAATTTAAGTTTTGTGAAATGTGTGCGTATTCTAGATAATTTTAAAACGTTTGTCATAAAAAATTTAAAAATTAAATTAAATTCTAAATTCTTAGCCCTAAACTGATAATAGAAATATAATAGATTTAGTTGTTTTTATAATTTTTTTTGTGTGGTGCAGTATACGAGGGTAAGGAAAGCTGAAATTGCTCTATATGCCTGTAAACGTATGCTTGGAAGAAGATGGGGTCTTCAACCTAAGCATACATTATGGTTGTACAAGGCGGTTATACGACCAATTTTATCGTATGGTTCGGTAGTTTGATGGAAAGCTCTAGGGAGAGATTACAACATCAAATTACTCGGCAGAATACAAAGATCAGCCTGTGCAATAACGGTCGGCGCAATCAGATCATGTCCTAGGGAGGCTCTGAACGCACCGACACACGTTATTCCAATAGACCTACATATTAAGAAGACGGCAACCATGAGTGCATTTAGGTTAAACGAAGCGGGCCGCTGGAAAGAAAACACTTATGGTCATGCCAGTCTACTATTGCGGCAAACTCAGTTAACCTCGGTGAGGACTGACTACATCGTCCCGACGGTAACATTCAATAGGAATTTTGCCACTCTCTTTCCATCTAAGGAAGAGTGGAATAAGGGATTCTCATTAAACAACTTCGACACTACAGTCTATACAGATGGTTCTAAAATGGATTGTGGTGTTGGAGCTGGTATATATTCTCATAGACTTAAAATTGAAAAATCTGTGCGCCTCCCCAATACCTGCAGTGTCTTCCAGGCGGAAGTACTGGCAATTGGGGAAGCTTGTAGGCTACTAATCACAGACTTCTCTTTTAAGAGCAATATCGCTATTCTCTCGGATAGCCAAGCTGCAATCCAGGCACTGGATTCAGCGACTACAACCTCAATGGTGGTGGAACAAAGTAGGAATAGCCTTTCCACCTTGAGCGAAAAACATAATGTTACCTTAATCTGGGTCCCAGGACATCGGAATATTAAAGGTAACGAAAAAGCAGATGAACTGGCAAGAGGGGGATCTGCCATGAATAACGCTCTTGCAGAACCGGTATTCACACCATTAGGTGCAGTCAAGAGTACAATTTCCCTAAAATACCTCCGAATGGCGGAGTGTAGATGGAGGGGCCAGACGAAATGCAAAATCAGCAGAACGTTATGGCCCACCTACAACCTTAAACAATCATCAATATTGTTAAACATGAAACGACGGGATGCCTGGAGACTAACGGCAGTCTTAACTGGCTTTTGGTCTGTCGGAGAACAGGCAGCCAAAATGGGCATCCCTCACAACACATACTGTCACAGTTGCAAACAACCGGAGAAAAAGGAAACAATGTTCCATTTCCTCTGCGAATGCCCTGCCCTATGGAAGGACAGAATGCTAACCCTGGGCAAACCGCTGTTCGAGGAGCTCGAACAACTGTCTGGCTTAGATGTCAACAACCTAATAAGGTTCCTGAACCGCACAGACTGGGTATAGTCATGCCGTAAATAACAAGTTGGTAACGAGGATGTGGCAACAAAATGGTGCGGAAGCGCTAGTTGGATTCAGGATGAATCACCACTCTAACCAACCAACCAAACCAAGCAGTATACGAATTCAATTATTAAGAAAACTAAAACCTACAGAACGAAAAAAGTGTAAGACCAATGCTACTATATTTAAAGTAAACAAATATATTGCAAATTCTCAGGTTAATTTAGAATTTGGAGTTTTGTAATAGTTGTTGGATGCTCCTTTGAACTTATTGAAGTCGTAGAGGTATCGATGTGATAAAGGATTTTATAATATTAGTTTGGGAAAAAAGAAATCCATTATTTTTGGGAAAATCGTTTGAAACTGTTTTTTGGTCGATCTTTAGCGCCTGCGCGATGCAAGGACTACTAATATGCGGCTAAATTTCGATTACTTTCGTGATTTTATCGCCATTTTCTTTAACATCAAAAATGCCTGAACGAAATTGACGAAAACAAAAAAAAAATTTAAAAAAAATAGAAAAAAAGGAAAACATTTAAAAAGCACAAATTTTTTTTTAAATTTCAGACCACATTTGCCAAATTTACTCGACTGCACTGAATTTTCCCTTTGTTGACTTCCATTGTTAACACCCCATAACTCCACAACTGAGTGGAACAAACAAAAAACGGCAAAATAATTTTTTACTGTGAAATTTCACCTTAGAAACGAGCATAAACTTTAAATTGTTTCATCGATGCTTTATGAGATATCAATCACTACATCCATCTACCGAGAAAACAATTTCTTTTTCGCAATAGTAATACTTTGATCAATTTTTGACCATCCTACACTATCAAACTGTCTTACATTTTTGAAAGCCGATTGAGAAAGTGTTGTCCACACATTTTCGATTGGATTAAGGTCAAGGCTACAGTTAGACTATTCTAATATTAGTATTTTTTCGCTGCCAAAATCTCTTTTATTGCTGTGAAAGTATGAACGGCTGCATTATCATGAAGAAAAAAGTAATAAGTACTTCGTCTTGAAGTTGCATATACTTGACACTAAATATTTTTGTGGATATAAAACATATACACGTTTTGTCCAAACTATGACAGAAATCTCTCTGAAATTACAAGTTGTTATCGTCTCCTGTTTCTTTCGTTTATCATGCCAAAACGTTTGGTAATATCTCCATCATTCCAGATTGAATTTTTTTCATCAACAAAAATTACTCTGTCCCACTCATCTTCTCAAAATTGGTACTCTTCTGGGAATGTCAATCTGGCCTGTTTCTGCCCTGTAGTTAACTTAAGCTTAGGTACTTGTTTCACATATTTTAGCCAAGAATCCGCTTGCAGAATTGGTTTCATACGACAGGCAGTAATTGCGAAATTATGAGTGTCTTTAATTTCAGCAGAGTTATTTGATTTATTTATACCTAAACGTTTGATTTCCCGAACATCTTTAGTGTTAAAGTTCGGTTGGTACATCCGAATTTTTCTTTCAAATGGAAGTAATGTAAAACCTCAGTTTTGCCTCTTTTCAATTTACTCAAAATACTTCTCCTTCTTCTTAATTGGCGCGATAACCGCTTACGCGATTTTGGCCGAGTTTAACAAAGCGCGTTTCTTTCTCGTGCTAACCGGCGCCAGTTGGACACACCAAGTGAAGCCAAGTCCCTCTCCATCTGACCATTCCAAAGCAAAGGAGGCCTTCCTCTTAATCTGCTACCACCAGCTGGTACCGCATCAAATACTTTCAGAGCGTTTGTATCCATTCGGACGGCATGACCCAGCTAGCGTAGCCGCTGGATCTTTATTCGCTGCGCTATGTCTATGTCGTCGTAAATTTCATACAGCTCATCGTTCCATCGCCTGAGATATTCGCCGTTGCCAACGTGCAAGGGTCCAAAAATCTTGCGCAGAATCTTTCTCTCAAACACTCCAAGCGTCGCTTCATCGGATGTTGTCATCGTCCAAACTTCTGCGCCATAGTGAGTGCCATCTGAGTGTTAGTTTTGTTCGCCGAGAGAGGACTTTACTACTCATTTGCGTACTTAGTCCGAAGTAGCACTTGTTGGCAAGAGAGATTTTATGCTGGATTTCCAGGCTGACATTATTATAGGTGTTAATGCTGGTTCCTAAACCTTTTACGACCTCCAAATTATAACTGTCAACAGTGACGTGGGTGTCGATACGCGAGTGCGCCGACTGTTTGTTTGATGACAGGAGGTACCTCTTTTATCCTCGTCCACCACCAGACCCATTCGCTTTGCCTCTTTATCCAGTTTGAAGATGGCAGAACTAACAGCGCGGTTTTCAATGTCATCGGCATACGCCAACAATTGTACGCTCTTATAAAAAATTGTGCTTGAGCGATTAAGTTCTGCGGCTCGAACGATCGTCTCCAACATCAGGTTAAAGAAGTCACACGACAGCGAGTTACTCTGCCTGAAACCTCGTTTGGTATCAATCAACGTATTGGTGTTGAGCAACGTCATCTTACATAGCCGTATTAGTTTTGTGGGGATACCAAATTCAGACATCGCGGCATACAAGTAACTCCTTTTCGTAATGTCGAATGCAGCTTTGAAATCGACGAAAAGATGGTGTGTGTCGATTCTCCTTTCATAGGTCTTTTCCAAAACTTGGCGTATTATAAATATTTGGTCGATGGTAGACTTTCCAGGTCTAAAGTCACACTGACAGGGTCTAATCAGTTGGTTGATGGTGGGCTTCAGCCTTTCACACAATACGCTTGCTAGAACCTTATAGGCGATATTTAGAAGACTAATCCCGCGGTAATTGGCACAGATTGCAGGATCCCCCTTCTTATGAATTGGGCAGATCACACTTAAATTCCAATAGGCAGGCATGCTTTAATCCGACCATATTTTGTATAGGAGCTGATGCACCTAACCAGCTCCTCACCGCCATGTTTGAATAGCTCAGCCGGCAGTCCGTCGTCGCAAGCGGTTTTGTTGTTCTTTAGCCGTGTTATCGTCATGCTCAAAAGGCGACTTACGCTAAAATCATGAGTAAGGTCTAAAGAACAGCTTTTTTATGCATCTCTGGCGCTTTAAGGACTACTCCAAACAAAGCGCTGGAAGTGCTAATCAACTTACCTGCCCTAAATCTGGTAGGAAAACACATCGCCGCCGCCTCGGCGCTCAGACTAAAAAGTATGGCGCTATGGAAAGACCGGTGCGTTGGCCACGCTTCCATTTTGCACTCTCTGAATAGTCATAAACAAGAAATAGACTACTCTATCCCTAGACTCACCTTCGAAAGGCTCTTCAAGACGAGTATACCGTCAAGAAGTGAGTGGCATACAACAAGGCCATGGAGAAGGGGGGAATTAAACTTCTACACAGATGGCTCCAAGCTAGACGATAAGGTTGGCTACGGAGTTTTCTCGAAGGAATTAGGACTGGAACTATCCGTTCGACTACCAGACTACTGCAGCGTCTATCAGGCAGAGGTACTAGCTATAAAAGAAGTGGCTATATACCTAAATACGCACGCCGTAACAAAAACGATTGTAAACATATTCTCGGATAGCCAGGCGGCCATCAAATCAATGAATGCGGCTTTACTAAGATCGAAGGTTGCACAGGAATGCCGGGCAGCCCTAAATGACATTAGTGACGTATTCAAGGTCAGCCTTATTTGGGTTCCGGGACATAGAGATATTGAGGGAAACTGTAAAGCAGATGAGCTAGCCAGAAAGGGTACTGCCCTCCAACTGCTGAGTGATAAAAGTACCATCGGAATACCCATGGCCACGAGTAAACTAATGATAAAAAACCACTTCATCCAAGAGGCCAATAGGTCATGGAGAAATGAGGATACGTGTCTAACAGCTAGGCTACTATGGCCGCAAATAAACAAGAAAAGAACAAAGGAATTGCTTAGTCTCTCAAGAGACAATATCTCGAAGGTCGTGGCTTGTCTAACCGGTCACTGGCTATTTGGCAGGCATTCCTCGAGACTAGGAGTTTTCTCCCATGAATATTGCAGAAGTTGTAGAGATGAGGAAGAGGAAGAAACAGTTGAGCACTTCCTTTGCAATTGTCCAGCCCTAGCTAAAATCAGAGCAGGTTGTCTAGGTAAATACTTTTTTAATTCTCTTACAGAACTGTCTGGCGTGGGGTTGGCATCAATACTACGCTTCATAAGAGCCACGAAATGGTTCCACGAAGGAAGATAAATGAGGTTCCCGTGTAGCACAGTGGTATCACAACGGACCTGTAAGGTCTAAGTGAGTTGGTCGTGCAGACCGACTACCACCATAACCTAACCTAACCTATCGTCATGGACGTGTAGCTGAACGACAATTCCGTCGTCAACGATTGGGGTAACAGGTTCGAGAAGTGTTCCCTCCATAGTTTAAGATTGCTCTGGATGTCAGTCACCAGATCGGCGTCTTTGTTCTTTGCTCAGGAAAATGCACTGGTTTTAAAACCTTCTGTAGGCCGTCGAAGTTTCTGGTAGAATTTTCGGACGTTGTTCCTATTGGCCAGCATAGCAAGCTCCTCGTACTCACGTATTTCGACCTCTCGTTTCTTCTGTCGGATAATACGTCTCTCTTCCTTTTTCAGCTCTCTGTAGCGATCCCACATGGCTCGCGTTGCGCCCGATCGCAGCGTGGCTCTATAGGCGGCATCCTTTCCTTCTGCGGCAGCATGACATTCCTCGTCGTACCAATTGTTTTTTCGGGCTCGCCGGAATCCGATTTCTTCTTCGGCGGCGGTACGTAGAGAACGAGAAATGTTGCTCCATTGTTCGTGCATGCCGGTTTGTTGAGCAGTACTCTCTGAGAGCAGGAGTGAGGGTCGAGTGGCGAACCTTCTGGCTGTCTGTTGTGATTGCAGCTTTTCGATGTTGAACATTCTTTGGGTAGGTAGATAGATGTACGGTTTTTGCTGCTTTCCTTATCCCGTTCATCACATCTCTTGAATGCCAGTGATGTCAGCATTTAGTCTCACGAGGATATCAACCAGCCGGGCAGAGGCACCTTCGTCATCAGTATAGGGAGGTCTCATCCGAGGCTTTCTTAATCTTTTCATTGGAGGGATTTTTAAGTGGCGGGTCCCAAACCCAGCGCACTACCAGCTATCCTGGAATGCTTCGCCTTCTTACGTTAGCTCACTGCCGAACGGGTGTTCAGAAGCTACCCATAAGATACGTGGGCTAATCCCGGACGTTGTGAGCTGCTTGAACCATATGCAGAAGAATCGCCCTGGCGACTCCCAAGTGAATGGCGGTCAGTAACTTGCCCCACTTGCGTTGACTTCCCCATATGGAACCATACTCAAAAATACTTATAATATAATAATTTTAACGTAATAACTTACATTGCAAACTTTTAAATTTGAAGCAAACGCTTGAGCTCTTATAACTGCAAATTCGTATTGCACAGAACAAGAATTTGCCTATTACTAAAATATCACCAATAAATGCGGAATAGTTTTTGTTATGAGATACCGTTTTAAATATATAATCAACGAAAGGATATCAACACATTTTTCTATGATTGCTTTAGTAGATGTCCTCAGCATATCTTGATCCCATAATTTTTTCGAGCGGGGTACCTATATACCCATTTATATCAAAGAAATAATGAATATGCATGCAAATATATGCAATGATTGTAAAAATATATGAATTCACATAAATTAAAGCAGTATTGATTCACTCGCACACACATACACACTTTCAATACCCATCGTTGGGCCACGGAAACTATTTATATTTATAATGCAAACTATATAAATATACATATATACATACGTACGTTTATAACGCCAATAAATCTTACCAATATCCACAGCATCTGTCATATGATCTCACGACCAATTTGATTTTATCATGATTACGACGCGCTGACAGTCATAAAATAACACAAAATCCCTCTGTTATTGTACGCACAGCCTAGCTTCCCCTCCTTTTTATTAATTATTGACCAATTTCATGGCAATTTTCATACATTGCCGACACAACCGAGGGAATGGAAGAGCGTTAAAACTTTCGCGGTTGCTTTGTGTGATTTTTCTTCTTCTGCAAAACTCCTGCTCAATACCGAACATTATCCCTTTCATTTGCCCACCCTACGGGCGAGTACTTTCATTGATGAGTTGAAAGCCTGACAATTTAAGCCAAGAACTTCTTCATTATGTCGCCTTATGGTTGGCTTTTCGGTTGGCTTTACACATTTTTACTTTCATTGTTTTACTTTGCGCGGCACTTTCAGCTTAATGCTTGATTACGTGTGAATGTGTGCGCAGCTGTTGTGTTGGTGCGGAAGCTTGTGAGTGTTTATTTGTATGAATTTCGGTTATTAATTAATTGCGGTTGGGGTTTTATAGCGTGGCAGGCGGAAGTAACTTTATGGCATGCACAAGGAAGCATATGCACACATGCGCAGAGTTTTTTTTTGGATAAATATATACATACATACATGTATGTACTTATACTTATATAAGCACTAATACATATTCAAGCTCATATTGGCACTGAGTGTTGCTTTTCATAGTAAGTTCAGCGTACCCGAGGAAGTAGGCTTGTGCTTGAACACCATACGATTGGTCTCAGATTCGATGTCCATTGTGGACACTACGCAAAAATTAAATTTAGCAGAGTTTTTCCTAATATCGGTCGTTCCCTAGGGTTGGTTGGCAGGTAGGCAGGTGAAATGGTTGAAATACTACTCTGACACTCCCCAAGTACTGCCGTCTTCATGCCATTTTGAGACCACCAACGGGCAGATATTTACAGCCAGCCAGAGATGTTGATTTAATGGAAAAGATTGATGGAATTAAGGTTGGCGCACTGCCTCAGGCCACCAAAAAAGGAGCACTCAGTGACCCTAATCGTCTAGTTGCCAAACCCGAACATTTACAGAGAAAGTGATCAACTTTCTCTGTAAGGTCTCCACAGCTTCTGTAATGCGGGTTTAAATGGTACTAGCTTTTTCACGTGTGAGCTGCACCTGTAAATACAGCTGCGTGTATGGATATTGAATGGGTTGGAGTCCTCTGAACTTTCTGAGCCCTCCTTCTATTGCAATGGTGCCAAAGGGGTTTCGAAAGAAATGGAGCTTCATCTCTTCTCTACAAATCTCTTGGGTGTGCAGGTAACATTTCTTTGATCTGGGTTTCAGGACATAGGAACATAGAGGGAAATGAAATTTTTGATGGGTTTGCCAGGAAGGGGTCGACTGAATTGGCCAATTTCGAAAACTCTTTGGCCCCAGTAAAATGGACTTTATTGCAAAGTATATTTTATTCTAAAACATTAACAAAAAATTTATAAAAATGTTGAGAAAAACCGAAGATATTTCACTTTAAAAACTCTATACCAAAATTTCCAACTTTGAATAAATCTTAGAATTATTAATTTATTTTCAGAATTTTTCCAACTTACTTCGCGATATACTCACACCTATATATGATTTAATTTTCAGAGAAATTGACAACAATGTACAAAATGCTTAGTTGACTTGACATGGAATCGCTTTCATATAGTTTTCGTGGTAGAAGAATCTTAAAGGGATTGGTTTTTTATGTTGATTGTAGTTATTTATCGCCCTTCTCTATTACACCTCGCAAAATTCAACATTGTATGAAATCTGTATATTATCATGCCACAATTTCTCTAGAACTTTGCAAAAAACACACATGTACGCACAAAATGGACCAGCTATAAATTACAATTAATTTAGATTTTCCAAGTTTTGGTCATACAAACAAAGTAAAAGGTGCGATTACTGATTGAATTATTACTGAAACTTTTTTATAGTGGAATTCCACTATGATCACTTTATGGAACCTAGGAGGTTAAGGTTCAAATATTTTTTTGTTTTTGCGGTTTAATTTGACCTGTTTTGTAAGAAAAGTTCTAAAATACTTTTTAAATGGTGCATTTGAAGACTGAAATAAATATAATAATGATATACAAATATTTGTCAGAGAATTTCTGTGGGAGTTGACGAATGGCTCTTTGGGTTCTTTTTTAAGGACATCCAAACAGTCATTTTAAATCGGTTATTTTAGGACTGAAATGCTTCATGAAAATATTTTTCAGAAAATTTCAAAGACAACAAACCCAGTAGCGTCTACTTGTATTTGACAAAAAAACACAACTCTCTATAAAGAGTGTAATGTTAAATGTAAACTGAAAAAATATAATAGAATTTGAAGAATATTAGAATTGTATATTTATCTGAAAAATAAATATAGTGAAATAAATATTTACATACCCTATGATCAGAGAGTTCTGGTAATGTTCAAATAAAATAAAACAGAGTTAAATTTCAGCCAAATTTATTTTATCTCCTTCAAAACATGACCCTTGTGAAGCAACACAAGTTTAATCCAGTCCTCCATGCATCACTGGTAGGCCTTCAGCTCCTTCAGCTCCTTCGTCGCATTCTCTTTGATCCCCTCTATCGACTGAAAGCTCCTTCCACGAAGTGGTAACTTCAACATGGTAAACAAAAAGAAGTCGCACGGGGCCATATCAGGTGAATACGGTGCTTGCACGATGGTATTTACTTCGTGTTTGGTCAAATAATCCAGCACAATTTGGGCTCGGTACGAGGGCGCGGGCAAAATCCAAGAATTGTTTGCCGACATTTCCGGCCGTTTGCGACGTACAGCATCTCTCAAACGCTTCAAAACGGATAAATAATATTCTTTATTGACTGTTTGGCGCGATGGAAGGTACTCATGGTGCACTACACCTTGGCAAGCGAAGAAGACAGTCAACATCACCTTCCCGGTACTTTTTTACTATAGGGTATTTATTTACCTACATATATGTATCTATGGGCAGCCGGGTACTTCACTCAATTATGCAATGATACACTTTTATTTAGGACGAAAATGATGACAGACTCGAGAAATACCCGTTTAATTTAAATCAATTAAAACTGATTTATATCCGTAACAGAGCATGAAAAATCCAAATTATAGAAAAAGTTGTTTCTAAAGGCTGGGCTGAGCAGGCTAGGCAATGCCAGACCTCCGATTATATTTTTGCCATGAAAAAGCGCTTCATAAAAAACCATGTGTCTCCATTAGAGGAAATACTTACATACATAAAACACAAAATACAAATAAAAGGAAGAGGTAGGCCAAACGCCTAACAGAAGTGTCGGTCTACATCGTGCAAGCCAACAGTAAACTTGAGCATCGAGCACACTTATGAGATAAATAATCATAACTAACAACACTCTAAATCTTCCTTCCGTTAGTACGGTGGTCGATATAATGACCGGGCACTGACTATAGGAACTCTAATGACTTCTGTCGCAGCTGCTGAAACGAAGAGTAGTGTAAGAAGTAGAAGTATTGCCCACCCCTCTGCACTATTCCATTGCCATATTTTGTAGCCAACACGCGATATCGCTGTTAGACTCTTACTTTTGGGAAAGTCTGCCAGACTTGGAATCGACAGCCAGCCACAGTATTTTATTGTTTATCCGAGAGACAAAGTGACTCTACCTCATTGGGTTTTAGAGGGGGAACTTGAGTCTAAACTAATGGTGTCACAATGGGCCTCCAGGACTAAGTTGACTAATCCCATATAGAGAGTGAAACTAAAAAAGCTGTCATATAAAACGTTTTTGGTTTTCTTTCTTACAATAGGCTTGATTTATAGAGCTCTAATTACTCTTCTAATTGGTGCTCAAGATAGTTATAAAAAACCAAAGATAAAAACAGAAGTGGTATTCGGGGTCAAAAATTCGAACGCCGATATCAATCAATCTGAGGTTTTTTTTAATGTGAGTGATTTGCCACATTAAGCAATATATCGTGCTTAGTGCGGGAATTAGGCTGAACATTTTAAGTAAGTGATCAAATACGGACTATGGTGACGGTAAACCCCTGGATGGCATTCCCGTAGAAATGCTGGCTGAAGCTTCCGCGACTAGTAGACAATGTACTCCCCCACCTACACTTGCCGTTACAATGTTCACCTTAAGGTAACACAGGTTCCTGGCCATTGCGATATTGAGGGTGCCTGCATAGCCGATGAACTAGCGAGACTTGGCACCAAATTTACTTATGAGTACACAGGCAATTACATAGGCATACACTCACAAATATGTAAGCTATTTTTTCCTTATTTTTTGAGGAAATCGTAAGTAAAATGAAAGAAAGACGGCGTAATGAACCCACCTGCAGAATCGTCTAACAATTGTGGCCGACTCTCAATGCTAAACGCACAGAATCTCTGCTAAGCCAAAGTAAGCACAGTCTTAGCATACTGATTGCAGTCATAACGGTCCACTGATCAGAGCATGGATGTGCAAACACATGACTTCTGCAGCAGCTGTCTATATGAGGAAGAGACGATCTCTTGCCTTCTGTGTCATTGTCCTGCTAACAAATATACAAAAAATCCGGACGGAGGTTTACTATTTTAGGTAGATTATTTTTTAGTGAATTGAAGACGAATATCTGAGTTTTGCACAATCCAGGGATTTTCCGAAAATTTTTCAAAAGCACAAACTGGCTTTAGGATAGATATGGACAATATCCCAATGGGCTATGATCCTGAGTGCGTCCTACAGGACAAGCACTTCAACCTAACCTAATAAAGGATTGTGTAGTATTTAATACAAAAAAAAAAAAGAAAAAAATAATAAAAATTGTATCATGAACATCTCGAAATCGATTATGGAAATTTTACAAAACAAAGTAATTTTTGGGTAATAATTAATAATTGGGTGTAGGAATAAGTTTCCGTCCTTTCTTAGCAAAAGTTACGAATTACGCGTCGAAATTGCCACTTTGGAAGCGACGAAACCACCATACAAGTTGTATTTGATGGAGCGTAATTACCGTAAATATTGATCAATATACGACACATTTTAGCTGCCCTTTTCTTTAAAAGGTAATAATGACGCATGACTTCCCATAAATGCTAGTTTTTCGGGATGAACGTAGACATTTTCGACGTCAGCTAAAAAAGGATCTTTACGCTTCAAACGAGTGTCAACTACTGTGATCGAGATCTCACAAATATACCATCAAATCACCAGTAGTCGCCGGGCATAAAAATAGTTCAGCAGCGACAACTCGTTTACGAGGGCGGAAAGTTATTCCCATACCCAATAATTTTCAATATTTAGTCGGCGTTGCACCTTCTGATGAAAGCCCTCATATACGAATATAAAGGATTTAGTTTAATATTGTTTTGAAAATTGAGTTACCAAACGAACTAGTGAATCTTCGATCCACTGCTAGTGGCTTTCTCTGCAGGGAAACTTACAAACCTATGTATGCAAAGTATTATCTCAGCTGGAGGCACATTAGCTTTTGTAACAAATGATGTGGTCACTTTCTATTGTATGGGTAAATGACTTTACATGCACATTTTTCTCTCGTTTCTTATCAATTTATTTTATTTTTATTCTTTCGTCACTAGTTTTGCTCTTATTGTTCCTTTTGCAGCTTTTATGTGTTCAGCGAAGTGTTTATTTTAGTGGTATAAATAAATTAAAATTAATTATAACGTTGCACGTTGACGTATCTTCGAATGACGTAAAATTGACATGAATTCTCACACATACTTGGGGATTTGCAAAATGTGTACATACTCGTAGATGGGACATTTTGTTACAACCCGGACAAATTTGGAAGAAATATTTTTATTTTTTTTTATGGAAATATCTTTTATAAGTTCAACATATAACGTTCTACATACATAATGTTTTTTCTTCTTTATTTACTATTCGGATTCGAAGGTAAGCAATTATAAAGGATGGTTAAATTTTAAAGGCCGATGTTGAATGTGTACAACACCTAAACATTAAGTTTGTTTCTGCATTTAATTTGATATTTTTCAATTTCAGACTAATTCAATTTGAACCATGGAAAAATACACAATCGAGCAACGCGTTAAAGTTATTCAGGCTTATTATGAAAACGGGCGTTCAAATCAAAACGGGTGTTCGAAGAAAATCAGCTTGAGTGATGAGGCACATTTTCACCTCAGTGGATTCGTCAATAAGCAGAATTGCCGCATTTGGGCGAATGATAATCCAAGAGTGTTTGCCGAAAAACCAATGCACCCACAAAGAGTAACTGTTTGGTGCGGTTTATGGGCATCATAATTGGGCCGTATTTTTTTCAAAATGAGCCCGGTCAGGCAGTTTCTGTGAATAGTGTTCGCTATTTCGCACATTAACGGCATAGAACCTCAATTATGCCTCAGCGTCATCGAAAATTTGGACCATCGGATGGAGGTGTGCCGCCGAGGCTGCGGCGGCTATTTAGCCGATATTTTGTTTTACACATAATTGAGTTACACCAATATTGTCATAATAAAGAGAAATGATAATAGTTTCCTAAAAAAATTGTATTTTATTCAAAATCAACACCGGTCCTTAAAACTAAACTACCCTTTACAACTCACAAAAAATATATTATGAGCATTTTTTTTTTGTATTTGTTTCAATACAAATTTTGAATTGTATTTGAAAATAATTCGTGGTTTCTCGATGTCCCAATGGGAAGGAACCCATAGTATCCTTAAGCGAAATGACTCAGACATCTCGTTAAGAGAAGTGCGGCATTTCATGGCTACCTTAGAAGTTGTCGACTGCTTTTTGAGGGAAAATGTAGAGGTCATCCCCAGGCATCGCATCACACTTTACTAGTGTCATGGCTTTTATTTTTGCCATGAATTCAGCCTGAAAAAAATGCAGTACTCAAGAAGCTGAAAGCTGCAGCAGATCTCCAGATATTCAGAATACGCACGCCCGATCACCCTATCCTCGTGCTTTGAGCAATCTGTGTGGCTCGTGGTGAAGTGGTGGCAGTTGCAAGTAGGGGTGCAGAGCCCACCAGTTCAGGAAACTCCAATAAGTGACAATATCTACTCAAAAAGGATGATGCGAAAATATATGCGTCAGCGACCTAGACATCAGAGTATCAAGAAGGCGAACAATACGACAAAGAAATTTTTAATAAAGCTTTCAAATACAAAAAAATTCTACAAAAAATTTACAATACCATTAAGGAAAAGGTACGAGTACACAAGTGTCAAAGGTTTGAGGTAGTTTACAGAGCTTCATGTAATTACAATGGGTTTTATATAAGCAATAAGGTAAAGGGTATTTTAAAAAACGCACCCAATTGCTATTTTGAAATAAAATATGTAAACATTTAGATCCGTTCAGGTTTCACTATTTGATCTATCGGACAGCTAACTCTATGCTATGATAGCACCAACGGAGCGCCCGCTTTTGAATGCAGTTAAGCTCTAAGTATTTTATATTTCATCGAGAATGCGAAATCATCTGAGGATTTACAGAGAGATTGAAATTTTCCACTTGACAACTACATTTAGTTAAACCTTCAGGAAACATTTTTTTCCATTTTGAAAACATTAGAAATGGTTCTATCTGATTTTCGGAAGTAAGTGTATTTATTAGTTAAATTTTTTTATTAAAACTCACAAACTGCCCGTGCTATTTGATTTGGCAGCTTATTGGTACCAAGTTTTTCTTCTTGTGTTGCTTTTGTTCTAAATTTTTGCTTAACTATTTTACACACTTAAAAACCATTTTTTTTTATTTGCATACCAAAGGAAATATGAATACTATTTTCTATTAGCATATCACTTAAATTTAGCACATTGCTAATTTTGCTTCTACTCGTTTCTGGAAATATGTTTTCTAAACATTTAATAATCTTAAAAATGATTCTTCTGATTTTATCAAATTTCGTATATGAATTGCTTCGGACGTAGTTGTTTACGCTTTACGCCAAAGCAGAAAATTCAGTTGATTTAAAATGTGATGTGTATTGTGGGTGGCAATGATGCTCCACACCCTATTTCCCACTGTTTATTTTGAAAATTCATATAAACCCTGCGTCAGCACATCTAACATTATTGCCCCAAACAAAAAGAAGGGGCGAATTGCCTGGCATTTTGTTTCTCAAGATATTTTATTTTAAGTGAATTGAAAATATTTTGTTAGTAAACATTGCAAATTGAAGACGACGGGGTGGATATTCCTCCACCTAGCTAAGATGAGGTCGGTGTCGCTATTGAAAAAAACAAGGCAGCCGGTGTAGATGAGCTCCTAGCAGAACTTTACAAGGCCGGCGGCAATGAGCTGATCGCGAGCATCAGCTTATGAGTAAAATATGGTCGGAAGAAAGCATGCCCAATGATTGGAATCTCTGTGTCCTTTGTCCTCTGCTGAAGAAAGACGACCCTACTATATGCGCTAACTACCGGGGGATCAGTCTTATCGCCATCTTATATAAGGTTGTGTCGAGCGTATTGCGTGATTGGACCTTATCAGTGTGGTTTTTTGACCTGGAAAGTCCACCATTGACTAGATCTTCACATTACGTCAAATCCTGGAAAAAAGCCATGAAAAAGATAACGACATAACTCATCATCTCTTTGTCGATTTTAAGGTTGTTTTCGATAGCCCGATAAGGTAGCGCCTATACATCAATATGTTTTAGTTCGATATACCCGCAAAACTGATTTGACTATGCAAAATGACATTGATCAACACGTCCAGCTTTGTCAAGGTACAACAAATTTAAAATGTTGTAAAGGAAGTTCTCGTCTTTTTTCACCTCTTTAATGAGGTCTTTCAAGTTTTGAATTCTGAGAAATTTTTGGTCCTCAGTTAATTTGTCCGGAATGAAACGTGCACAGACCTTTTGTAAGCCCAAATGATCCGTTAAAATGCGATAAATCGATGTTTTGGAGATATTCAACTCCGATTCCATGAATTTCAACGAAGATTTCAGTTCATTTTTCATAAATTTACGAACGATTTCGATAGAGTTTTCGGTGATTACTGATTTTGGTCGGCCCGCATGTTCATTGTCATTTATGTCCTCACAACCATCTCTGAAACGTGTAAACTACTCATGAACTCTAGCACGAGATAGACAATCATCGCCATACACTTTTTTCATCAATTCAAATGTTTCGGTAAACACTCCCACTGAATCGAATGTCACCAAGCTTTCAGTGGAAGTCAGATAGGGATGTGACTTTCAACGCACTAACTCATTGAAAAGTCGGCGCCATCAAAAACATTTGAATGACGTCAGTCTTGTTTATTGTGGACTTCACCTTGTACACGGCATATATGCCTTTGAAATTGTCAAGGAATTTATATATCTTGGCACCGCCGAATACGACTGCCGCTGAATGAACCACAAGCTGTATGAGCTCTAGAACGATGTGAACATAGTGAAGCGCATCAATATTCAGCGCTTGTGTTGAGTGGGCCACGTCGAGCATATGAGGGCAGAAGATCCAGCAAAGAAGGCAGCAAAGAAGACAACGATGTAGGGGAGGGCCATGCGTCCGAGGAAAGGTACAAGTTGAGGGAACCCTATCATCGCTTGGTGTAACAATTTGGACAATGCGTGCACAAAGCAGAGACGACTGGTGAAACTTATGGGGTTAGGGGTAGTCAGAATTTTCAAAAAATTGTTTTTTTTTTGCATTTTCTCAAAGTATAATATCTTAAAAATATTGTGCGAAAACTTGAAGTGAATTCAACATATACTTTTTGAGTTATTCAACAATTAACAAAGGGCGCTCGGGCACTCCGGAGCGTTTGAGTGCAAGTAGCTAGCAGCCGCTGCAAGCAACCGACATATGAAAGTGGCAGATAAGCGCGCTAACGATATCACTCGAGAAGGTAGAATGCTACGTTGGCAACAGCAACTCGATATTTTGGAAGCTGCTATGACGGCTGAAGAACTATTATATGGCCCAGGAATAGATGACACGGTGTAAGTAATTAAATAATTGGTTATGTAGAATAAGTCGATAGGAAAACTTAAAATGCGTTTTTCTCAAAACCATGTTTTTTGAACTGGTGATCACTGTAACTTAAAAACCGCTTGGTAGATTTCAATAAAATTTATACTGCTTTTGAAATATAGGGGTTTTCAGTAAGAGCGCTTCAACTTTTGAACTTCTTTGAATAAAACACAAACGGTTTGACTTTTTTAACTAATTTTTTTTTATTATCGAGTTTGAACATATACATTTAAGTATGAAATTCGATTTCTTTTGCATGAACACCGCGGACACGTTTTACGAAGTCCAATCGTTTAACCCAATTTTCGACCACTCTTTTGCATAAATCGGCCGAAATTCCAGCAATTTCGCGTTCAATATTGACTCTGAGCTCACAAATCGTCGCCGGATTGTTACTGTAGACCAATGACTTCACATAACCCCAAAACGGGACGGCTTGTTAAATGGACCGTAAAATGGCCGTAATGCTCTTAAAGTAGCAGCAACAGAACGATTATTTTCATAAAAAGTTTACAAATGACAAGCGAAAAGTAAAAAAATATTGCGTCGTTCGCCCGGAAAAAAGTTGAAGCGCACGTATTGAAAAACCCTATACATAAAAAACTTGTGCCTGATCAAAGGATTTTTTTCAAAAATTTCGATTTTTTTAAACAATTAATTGAATGTAGGTTTTTTCCTCGAAAATCTGAAAAATATTTTCTGAGGTCGTCATATTGTTAATTTTGAAAAAAAAAAAAACAAACAAGCTTCAATCAGGTACAAGATTATCTATTAATAAAACTAATTTCTCTTGCCCGATTTATTTTAGATGAATCTCCAAGGATTTGTTATGATCACCGCAAGGGACTTCTGGAGAAACAGTACAATTATTAATTTTTTTATTTTAAATGCTGCTAAAGTCAAGTCAAGTTTTGTAAAATAAAGCAACTGACTAGCAAAAAAAAAATTATTGAAAATCATCATTTTTTTGGAAAAATCATCATTTTCGGCCATAATCCGGCAACGGGCTATTATCCCTGGTCAGGCCATATAAGTAAGTAAATAAACATTGAAAATGTTTTTCACATGGATTAATGAAAATGGCAGCTTATGAGCAAATATCAACCAATACAATCAAACGAAGTGTCAGTAAATATGCATAACTTGTTTTTTGTATAGCCTATCTGGATTACTGATAAGGCGCATCTGTCTTCGCACACGTTAACTAATAGTTCTTGGCTTCACATGTGAAATGAGTTAACAATAATAAATATGCTTTAATATTTTTGTCATTTTATGAACGTACCGTTATTTCTTATTATATTAAGTTGCGCTTTTTTATTTTGAAATAAATCACTGAGCTTATCACATTTCAGTTTGGTTTTAGATTACGTGGTTTTATATATAAGAATCTGCAATCTCGATTTACAGGGGTTTTCAAGAATCTATCTCCAGTATAAATCGGCAGATAAGTGTACACGTGCTAAATTTATTTCTCTTTCACTAACACACATGCAGTGCGCGAAAGTAGTTACACTACTCACTCACTTTCTTACCACATTTTTTGATTTTGTGGTTTTTACTCATGGCACCCGTTTAGTTCTTAACTTTTTCTTTCCCCGCTAGCGTTTTTATAGTTTTTATTTTTTAATTTTTGTGCTTTAGCTCTACTATGCCACACAGCTTATTGGTGTGTGTGTGAGTGCTTCAAGTATTTTGTAGCCGGAAACTCTCAAGCAAGGAAAATATGTTTGTGAGGTTAGGCGAAAACACAAAAAAAAAAACACCAAATAAAAGAAAAATGCACATGCACATGCACACGAACATGCATCTAAACAAATGATTTAGTATGCATACACTCCGAAATCCTTAAAACTGTTCAATAAACTGTCTTTCGCTAAATGTAAGGAAGGCTGCAGCTGGTAATACTCTGCTCTTCACAACTTTATATTCGCTTGCATGCATGGCAGGCACCGACTTGTTGTTGGAGAGCGCGTTCTGCACTTGCGTACAAGTAAGTGATGATTGTTGGTAGCAGTTTGCTATAATGGAAAGCCAAATTTAGGGAATCGAGTGGAGAAAAATGAAATTATGTTGAAGCCAGTTAGAGCAAATTTGGATTCCATTGGCAGGATAAAGTGAGCAAAAGCTACAATTTGCACTCAATTTGCAGAAGACACTCAAAGCATTCGAACTCATAAATTTAAAACTTATTATGTAAGTTTTTATATTGGAAAAGAGGTAAATAGTACAAATCAAATTTATGTTATAAAAATGGAATGAAAAAAATGGCGATTCGTGATTTACGTTGTATCTTAATAACATCCACCCGGAATCAAATGTAGATGTCAAATGTGCAAACATCAAATAAAACCCAGTATTGAAATTATAAAATAGAAGAGCTCAACAAACTTTTATGCATCCGATAATTATTTGTATGAGCGCGCTTCTATGTCAAGTAATCGAAGTATTCTGGACTTCTTTGTAAGTTTTCATGAAAGTTGCATTGTTTTTAGACTTGAGTAGAAAAAGAGGTAAACTGAAAAGAATTTGAAACAAAAATTAAAATTATCTCAAAATTATTTAAAAATTAATAATTATTATTAATTTATTCAAAGTTGAATTTTGGTAGAATTTTTTTAAAGTGAAATATCTTCGTTTCTTTTTTCGCATTTTTAAAATTTTTCTTATAGTTTTTTAGAGTAAAAAATATACTTTAAATTTTTTTTTCGAATAATATTTGGGTTTATTAACTAATTTTTGGTACTTTGTTTTTTAACTTTTGAAACGCCCTCCCGCCCTAATATTTTATTCTAATTTTTATAATAATAGTTCAGATTAAGTTTAGTAATCTTTCCATGTTTCATAGCGGGATACTCGATAACTTTTCGAGTTATATGCAAACACTTAGAGTGAACGAGTGATAAATACGGCAACCGACGATCGATTTGCAACCGTTAATTTTACCAATTCACCAAAATAAATATATGCCCCAAAACAAAATATATTTTGAAAAGCAAATTTCCGCTTTTCAAAGTTTCTTTAAAAACCAAAACAAAAAAATTTTTTAAAAAGTATATTTTATCCGAAAAACGGAAAAAATTAAATTTATTTATTTACCTTTGTTTGCTGTTTATTCCACAAATTTTAAGCTCCACCTTTAACAAAGCCACCCAAACAAACAAAAAAAACTAACATTTTTTTTTTCAAAAAAACAAAACATGTTTTCAAAGTTTATTTTGTCCTGAAAAAATTAAATTTTTATTTTACCGATTATTTATCCATTTTTAGCTGTATCATTAACAAAACTACTCAACCAAAAAAAAAAAAAAATGAATTAAAAAAAATAGTCTTAAAATCATCCTAAAAAATTAAAAAAAAACTTTTTTCCTGTTTCCCTCTGTTTATATTACCACTGTAGATCTACTTTACCAAAATTACTCAAACAAACAAACAAAACAAAAAAAAAAAACAATTCATTTCCAAACAAAAAAAAAAAACAAAAATGTTTTGAAAAGTTTATTTGATCCTTAAAAAGTAAAATTTTTATTTTTCACCTTTTGTTGTTCCAATTTGTAGCTCTACCTTGAACAAAACCACTTAAAAACAAAAAGCTCTAAATTAAATTTTGCCCCAAAACATTAAAGTGTTTTGAAAGTATTAACTTTTATCCTAAGAAATTAAAATAAATTTTTTTACCGTTTTCCACGGTTTCTCTTACACATTTTCTGCTTTACCTTTAACAAAATCACAAAAAACAATTTAATTTTTTCAAAGAACAAGAACAAAATACACTTGTGGACAAAATAATAGGTGTGTGCTGAATCTGTACTGATTTACGCCCAATAGTGTAATAACTGTTATTTATTTTTGATACCGCTACATTTTAATGAAACAAAAGGGAAACTAGAACGTAAGTAAAAAACATTTTTGCGACTCAATTGGTAATTTTGCGTGTTATTGGAAAGTAATGATTGTTTGATTGAATTCGCTTGGCCATAAAAATAGGTGTATCAGCATTTTTTCGAAAATACCTTATTATTTGAAGTGTTATCAAGTATGTTTTGCTGCATTGTTCAATTTGTATTATTTTGACTGGTTCAATAATTATTTAGAATGGGTCGTAATAGCCACTGCACCGAAGTAGAGCGTCAATTGGTGAAAAAACTTTGTGCGGAAGGGAAAACGTATCGTTACATTGCCAATACATTGGGACGGTTGGAAAACTTTGTTACGAACTCTTTAAAAAAGAAGTGTGAGAAAGATAATCGTGGACGGCCAAGATTGACGGGCCCGGTAGAGGATCGCCGTATAGTTCTTATGACCAAAAAGGATACTTTTGTGTCTTTGCGACAAATCGCAGCAGAAATGGGATTGAATATAAGCTCGCGGACAATACGACGGCGCTTAGTGGATGCTAATCTACCAGGACGAAAAGCTAGAAGAGTTCCACTTCTACGAAAGGTGCACATACAGAGAAGAAAAGCATTTGCTAATGAGCACAGAGATTGGTATGGTCCTACTGCAGAAAAAAAGTGGCGAAATATTATATTTAGTGACGAAGTAAAGATGAATTTATACGGTAATGATTCCAAAAGAAGTGTACGCCGCCCGAAAGGCAAAGAATTTGCGTCTCAGTATACCAAAAAGATCATTAAGCATGGAGGCGGAAACATTATGGTGTGGGGATGTTTCTCTTGGCAGGGTGTTGGTCCTTTATTTTGGATAAAAGACACAATGACCGCGGTTGAGTATAGGGATATTTTGCAAAATGTTATGCTTCCATATGCAGAAGAAAACATGCCTTTGAGATGGTGTTATCAGCAAGATAATGACCCCAAACTTACCTCGAGATTGGTGTCGGAGTGGCTAAGAAATTCAAACATAAGTTGTATTCAATGACCAAGTCAATCCCCTGGTCTCAATCCTATTGAGAACTTGTGGAGTGATTTGAAGAGGAGACTGGCAGACTTTGCATTCCAAAACAAGGAGCAATTGTGGCAGAAAACCAAGGAAATATGGGATGCTACCCCTTCAGAAATCTGCCAAAAATTAATAAAATCCATGCCCAATAGAATAGGCAAACTTATACAGAACCATGGAGGATATACTGGTTATTGAAATACTAGCGGTTAAATTTAAGTTGAACTGTCTTTTTGTTTTGTTTTTTGTCATATAATATTTCACACCTATTATTTTGACCAATGGTATTTTTTGTTATAATTAAATTTTCATTTGTGTGTAAAAAGTAAAATGAATTTCAACATATTTTTATTTAATGAAATAAAAAATTACTAAAACAATAAACAAAACTTTTGTTTTTACAAATTTTTGAATGTTATTAAAAAAAACTTTGTTACACCTATTATTTTGTCCATAAGTGTATATATCCTAAAAAATTGAAAAAAGTAGTTATAATTCTCCAAAAAAAAAAAAAGTTATTTTAATAGTGTATTTTAATCCAAAAAATAAATAAATATCGTTTTTAACCATTTATTTGATCAATTTTTAGTTTTACCCCCAAAACATAACTACTGAAACATGTAAAATAATACCATTTATCCTCGAAATAAACAAATGTTAGAAAAGTATGTTGTATCTTAAAAAATAAAAATTGGTTTTTACCGGTTTTACTTTTTACTTTTTATAAAATCTCCCAAACAAAAAAAAAACAACAGTTTCTTTCCAAAAAAAATAAAATGTTTTGAAAAGTTTATTTTATTCGTAAAAAGTAGCATTTTTGTTTTACCGTTTTTCATATTTTTTTCTTCCATTTTTTAACTATACCTGTAAAAAACATTACTGAAACGAAAAAAAAAATGTTTTAAGAAGTATATTTTGTGCTAAAAAATTAAAAAAATTGTTTACTGTCTTTTACCATTTTTCACTGTTTTTCTTACCAAATAAACCTTTAACAAAATCAACCAAACAAAAAACAAAAAAAAAATGTTTTAAAAGTTTACTTTACCCCAAAAAACTAAAGAAAAATATTTACATGATTGGTTTTAAAAATGTTTTAAAAATGTATATTTTCTTCTAAAAAGGTAATAAAAGATTTTTTTCAGGATTCACTTAACCAAAAAAAAAAAAATGTTTCAAAATGGATATTTTGGTCCGAAAAGGTAAAAACAGTTTTTTTTTAGGATTCATTTAGCCAATCTTGTTCCAAAAAAAATGTTTTAAAAATATATATGTACTTTGTTCTAAAAATTAAACAAAAATTTTTGTTTACCATTTTCACGATTTATTTTACCAATTTTTTTATTTAAAGTTGCCTTTATCCTAAAACATTAAAGTCAAATATTTACCGTCTTTTACCGCTTCGGTTCAAAAAGTACAATATATTTTACCTTAAAAAATTAAAAAAAATTAAAAAATTATGTAAACATTTTTTTTTACAATTTTTCACGATTTATTTTACAAATTTTTAGCGCTACCTTTAACAAAACCACCCAAAAAACAAATAAATATAAATTAAATTTTTCCCCAAAATCCCCCAATTTTTCGAAAGTATATTTTATTAAAAAAAAAAAAAATGATTTTTTTACCCTTTTTTATCGTTTTCCACGGTTTGCCTTACCAATTTTTAGCTGTACCTGTAACAAGAACAAAATCACTCAACACTCACATCACCCTTTATTCCTTTCAGCTTTAACTGATAACTCCTTTCTATTTTCCTTTCCCTTTCACAGCAAGCACACTCACATGCATACACACATACATACATGCCTGCTTGCGAGCTTTTTAAAACTTTTACGTAGTTGTAAAAGCTGCCGACCTATCATGTGTGCGGACACGAAGCGTCAACCGACTAACCGACTGGCCGACTATTTTGCCGACTTCCTTGCTTGCCCCTTCACCTTTCGGCGCCTTCGGTTTGTTGTGTTGCAAAGCTATCAATTCTCTTTTGAAGCTGCTTCTTGCCTTTTTTTCTGTTTTTGCATGCGCTTCTGCAAGAAAAAGAAGCACATTTGAACACTACTGTCGCGTTGGGTTTCGCCATCGATGCCGAATAATAGTCTCGTGCGTTGCGGAGAATCAAGTTGCGGGCCGCAACAGCAGCAAGTAACGCGGACTAAAATACGGTCCAACGACGATGGACTAAAAGTGTAAATACTTGAAAAAGTGCAAAAAATTACTATGCATTCTGCTGAGTCTACCTAAGCAGAACTGTTTCGTTTTTGTTTTTTGTTTTCGAAAACTGGTGCTTTTCTGATGCCAGTTAGTGGCTGCTTAACGGAACGTTCGCAGTGAAGTGAGGGAAAAAAACTTTTTTCAACTAATGCGTACTTTGCAAATATTTACAGATATTGAAAATGTAAGCGAATTATTTGTAAGAATTTTTGCTTTTGAAGTGGTGTGCAAGATGTCAGTCGTGAATAGTTGAAAAATTTCCATTATTCAATGGTTAAAGTCGTTGGAGTTAATATATCCACAAAATTTTATATAATCAAGTAATAAAGTAGGCAAAACAAAAACAAACGCTGCAGCGGCAAAAGTACAAATACACAAGAAAAGCAATAACAATAAAAGTATGAGCAAAAACAAAGTGTGCAAGCGAGCAGCGGCGAGTCACCAAAAACAGATTTTTGGGTGTGTGAAAAGGATATTAACGGGGCGCACAAATACATCGAAATGAAAATTTGCTGCAATGTGTGTATTTACACGTGCGTATACATATTTCTGTGTGTTATAAATACAACTACAGCAACTTCACGTAATTTTTTTCATGCTCATGTTGCACCCAACCTCAAGTGCGCGGGTGTGTTTTACTGCCTCGCAGCGGTCACTTGGGCGTATGAGTGGCAAAACCGATGCCGTCGTGCCGATATCGTCGCCTTCTCTGTTCCCAAGCTAATACCAGCAGAAATGCATACATACATACATATTTATGAAAGCATGTGTATGCGTTGCGCGTGTTGTAAAATGCCCAGGTGGAGTTAATGGTCAGCACCAAAAGTGTAAAAGTGTTCGTAGGACAGTTGGTATATTGGGCGGTGAAGGGTCGAAAACTGTCGGAACGTTTGTTGGTGGAGATGAGATGGTTGGTTGTGCTCTTTTTGTATTCTTGGTACTTAATGGCGTTCAAAGTGGGTTGAAATGTGTGAAAATGGAATAAAGCAAAATACATAAAAGGGAAAAAGGCACGAAAAAAAAAAACGGCTCGACTAGTTCTATTGACTGATAAGAAAGAACAGTTGTCAGGTGAAAAGTAATTGTAAGAAGTAAAAGAGATTATCGAATAAAATGACATATTTTAGCAAAGTGTCATAGAGATGAAAACCCACATAAGAAATGATTTTTATTGGTGTTCTAGTTCAACTAAATAATTAGCAAATATATTTCACTTCATTTTACGTTTGCCTACCTCAATTTCGGCTAACAACTGTGAATGCTGAAACAAAGCGAATAAAGGAAGGAGAGCCGAAGGAATAGACAACAGAGTTGTAACCATACAGTGGTGATTGTGGGTAGGCAAGCGTGAAAAAAGAGAAAGAGTTACAAAGACAGCAATAGTACTAAAAATAGCAATAGCAAAAGGCACTTCTTCTTTTCCTCCTCAAGTTAATGTTTTTGAAATTATTAGATTGGGGAATAAGTTCGTAGCGTTTTTACCGAAGACTTTTTTTTAAACAAAACAACAATAATTATATCAATAAGTTAATCATTTATGTATTCGTCGTTCGCCGTTCCGTCAAAAAGTACAAGAATTTGTTGAGCCAGTTTTTAAGGACCTCTTTGTTATCGCAGGTAACGCCCTTCATATGGTTTGACAGGGAGCGGGAAAGATGGTAATCGGTCGGTGCAAGGTGCGGAGAATGCGGCAGATGCTGAAGTAGCTCCCATTCGATCTCTTGGAGTGCGACTTTGACGACTTTCGCAATATTGGGCCTGGCATTGTCGAGAAGGAGTTTGGTTTGACCATGTCGGTCAGGTATTTTCAGTCGAATAGCCTCATTCAGGTAGTGTAGCTGGGCAATGTAGAGCTCCATGCTCACCGGGGCAATTTTTTGAGCATTTCCCAGTGCACCATACCCTCCCAGTCACACCAAATACATATCGTGATCTTCTTTGGTCAAAGATCCGTTGACTCTCGACTTTGGCGTATCTCCTAGAACCAGCCACTCCTTTCTTTGCTTTATATTGATGTATATGCACCATTTCTCATATCTCGTCACGATTTGGTACAAAAAGCGCTGTTTATGATCGCGTATTACTCGATGACGGGGGAGATGCTGAGAATGAATTTGAAGGCGACTTTCTTTGTTTTTGTCTTTAAGCTCGTGAGACATCCAGGCTCCCAATTTTTCGGTGAATCCCATTGAATGGAAGTGATTGAGAATCGTTTTATGATCGCAGTCATTTTTTCCATTTTAATTCACTACTTGTTTGGCGACCGTTCTCCTTCAAAAGTGATTTGAGACGTTATTTATCGAATTCAGAAGACCTTCCGCTGCGGGACCTGTCGCTGACGTCAATGTCGCCATTTTTGAACTTTGCAAACCATTTCCGTTATGTAGACTCTTCTAAAACAACACCACCTTTCTGGTTAGTCCAAAATTATATAATATATAAATACTTCATTATTTTTACAATAAAATTGAGGATATCGTAAGTGCAGCGCCTATTCTCAAATCACCGCCGTCTTTCTGCTCTGCTCACTTAATCTTAATACAATAATTTTGCTAGCTGGCCATTATGAGTTCTAGAAAATAAGCTTGATAATTAAATAAAAAATATGTTTGCATGCAATAAGCAGCTGGTCCAAGAATAGCAGATAAAGTCATGTCAAAGGTCTTCTTATCAGAAAACTGATTCCTATTAAGCTACGCCAGCAATAAATATCGCCGCATTCGCTTCTAAGACTAAGAGAGTCAAGACTGTGAACAGTTAAAACCTTTAGAAATGAGTTGATCTTTCATTTATGGTGTACAGTTAGTAAATCAGGCAGATTCTATATGGCTTAACTTTTTAAGTACGTTTCCCATTCAGAAACGACTGAGAGACAGCTACGGCTCGAAGTTCTTAGGGCAGCCGGTGTGTGTCTAATTTTTTTTTGCTGGAATTTTAGTACAACTGTCTTCTATAGCATCGCAGAGTTTGAGTGTGATCTGAAAATTAATTTGGTTTTGGCATTTAATTATATCAGTCAACCGCAGGTGTGTTCTGCGATTTTCACCATGGGTAAAAATATCGAACAAAGAATTTGTCTTAAATTTTGTGTGTTCGAACGGAATTTCGTATGACGAACCATTGAAAATGTTGCTAGGGCGAGTGAGCTTTATCAAAAACACGGGTCTACGAGTGATATAAGACTTTTGCAGAGGGCCGAGAAGTCCGTTGAAGATTTGTCCCTATCTTGTCGCCCATCAACGTCTTCAACAGATGAAAACATAGACAGAGGCGTGTGTAACGAAGCAATTCGCAACATTTTCCACCATCAATTGGGCATGGGACGCGTGGCTGCGCGACTCGTTCCAAGAGAGTTGAATTTCTTTCAAAAAGTTCATAGGCAGAAAGTTGCTGAAGACATGGTTGAGCAAGTGAATCCGGAACTAACATTTATCCATCGCATCATAACAGGTAATGAAACGTGGGTATATGAGTTTGACATGCACACCAGTCAACAGGCGGCTGAATGGCACTATCCACATGAGCCGAAACCCAAAAAACCACGTCAAAGTCGGTCAAAAGTCGTTTTCTTTGATTGTCATGGTGTTGTGCACTCGGAGTTCGTTCGAAATAGTTGTCCGGTAAATAAAGAACACGGAATATTTTCTGTAAGTTATCTAGCATTTGAGAGAGAATGGGCGTAAGAAACGGCTGAATTTGTGGAAAGAAAAGAACTCACGGATCTTGCGCTATGATAACGCACCGTCTCAGAAGGCTCATATTGGGAACACTTTTTTGACCAAAAACTCGATAAATATCATCGAACAACCACCGTATTCACCGGATTTAGCCCCATGTGATTTTTTCCTTTTCCCATAAATTAAATTGCCACTCTGCGGACGCCGCTTTGAGCCGATAGAGGCCATTAAAGAGAATTCGCTGAAGGAGCTGAAGAAGATCTCTTCAAACGCGTTTAAAACGGCCTTTGATGACTGGACTAATTGTTGGCATTTGGCGTTATTGTATTGCTTTGAATGGAGCCTATTTTGAAGGCGACAATACACATTTTGATGGTTAAGCAAGTATTTTGCGTTTTATTGAACAATTGCTGGTACTTTTTTGGCAGACTGTAGATGCGTGAATGTTGTTAAATGTTTACCAGAAAAATCATAGGCCCCAAATTTTTGAAGGCACAAAAAATCGTTCAAGCTAGTAAAATTTAATAATAATTTTTTGAAAAATCTAAGATATCTTAAAGCAAAAACATATCTAAAAGAATAACGTTTTTTGATTACTACAGCATAATGATACTCACGTACAAATACAAGAATGGGAAGCTAAGATGCCTCAATATTTATTATAAGTTTATATTGAATGAAATGAAGAAATCTATTACTTTGTCGGTAGATGGCCGTAGGGTTCGATATTTCGTAAAGAATCTATCAAACAATTTAATGTTTATGCTCCTTGTCAATGGGACATTTCGCACTAATTAATTAATGTTTGCTGTTTTTCGTTTGTTTCCTTCAGTTGTGAGTTACAGGGTGTTAAGAATGAAAGTCAACAATGAGATAATTTACAGTTTACATTTTACAGTTTTTCTCTGTTAAAGGCGAAAATGCAAGCCGGGTAGCTGAAATTGTGAATGGTGTTTATGGTGCCGATACTGTAACACCCAATTACGTGCAAATTTGGTTTCGTCGAAAATAAAGTCACAGAAATAATCAAAATTGACCGACATTTTTGTAGTCATAGCATCGCTCAAGAGCTAAAGATCGACCATAAAACAGTTTGAAACCATTTGCGCAAAAATGTTACACAAAAATAATGAATTTTTTTGCCCCAAACGTATATGTACATATAAAAGCTACAGCTGCTACTGTGTGCCCATCTGGTCTAAAACTGTTTTACGCTTGAGAAGCCGACGATGAGTAACTGGCTGGACCAAAACCATGTGCACTTAGACGTTGTCTGTGAGCCATAGCACACATTTTCGCCATGTCACTGACGAGTACCATACCAAGATCACGATGCAAATCGAGGTTTCACACACAGTTGGGAGCATTGTCGATTTTGCGTCACGCTTTATTGTGGAATCGTTGTCTAATAGTAGGGCAAGATTCGCTTGAGCTTGTATGCCACTATTGTTGTGAGTGTATATTACCCCATCGACAGTGTAAAGAAGTTTTTATGTTTTAATTTCAGCTCTTCACGCCCTTTCTTGACATGCACTTTCTAGCGCTGTTTCGTATCAAAGGTAATTCCGAGATATTTGGCCTCGTTGACGCACGGCATATTTACGCTGTTTATGTAGACTGGTTTTAAAGTATTTTTTTTCAAGTCAAATATAATGCGTAGCGATTTTGAATTGCTTAGTTTGATTTCTATGCTTACATTAAGTTATCTGAAGCTTATAATTCTTACAATTTTTAGCACTTGACCTCCTACTAAAGTGCCATTAGTCTCCATTAACCACGATGCGGAAATAAATTTAGGGGCATTTTGATATACCAAATGTTTACCACTTTTCGTAACTTTTTAGATTCACCGCTTATCACAACAAATGAAAGTAGCTTCTAGGGTTCATCGAGAGGAGGTGGCAGTTCTATTTTTCAAGAACTTTTTAATTTGTGTTTTTTGCTTCTTTCTCCCAATGTTCTTTTTGATAAATATGTTTTTGTTACGTTAATTTGTAGAACTTCCTTTTTACTTTTTTTAATTTTTTTTTAATTTTTTGTATTTTTTTAAACTTTGATATTGAATGTAATGTAACCCCACTGCGTTTAATTGTAAGCGCTGCTGCTACGAGCCAAACTAAGACCTTCCTCTAACCATAGGCCCACGCCCTATTGAAAATCTAATAAAATCTGATGTTAATTTTTAAAATTCTATTACAGAACACAGACAATATAATTTTTTATCAGAATTCAATTGTAACATTTTTTAAAGCTTTCAATGACCAAAGTTTGAAAAAGCTAATTTCAAATTCACCTCAGCAACCTCGAATTCTCCTCTATGCGATGTTTCATTAAAATTTACCGCTGCATTTATATTTTGTTTACTTTTTGGGAGCTTCTAGCCTCTAGTGCATCGAGGCTCCGTACTTTCGTAAGCGGCTTTAAATCCATATTTGACCCATATCTGGTCGGTGATTGATTTACTAGACCTGAAGCCCTACTAATGATGTCAAATTATTGCATTGCTTTTAGTAGTTCACCTATGCATTACTTAAATATATAAAACCGTATATGTAGCATTCCTAGTATTACGAATATTCGGATATCGATTGGTTGGAAATAGTATTCGAAAAAAGCTTTTGAAAATCTTAATAAATTCTTCATTAAGGAGTTCATAATAGAGGAGGCCAATTCGAGCATGGTAATGAATCGCGATATGCAAGAAGTGATACCTTGCATTGGCTTGTTCTCTGAGCTTTCACTAATTAATTGAAAACATAGGGACTTTTGTCAATGATATACGTACCAAAAGAATTGATTACTTAAAAGTGACCATTCATGATGATCGATAGAAAAAATTATATGTTATAAGTAGGCGAAACTGGATATTGCAAGTGTTGAAAAGTGCGGAGATCTAGCACGTTAATTACAGAATACTTATGTTAATATAGTATTTATATTAGGATTGATTAGAGTCCATCAAGTCAAAAAATTTGTTTCCAAACTTTGGTCACAGAAATCCTTAAACGGTGTTACAGTTGGTATCTGATAAAAATATATGTATATAAATATTTTCAGTATTGTAGAATTTTATGGGGATCATTCTTAGGGAATACACCCATAACTCGCTGTACAACCGCTTATACGAGGTTTTTTTTTGCGGATGAGGGGTTTAAAATGCCTAACGCATCATCAAAGCTGCCTAAGAGTGAAGTCTGTAGAATTATGAAATGAAAAATATTACTCTTCAACAAAAATGGAGTATAGTGTACTGTCAGAATTAAATGGCAAATTGTTGGCTCGATTAAAAAAATTGTGATTTTTTGTACAATGTAATTTTTTATAAACTAAATTACAATAATACTTATTTCCAAAAGTATTGTGCCTTTTTATATTTCTAACAGCTTCCACCTGTATTAGTGCTTCAATAGGAACTTTTTAAAGAGAGAAAAAGTAGTATCACAACAATGCATAGTTTGTAAAAGAAATATTTTAAATTTTTCATTTCAGTTTTTTTTTTCTCTCTTCGTCCCTTTACTGGATTAGATTCCAATAAGTGACTATTCACACATTTTTCTGTCAGTGAATGCTTGTGTGCATAATCAATGTATCGCATCACACTCATCTACTTATATACATATACCTTTGTATGCATGTGCATATACTTTCATGCATGTATTTGTGTTTATGGCAAATTTGTATGGTCGTTTGTAGAGGCTAAAGGCTCACTTCATGCATTTTTCATGCGCCATTTTGCAGCCAAACCCTCAAATAACACTTGAGAAATCACCGACGATGTTGCTATGACAACAACAACAACAACAACAGCAACAGCAGCAATAACAGCAATATTTCGTCGCATTGCAAGTACGGCACAGTTGTCAAGTAATTGTCAACGTGATTGCTGCTGTCAGCAGATCTATGCTAGCCTGTCTTTATGAATTCATGTATGCATCTACCTTCATAGGTTTTTATATGTGATTGTATCTTTGCATCAAAGTGTGACTTTTGCCCACTTAGGTCTACACAATTTGTCATATACTGTCAAACTTTGCTCACGTAAATGCACACACACACACACACACACACACACACACACACTCAAACACATTAGTTTTAATGGCATGCATTCCATTACATGGATATGCAAAAAAGTACGAGTCTTGTCATAATCGCTGTTAGAATTATGTGTACCTCCACTTGTACTTTTCTCAGGCTTTCACATGGATGCGAACATGCAATAAGAACAAGAATTCCACACAATGAGCGAATAGGCATACGCAAAGTGTAGGAATGACGAAGTGTTCACAATTTATGCTAAATTATATAAACTATTCCAAATATAGTAGAGGGCCACCGCTGTAGCGAGTGGGATTGTGCGTGGCTCCTATTCGGTTGGTCTCGGGTTCGCAGTCTACTGTTAGGTTAGGTTGATCTGGCTAGCTGAAAGCCATCACATAGACCTATTGGTCCCTAGTGCTACCAGATGGAGCTAGACCTCTAAGTTTCCTTGTAGTAGGCTTCTTATAATAAGCCTGCGTCTTTTCCGACTCTAAGTAAACTCTGGAGCTCTATCCCCGAAAGGTATTCTAATTTATCATTTTGTAAAGCTCCTAAACATTGCGTTCGGCTTGCCATGCATTAGGCAAGAACGTAGAAGGAGTTTAGCCACTTCAAGCTTGCGCTTTATTATACTAAAATGAAATGGGACATAAAACTGCGTACACAATTTTTTATATTTCTAATTTCATAAAATTTTGGTAATCATAAAATTTGTCGACATTTTATAAATTTTGCACAAAATTTGAAACTTGGATTAATATGGTTTTTATTAAAGTTTGAACAATATTTTTATACAAAAACAATGTAAATTAAAAAATAAATGAACAAAGTTTCAAAACTTGTCAAAACGTGCTAAACTTTTTTTGTAGGCTGTAACTATTCGAGCCTTCGTCACAGTATTTCCTTCCTAAGGGGAATGGGATAACGGGCTTATTGCTAGAGAAAATGATATAAACATCTATGCAGATGACTCAAAACTAGACAACAGAGTAGGTGGAGGAGTTAGTCAATCCTTTCGCCTACCTGACCATTATAGAAAGTTAAAACGAGATTATTATCCACAAACGAAGTCTTCATATACTCGGACAGTCAAGCAGCAATAAAAGCGCTAGAATCTAAAACACACTCGTCAAAAGCAGTCATACACTGTTTTAAACTTCTAAATGACGCATCTCAATACTACAAAGGAACTGCAAGGCAGATGAACTTGCTCGAACCGGTACACCGCTTGATGTCCAAGTGAATAAGACGTTGATACCTATACCTTTAGCCACTTGTAAACTTCTGATAGATAGGGGAACCATCAATGAGGTAAATAAAAGTTTGGCAAAACCTCTCAACATGCGAACTAAGCAGACAGACATGGCCGAAATAGAACAGCGGTCGATCAAAAAGCTTATTAAGATTTAACAGAGAGGCTATAAGAAAAATGATAGGGGTATTAACTGGTCATTATTTAATAGGCAGCCACGCTAGAAGGTTAGGGCTCCCATACAACGTTTTATGTAGAAGGTATCTTAATACAGAAGAAGGGGAAACAGTCAGACACCTTTCATGTGAGGGTGAAATCTTAGCTGTAAAGGGGCTCCGCTCCTGTAGCGGACGTAGCGCATCTAAAACTAACGCAGCTTTGTCCGTTTATTAAATCTACCGGATGGTTTGAAAAGGAAAAGTTCCAGTGGACCTACCTATCTACCTACTATTGGAGCCGCCAAAAAAGCGTTGACTCTTCTTCCTGAACTTTTTCTAATAAATGGTGATAACATTGGAGACACTTTTTCCAATAGGGTTTTGTTGACAAATCACGGGTGACTACTGTCAAATTAAATGCATAATTTTTTTCAGTATTCATTGACTTTTCATCTTTGAAAGACTCCGGCGATGGTATTACGAAAATCGACGCTCTGTGCAAAGTGTTCATCGCCCGCTCAGGTCAACTTATGGTGCTCAGCGATTAGGCCCATTTTTGGCTTAATGGCTACGTCAACTGAGTTGAAAGTTTATTTCAATAAATGCTACAAAGAAGATAAGTTAAGTCATTTAAGAAAATGACCCTTACGTGAATACACTCTTAGAATTTGGTCCCCGTACTCCATGCCATTCGTTAGAGAAATGATGTCGGGATGCCATTAACCTCGCGAACGTTGTTTTCTTTTAGTGCTGAAATGGTCGATGGGTTTGTTTCGTAGACTTTACTTTTGGGATACTTTCACAGAAAACAGTTTATAGAGAGAAACTTTAAAGTTAAACCCTAATTCTGCCAAAACTCCCGACTTTTACTTTAATAAATGCTTTTCTTAGCTTGATTTGTCAAAATTTTTAAACAACAAAATCTTACTCAGTTCGACTGAATGAGTTGATTTATATTAAATTTTAATGCTAAAAATTTCAATACAAATCAATTTACTCTGTATTGTATACTTATATGTGAATTAAAACAAGTTCTGTGAAATCGAAAATCTTTTATTGTAATCCAATATTTCAAAATTTTTGGGGTTCCGAAATTAGCTGGTATTAATCAAGCGATTTAAGCAACCTAAAATCTTTCTACGAGTTGAAGAAAAAAGTGTGTGCGTGGTTTTGTATTTCTATTATATAAATAAAAACACAATATGCACATTAATACAGGGTGGGCCATATAGCGTTTGCTTTTTGAACCGCCTATTTTTTTGAGAATGGTAACACAAATGACATGTCAAATGAGTTCATAATTTACTTAAAGGTTTGACATAATGTGCTTAAAAATTGGGTTGATCGAATGGCCTACTGTAAAGCCAGTCGAGGCAGTCATTTGAGCGATATTATTTTTCATTCATAAATGACAATGTTTAATCTTCAAAATGAAAAAAAAAAATTTGAAAAAATATAGATTAGTTTTTTTTTTATAGCCGATTCAAAAAGCAAATTTTACATGACCCCCCCTGTATGTGAGCTTAAAACCATCTCATATAAAACATAGTCAACTGCAAGCTTTAGATCAAACGCTAAGGAAAATCTTTAAGTGTCTATTGATGTCAGTTATGGCTTAGATGATAATAAAATACCATTGTCTTGCTTTTAGATGTCAAATTTTGAGTTTTCAAAATCATATCATTAGCGCATTATTTATATGACACCTTTGTTTGGCTTAAATGTTTTTCTTATTTCCTAAGCAAAGTATTTTATCCCCTCCATAACGTTCTATCAAAATGTTGTCACATCGAATTTAAAACAAAATGGAATACCCATTTACATACATAAACAACTACAACAGCTGATGTTGTTATGCCTTTATATTGCGTTGGTAAATAAATATGAAATTACAATTATATACAAACACACACCGATATTTTAAGGAGATAACACGTGTACCATTTTGAGAGAAAAATGAGAGAGAAACAAACTAACTGCTAGATTGAGCGCATCTACCAAAACAACAAGTAAACTATACAAATTCTACACCCATCAATGTTACGCAATCTCAGCTAACCACTGAAAAGCAACAACAAATTAATATAAGTTAACAACAACTATGGGTAGCAATAAAAACAAATACCGACATGCGTAGTGAAGAGAAGAGAAAACGGCGCATAACGATTGAAGGTGAAGGAGCAGCCATTCTAAATAATTGTTTTTGTGGGTGAGAGCGAAAAAATTTAAATGGCACAGTTTGAAAAATTCTATGCAGCCATAAAAAAACAATAATGCAATATTAACAAAAACAACAGTAAATGGTAATTTTCAAAAACAGTAGTGAGCTTGCTCCGGATTGTAGAAAACGCACGCACATCCTGAGGATACTCAATGCGAACTTGCACATTCAAACATACACACAAATACCTATGTGTATGTATGTGCATGTGTATGATATATGTATATGCACATTTGTGGTGGGCGGAAAGTGTCTGACATGGCCAGGAAGGTTTTCACAGACAGGAAATTTAAGTAAAAGTGTGAGCGTTAAGCGGAACTTGGCGAAATAAGAGGTGAAATAAAAGTTACTCAAATGGGACTGTAAAAAGTTTAATGATAACATGGAGAGTGGAGATATCGATATTTGTGGGGGTAGCATATTAAAAAATGTATGCGTGAATTTATGGGGAAAATAAATAGCTTAGAAATAATGGTAATGATACTTTAAATACTGAAGTAAGAGAAATTAGTCGGTTTGAAAAACGGAAAAAAAATACATAAATAAATCAATAATACATAAAAAATTCTAAAGAAAGGGTTAAAATATTGTAATAATAATAAACAATTGCGTGGTGTTAATGATGTACACGAGTAAAGTTGTTGTTCTGAGCAAATTTTAATTATATTTAAATAGTTTAAAACTGTGAAAACTTACTCGTTCATAGCTCACTTCCTGTAGCTTTCTGCATTCGTAGTGTTGTGTGTTGAGGGAATCAGGGGTAACTATTTCCTACTTTATGTTGTTTCTGTAGACGCTTACGTTGTTTTTATGCAGATTCTACCTGGGACGATCCCGAGTGAAATTCTCCAAAGCATTATTTTCTAGAACATTTTAATCCTCTAGCAGCTTTGTAAATGCATTGGTTTTCAATTTTGATGAAATGCCCCTATTTTAAGGCAGCTAATGGGTTTGCGGCCGCCTAAGCCGAATGGGTTGGTGCGTGACTACCATTTGGGAGTGGGTAGGCTCGAATCTCCTTGCATGAAACAGCAAAATGGAAACGTTTTTTCTAGTAGCGGTCGCCCCTCGGCAAGTAATGGCAAGTCTCCGAGTGTATTTCTACCACGAAAAAGCTCTTCAAAAGAAATCATTTGATGTTCGTGTTCGGCTTAAAACTGTACGCCCCTGGAACAACATCAATACTCACACCGCAAATAAGAGGAGGAGCTCGGCCAAACACCTAACAGAAGTGTACGCGCTAATTATTAAGCAATTATTTAATGGGCTAGAAGGTAGGACTTTGTCTATCTTGCGACCAGCATCAAAAACAAAAATTACGTCAGCCTGGAGATCAAACGGAGAATAAATACTGCCAACAGGTGTTACTTTGGGCTCAGCAGACAATTAGGAGCTCCTCTCTCTCGAAGGACCAAACTGACAGTCAACAAAATACTCGTCATTCCCGTCCTGCTATATGACGCAAAAGCATGCACGATGCTAACAGCAGATGAGAAAGCTTCGGGAGCCTTCGATAAAAAAATTCTCCAAAAGATCTTTGGTTGCCTCCCTCTTGGTGAGGAGTATCGTGTACGGTGGAACTGTAAGCTGTATGAGCTTTATAGGGACATGGACATAATTAAGCGTGTAACTTGTGAATGAGGACGCTCCAGCAAGGGAACCTACGACACGGCACCCCTAAAAGGAAGACGAGGAAGGGGAAGAGCAAAACTGCATTTTCAGAGATTTCTAACTGGCACCCGCGAGCTCAAGACTGAAAAAGTAGGCGCGCTATTTTGGATTCGACCAAAACCGACACTTGGTTGTAGATGCAGAAGTAAGAAGAAGAATGGGTTAAAATATTCTAAAAAATATACCTCTGGAGGTCATCTTCCAAGGGGCATGCTACCATTTTTAGGTAGTTAGGAACGTATTTCTCAGAACTTCGAACAGAACTCTCCATCCGCAAACTGGAGTTTGAGGGTCGTGTCAGAGCAATCTTTCCAAGTAGGCAGGATTGGCACGAGGAGAAAATTTGCACCGAAACTGGTATCTCTGTTTTGACTAACGACTGCGAGATGGGAACGGGATTCTTAATCAGCCTATTTATCTATATTTTAAAAATTGCCGATTACGACGAGTGTCTTTCAGGCAGAAATCTTTTCGATCCTGCTAGTACGCAAAATGATTAAGGGACGAGGGAGATATTATAATTTTTTCCGATAGTCTGAGATCAAGGACCTATTGCCGCCATGTTGCAGCTCTATTCTGATCAACTCCCGAAAAAAGGAGATCAAACGTTTCGAATGTGCAGAAAACATTTCTCTTATCTGGGTTCTAGGGCATAGGAACATGGAGGGTAATGAAATTTCCGAACCTGTTTCAGTTGTCGCCATCTCAGACATCGGTGCATAACTCCTGTCTTAAACAAGCGCAAGACAGATGGAGTTCTTTATTATCGTGTGCCATCTTTGGCCTCAGTACGTCAGAAGCAGGATGCATAAAGTGCTGGGGAGCCCCAACCATTCAATTTCCTAACTCATAGCGGTGTTCATCAGTCACTGGATAATCCGAACTCATGCAGAGAATCTCGGTCTTCCATACACCCCTCATTGCAAAAACTGTGAGGATCATGTAGAGAAAGAGACTGTTGAACACTTTGCAAATGACGGACTATGCGCTTGAGGTTCCTTAATGTGCCTCTCGGGTGTGATACGAGACAGTTCTCCAGTCTTCACTTCATCCACTACATCTCTGATCTGGGTTCCAGAACATAGGAACATTTCCCTCAATGAAATTGCCGATGAGCTTGCCTGAAAGAGGTCAACAGAATTGGTCTCAGAGACCTCCTACTCGGCATCCCCGTCCTAGAATACCTGGATTTACTATTTAATCTCCATTGCAGAAGCTCTAGGAACCTTTCTCTGCAAATGTCCGGGTTTGGCAGCTAGACGATTAAGGTCACTGGGTGCTCCTTTATCCGTATTCACCTGATATGGCCCCGTGCGACTTCGTTTTGTTTCCCAAGTTGAAGATACCACATCGTGGAAGGAGATTTCAATGGATAGAGGAGATCAAAGAGAATGCGACGAAGGAGCAGAAGGCCATCCCCTCGTCGGCCTACCAGGAGTGCATCGAGAACCGTGTTAAACGATGGTACTTTTGTGTTGCTGCAGACGGGTCATATTTTGAAGGAGATAAAATAAATTTGCTTGCAGTTTAACTCTGCTTTCTTTTATTTAAACATGTCCGGCACTTTCTGATCATAATCTCAAAAGGAATTACCAACACCGGACAATTCTTGAGCAAGATAGTTGAAACACGGTCATTATCTGTATGTGACGAAGGTTTTAGAGGAATCAACCCCTTAACAATGTCATAAGATGAGAATAGAAACAAAGATGTCTCGAATGAAAGGTCAGGGGACGCCTCGTCAGACGAGACTAAACGTCTTCGGATTAACTTTGATATTCCGCTCAGTGCTAGAAAGCAGATTATTTAAGAACTTAAATTACTTTTAAAAATCCTGGTATTTTACTGATTACCAGTTGTTTTAAATTTCTTGAGGCAATTATTTTTAAGATTTTTTAGTTTTAGATTTTAGATTTTGTAGTTCTTGTAGTTACATTTTCCAGTTATCAAAACCACGAATTTCATTGGTTAATAATCACACATTTTTATTTTCTTATTTCAGATGACAGAGCGAAAAAACTTTTCAAACATAACGACACATTTTATTGGCAAGAGCAACAACCAATGCACTCAGATGACCTACAAACATAATTTGAGTGGAGTAATCTGAGTTGAGAGAAATGCAACGAGCAAACTGCCATAATCACTCAACTAGCCGAGAGCAAAGCTGGCCTGCGATGCCTTCCAATGTAAAGTTCCCATAAAAAGCTTCGGCTGACAGTAATCAAAAACGTGCGATGCCAAGCCTCCCCCCCAATCAGGCACTCTACGGAGCATGAGAGAGCATACACCTGCATGCGCCGCATCAGCTGCGCCGCATCTAAGCTATAATCGAATATTACATGCAGCCAGCCAGCCAACCAAGCCACCAAAGGCAGCACTGAGCGTTGAACGACGCAGCACTACAATATGAGAACGCGAACAGTGAGGAACGCTTAAATAGGAAAGCCGCGCACAGCAGCGTGCTGGTGAAAAAAATGTTGCAAGTGAAATAGTGCAAAAAAAAAAAGATATACTTAAAAGAAAATATGGATTATTGTGTAGAAAATTGCAAACAATTTGCAAAGTGATGCAACAAAAACGCAACTAAAAATAACACAAATAAATAGGCTGGTATTATTGTGACATTTTGCATAACGCTTAAAAGTATACTACGGTTTAAGCTAAAAGCTAGAGAATTTGTAGCATAAAAGTCAAACAAATTTCTGCAAAAAATGTGGCTAAAGTAAAGTGAGTTTTGAGGCGCTGCAAGTGTGTGTATGTGTGCATGCCTGACAGTGCAGCACCACGAAGAACACGGCGGGCGGCAAGTAAACGCCGTAAGCCGTCTATGCGTGCAAACGCCACACAACGAGGAAAGGTAAAACTAGGAGAAAAAAATTAAAGAAAATATATAGCATACTTTTTAGCTGGGCTGCAGAACACCACACCACAGTTACATGCCTGGGTGTGTGTGTATGTTTTTGGCTTTTAAAAAAATTATTCTTAGCCACGCTACACTGACTTTTGCTACAAGTTTGGGGAAAAAGTGAGAAAATATATATGGAATTTGTGCGTGTATTGGTTGTGACAAGTTAAGTGTGTGCTTGAGAATGGCATGTAAAATAACACTAAAAACAATGATATTACATGAACGCCTAGACAAGCCATGTAAACGGTGATTTGGCAGGCATAAGCAAGAATTCTTTTATTTAACAACTAAAAATATGCAACAGAATTTAAGTGATGCCACAAATTATGTTGGTTACATATTTTTGAAAAAAGTTTGAAAAAAAAATTGAAAAATGTTAGTGATGTGTAGAGCGTGAATTGATTTGCAAGTAAATGCGCACAAAAGTATGCAATGCGTGAATTGCGAAATGCCGTCTCATACAACAACACAACAAAAAATTTATGTGCATATATCTAATCCTCTCTCTAGCGAATAACTAAGCAGCCATCTTTTGAAAAACTACCAAAATAAAAATTGTGTTAATAAAATAATATAAAAAAAATAGTTCTGCAAGAGATACAGTGAATTATAAAGTGCACACTAACAACGGCCGACCAAGTTGCCTAGCAAATTTTGTTATTAATGTATTAGAAAAGAAATTACATAGAAATAATATTTAATATAATTTAAATAATTTGAAGCGGTTCAAAAACACTGCTGCGTGCATAAGCAAACTACATTTATACGGCATTAGAAACGTACATCAGTTGATAAATTTCATATAATAATTAAATGCAAGTAGGGTTAAGTTGATAATACAGAAATGAAAGTGATAAAATGAAGTTAAATTTTAATTTAAAATAAAAGTAACCACTAAGTATTAACTAATTGTTAAGGATTTTCAGTTATAGCAAAAATTAAAAAAGAAAAACATAAAAAATTTCAGTGTTAAGTGCAAATTAAATAATATTTTAAGTACTTAGTGACTAAAAAATTGTAGGAACAATACGCGTAAAACGCTCTGGAAGTTTAGAATTGGTTGCAAGCAAATTAAATTTATTTGCAATATATGAAAAGTATTAAAAATCGAATTAATTGAATTTGTAATGGAAATATAAATGCAAATATAAAATACAAATTTATAATAATAAAAAATTTCAGCAAAAATATAAAAATTTATAATACAGAAACAAGCAAATGATACTTGCAAGCATAATAAAGTGCAAAAATCCTGCAAAAAATTGTGAGCTAAAAGAGAAATATTAGTCACCGTACATTCAACGTGAAAATATGTAATTTTAAAAGGACACGCAAAAAAGTATAATTACTTTGCTAAAGTATCAAACAAACAAAAATTAACATAAATAAATAGCTGATGTTGGCCTATGAAACGAGAGAACGTAGCTATTAAGCAAAATATTACTTGCACAAAAAAAAATTAAATAAAAATAAAAATTAAAAATTTCATAAAAATAAAAATTAGCGCTTACAAAAATTAAAAATATGAGTTACTGAAAAAATTCAACAAATTAAGAAGTTGAAACAAAAATTATAAAAAAAATTCTGCTACATACCAAAAATTTCCGATGCAACTTTATTGAGAAAACAAAAGTTTATTTTAAAAAATCACAGCTTACTTTCCTGCTGCTCAACTACGAAAATTGCTGTTACATACACACATACATATGTGCATGAAAAACTCGTGAAACAATTAAAATAACGTTAAATACGGCAACACCAAACAGCTAGCGCGAAAAAATACAGCTTTATAAAAATTCAGTAGTAAAACTTACTGTATGAAAAAAAAATTAAAATTATTACTTAAAAAAAAAATACTTAAAAAAATATAGCAATTAAGGCACACAATTCAATGAACAACGATTACAACGGTTTATCAGCAACATAGTATACAAATTGAATATACCAAGTATTAGTAAAATTACTGCAAAATATCACGAAAACAAAAAAAACATAAATATTAAATATTTAGAAATATTCAAAAAATTATGCAGTCATAAGCAACATTTCGCCCTTAAAGCTATACAAAGTTGTGCATGCCATTAGCAGCTAAACCAATGTTGCAGCAACAAAAATGTTTGGAAACATTGGCCGAGCAAAAAAAGCGACAAAACAAAGCAACTCAAAGCACAAAGCTGCGTGGCGATGATGTTGCAAAAGATGCAGCTAAAGTAGTAGGCGTTGAGCGTTGTAGCGTAGACGCTGAAAACCGGCGGCTGAACAAAGCTTTAAACTCAACTTTGGCAGTCTTTGAACGCACAGCTTGTCAACATGTTGCCGCACAACAACGCCCATACAAAACAAGAACCACTACAACAGAAAACTTGCCGAGCAAGCGTAAAAATGCAAATGTTGGGATAACAGATAAATGCATGCTGAATGCTGCGCCACGCAACACGACAAATGGCGCTAGCAACATTGTTGACGTAACATCACTAGCAGAACACACCAATACGCATGTCGCGCTGCCAGCAGTTTTATCTACACAAACTCAAGTAAGCGATGCGCGATCAACAACGATCCTTGTTGGGAATGCGTCTACAAATAGCGCTGACCTACTAAATGTGCTTGGCAACATGCTGCCGCAACAAGCTGCGCTGCCACGTTTAAAGGCCAATGAAATGTTGCAGCCAAAGCAAGGCGTTGTTACGGCCATTAGTGCTGAGAAGCTGGAAAAAATTCCAACTACTAAGATGAAAGCAGCAGCATTAAAAACTACAACAACAACAACTCAAAGTATTATTAACACAGATATGATTGTGGGAGCGCCAGCAACATTGCCGTCGCTCAAGCACGACCAGCAAAACACCGAAAAGACGATAGATTTTAATAGTCGGCGTCGTCGCGGACGTCTAAGGTCAACGCGATTTGATGCGAGTGAACGCGTTCATAACGTTGTGTCTGACAGCGGCATAACTGGCGCCGTGTGCCGCATGTTGCTGTGGCTAGCAACATACCTGGAAAGAGTTGCGTGCAGTCGCGCTAATGCTGGCTATGGCAAAAGTGATCCATTGCTGTATGTGTTATCGTTGTTGTTGTCGTTGATAGTTGTCAATGTAAATAGAGTGGCAAGTTTAGTGAATGAATTTAATAAAAATAAAGTGAATAAAATACAATTAGTAAAACCTAACAACAACACTAACACCAACACCACAACCACAATCACCACCAATAAAAATAAAAGCAACAGCTGCATTAAAAATAACTTAAAATTAATCACCAAATCTACTCAAGCCAGCAGCGTTGCTAAAGCGCGGCAGCTGGCAGCGGAGGTTGGCGTAATTGAAATGGCTATGCCTACAACCGATTCCGCCTCCGAGCTGGCGCCACTAGGGGTCGTGAAGCCTAAGCGTGCATTCAAAGTGAAACGTAAATTGTGCCCACAAAATGCTGCCTCAATTCCCAACTCAGTTGCGGAGGTGGCCACTAAGCATAGCAGTATTTCCGAAACAACTACGCCTAATGCTGCGCTGGTGCGTGATGCGTCAAATTGCTCAGCCCCTCCCCAGCAAGCAGGCACTACCACTTATAATAGCCAAACCTTTTCGGCCATCTCGTGGCGTTGTAGTCAAATGCAGCTCCTCTTCTATGCCTTCATCTTATGCACATCCATTTTACTTCCATGCGGCAATAATTTGGTGTACGCAGCCAAGCCGAAATCCGCTACGCAACTGCAGCAGCAGAAACAGCTACAGCAACAGCAATTACTGTTGGAACAACAGCAACAGCAGCAGCAGCACCACCACCAGCAACATGAACATCATCAGCAAGGACATCAAGCTCATCAGCCTGCCGCTGGACCTAATGGTGGTGTTGGTGTGCCCGGTTATCCAGGTCTGGGTATTCCCGTAGCCGCCGGCGGTCCGGGTGCAGATTTGACACCTCCAACCTATCAGGTCGTTTCATCGCAAACATCGAATGAAGAGACGGAGTTCGTATTCCCCGCCGAGCAATCGGATGAGCAACTCTTCGATCAGGAGGAGCAGAATTTGAATGTTGTGGAAATCGAGGAAGAGCACAATAAACCGTACGAATTGGATAGCAACGGTGAGTTAACAAAGGCATTGATCGGAATAAATTTGTGTAATAAATGGAAGTGGAGTAGTTAGGCCCGTAGTGATAAAGTTTTCAATAAACATTTGCAACTTTCGTATAAAAGCAAAAAAATGATGTTATAATAAAGTTTGAGTTCCTCACTTTACAGTGACGAGCATGGGAAACAAGTCTGATATTTGCTCCATCCAATTCTTATATCTTATGTGCCTAAAACTGTGTGGTGTGTGGTTTAAATTATGTTTAGTGTAGAAAAATTGAGAAATATTGCGAAACTCGTGTGCGGTTCCACTGGAGAGAACATTCTTTCATTAATCATCTTTGTTGGCGTGATCGAAGCCTCTCTCATTTGTTTTTTTTTTGCTGCAAGTAAATAGGGAATAGGTTATTTAAGAAGGTGGTTTAAAGTGATTGCCCAAATTAAAAAAAGTCAGTGAGCATAAAGAGTTGGTTTGTTGAACTATAAAATTCCCGACCTTCAGCTTCTGACACTCAACGGAACTGTTCTGTCGGTCAGTGACAAGGCAAACTACCTAGGTTTAAACCTTCACAGGAAACTTTCATGGAAATTGAATGTTCCGAACAGCGTAAACAAGGCTGCTATGGTGCTCTAGGCATGCAAATAAAGTGTAGGCTTAAAATGCGGCTTAGCCTCCAAAATAGTTCACCAGGTATATACAGCTATGGTTAGACCAATTATGATCGACGGAGTTCTGGTCTGGAGGCCAACCCTTGTTAAGAAAACGTCAATCAACAGGTTTGGTAGGATTCAAAGAGCGGCTAGCGTCAGTATTATTGGAGCGCTCAAAACAACGCCAACTTCGGCTTTAAATGTTATGCTGCATTTATTGCCAATTATCCTATATTGTAGACAACTAGCTGCCAAAGTGGCGCTAAGATTAAAGGAATCATCGATGCTCAAGACAAACAGCCAGGGACACTCAAGTATACTTGGGGTGTAAACACCTGTAACTTTTGTGGCGAATACATACTTAGACAGGCTATCCATGGAGAACAGGCAAAATGGTTTAATAAATAATGAAAACGGGGTCAGTATATTTACTGATGCCTCTAAAATCAATGACTATGTGGGAGGTGGTGTATACGCCGAAACTAGAGGCACCAATATATCCTTTCGTTTACCTGATCATTGCAGCGTATTCCGAGCCGAAATCTTTTCAATCGCAGAAAGTCTTCTAGTGCTAAATAAAAGTGCAATCATCTCTATACTCGCGCGAGACAGTGAAAGAGTGTTACAAATTATTAAAAATACTTCCACAATATTTTTCTCTTAATCTACGCAGCGTGCCAGAACATAGTAACATTAAAGGTAACTTTGAGGCAGATTTGGACTCGTTGCTCCAAATTAATCAGGACATGGTCGACATACCCATGACAGACACACCACTACTGTTGCAAGTTTCAACTGGAAACAATTAAACAACTGCGCTACCAGTAGACAAACGTGGCCCGAATGGAACATGGGTCGCACTACGAATCTACTCAAATTAAGAATCGTAGTAGGGATCCTATATGGACACTGTCTAATAGAAAGGCATGGCCATTACCATTACCAACAGAAAAAAACAGACGAACATTTGCTTTGAGGTGCTTCTTTTTACGCGAGCGACTTTTGTTGGATTTGGTTCATCTTGGAACATCCATACTGTGGATTGCTGCCGACTTGTTTCCGACTCATATGCATACATTCGAGATTCGGCACCTGTAATGATGCCATAGACGCTCTTTGAACCTCCGCGACTGAATTTTTTTAACATTTCTTCTTAATACCAATCGACAGGAGTCCGTGTTTTGGGAAGTTTTCAAGTTACGAGGTATCCAACAAGAACGAATTTTCATGACAACAAAATGTTCATGCAATACTGAATACATATACATATGCTGATCCCACTAATGCCCAAGGATTTATGTTGTGATATGTCATACGACAATCTTGCATTATCAATTGTCTCATAGCATCGATTGCTTCTGGCACAACAACGGTTTCTGGACAGTTTTTGTTTTTAATTCATCCTGCAAAGAACGATTGGCACGTTGGAATGCATTGTATTAGCGTTTCACAGTGGCTAAGTGTGGTGCTTGAGTCGAAGCCAAAAGTCAAAATAAGTTGATCAGTGCTCTTCTGCATCGAAGAAGAGACCAAACTTTTTCAAATTATTTACTCTTTCTCAAGAGGAGATAAAATTTACCAGAGCCCAAAATATCTCTAGTTTTTTATTTTGTGAAGTAACTTTGGCGTGAATTATACTAAAAATAGTATCGTTTTGTGCACAACTTTGCTGAAAGTTATCATTTTAATTTTAAATTATGAGACGCTTTTGCTTGGCAGAGCTACACTCGGAGGTTTGCCTTTACCTGCAGCATTTAAATTAACTACCTAAAAAATATAAAACGGTGCTTTGAAAAGTTTCAATTGTGCTTTTGCCGAATTTTTTTACTTCTAAAAAGTTTTCAGAAACATTTCATAACATTAACTGACATTAACCCCTTGCCGTGCCATTTACCTCGAAGAAACTCGGGCCCAAGTGTTACGCGCCAACGCGTGGCAAACAGATCAGAATAATATGAATTACTTTGTAACAGCATTTATGAGACTCGTGACTAACCCTGGTGGGGTACAGATATAAACTAACATTCAATCAGGACCCAGGCTCGTGATGCTTATGTTTCATCCGACTATTTGTACACGACCTCGGCTCGTCATATTCATGTTTGGACCAAAATTTTCATCACGAGTCAGACTCGTTAAAACACGGCAAGGGATTAAGGAGGGGTTTCAAAATAAAAAACTAAAACAAAAATTTGCTTTAACTTCGTATTTCCGTTGCGAAACAAGCAGATGCTCGAGATAAAACCGCACATAAATGCATTCCTGCAGTACAAATACCTCAGTTCGCACTGCCACGAGTGGTAGAAATGATAATAAAATATAACATAGATCAGCATAATAAAGTTTAATTTATGAAAGCTCAATAAAAACGTAGCACGAAGCATTAATTTTATCATTGCAAAAGTGTGAAAATAAGCTTTTGGGGCGTAGCAGGAGGAAGTGTGGGCTGGTTGAAAAGTACGCATACGCCATGGCAAACCACGCAGGGTAGGTAGTACATTTGCATACAAGAAAAAAGTTAGTCAAAGACAACTCAAATTAACGAATAAACTTGAAGTTTGCATTCACTTACACATGCACACATAATCATATATTTGTATGTGGCTATCTGTATATATGCTGGTGTCTCCGCATTGGTACGAGGTGAAATAAATCATAAAGAGAAAGCGTGAGCGTGTCAAAGAATTTATGGCTTTCGAAGTGGCAAAGTTTGTGCGAATCGTAAAAATGCCAGATAGCGGAGAAATAAAAACACAAAATAAAGAAGTTTAAATATCATAGTTTCGGAAATGAAAACATAAAAATTTCGAAAAATTACCCCGAATTTGGCATGCGTGTGCTGAAACTCGTTTATTTAGAGGTTTATATAGTATAATAAATTCTATACACATAAATGCTTAAATTTAATAAATTTGCATATTTCAAAATGACAGTTGAACTTTTCAATTCTGATTCCCAAAAAATTAGCACTACTTCCCACGCGCAACTGACTGCCAATGGCATTGGCGCTGACGTAGACTGCGCTAGCCAAAGGTCAAAGCTGAAAAAGAAAGCGCATTGCCTTGAATTTCCTCTTTTCAGTTGTGTATGTTTTTTTCGCTATGAAATAACTGTGCATGTGTGCGCTATTTGGCGCCATATTTACTTTGAATGTCAAAGTTGATTAAAATGCAACAGCCAGCGAAACAGCAGTGAAATAAGAAAATAAAAGTGCAACACATAAAAAAAAATTGCAATTCATTTGACAGCTACAATAATAACAAAATTTTAAATTGCATATTGAACGAACAAATGTGCATAGTCACACGCGAATGCAAATATATGTTATGCCATTCATTTGTTTTCACTGCGATATTTGTGAAAGTGCATTTGCGCTCAAAAGTATGCAAAGTATTGTAATTTTTCAAAGCGCTGTGAAAAGACAAACATTGTTATTGGCTGTGTCAGAGTCGTTCGGGCATGAAATAGCTCGTCAATTGCTGCAGCACGTGTATCCGCTTCACCTCCGCTTAATCAGCTGCCAATGAAAAATGTTTCGAGAGTGCAGGTGAAAATTACAAAATAATGAAATAACCGGGAAGTGCAGCGTTGGGGAGGTGCGCTTTCCTCACAGTTCGTAGGGAGGAAGCAATTCTGCTCTATTTGTAATTTGCCTTCATCTAAACTTTATGCAAGCTTTAGTTTTTATTTATTTTGTTTTTATTCATATAATGTTTTATGTACTGTGTATTTGTGTGGCTTTTGTATTTTATATACAATAAAGTCTGTGAAAAAGCTATATCGCATCAATATTTTGTCAATTTAAATTTTTTTTTATAAAAATATAGTTCCTGCGGCGTTTTGTACAAAATTTGTAAAAATTCAAAAACTGATCATACACATTTTTAGTCAGTTTTTAATTCAAGTTTTTAATTAGAATTAAAAAAAAATGGGTTGCTCAGTTTTAAAATCCATTAAATTTTAGTACAATTAAGTGCAAGTTTGAAATGGTTCAATATTCGCATTGAATTTAGTTCATATTTTTCCCCGACGGTGTTGGTTATTCTCTTCATCCAAAAAAAATATCGTTTATTTGTCATATGGAGAAAAATTATAAAAAATCGATGGAATTTTTCAGCAATTTCAAACCTGCACTTTATTTTACTAAAATTTACTATAAAATAAAATTTGAGACTTTGATCAAAATTTGTGGAATTCTTCTAATTTTCGTATAAAGTTTCAAAGTTAAAATTATATGATTTTTGGTAGAAAATGAGCTATTCTGTTATAAAGAAACAGTGAACCACCACAAAAACCAGAAAAATAGTCAAATGTGGTGAACCTGACATTTATTTTTTGAATATTGCGGCATATTCCACCGCGGTTACGAATTATATGGTTCAGTTCAATTTTTAACTGCTTGACTAAAGCTAGTGACAAAAACAAAAAAATACTTTTCCCCAAAAATGTTAATAAAAAAAATTTTCCCAAAAATTTTTACCAATAAAATGAAAAAAAATCCAAAAAAAATATGAAAAAAATTTGCGGAGTTTTCTCAATTGACAATAATAAAAAATTTCCAACAAAAAAAAAACGGTAAACAAAAAATTTTCTCAGAAAATTATATTTTTCACAAATGACAAACAACTATTTTTCCAAGAAATTTTTAATAAACAAATTTCCTAAGAAATTTTTAATAAAGAAATTTTCTAAGAATTTTTTAATTAAAAAAAATAAAAACTTTTTCAACACCAAAAATTTTTAATAAACAATTTTTAACAAAGAAATGGATAAAACTTCCTAAACAAAAAAAATCGGAAGTTTCGCAAATGACAAAAACAAAACAATTTTAACAACAAAAAATTTTTCAGAATTTTCTCATTTGACAAAAGTAAAAAGTTTTTAACCAAAGAAATCAATAAACAAAAAAATTTCCCAAGAAAATAGTGTTTTTTACGAATGAAAAAACAAAACCGTGTTCCAAGAAATTTTTAATAAAAAAAATTAAAAAATTCTCCAAAAACAAAAATTTTAAAAACAAAATAGAATAAAACTTGCAAAAAAGAAAAAATTTCGCAGATTTTCAAAAATGATAAAGGGAAGAAATTAAAAAAAAATCCATTAACAAAAATTTTTCCTAGAAAATATGGTTTTTCACAAATGACAAAAACGAAACATTTTTGCCAAAAATGTTAATACAAAAATTTTTCCAAAAAAATTTTAACAAAAAAATAAAAAAAATTCCGAAAAAGTGCTTGTTCCCGAAATTAAAAAAATTTTTAAAGTATATTTTATAACAAAAAATAAGAAAAAAATGGATAACATTAGTAAGAAAATCTAGGTATATAACAAAGCTCTATTCTTAAATTGAAAAAATCTCACATTTGTTAAATTTGTGTCCAAAATTTTCTCAGTTCACTTTTTATTATACTGAAGTCTACAAATCATCAAATTAAATCAATCACTTTTCGAAAAAATTTACGGCAATGTCAAAATACTTCGTTCACTTGACATTGAATCTCTCAATTCTAACAATATTCCGATGGTGTTTTGATGCGAAGTTTTTCGTTCAACAATTTTTTGAGATTTTTTTGGCCGATAAGAAGGTGTAGTGGTTGATTATTCTTGTCTGCTGACTGCCAGGCAGCTTTCAAATTCCTAGCAAACAAAATCAAGCGTCGTCGCTGTTTAGCTGATTAATTTTCGGAAATAAAAATTCAGTCGATAGCGCTCGTCATCTACCGCAACGCCAGTTCCTTCCTCATTTCGAAAGAAATAACCGATGATGCCGCCTGTGTTCTATAAACTATGCGAGGAGATTAAAATTTTTTGGCGTTAAGCGATTTATGATAATTTACCAAGCCTAACTCAGCTGTCAACCATAGTTATCGATATTGATAGATCTCATGCAGCTTTGGTGATGCCTCTTTTGTGTTAGAGGATTTCCAGATGGAGGTAAAAACGAGAAAACCCGATAAACTATTAAAAAATATTAGGGACAAGGAATGAAAATTTAGCAAGCAGCCAACAAAAAAAAATTTGTGCTGTATATGGGTCGAATTCAGTGGGGGGTGCAATAGCAAAATGGTGATACCCACGATTCCGTTTTAGTATATAAATGTCGAGGGCGAGACATACTCTGCTACATTATTCGTTGAAAAGGACGAACTATTCCCCCAGGATCCGAAGGTAGGTGGTAGTCACTTAGACCGTCGCCGATCTATTGGGATACCACAGTAGCAGTTTATCTGCTACTTCTCGTTCAACCTTTACATTTTAACTGCAAACAGATTAAACTGACTGCAACTTATATCCCTAAGGTAATCGGTATCATTCAAGAACGATAAGAAAAAGTCATCGATAAGAAAAATTCATTCAAAAATGATAAAAAAAGTGTCAGAACAGTCACAAAGAACATGTCTGTCAGACTTTTTCGCAGACGTCTGTCAGACGTTCAATCTTTCAGCATGTCGACCTAGAAGTCACTGGCCTGTGATCAAAGCAATTTTGGGCAAATTCTTTTTGTTGTGTTAGATGTCAAACTGTCAACGCATCTCATGTTGGCTGAAGTGACACTCCTACTTTCACCACGTAGTTTATAGGTCGAGAGGGGTATATCTACAATTTCCATACTAAGAGGAGGCGAATGGTAGTGCCCTCTGTCGCTATTTTCTTTGCCTTATAAATCTCTGGTATGACACAATGCACTGGCACCCATATCAAATGGACGGGGAAATATTCCTCTATCTCGTTAAGAGATGCCCGTCATTGCGATCAATGATGGAGTTAGGGACAACCCAACTGCTGTTTGGTTATCAAATAAAGGTAGAAAATATTTGCCTAACCGGACAGTTACCTCAATTTTGGTTGGAATTGCAGCCTGAGTGATTAGTAAGGCGGGCCGAAACGCTTACTTTTGCCTTCTTACAGTAGACGCCAAAACCAAAAGCCAACTTTATCGTCAAGCTTTGAGCCATCAGTAAATAACCGTAAGCAGTTCTTTCCGCCACATTTATTTTCAATCCACTCACGTCTAATTGGAATTCTTATACTAAATAACCTATTAAAATATGGTTCATTCCAACAATAGTATGCAGCGTTAGTTGGACCCAGACCGGGTGCTCATCACCTAAATCAGCCAATGCAGTGTTACCTGCATTCTGTTTACCAACCAAGAAACCAAAGACTAGAAGACAAATTTTATCCCAATACCAAATGATGTTGATTTTATCACGGAAATAAAGGAAAAAAGGAAGTAGTTTTTTTCATGAAGTAAACTTGGCCATGAACGTCTGTGTGAGTAAAGATTAGAGGGATTTAATAAAATATAAAAAAGAAGAACCTCGAAACTAATCAAAAATCTGAACAAACAAATTTGGAATGCTTCTAATCATATGAATTTTGGAGTTGGACAGATTTCAAATGGGAAAGTTACTATTATGGAATGTAGGAAATGAGAAAAATAACAAAAGCTAAGCTGTTAACTGCCACAGATAGAAATAAACGTGCTTCAGAAGCCACAAAGTGCAGATGATTGCTTAAGATACGCAAACGGGCCAACAATACGAGCATACAATCAATGCTTGTGGCCAGCGCAATGGTAGTAGACGCAATCATATTTATATACTCAATAACATGCCATAATAGAAAATGCCAACAACCAAATAAAGCTTATGCCACAACTATAGAGCTCAAGAACTGTCAACTTAGCTGCCATGCTCCACTGAGCTTTTGTCACAAACTACCTACACTGAAACTGAAGCAGCTGCATCGCTGCCTGCCATCACCACTACCCACTATACATTACATATAATTCAACTGCCAATGCAGTTGGCACATTTTTAAACACGTTTACTGCACGATTTGGCATGAATCCGCAATTCTTCGTATTAAAAGCGATGGCGAACCAGCGCTCACAAGGACATCAAGGACCAACTTTGGTGCGCCGCGATAAACATTCAGGAAGGCAGCCACGCAGGCAGGCAGACCGACAGTAAGCTGCCAACTTCGAGTGCAACTGCAGGAAGAAGACAAAAAAAAAAAGCTGAAAGCTAAAGGATAAAACTTGCAAGTCGGCCAACACCACCACTCCACCACTCCACTAACCAGCATACCATTGGCGTCACTCACGAACGAGCATTTCATGATGTCATCAATGATGGCAGCCAACGACGACAAAACGACCCCAACGGCTATGAAAGGAAATACTGGCGCGCGACAGGAAGCAAACTGGCTGGTAAGCGCCTGCCGAAACCCATGAGGCCATCAGTTGTGTGTCCCAATGCATATTGGAAGAGCGAAGTGAGTGCAGGGGAGAAGAGGTGTCCGCAACAACTGCAAAAATATGCTCTTGGGAAAAAGTTTTCAACAAAAAATATGAAAGAAAAAAAGTTAACGAAGCTAAACTGAAAAATTTAAGACAGTGCTTTTAATATTAAAGGAAGCAGAGGAGCATATAAATAATTTGGTAGCATATTTTTCAGCGCATCAACTTGCATACTCCAATTAACGTATCTGTGTGCGAGTAAGTGTAGATATGCATTTCAGAGTTATAACTCACGCTAGCTTACTGAATAAATTGGGGTAAAGTGGAGTTAATAACGGAAACTTATGCTACAGTATATTCTAAGTAAGATATTGCAGATTTTTTTGTCACAGAATATAGTTTATTGCTTTTGAAAAGTTGCTCAGCTAAAGGAATTGCGCAGAAATCCACAAAAATTTCAATAAACTTTTTGCATATTACAGAAAATGTGTGAGGAATACAAAAATATGCCATTTATTTATTTACAGATTTTGAGATATATGAGTATTAGGAGGCTGGACGTCATTGCCGAATGAATGGCTTGAAGCGTTATTCTTGTCCAGTAATGCCAGGTTCCGAGACCCGCATGAAACAGCAAAATGGTGTAAAAGGTTTTTTCCAAGAGTGACAAGAGTGACCCTCCGCAGAAAATGCCAAAACCTGCGAGTGTATTTCTGCTATTCCTCCTCATAAAAAACCATCGGCCAAACATTCAACAAACGATGTAACCGTCATTTATTTACGAGTATTCTTCTTCTTATATGTAAAAAACTGCCGCCTAGATGTCAAAAGAGAATAAAGACGGTACAATTTTTTATGCCATCTTTGACATTTGTTAAGGAGACAGATGTACGATTTAACTTATTATGAAATTCGACGGTCTTTAGGAACTACATATCGCGAAATTCGTGAATTTTTTTCGGGAAATAATAGCCCGAATGAATCGACAATTCAAGAGCTGATGAAAAATATTTAAGAAACTGGTTCTGTCCGTTGCAATTGGCTTGGAAAAAATTTTGGTCACAAACAATTCAATTCCATTCCTCATAGCTCGCGAAAAAACTATATGTTGTTGTTGTTGTTGCATGAGTACTATCGATACTGCGGGGGTGGCACGACCTCCCAAAGAAGCCGGGAAATCGAAGAGCGTGGCACGGAGAGAAAAGAGAAAGCGTCGGGAAAGGCTCATGCAAGACTGCAAAAGTCGACTGATGCATCAGGTTATTGCCTCCGGTCCTGAAGCCAACGCGAAGGGTTAGGAGACAAAGAACGGCAGCATAAAGGTGACTTACGTGTCTCTGGCCAACTTCGAGGGGATCAGGACCGTGGTCAATAACTTGCCCCCCGTGGGGACCACTCGATGCGCGGTCTATAGCGAAGAGAGCGTGCCCCTCAGGAAGGCCATCTGCTGAATGCCGGATCCAGATCTTGTGGGAGTCAGGAGGACCTTATCGAGACTAAAACGCACTGTAGCCATCAATTACACCGGAGCTTTTCCGACTACTTTAGGCCCGGCATTAGATGCTCTGGTTAGTCTACCACCACATGATGTTTTCATCCAAGGAGAGGCCCTGAAGGCTATCTGCAGTCTGAAACACAATGGGAATTGGTACGGTCACTGTCCGACATTGGGCAACAAAGTAGGCATGAACTTTGATCCAACTAGCCTCGCCATACCCCTTGACTCCATGCCATACAGAGTTGTGCTTGACAAGAGATACAGTGTGGTGCTGTCAGAGGCTCAACTGTGGTCAACACTCAGAAAATGAGACCGACAAACACTGTTCTCGCATTTTCACGGTTGGTTCCAGGACCGAGCATGGTTCCGGCTCTGGTGTCTACGTGGAATCAAGCGGGACGAAACTACACTCGCTCTTGGAATGCATGCATCTGTGTTTCAGGTGGAGGTGTAGGCTGTTCAAGAAGCGATGAATTTTGTTGTGGAAAACAGATGGAGATGCAGATCTGTATGTGTCTGTAGCGCCAGACAAACTGTGCTCATGGCCTTAGACAGCCCTTCAGTCACTACAAGGGTAGTCGAGTCCTGTAAGTCCAGGTTAACCTATGTCGACAGACATAATATCCTGGTGTTAACATGGGTCCCGGGACACATGGGTATCCCTTGGTCTGCCACTCCCTTCTGCCACCATCAAAGCCACGGTTGCCAAACGGGTTACTCTAACCCACAAGTGAGCTTGGCAGGCCGAGAGAGGCTTCAAATCAACAAAACTGATGTTACCTGTCATGCCCGACCGACTGTCGCAGTTCCTCCTGCACTGAGCAGACGTGAATGTAGATAGCTGGTTGGACGGATGGCCACTTTCTATGAGCAAAGTACATGGAAAAGGTGGGCATCTCAGACAGTGCCTTCTGCCCAGCATGTGGAGAGGAGGATGAGACGGCGGACCAATTTCTGTGCGTCTGCCCTGACTTCGCTCGAATCAGGCTTTAGGTCTTTGTGTTAAGAAGCCACCACCTCGGCTCTTGGCCCCACAAGATCTACTCAGATTTCTTCAGAAGTTGAGTAGATTTAAAGCAAATTAAAAAGGGAACTCGAGTGCAGTACAATGAACTTAATTGTGTCTGAGTGCTGTACTTGCAACAAAAAAAAAAACCCGAAAAAAATATCGATATCGATAACTATCGTTCTACAGCTGAGAATGGCAAACTGTCGACATTTCTGTTCAATAAGGTTTGGTAAGCCAACATGGGTCGTTTAAAGTCAGATCAGCGCTTCCAAATTGTGGAAATTTACTTTGAAAAAAATAATAAATAAATAAAAATCTGTTCCTGAAGTTCATACAGCACTGGCGGAAACAGCGGTCCTTATTTCTTTCGAAATGAGGAAGGAGCTGCCCTTGAATAGCGAATGCTATCGAGCCATGTGCACTGATTTTTTGTTTTCAAAGTTAATCCTGAAATAATCACAAATTAATTGCCATGAAATTCTGGTACACAATTGTATTCCAAGAATATTTTTGTTTTGTATTATCATTTTAAGTTCTCAAGCTCTTCAAAAACACCCGATATAACATCTGCTTTAAATCTTCATATAGTACTCGCTTGACTCTCTATACGTTGTGAGGTATGGGTCTCTGAGGACATCTAGCGGAAAGCGATCTGCACTTTTTATTTCATTTTTAATTTCTTTTTATTCAACAGAGTGGAGTTTCCAAAGACCTTAGTGACAGTTTCTTGCTCTATCTAACGAAAGCCTTGCTCGATATGCACTTTTAAGGCCTGAATCGTTAATGAATTGTTAGCATAGCATCGGCCCTGCACGACATCTTACAAAAAAAATCTGTACTGGCGTCAAATCGCAGCTTCGAGATCATCACCTAGTCGGCAAATAAGAAGATTACCGAACTTGGCTCGCAAAACATCGATTGTGGTATGGGCAGTGTGTCATGGCACGGCATGCTGCTAAAACTAAATATCATCCCAGTTCAGGTATTCAATTTTCTTTGCCGTAGCTCTGTAGCGCTCATTGTTGACCGAAATTGCATGACCAGCCACATTTTCTAAGAAAAATGAGCCAATTATACAGCGCTTAGCACCAGTCCTACTGAAGCGCTCAATGTACTAACACATCTATTGCCATTAGATTTACACATTAAAACAATAGCTACTTGTAGTGCGGTGAGACTCAGAGACATAGGAAGCTGGACAACAAAATCGTACGGTCACAGTAAGATCCTCCTACAGGGACCCTCGCTGCTCAAAAACGGATCAAACTACACAGTCCCCGACCTTAACTTCAAGAAAGGCTTTATGGTACGTTTTCCACCGAGAGCCGAATGGAGCAAAGGAGAGGTGATTGGAAGACACGATATCGAAATTTATACCGATAGTTCTAAGGTGAACTGTGGTGTGGGAGCTGGCTTCCATTCGGAGCCACTCAACCTATCTCAGTCAATTCGTCTTCCTGATTATGCCACCGCGTTCCAGGCAGAACTTTTAGCGATCAGAGAAGCATGCAAATCCCTAGAGCTCTATAAGGAAGTTGGTGCAAGAGTAGCTGTCTTCTCAGATAGTCAAGCAGCTATTAAGGCCTTAGACTCCAACTACATTTCATCCAAACTGGTCTTACAGTGTAGAGAGGAGCTGGAACTGCTCAGCCATTGCACAGTGGTCCCGCTGCGTAGGAAGAGCGGTCATAGGAACTTTTGGCGTGATAAATGACTTTTTAGTACGTTTTTAAGTTGATAAATGTTTTTATTTGTTAAAAAAACATTAAGACATATAAAAAGTAATATATATATAATAAGAATATATATAAGATATAATAATAATAATATATAATAAAGTAATATATAATTAATATAAAAAGTCAAAGGAAAATTAGGTATACACATTTTCTACATAAATTTTTTTTGTTCCGTTTAAGGTTTTGCATAAATCTCAAATTATAAACAGTAATAGAAAAAAACATTAAATTCCGAAAGGATGAGTTAACTTATTCTTATTTATGAAAATAATAAAATATTCACTTTCCAAAAAGTTAATGTATTTAGAAATACAAAACTTTTAACTCAGTAAATCTAACACTTCTCTTGACATCATAGATTTCTTTTTACATGGTAATTTTCGTAGACTAGATATAAATGGATCGGAATTAAGAAGAAGCCTGTGTAAAAGATCCGTGTTAGTTACAGTTCTTGAGTGCTTTCTGGTATTTTCACGTCTGAATTGTTTCAGCTGCCTCCTCTGATAATTCTCCAATTGATAATAAACAATGATCGCTTACCTCCGACCCATGAATGAGCACTTTATGAACTGATGCAGGTAAATTATACCATGAATATTTACTAACTAGAATTTTAGCAGTGTCTAGTGCGTATATTTTGAATTTATTCGAATTAATTTTAAAACCAGATGAAAGACATTGTAGGAGATAACTACATCTGTCTATAACGTGTTTGTCTATTCCTGTGATTTCGGATGATATGGTTGAATGAAGGAAAAATTTTCGTGCTGTATTTCCATCATTAGAGGTGCCACTTCCTCCACTTCGCGGTTTGACAACTATCAAGCCTAATTGTTCTCTAAACTCCCTCTGAACGAATTCCTTTCTCTTAGCTAAAAGTGATTTTTCCTCAGATGAACGTGCTTGCCACCTTTTAAATTCGATTCTATAAGAAACATGAATAAAGTATTCAAAAAATCTAATCCAAGAATGCAGGGGTAATAAACCAAATTCAAATCTACTGGAGTTTACTTGTTTGTTTCTACACTTTTCTACGTCATTCCTTTCTTTAGGTGTCGCACCACAAATCTAACATTTACTCGTAGATGAGTCACATAGGTACATATTAGACCCTATATCAAGCGCAGTCGCAGGTCATCGCAGCTGGAAACTATTTTTCCTTAAAGAGGACATATGTAAGAATATTTTAATGTATGTTTCATTTGTGCGAATTCGTGCGAACTTAGTTAAAACTTTACAAACTTCTTATAAAAAAAAAAAAAATGGGAAATTTTAAAGTACGTATTTCGTACGGTCTGAAAACCCATCAAATAATAATTAAAAAAGAAAAGAAAACGTTCAACATGTTTTACATACCTTCAACTTGAATTTCCATTGTACAACAGGTCATAAACACAGTAATTCTTAGAAAAATAACACTTCCCGGAACTGCGTAAGTACGGAGCGGAGACCACGCTAACTATCACTTTTCAAATTCTCTTACTTTGGAGGCATAATTATAAGTGAAGTGTTTGTGCAGTTGAAATTTCTTTTATACTCTAAGTTACTATGACTAATGAACTAACATTTAGCTAAATATTGTTGCATAATTTTAACATGACTATTTTCATCCAATGTCCTATGGCGGAACCACTGTGCATTGGCTTGAAATTACTCTGATATGGGTTCCCGGTCACAGGAACATACGGGGCAATGAGATAGCGGATGAGCTAGCAAGAAAAGGTTCGACACTAGACATAGCAGAGGCGGTGGCAGTCTCCACCCTACTGAACACATTAAAAGCATCCATTGCTTCACACTATCACGCTTCAGCCGAAAGAAGATGGAAGCAATTAACTACATGTATTACAACAAAAAACATATGACAGCGCCTCCGATCCACTCGTGACCAGAAAGATGACTTATAAGTTTGCGTACTTGCCCAACATTCGCTGAGTTGACAAGAAGACCACCTCTCCAGAGGCAGACCGCAGGTAGTCAACGGGATCTCAATCCTGTCGTCCCTACAGATCTCCTGTCTAGCTAGCTCATCCGCCTCGCAGTATCCTAAAATGTCGCTAAAATGTCGGCGCGGTGACAAAAACTGATAGGATTTCCATCTGCGAACGCAACCATTATTACGCGCAAAAACTATTAGTGCGAATCTAACTCCACTTTATCTTTTAAAATTTTCTTCAGAATTTTTCTTAATTGCTTGCTTTAATTATGAGGCTGGTGCATAAATAATGAATGTAATAAGGCGCTGGCCTCGCCAGCAGTCAAATGAAGTTGAAAAAGTTATGTTTTTCGAAATAACGTCACAACATAAATCGTCACTTAAGAAAAAATTATGTCAAATATTGCATGCGAAAGCAAACTGAGATATGAACGTGAAGCTGAAGAAAAACATTATCTTAGCTTTATTGTTCTATCAAAAGAGTGGAAGTCATTTATGTATCCTTTGCGGTTTTATGGCCAGACAACATGACCGACCGCGTAATGAGGTGTGCCTGGGCGGTCTAAAAACCTACAGTCGAAGCGCAAAATTAATAGAAGTAGTAAAAGGAGAAAAAAGGCAAGAACATGACTCTTCTACGGCAAAAAAGTTTAACTGGCCTGCCCCTGGAAAAAGGCAAACAAAGCAAATAGTGAAGCGAACTGTATGCAGAGGCTGGCGAATGGACAGCAGAGTAACTGAAGTGGAATGTTGGCAAAGTATACAAATACGCACACACATCTGCACTAAGTATATTTACCATAGTGCACGGAAATAAAGATATATACAGATAGTAGTAACAGCCACGCCGTTGGAAGCATGGTATAAATTGCAAACAGACAAACAGGCAAACAGACAAACAGACAACCAGGCCATAGTCTGCCTAGCGGGCATGTTTGCCCTCATTGTTAGGCTGCTACTTACTCGCTCGCTTGCTTGCTGCTGTTGTTGTCCACCATTGCCTGTCGCTTCATTGCTTATTGTTATTTGTGACATCGAATCTTGTACATGCACGCATACATACGTACATTTATACTATACTGTATATTCGCCTGCATACGGGCTCATTTGCACTGTGTTTGGCAATTAGTTGCACGCTTAATAATTCCCTTAATTGTTGTTTTTTTTTATTTCTATTTTGGTTTTTTATCTAACCAGAATATGGTCATAGCAATCAGCGGCAGTGCAACTTCCCACAATGTTGTCCCTTTTTCCTTCCTCTCACTCACATCCACTCTGCGCCCTCTAGCCTCACTAGCGCTGCTTGCCTATTTTTCCTATTATCTATTCTCGTATTGTTTATGCTCATTTTGTGTCCTTTCGATACGACTTGTTTTCTAATTTTCCTCTTTTTTGCTTCAATTCTCTTCCGCCCACACACACACACACACACACGCATGCATGCACTCACAGTCATACCCACTGGCGCACATGGCAGTGTAATTAAAGTGTAGCCTAAAAATAGGCTGTGTAAATTTGCCTGCGCAAGCTCATTCATTCTCTCATTTCATAATGCGCCTGTATGGGTGCCTTACTCTATGCCTTTGCCATTGGTGCTTTTTACGGATCGCTTGTGTTTGCGAATGTTGGTTGATGTTGCCCTTTTTACTCCTTTCAATGGGTTTGCTGTATTTTCCCTGCTTTTTGTTGACTGTTTTAGGGGAAAACAACGAAAATGTATTAATTTGGTTTGATGAAACAAAGAGTGAGCCACTAATGCAGTCTTACACTCTGCTAAACATAATTTCTACATTTTGATTTTGGTATTCCCCGTCTGGTTGCTGTTATTTTTTATTTTATTTAATATCATAATTTTTTTAATTAAATTTAATATTATTAAATTCATTTTTTTATTTACTTTTTTATTTAGTTTAATTTAATATTACCTAATAATAATAAAGGTAATGGTCACCCTACTCCCACAAAATCGGCTCGACAGACGCAGTACGCGGACGTGAGGTTCATTTTTGTCAAGATCTAAATCTGTTCAGCTACAACAAAATTCATCAGTAGAATAAAAAGTTTACTGCATTTATTTCAAGTCAATCTCATTTAATACTAACTTTACAATTTTGATAGTTTATAAAATTAGTAATAGAAATAAGTGATTTAAAATGGAATTTCCAACGACTTTAATAACTCATCTTTGGGAAAATCTCCATGCAATGAAATATTTAAAAAGTTACAGCTTTTTTTGTTAATAGGTTATTGACTTCTAGAAGCAATCAGAGATTGTTTTTTTGCGGATGAGGGTGTTTAAAATACTAAATGCATCATTAAGCTGCCGTCGCAGCAATGGTATGCCCGGTAACTAAATAGCCCCCCCTCGATTGAAACCATCACCCACCCTGCACCCGCTTTCGCATTACTTCAGAGTGCCTTTCCATCTTCCTCATTACAAAGGATTCGCCGGATGAAAAAGCGGTACCTGGACGCAGGCACTAAGGTATAGATCTAAGTGCCTGCGTCCAGGTACCGCTTTTTCATCCGGCGAATCCTTTGTAATGAGGAAGATGGAAAGGCACTCTGAAGTAATGCGAAAGCGGGTATAGATCTAAGTGCCTGCGTCCAGGTACCGCTTTTTCATCCGGCAAAGTTTTTCCATTCTTTATCATTTAAACTAAAATAATTTATAAATATACCATAGTCCATTATTTATTGAAAGAAAAGGGTTGTGCTTTCTTGACGTCAAAATGCGCGCCCGATATTTCAAAAGTGTCGAAGGCGCTGGAATGAGAGTTGAAATTTTGGCACAAGGATAGGATAATTTTGGCACCAGGAACGATAGATACACCTGGTATTAAGACGATAATTTGTATTACGGGATTTTTAAAAAAGGGTCTTAAGTTTAACTTGCGTCGGTAAAAATAGGTAAGAACTGTGAGAAAACAAACAGCGTCGAAGAACATCGAAAATCGTCTAAGGAGTAACGGTGGTGTAGAAATTAAAAAAAAAAAACCATTTTGTGTTTTTTCGATATTTCGAAAGTATTGTATTTTAAGAATATTTTGTGAAATTTTCATACGGAAACATCCAATAATATAGCTTCTACAGCCCACTAACTATGTAGAGAACAGTCTGCGCGCTCCTGTACCTCAAACTTTAAACTCATTTATCTCGAAACGACTTTTTTCCGCCTGTTCCGCCTGATGTTGTTCACAACATCAATAGCTATCGCTCATATTATTATTTCAAAAACTTAAAAAATTCGATTTTTAGAGTGTCAAACTCAAAACCTGGTCATTTTGTTAATTTTTTTTTATTATAGTACGAAACATAGCTACAGTCACACTGATTAATAATTTTTTTGGCTTCTGTGTTTCAGATAAATAGAAGAACCAAAATAGACAACACCGTCTAGGTCGAATTTTTCAGGAAGGTCAACTTCAGCGTTATTTTTAAAATTATTAAAATGAAAAAAAAAAAACATTACCACACCCTAGAAGAGTATCGATTTGATGATCGAGGTATATATCCAATAAATGATCCGACGTGAAAAACCCCAGGTTTTGTCGATAGTTTTCTTACAAGTATAAAGAGCTATGAAAGCTTTTTTACATCTGTTTTCAATGCTCAATTTCCAACTCAACTTTCTATCTAGAATAACTCCTAGATATTTAGCTGAATCAGATAGGAGTAATGATTCCCCTTTTAAGGTTATTGTTTGCAGTGGAGGAGATTGTTGTTTCCTATTGAAGAGAACAAGATATGTCTTTGCTGGATTCGCATTTAGTCCACATTCGGTGCACCATTTTGACAGAATATTGATTGAGCGTTGCATGAGCTCAGTGAGGGTATTCAGGTGTTTGCCTGACACGCAGAGAGCAATGTCATCTGCATAGGCTACAACCTTGCAGCCTGCTTTTTCGAGATTTCGAAGCAAACTGTTTACAGCGAGATTCCAGAGAAGGGGTGAAAGTACTCCGCCTTGAGGAGTGCCTTTGACGGCGTACATTCTCATGCGGCTTACCCCAAGCTCTGAAGTGATTATTCTATTTTGGAACACTTGATCGATCATCTTTCGGATGGACTAATTAATACCCAATTTAGCAATTTCAGACAAAATAGCTTTAGGTTCTATATTATTAAAAGCACCTTCAGTGTCCATAAATGCGACAAGAGAGTACTCCTTATTGTGAAGGGAAGTTTCCATTGTTTGCACCAGCGAATGAAGTGCCGTTTCAGTCGATTTCCCTTTAGTGTAGGCATGTTGTGCCTCAGAGATCAACTTAGTATCAAGTTGGGTTTTGATTTGCTCATCTAAGACTTTTTCAAAAGCCTTTAAGCAAAAAGAGGTTAGGCTAATGGGCCTGAAACCGTTTGGTTTGCAGTGTGAAGGTTTCCCCGTTTTCGGAACGAATACTACCTTCGATTTCTTCCAAATTGTCGGAAGGTAAGAGAGATTTAAACACTTGTTAAAGATCCTTGTTAACCAAGGCAGCAGAATCTCTAGTCCTTCTTGATGTTCTGCTGGAATGATCTTGTCAGGACCTGGTGATTTAAATTTTTTAAAACTTACTATTGCTGTAGAGATGCTATTAGAGCTGATTAGATCTGATCTATTCACATAATTACTCTGAAGAGTGCTGGGAAGTGCAGGTAAGTTGGCAACACAGCCTGGAAAGTGAGATTCTAGAAGTATTCTAAGAGTGTGGTCAGTTGAAGTAGTCCAAGTTCCATCTTGAGTCATGAGACTGGGAGAGACTGGGTTTGATGCAAGAATCTTGCGTAGTCTGCTTACTTCTGAAGTGTTCTCTAATTCTTGAGTGTATGATCGCCAGGATGTGCGTTTTGCACTTCTGACAGCTTTCTTAAAGTCTTTGAGACATTGTCGATATTCTTCCCATTCCTCTGTTATTTTCGATTGGTTAAAGAGTTTCCGAGTTCGATTGCGAAGTTCTGAGATTTCTGGAGTCCACCAAAAAGGTTTATGCTTACCTCCTGTTTTTGTCAGGGGACAAAATTGTCGTGCTGCGCTTTGACACGTCTTCGTTATCGTTTTTATTTGCCATTTCAAACTGCCTGATGTCAGGAAGTCCATTGGCAAGATGTTCTTTATATTTGATCCAATACGTTTTTTGTTAAGGTACTTCTTGGGTTTTGCCGTTTCGGCATTACAGTCTCTTAAATTAAATTTTTTAAGTTTTCATTTCCTTTTTAATTTAGGTTATTTGGTTTGCTTTAAATTTTTTTTATTATATTTCTTAGTTTAATATTATTTTTATCTTATATATTATTTATTTTTTTTTTGTATTTTACTTTTACCATCTACATTTGTGTTTACTCTTATTTAATTAAATTTTTACTTTTTATTTATTTTACTTTGATTTGACTTATTACATTTTTTTATTTAATTACATTTCGTTTCTTTTTATTTTAGTTTATTTAATTTAATTTTAATTTTTTCTTTATTTTGCGTTATTTCATTTGGGTTTCTTTAGATTTATTTATTTTATATTATTATATTTTTTTAAATAATGTTTCTATTTAATTTATGATTTTATTTTAGTTTGGTTATTATTTTATTTTATTTTTTTATGTTCAAACATGCCATTCTTCGGGAAACACTTCCACAACTTAGCGGCAGCTTAGCTGCAAGTCAAATGTTTACACTGTTTTAATAAGTTCTTATACTATCGTACTCTAAATTAAAATAGAACTATTAGATACAGGTGTAAATAATATAACAATAAATATGTATTACTAGTTTACTGAAGAAAATTTCTTATGATGTGGCAAGAATTTTGCAGAGCCGCTTTCTGAAGTTCATAGATAAGGTGCTTCTCCAATTTGAGCTTCTTGAGGTTTTCCGTCAGATTTACGTGCACGAGTCCGTGTACCGATATGATCAGTGGCAATATAAGGACCTTTCTGAGTTTCCACTGCCGCTTGTTGTCAATCCGCAAATCGGAGTATTTGATAATTTTCTTTGTGTACGTTTTATGAATATTTTTGTTCAATGGGACACCAATGTCTATGATAAACGCAGTGTTGTCATTTTTATTTACCACAAATATGTCAGGTCTATTATGAGTTCTTGTGGTATTCGTAAGGATTGTTCTGTCATAATAGAGAAGCATGTCCTTATCTTCATGCACTGGTTCTGGAACATATCTGTAATAGGGTATTTTCTCACGGTGAAAATCGTAAATTTGAGCAAGTCGTAGGTGTATAATTTTTGCAACATCATTGTGCCGTTTAAGGTAGAACGAGTTTGTTAATAGCGTACACCCAGCTAGAACTGGTTTCGAGTTTCGCCGTGGCCGCCACATCTACGACATATGTCTTCCGGAGCATTGGGCTCTCTGATGACGTACTTTACATAATTTCGTGTGGGTACTGCTCCATCTTGCATAGCAAATATATTACTTTCTGTTTCCGCGAAAATTCCCTTATTGATTAGCCATAAGTGCGACAGTTTCGCGTCGACATGCGGTCTTTTCAATACTTTGTAATATTCTACTTTAATTTTATTCTTATTTCTTTTTATTTAAGGGGTTAGGTGGGTTACAGAGGTTCAAAAAAAAGGGTATTTTTACTATTTTTTTTTAATATATACAATCATATATTTTATTTAAACAATTCAGCATATCAAAGATACATATTTAAACAGTATTTTGTGAAATTTGTATTTAAAAATTCCGAAAACTCAGCCGTTGGTACCTCATCTCCCTTAACGTCTCTCAGAAAAATGCTCTTGCCGTGGACAGCATAACTCATTATTGGTTCATCTAAAATCAAAAAACCAAAAATATTTCGTTAGTACATGGATCAATCTCGTTACTGGACGAAGAAAAAAAAAACAAATTTAATTTGAATTTTTGACAGACTTTGAACAAAAAAACACATTTTTTGGTAAAATTTTCGTCAAGTGTTGGCTCGAAAAAATTAGTTGTAATAAAAAAAAAAAATCCTTCATTCAATAACTTGATAATGTTATTCCAAAGATGTGTGCAAAATTTGAACAAAATCGCTTCATAACTTTTCGAGAAATCGTGTCCACCGACTTAAAAAATCGAGTTTTGAGATAAACGCGTTTAAAAACGAAACGCTGCACTGACATGGCCTGATGGGCGGAACTTTTGAAGGGTCTATCTCGTAGAATTTTACTCGGATCAATTTGAAATTTTAGGAGAATATTTTAAACATATTATACTATTTAATAAGACAAAAAAAAATCGATTTTTTGAAATTTTCAAACCCACCTAACCCCTTAATTTTTTTATTACTTCGTTTTATTTTGTTTTGATTAAATTAATTTTTTTAATTTTTAGTTTAGATTATTTGAATTATCTTTTTTACTTTAGGTAATTTAAGTTTCTTTACTATATTTTTTTTTTGCAATTTAGTAATATTTTGTCCTTTCTTTATTTTACTTGGCTTTGGCTTATTATATTTTTATATTTTGCCTTGTTTAATTAAGTTTTTATTTAATTTAATTTTTCTTTATTTTATTTGATTTTGGTTGCATTTAAATTTTTATTCTTATATTGTTATATTGTAGAATATTTTATTTGGTTTTTTTTTTTTTAATTTGTTTATTTTACTAAATTTTTTTAAGTGTAATATTTTTCCTCCTATTTTTTATTTTGTTTTATTTTACCTCAGTTTGGCTATTACAAATATTTGTTTTACATTTTATGTTACTTAATTAATTTTTTTAAGATTAAATTTATTTTATTTTGATTTAATACATTTTCTTAAATTTTTTTCAGTTGTTTTATTTGGTTTTCTTTAAATTTATTTATTTTATTATTTTCTTTTTTTCTATTTTACTTAGGTTTGGTTTAATATAATTTATCTTATTTTATGTTATTTAATTGAATTTTGTTAAGTTTTGTTAGGTTATTTTACTTAGTGTTCTTTAAATTTATTTAAAATATAATTTAATGTTTTTTATATTATTTATTTAATATTTTTTAATATTATCCCATATCTGGAGTAATTAAACCGGGAATTTTTAAGAATTGCTTGCCACCTAAATTTTACATTCGATAGTTTCACTAATTTAACTCAGAATAACAGAAACTTTAGCTTTTCAACAAGTCACAAATAGTTTGCATTAAGCAAATTTTTTTTGCAGTTTTATTATATAGTTTTGAATTTATTCGTGAAGGCATATTTTGCATTACCATATGGTAATCGCGGATTAATAAAAAATAAATAATTGGCGCGTACACTTCTGTTAGGTGTTTGGCCGAGCTCCTCCTCCTATTTGTGGTGTGCGTGTTGATGTTGTTCCACAAATGGAGGGACCTACAGTTTCAAGCCGACTCCGAACGGCAGATATTTTTATGAGGAGCTTTTTCATGGCAGAAATACACTCGGAGGTTTGCCATTGCCTGCCGAGGGGCGACCGCTATTAGAAAAATGTTTTTATTAATTTTGCTTTCACCGAGATTCGAACCAACGACCTCTCTGTGAATTCCGAATGGTAATCACGCACCTACCCATTCGGCTACGGCGGTAATCGCGGATTATTTCGGGTTAATACAGCAATTTTTTTCTCGCTTATTAATGCTAAAGTATTTTTTCCTAACCGCCTACTCGCTTCATTGACTCGCTCCTTTTCGCAAAATGATGCGCACCATTAGCTTTAAAAAACATAATCCGAAAAGGAGAAAGTAAACATTCAGAAAGTGAATACCAAAAGAAAGCCAGTGAACAACAACAAAGTTTGCAGAAACTCGAAAAAGACATGTAATGTAATTGAGCGAAGCTACATGGCTGTTTTTGACAGTTACGCCCGTAAAGAATTAACCGTATAATGAAATTTGAATTTGGAAACATATAAAATTAAATAATAGCAAAGGAAATACCTGACTAGTCAGGCAGTCAGGCAGTCAGATATTCGGCATAACCATTTTTCAAAGCATACTTCTTTGCGCTCGCCACAAGTCGGATTTACTAAACGCCATAAGCAATATCAATAATTGCCTCAAGCATTTTGCGTCAAGGCGCTTTACATAACATAATGCCAGTCAGCGAAAAGTTAGCAGGGCAAAGTATTTTATGGCATACTTTTGAGCGTACATACGGACATGCACACGTACACTCCAGGCAGCAGCAGCATAAAAACCGCCAACAAATGCGCGAGTAAATAAGCTGCATATGCGCACAGAAAACATAAATTTGCACAAAGGGCTGTTGGGAAGGAAAATACTAAACACAAATATAACAACTAAGTAAATATAACTGTATTTTGATTTCACCTTTACACTTTGGCTGTTATTATTTACGTAGCTACTTGTGGGTTTATGTGGTTTTATGTTTAGTGGCTTGGCTGCCTGGTTGGTTAACTATTTGGCTTGTTTGTGCACGTAGGTTTATTCGGCAGCGCATCACATGCAAGCACAATTACAATAACAAAAATTAGAAAAATATAAAAGTAAACACAAAAAGTAAGAATTTAGTTTAACTAATGCGGCTTCGTTGGCTGAGTTGTTACTCCTTTGTACGCACAATTTTTTTAATCTGGTTATCTGCAGATAAAAATAGTTTTTATTGCTGCTATTTTTGTATATTTTGTGTATTTAGTATGTATAAAAGGGATTATCTATGTATGTGTAGTAGGGCGCGGCCGATTTAAAAATCGCGCTGTGAAAATCGTATTCTAGGGATCAAAATAATAAACTTTGCCGAAGGAACCATACCTCTAAAACGAATTCTGATGTCCCCCAATTTGGGTCGAACGAAAAATCCCACATTGACCCATTTAGAGTGCTCCAATCGAGTCCAAATGTATGACCGACCCCCACCTATCCATCCATGCCACTGGCACACCCCCTGGAACTCCACTGGGGGGTTCCCCATACAATCATTTCAAAATATCACCATTTTTGGCCTTTACATGAGAAAGGAAACTAAAAAGTTCGACCCAAATTGTGGGGCATCAGAATTTGTTTTAGAGGTATGGCTCCTTCGTCAAAGTTTCTTATTTTGATCCCTAGAATATGATTTTCACAAAGCAATGGGCGATTTTTTGCCTCTCCACAAATCGACCAGGCCTAATGTGTAGTCATATTTTGCTTGAGGTGAATGGAGTTCAAAATTCATGGGCTGTTGGTTTGTGGAAAACGTAGCACGAAAAAAAGTTCTAAAAATGTTGAAATATTTTTTTACTAGATAGCGACATTTAACTTATTAAGTAAAATGCATAATTAAATAAAATGCACACAGATTTCACCGCTTAATAGGTAAATAATAGATTATATTCGATACGAAAAACTAACAAACTCTAAAGTTTACGCTCATTTACACAAAATTTTAAATATTCAAAATTCAAAAATTGTGCATGTTTATCGTAGCTGTTGGGTGCTTACGATGTTTTAAAATTTTCCCAAGTCTAGTGGGCATAGAGTTTATCAATTTGGGAATTAATTCCATAGTAATCTTTTCTCTCTCCTCCCACATAACATCTTTCAAGATCTCTTTGCTTTTAGCTTGGTTTTTCCTTATCCGAGTATTTCCTTAGTGTTTAATAGATGTTCATATTGGCATAGTTGGAAGAACGGAAAATATTGTACCAATGCTTCAGTGCATGAGCCAAACCATTTGTTTTTACACCTGTACTGGAATTGAGAGTTTCGCGTTCCACATAGAAGCGAATTTGCATAAATACCTTGGACGATACATTAATACGATCGAATAAACTCTAATAGTTATGAAGCAAATTCCTAATTTTGTAAATCGCCGAAGCTAAACTGATTGGACTATTCCCAAGTTGTTATAAAAAACCTTCTCAACTAAGCGAGCCACAGTAGAGCACCAACGATTGCTACTGTAAATCTTTTACTTATTTAGTTGAGCCTTACCCCTCGTCTATCATCACTGGATCAAAGCTGCTTCCATCACTTAGTATTCTTAGAACTGGCATCGACTCGAAGTCTATTTCTTCTGCCCAAAAGTGAACGACTCTTTTTCCATATTTTATCGCTTATTCACTGCAATAAACTTCCAACTTTTTCCCACTAAATCCACGGCAACCCTATGCATTACCTGAACGAAGGAAGACTGAACAACTGAACGTCAAAGTCGATGTTAGACCAATACCGACGGTCAATAATCACAAGTTATTGGCCGTTAACTTTAATAGTTTTCTTTCCTTCTCGGGCCATACAACCGCAATTGTCAAAATCGTAACGAGGCTTGCCAGACGCAAGTCGATAGCGCTTTGGAGCAAGGACAAAGACAGCATCAGGAAGTTACAACATCCTACCAAGCTACTGTACTCCTAGTTAAGCAGCTTATTAGCAAGTAATTCTTGCTGTGATGTAATCACCCCTGCAAGCAGGTGGCTGAGCCACCTCGCGGGCGCCATCCTTTCGATTTGTTTAGCGACAGTCCTACACCTACTAGACTCTCTAGTATATACTTACAGAGGGCCATGAACTGCTTTTTACGGGAGTCTCTTACATCTTCTTAAACTCCCGCACGCAGAATGACGCTATTGGAGTTCAACCACCACCCTTTGCAAATGAAGATTTTCAGCGACTTTGACATCAGGATATTGTATGTAGTAGGTTAAACTCATTTATCTTGGGTATATCTTTAGATGAGTTTGACAACGATCACCGGTGGCTGCACTGTACTTGACAGGGCTTGATAAACTGCTACAACAACAACAAAAACGTAATGTTATGTTATTACATTGCGTTAAGTTCTGTTATGTTATGTCTTCTTATTTTTTGTTATGTCACCTATGTCATGTTATGTTCTACTATGTCATGGCATGTTATGCTATGTCATGGCATGTTATGCTATGTCATGGCATGTTATGCTATGTCATGGTATGTTATGCTATGTTTTGGCATGTTATGCTATGTCATGGTATGTTATGTTATGTTGTGTTATGCTATGCCATGTTATGTAATGCTATGCAATGGTATGTTATACTATAGGATATTATGTTTTTTTGTTATGCTATGTGCAACAATGTTATGTTAGGTTATGTTGTGTTATTCCTTTAGTCCCGAATAATGCAATTTTCCCTACGACATCTGTTGCATGTTTGGATCCACTGCTACTTTTTTTATCAAGAAGGGTGTGAATTCAAACTGAAGGAGTGGGATGCGAAGATAATGTTGGATATTGAGATTTGAATGCCGCATATATCAATTTACCGAGTAACAATGTTGGCCTAATCCCAATACTGCCCACGATGCCAAATTAAAATTTTTCCGCTAAGTTTTTTCGCTTTCAACTTACTTATCACTAATAACTGAGCCTGGTATGAATATATTCTACACTTTTTCACGCAATATGTACGCCATGGTATGCCAAGGAAGACCTCTAACTAAAATCTCATATACGCAAGGACATTTATTTATTTTTTATGGGTGCTTTGGCTATTACAAATTTGCCATCCTTTGCCTCTACATTTTTTATTAAGTCTAATTTTTTCTTTTTATTTCTTTATATTATTTCATTTTACTTTCTCGCGTTACTGTGGTTTTGTTTCTTTAGTTCGGTCTCTGGCATGCTTTCACTCTTTTTGATTTATCGATTTTATGTAATCGCGGGTCCTACATTAACATTTGCGCTGCTTTCTGCATGCCTTTGCGTGCTGCTTTGTTAGCGTTTTTATGTGCTTTACCTACCGTACACCCACACATATCTACTTGCACATTGGTGTTGTGTTGATGAGTGGTTAAAAGTTGACGCATACATACACATCGCCTGCTCGCATGATCCCCTTTGCTCCCCTTTACTCCTTACGCCACCTTTGAAAACCGCAACTCACCTATACACCCGCAATGTGCGCTGTTCGCTGCCGCAAAAAATATACGAGTACTTATATGTGTACATATGTAGATGTGTGTATAAGAGCCGTGGAAAGAAATGTGCCTCGGAGGGGATTATGAAGAATTTCAGCTAATTTCAAGATAACAATAAACACAAAATATTTAATAAAACCACGATGTTTCTTTAGGAGCTAAGCAACTTTTCAGTTGTAACTTACAATGTATATTTTGGAGCTGACCCAATCCACCTTTGGTTTGCTTCGACAATTCTTAAATAGTGTAAATGTACCTACTGTAATGTCTGAAAGCAGACCAAATAGCAACGCGCTTGAAGCGCTTTATAGTTTCAAATAGCGAAATATTCTATAGTATTTGACAGCATTTGCTTGTAGGAGCTCGTTATTGACATTACAATTTCACGCGTCGCTTTGCCATTTATTTTGATAGCGTTTGACAGCGTTCAAAGCTACCATTTGGCCACAGAAGCCTGTTCCAAAGTAAAGCAAAGCAAAGTATAAGTAAAACCAATAAAGCAAGCCTGCATTGGGTCAGCATCTTTTGTTTGCAATTCCGCAGCAGTTCATTTTTTTGGACTCATGGAATTGCGCTAATATGACTTTAAGACCCTTGCCTCATTGGAAATGGGTGTATTTTGAAAACCGAGTGTATCTTTAAAGGCGTGTAAAACGGAAACGAAAAAAGATTTTTTATTTTTGTTTTCAACATTTTATTTTTTGATCCATTGTTAAAAAATAAAAATTTGGTCATACGAGATTCGTTCAAAAAGATGGAAGCCTTCAAAAAATGGTCTTCACATGGACAATGGACTATATCTGTGTTGGTTCTGCCGAACCGATTTTGATGAAATAAAATTTTAATGTCGTAGAATTTCTGTCGTTATCGTATGAGCTACGATTATTTGGAAAAAATTCTTAGTAGCTTCAGCCCAGCATGTGGAGAGGAGGATGAGACGGCGGACCACTTTCTGTGCGTCTGCCCTGCCTTCGCTCGAATCAGGTTTGAGGTCCTTGGCACTGATGTGGCTTGGCTCCTTGGCACCACAAGATCTACTCAGATTTCTTCGGAGTTCAGGTAGATTTAAAGAAAAATGAAAACGGGAACCCGAGTGCAGTAAAATGGATTTAATGTTGTCCGAGTGCTGTACTTGCTAGTTGTCCCGACAAAAAAAAAACAAAATGCCAAGTTTCGCCCGCCGTAGGATAGGACATACCAAATAATCAAGAATTGAAACTTTGCCAGTTTTAAAAGTTTTCTCTAGCACCACCGATCAGAGAAAAAAGTATTTTGCGACCTTCCAAATCGGTGTATTTGCTTAAACCTATAGAACGCGAATAATATCAGTAGGATCATATGACTGCGAAGCATGGATTTTGACATCTAACATAAAGAACCACCTTCTTCGCTTGGAGTGTAAAGTTTTAGGAAGAATATTTGGACCAGTAAGGGCAGCTGATGGATCTTACAGAATAAGATCCAATGATGAGAACGAACAACTGATAACCGGTAAAAAACATTGAAGGTTGCGCTAAAGCTAAGCAGCTGCGATGTTTTGGAAGCCTACTCAGAATGGACGACAGCAGGAGTACGAAAAATACCTTAAACTCTCTTATTATGGACAGTAAAAAGCGTGGAAGTCCGCTAAGAAGATGGGCAGACAAAAATACAATAAAATGCTAGGAGAAGCGAGACAATGAACCCTGCCGTATGGAGCGCTGCGAAGGAAGCACGAGCTCACCCCGAACTGTAATTGCTTTGAAGATGATGTCTTGCTAAGCGTTCACTGAGCAGATGCAAAACTTATCTTTGCAGAAGCACATCATAGTTATGTGGCTACTATCTAAAATATCATTTCATATAAAAGGGCTTGAGTAAATGGTATTTCTAGTAAAATTATCTAAATTATTTTTTGTGGACTTCCAACTACGGACTTTTTTTCCACTAGAAAACTTTTTCCACTGAAAAAATCTGTGAAGTGTAAAAAATAACTGTTTTACTGCACTGAGATGGATTTGGACCTCTAAAACTCCTCTTTGCTTACGATCCAGGCGCATTCTCTTTTACATAAGTATTAGTTGTATTCGTACTTCGGGAGCTCGCCGTCTTCGTGTGGTTTTCTTAGGTTTTCACACCACCGTATTATCCTTCGCGTGAGAGTTTTCTTTGTGTTCAGTGTAGTGTGGCCTTTATGCAGGTGGGTATGCAAGTGTGCGTGTGTGTGTGTGAACGTGTGGGTGTTTGCCTTGTTTGTGGGTGCATACATGCGTAAATGGGGTAGACGGCTTGTGTATTTGGAACGCCATTTGTGTATGGATTTAGTTCAAACGTGTAACGGTAAAATGTAGGCCCACTCACATTTTTTCGATTGCTTTTCTACTCATTCTTGAAATAACCATTACTATTTCCATTACTTGAGCGATTCTCAGTCGCATTGTGCTACAGAAATTACCCGAACTACCAGTTACTATTAAAACTTTAAGCCACCTCCATCCGCTTGCTATTTTTTCTTTGTTTCGTTTTTGTTTTTGCCTTAATTTTGATACTAATGTGTTTTGTTAGTTGTTTTGGTGTTCTTCTTCGGCTCATAAGAGTGCTGTACTATCTACAAACTAAACAAAATTGCAATTGTTGTTACTATGGCTATGGTGGTTCTTAGCTATTCTTTTTTGTTTTTTTTTTGTTTTTTTTTGTCTTACCATTTGTTTTTATCTCTGCTTTGTTCGCGGGGTCGAGGTCTTTTGCAATGAAAAATTGTTGTGGTTGGCTTTAGTAGAGCTTAATGTGTATGTATGTGTGTATGTATGTATTTATGTGTGTATACTAGCTTTAGTGGCAGTGGTTAGTTGTTAATATAGTTGTTGCTGTTGTTATTATTGTTGTGGGATTTTCAACACTTTCACTGGGTCAGTGTGATATTAGGTGAGGTTTCGTTAGTATTGTTTTAAGTTTATATTTCTTTTTAATGGCTGAATAGTGCTTTTCCTTAATACCAGTTTGGCGTTTTGTTGACCGTCGAGATAAGCTTGATTTTAATTAATGCAAAATCTAGTTCACAAAATTTATGAAGAGCAGTTAAAGCTTTCGCAAATGCATACCCAATATTGCGGGAGTTTGCTGTTTGAATCGGCTATAAAAAAAAAACTAATCAATATTTTTTCAAAATTTTTTTTTATTTTGAAGATTGAACATTGTCATTTATGAATGAAAAATAATATCGTTCAAATGACTGCCACGACTGGCTTTACAGTAGGCCATTCGATCAACCCAATTTTTAAGCACATTTTCTATTGTTTGGGCTCCAATTTTATGAATGGCAACTTCAATTTCGTGTTTTAAAGCATCAATCGTCTCTGGATGGTGCGCTTAGCATTTGTCCTTAACGGCTCCGCACAAAAAATAGTCCAACGGGCTTAAATCACAGCTCCGAGGCGGGAAATTGATATCGGAATTTCGGCTGATTATTCGGTTTTCAAAAACGGTAGCCAAAAGTTCGAGTGTTACTTCGGCAGTGTGACAAGTTGCACCGTCCTGTTGAAAAATGTCGTCCATGTCATCCTTTTTAGTTTTTGGAAACAAAAACTCGTTGAGCATGTCACGGTAACGCTCGCCATTTACTGTAATCGCGGAAGAAGAAGAAGACGCTATATGGCGCACCCTATAAATAGCATTCGCTTCGTTTCGTATAAAAACTTCTTTTTTTCAACACATCATTATATTTTAATTTGTGACATAAGAAGCCTTTTTCGATTCATTGAGTAAAATTTTATTGAGCTCTCATCAGTTGGAATATTTTTTAGGCTGGATTGGAATTTAGTACTTCACCAGTTTTCTAATGCGGCTAGTCATTACCGAGTGATATCCAGAAAATTTAAATTGGTCGCATTGCCTTCTTTATATTGTATACAGTGCCAGCTCGCTAATCCGAATTAATGATTGCAGACCCTGATTCGGATTAACGAGATATTCGGATTACTGGATGTGCTGTTATTATGCTTATAATTCATTATATTCGAAAATAAAACAAAAGCCAGGATTTCAAAACAAATTTATTTTATTTTTATTAATCAACAATGAAAAAATTAAAGATTTTTATAAATACATATGTACATATGTATGTAGGTATTTACATATTACGTTTTTTTAACGTAGATAATTAGTGATATAAGTTTACTTGTCTTTCAGTGCACATGCTTCTAAAGCCTTGTTCCGCAATTCTTTTATCATTAATATGTAATCTGATTGCAGACCTCGTGCCTTTGCCCAATCTATTGAAATATTTAAGGCCTGCAGAGCTTCACGATTTTCAACGTGTTTCGTAATTAAAGGCTCTGGTTCCACATTTTCTGTGTCTGACTCTGAACTACTACACGAAGTATTGTCAGAGTTCATAATCCAGCTAAGAACTTCATCTTCAGAAATATGCACGTCATTGTTGCGGTGAAATAAGTTGGTTATTGTGCGAAATTCTTCTGTTTCTTCAACACGATCATTTTCTGGCAACTCTTGTTGTAACAATGATAGAGGGATGTTATCCATCTGAAGCCCACCTCTGAGAATGAATATGCTTCCAACAAGACTTAATAGAAGAATTGGGCACCCTGTCCCAAGATCGTTTAAGCAATTCACAAGCGTCCTTTAAACTGAATTGTTTCAAAAAAATATCTGAATCATCCGCTACAGAGCTTACCAGTTCACACAAGAGATATTTTTTGTAAAACAGCTTAGTTAGTCGTATCGCGTTCTGATCCATGGGTTGAATAATACGAGTACAATTTGGGGGTAAAAAGATAGTTTTATATTGCCCACATTCAGATACCAGCGGCTCTCCATGACACTTCGCATTATCCAGTAACAATAAAACTTTTTTGGGCAAATTATTTTCAATTTGATAGTCTTTTGCCTGTGGTATAAACGATTTAAAAAACCATTCAGTAAAAATATATGTTGTCATCCATGCATTTTTCGTTGCGTAATATTCAACAATATGTTGTTTTTTAAACGAACGTGGAATTTTTTCCCAACCACAGCAATGTTAAGCTTGTGAGTTCCAGATTTGTTAGCACAGCACAAGAAGATGATTCTCTCTTTGCTCATTTTGGTACCAGGAGCAGACTTTTCTTTACAATGCACTAAAGTTTTTTCTGGAAACATTTTCCAAGAGTCCAGACTCATCAGCATTGTAAATTTGGTCGTCAATCAGATTTTCAGTCTCGATAATGTCATAGAGCTTATTTTGATTTATCAGGTACAAGATCAGGTCTAGCAGATAAGGATTTGCTGCATATTTTCAAAGTTCGCACAGAAAATCGCTTCTTAAAATTTTGCAACCATCCGTCACTAGCGTGAAATGATTGATTCGGATACATTTTCTGATGAAGTGATTTAGCTTTTTGTCGCAAAATTTCTGCTGAAATGGTTTGATGCCGTGACCGCTTCTCTTCAAACCAAGCATACAACTTAATCTCTAATTCTTCATTCTCTCCCGATTTGAGTGTCTTGCATTGTTTTAAAAGTTTGGCATCAGAATTCTGAGCAAATCTTATAAAAGAATAAATATGTATGTACAGTAATATTTATAGAATACATTTTTTACACAGGTTTTTTACCTTTTAATATTTCAGCATTACTTTTTGTGTCGCAAATTGTTGAAGTAGGAGCCAAATTTCTTTGTTAAAACTTTTCCTGATTGTCCTCGATTTACTTCTTCTATTATTTTAAGCTTATCAGCTAATGACAGTGTTTTAAGTGTACGTTTTTTTGCCATGTTATTTAAATTGATGTTGTCGCGACTAATACCACAACTAAACTATTCGCAACAAGATAAATACACACTTACATACATAGAAGGCTCTGTATTTCAATAATGTCCCGTTAGTTTTAAAATTCCGTTCATGGTTTTGTATATAAAAAAAACAGACTCAAAAATAAAAAAACAAAAATTCGGGTTAGCGAGCTTGCAACGAATGCGGACTATAGAGCACGTAATGCGTCATAAATTAAATTCGGATTACACACCTTCGGATTAGCGAGCTGGCACTGTATTTATTTATTAATTATTTATATAATAAAGCCTAATTAGCAAAATGGAATTGGAGTATGGGTTTAGAAGGGATGAATATATTTAGGGAAATGAAAACTATTATTATTATTAGAAGTAAGCTGGTAGAGTAAAATAATTGCGTACATTTTTCTTTGGTATCTATTACTAAAATTATAATTTTCGATCAGTTTATCCTAAAATTAGTGCCAGCAAAACGAGCCTAAGCGCCTAAAAACTTATTAACTTTTATGAACTGAATAATTAAAATGTTAAATTACTCACTGCGGGTAGATAAATAAAATAACGCACACACACACGCACATGCTTACATACTAATATATGTAAATGCATAAATGTGGGTATATGTAAATTTTCAATGTTGAATTTTTAATCGTAAATTTGCTCCTGATCAGCGTGGAGTTAAATCGCCGTTTCGCTATAATCATTAAAGCCGATTAAATGCCTGAGAATGAAAAGCGCTGAGTGAAATATATTTGCAATACGAGAAATGCGCCCAGCATGGCGTAAAATTCGTAAAATAACGTAACGGCGCAAGCATGAAACGCGGACAGTATAACATAAAGAAAATGACAATAACTAAATTAGAGCAAAACCAAATTTACAGCAAAAGTGTAAGGCAATAACAAAATTATTAGAGCTAAATAATGCGCCTAAATGCATGCTATGTCACACACGCTCTAGCTGCAGGCCACTGAACGCGAAATATGTATGATTACAAATCGATTAGTTTAGCCATAAGCAGTTTAATGCGAGCGGTGTGTGTGTGCGGGTGTGTGGATAACAGAAAATGTTGTGTGTCGTGCAAGCCACAACAAAACCAAAGTTCTACCTATGTTGGCGATATTTCGACAATAGCCACGGCGACCATTACAGGACTAGCAGCCACACTAACAATGCGAAATTTTCACACACACGCACACACACTTACGTATTTGTATATATGTATATGAATATTTACATTCGTAGAATTTCCCTGCTTTACAAAGCCAGAAATATTTTATGCGATTAAAGCAATGCATCAATTCCAACACAAGCCCAGTTTACGCGGACATGGGTGTGGGTATTCTACTATAGCCTATCAGCAGGTGCAATAATGCAAGCAGGTGCATGTGTTGCGTGGCGCTATGTGGGTGTTTTACAATTTAAATGGCCGAAACATGTTTGCTGCATGCGGAAAAATATTTATTGTGCAGCTGGGCGTGGTCAACGCCCATGCGATTACTTAACAGAGGAAAGCAACAAAATGAAAGTGAAAAAAAGAAACAAAGAGCAGGTATGAAAAAATATTTTAAAAATGTTAAAAAATATGTAGCACGGCTTAAACGTGCAAATATGTATATGCTACGTGCAGCACATTTGCAATGGCTAAGGAAAATAAAACAAATGTGCAATTGCAATTTCTGAAATGTGGTAGCGAAAAATATACGAGAAATACAATCAACTCCAACTGCAGCAAATTACAATTTTAATTTCGTTATCCCGTTAAATGCCGATTTGAGCTGAGGCAAATGCGCGCACGAACTTGTGTGGCCGCTGCTGATTACATGAATATGTGCGCTGATCTGTGCATGTGTGTGTGTGTGTATACATGCACAAGTACGGCGAGGTCAGGCCTAGTACGTCCTTATATGTGTGTGTATATAGTATAAAAGTATGTATGTATGTGGCCCAGATATCGCAAACCTCTTGGGAAAGCATTCAAAATTAAAAAAGAAAGTGAAAGTACTCGTTTTTATTCCTTTTTTAACTTTTTTTGCTCAAAAGTTGTAACAGCTGGGTTTTGGCTCAGTGTATTAGTGTATTAAAGAACTTTTAGCACGTGCGTGTAGGTGAAAGTGGATTAAATGAAGAAAAAAACACGTAAGAATGCAATCAACTTTGCTATTTCTTTTTATACTTCGAAGGGCTTTTATGCTTTGTTAGGGAGCTAGTCACAGCATAAGTCAGATCTGCTAAAGAAGAAATAAAAGAATACTCGGTTTGACACAAGTTCGAGAGCTATTGATTTCGTACACTCTTCGTACTCCTAAAGAACATTTAGGAACATTTCAATGCGATAAGTGAAAGGATACTTCTCTTAAGGGGTTACATACGTCTAGCAGCGCCAAAAATGCGCTAAAAGAAACACTGTTTTTAGAAAGGATAAGAATAGAAATAAAAGTAAAAAAAATTGTATACATTGTTTATTACTACTTAAACTTTATCAAAAATTTTGTTTAATGTTTTTTTACAAAAATTAGTATATACAAAATCACGTGACCCAAAGTACAATGAAAAAAAAGTTGCTCCACGGTCTGCATCATTTCTCTTTGAAGCATTGATGGATCTGTAAAAAGTAAAAAAATAACTCGTAAAATAAAGTTGTTGTTATAGTCTGTCGAGTCGGATTTTTGAGATTCGAAAAATTTTGCAATTTGCGGCATTTCAAAAAAAAAAAGTATGCGCTTGACGTCATAAATGTCACACTACATTTTCTACCATAAGTTTGTATCTATGGGGAGTTTTTGCAATCGACTTCTACAGAAATACGTTTAAAACTATAAAGAATAATAATCTGTAAAAAAATCTGCTGTCACAGTTTTTTGGATCGCCTCGATGGAGTCGAAACGCCTCCCCTTCAGCTTTCTTTTCAGGCGCGGGAACAAGAAGAAGTCCGGAGGGGAGAGGTCTGGGCTGTAGGGAAAGTGGGGAAGCACCGGAACCCCCATCTTGGCCAATGCAGAGGTGCAGAGGAAGGCGGTGTGCGTCGGTGCATTGTCGTGATGAAGGATCCAATTGTTGACGAGGTCGGGCCTTACCCGGGCGACGCGGTTTTTCAGACGAAGGAGCACATCTTTGTGAAATGCCGCGTTTACAGTGCTTCCTGGAGGTACAAACTCCTTGTGGGCGATACCTCAAGAGTCGGAAAAGATGATCAGCATGGTTTTGACCTTGCATTTCGACACGCGTGCCTTCTTGGGTCGTGGCGACTGGCTCGTGTGCCGTTTTACCTGGCCACTGGACAGAGATTGGTCCCCGTAAGCCTCCTTGAGTAGTCCAATGGTTTCGGTACTCGTTTGGTTTAGCTTTACGCAAAATTTGATCGAGTAACGTTGCTTCAATGATCGCTGCATCTTCGCCACTACAAAATCCTAACACACTCTTAAAACAGCTTTCACGCGCGGAGCGATGTTGACTGCACCGATGTTGTCAGCTAACTGGGACCGGAAGGGGGCGGGGAAGGTCCAACGATCATTTTGCCCCACCAGCCGATTCGGTTGATCGCTTGGCTCATTATTTTTCAATCAAACCCTGTATATAGGGTGCACCATCTTTTATGTTAGTATGAAAACATTGAACAACTTTGAAAAAAAAAACAACTGATTTGGATAAGTGAGGTATTTTTATATGGTTTGGTTAAAATATCAATCAAGTGGCCACCTTTATTAATAATCACAAACTGTGCTCTTTTTTCTGCGTTTGTCATCACCTTGTCAAGCATTTCTGATTTTATAGCGTCGTATGTCTGCTTTAAGCTGGTCAATAGTCTGCGGCTTGTTGGCGTAAACCTTACTTTTCAGATAACCCCACAAAAATAATTCCGGGGATTAAGGTGATCTGGGGGGGCAGTTGATGTCGCCTCTTTTTGACACTAGACGTCCCGGGAATTTTCGTTGCAGAAATTCAATTGTTGCATTCGCAGTGTGGCATGGCGCACCGTCTTGTTGAAAACAATAACCGTTCAAACCTGTCTCACGCATTTGCGGGCAGACATAATGAGCCAACATCCATCGATATCGGTTTCCATTGACCCTTTTCGTTTTCTCGGAAAAATATGGCCCAATGAGGCTTTGGCGCAAAAGCCGGCCCAAACAGTTACTTTCCGGTCAAGGACTGGCGTTTCATGGATCTCATGTGGATTATCAGTTCCCCAAATGCGGCAATTTTGTTTATTCACACAGCCAGAGAGGTTAAAATATGCCTCGTCAGTCATTAAAATTTGCTTCCAAAAATTGGGTTCAGTGTCAACTATTCGAGCGATTGTTTGGCCGTATTCCAAGCGACGTGAATGGTCTGTCGGCAATATTCTTTGTGTTAATTGCACTTTATACGGAAAAAAATTTAAATCATCCTTTAAAATGCACCGCATTGTGGTTTCACTGACCCCAAAATGGGCAACGCTCCCCCTCACTGCTTCAACAAGTTCATTGGAACGTCTTGGTCGTTAATGAACGGCATGTTGACGATCTCCTACTGTCCCGTGCTCTAAATGTGCGTTGAGTAAGAACAATAGAACGACTATTTTCGATGTATAGCGCGTTGTTTCGATCCATTGTACTGAATTGACGTATCGAAAACATGTACATATGTTGAAGTCGATCGGTTGGTAAATGGCAAAGTTATTCAGCGTTTACATACCGACATAAAAGATGGCGCACCCTGTATATGTATATATATATATATATGCGTACACCCTCTTTGGGTATTTGGCTGAGCTCCTCCTCCTATTTGTGGTGTGCGTCTTGATGTTGCTCCACAAATGGAGGGACCTACAGTTTTAAGCCGACTCCGAACGGCAGATATTTTTATGCGGAGCTTTATAATGGCAGAAATACACTCGGATGTTTGGTTTTGGTTTTTCACCGAGATTCGAACCTACGTTCCTTCTGTGAATTCCGAATGGTAGTCACGCATCAACCCATTCGGCTACGGCGGCCACCGTATAAGGTCGGCAAAAACTACAGCACCAATGCAGTTGAAAAATCACAGGCTTAAGCGCATAAAGCTTGAGTACTAAAGCTTATTATCCTTCTCATCTTTTTAAGAAACAGTGCTTTTAGTGGATATAGGCTGTGTGTATATATAACTGGCACTTACACCCTTTATTAGATATTTGGTCGAGCACCTGCTATTTGTGTTATGAGTCGTGATGTTGTTCCACAAAGCACGAAAATATTACAGCAAACGTTAAGGCTAGCGAACTTTAGAAACAGCAGCATCTTGCGCTTGTGGTTAATAAAAATTAAAATCTACTTGATTGCACTCACACATATTCGCATACAGTTCATGTACGAGTATACTTCAGCAACTTTTGCGGTCACAATTTCCTTTGGCATAAAATAAGCCAATAATTTTCTTTTTTTATGTTTCTTGTACTAAAAGAGTGCAACAGCTGTTGAAATGTAGAGTGAAATAAAAAGCATTTTAATACGAGCATCCAGAAGGCTTGTAGCAATTTTTTTACCTTGCCAATGCAGATAGTATTCTGCTATTTCGATTTACGGGAAGATTTTATTTTTACTCAAAATACAAAATATGAATTTTAAACTCCTTATATTTACTTCGGCGTAGAATTTTTCTTCTCATGAAGGATTTTCCTTTGCATTAAAAAAATTAAAATTATAAAAAAAAGTTTTGTCCCATGAGCAACTTGCCCTGAAAAGCTTCTCTTAAGAAACTGTCTGCTGTTAGCTGACGACATTAAACTGTAGGTCCCTCTATTTGCGGAAAAACTAGAAGTAGGAGGTGGACTTCGACCAAGCAACCAGCAAAGGCTGTAAGCGCCTATTATGTAAGTAATGGACAGAGAAATAGCGCACTTCTAAAGGGGTTTTCAATTGGCGCGGGTCGATTTTGGCGCCCTGTGGCAGCCATTTTGTTTTGGTGACATCTGTGAAATCTTTTGTTTATTATTCAGTTGTTTATGCCAAATCATCATGGCAAGTTACACGATTGAACAGCACGCTCAAATGATAAAACTTTATTATCAAATTCAAAGTCGACTCTTCAATGTTTGGTGGCCAAATTTGAGACGACCGGGTCAGTAAACAATCAGCCAACACCCGTACGTTCAAGGAACGCTAGATCAGCCGAGAACATTGCCGCGGTCCGTGAAAGTGTACAGCAGAACTCGAGACAGTCTATTCCTCGCCGTGCACAAGAACTTGGCCTTTCGCAGACTTCAACTTGGCGAATTTTGCGTAGGGACTTGGGCCTACACCCGTACAAGATCCAACTGACCCAGGAGCTCAAAGTTGATGACCATAGACAACGACGTTCGCTGACTGGGCTTCGAATCGTTTGGAAGAGAACCCCAGTTTTGGGCGAAAAATCATCTTTAGTGACGAGGCGCATTTTTGGATGAATGGCTATGTTAACAAACAAAATTGCCGTATATGGGTCGACACCAATCCACACGAGGTTCACCAGGTGATAATGCATCCTCAAAAAGTTACCGTTTGGTGTGGATTTTGGTCCGGCGGCGTCATTGGTCCGTACTTTTTTGAAATCGACGTTGGTGAGGCGGTCACCGTCAACAGCGAACGCTACACAACAATGATAACCAATTTCTTATGGCCCATATTGAACCATATTGACCTAGACGATATGTGGTTCCAGCAGGACGGCGCTACGTGCCACACAGCAAGCGCCACGATTGACATTCTGCATGAACGATTTGAGGGTAAGGTTATCTCTCGCAGGGGTGATGTGAATTGGCCACCAAGGTCATGCGATTTGACCCCGCTAGACTTTTTTCTGTAGGGTTTCTTGAAGTCTCAGGTCTATGCAAATAAACCACAATCGACCGATGCTCTAAAGGTGAACATAATACAGGCCATCGCTCAATTTCAGCCGGATCTATGCGGAAGAGTCATTGAAAATTGGACCACTCGGATCCGTTACACCATAAGAAGCTGAGGCGGGCATTTGAATGATGTCATATTCCACACTTAATGGCATATATGCGCCTTTCAAATAAAAAAATAGTTTTGTCAATAACTCACACACAGCTTGTTTAATTCCATTTCAACATCTACCCGTCCTTATTGAAAAACCCTTTAGTGTCTTCTAAACAAATTGTTATATCTTACAAAATTAACTGATATTCGTACATATTTTTGTGCCAATTTTTTTCCTCCCGAAAGCATGGGGCCTGGACAAGACTCAGTCTTGCGCTGGTTTCGTTAATCTTTTTGATTTCTGACAGGATAGGTGATTAGCCTGCCGCTACCAGCCCCACCTGTCGTTGCTTAGAAACAACGCCACAGTAAGAAACTGCTTGGAGCGCCATCTATGTTTCACATTTTTCTGGCAGAAGAATCGGACAGATGGTTGAGGACTTCGCTAAATTTCGTGTGTCTGCGCTATTACCGCGATCGCCCGCTTCCTCTTGCTGGCGCCACTGATGCAATGCCACTGATGTTGCTTGTTGTAGCGGTCACAATGCAAAAAATGCGCTGACTATTGTGCGGCAGTAAGGGTTGAAGGAATACGTTTGATGAATGAATGCCTTTTTTGGTCCTCTTTTGTTTTGTTACCAGGGAAAGCAGGTAAGTTTGGAACAGTGTGCGAGGACCGTGCTTTACGTACGATTCGAACCCATAACCTCTGGGATGGCAGGCTAGTGCACTTACGCTAGACTACCGAGGCCCTTTTTTCATTTTTATGCCAATACTGTGCTATAAATCCTTTCTCTCTAATATCGGGCAATAAGTCCAGTTTACTTGTTTAATATTTGTTTTTGCCACGACTCACTCGGAATGCATATTATTACGTTGGACAACGAAAAATAGGATGGGCCATGTAAAATTTGCTTTTTGAATCGGCTATATTAAAAAAGTAATCAACATTTTTTCAAACTTTTTTTTTTTATTTTGAAGATTGAACATTGCCATTTATGAATGAAAAATAATATCGTTCAAATGACTGCCATGACTGGCTTTACAGTAGGCCATTCGATCAACCCAATTTTTAAGCACATTTTCGATTGTTTGGACTCCAATTTCATGAATGGCAACTTCGATTTCGTGTTTTAAAGCATCAATCGTCTCTGGATGGTTCGCATAGCATTTGTCCTTAACGGCTCCCCACGAAAAATAGTCCAACAGGCTTGAATCACAGCTCCGAGGCGGCCAATTGGAATTTCGGCACTGTCCTGTTGAAACCAAATACCGTCCATGTCATTCTCTTAAATTTTTGGAAACAACTCGTTGAGCATGTCACGGTAACGCTCGCCATTTACTGTAATCGCGACCCAGACCAAAAACCGCACTAAACAGTGACTCGTTGTGGATACATTTGCTTCTCCACAGTAACGTGTCGATTTTCTGAGCCCCAAATCCGACAATTTTGCTTATTTACGTATCCACCGATGTGAAAATCAGAAAAGAAGAAGAAGACTCACTACTTTGGGAATAGGTTTTCAATATTTCCCAATTTTGTTCAAGCGTATAGCGTCCCATTTCGTAAATGTCAAACCTTTAAGTAAATTATGAACACATTTGACATGCCATTTGTGTAAGCATTCTCAAAAAATAGGTGGTTCAAAAAGCAAACGCTATATGGCCCACCCTGTAGTAGTAATATTTCAATCATTAATTAATATAATCAAAAACAATTTTTTCGGTATATTCGTATTTGTTATAATTATCATACATATATATTTGTTTATTTTAAAATCGTTATTGCGCACGAAAATGGAAAAAAGATCTGGCTGCTCGCTTGAAGAGAAGCACTTTTTCGAGCGCTAACGCTGGAAATAAATGAGGAATATATACTTTTGCTAAGACGTTTCAAGGAAAATAAATTCTATGGACGTGCTAGCAGAAAATAACGCTACTGTGAAAAAAATATCAAGGCGCGTTTGCCTTTTGCAAATGCCCATCGAAACAAATGCGTAAATTTCTGGGAAAGAATAAGTTTAACGGCTGACTACTTAAACAAAATTGGTTAAAAACTGGCTTCCCAAAGAAAAAAATCAATTGAAAACCTGTGGAGCGATATTAAAGTTGGGCAATTAAATTAAAAATGCTAATGAACTTTAGGAAGAGTACGGGAAAGTTTACCTCGCAGATGTGAAGCAGTTTCAAGAAATAATAGATACTCAACAAAATACTAATTTCGTAAGTTTTGTGGCTCGATAAGAAAAACACAGTTTTATGGTTGAAATACCCAATATTATTCAATATAGTCTGCCTAAGCATCAAAACACCTGTTCCAACGAGATTCCAATTTATGAACTCCATCCCTGAAGAGAGAAACTGAAATGGCTGCAAAATACGCTTCCACAGCTGTTATGTTATTTTTATGTTATTTGTTATTTTTTGAGATCTGGAAACAGATAGAAGTTGCTAGGGGCCCTATTTGGATGCACCAATAATTCGTTGGACTTTAGCCATTGTCAAAATGCTACGGTGCATTGCCCTGATGAAAAATAATTGTTTTCTCTTGCAAATTGAGTATTTTTTCACGAATTTTTTCCTTCAGCTGGTCCGAAAGAGTTCAATAATATTCAGAATTTATTTTTTTACCAGTTTGCAGGTAATGTACAAGAAAAATTCTTTTCGCATCCCAAATAACTGATTCTAACCGCTTCGTTGCCGATTTCTGGACACGAACTCCTTTCAGAGTCGAAGAACCCAGCTCACGCCACTCTTACCACTTTAGCCTCTTGTTTTGATTTATGATCATGTTGATAGACCCAAGTTTAATCGATAGTCATAAATCGACGCGCAGAATCCACTTTATCTTTAGGCGGCTATACCTGCAAGTTCGGTATTATGTGACCAAGGAATTTTTCAGCATTCAGCAAATTTCCATTCTTGTATCGCCATCGCTTCATGTGAAGGAGCAGAGTCTTGCTGAAAGATGGCTATCATCGCGCACACTATCACCTCAGTGTTTCACCGCTGTCCTTGAGTAAATGCGGTGGCATGACTAATCCTTTGTTGCGCACAACACCTAAAATCATAACAGTGGTTGCACTCTTCGTGTGCCTGACAACACGAACCTACGTAAGATTGGAACTTAGCTATCTGTTATTTGTCTTTTGGTCTTGGTTAAAGTTTTTTTCGTTTTGGAAAAGCTATAACATTTCAAGCGCTTCACGCTGTTTAATTTTGTTTCAAAGACGTTTTGATCGGATAACTCGTTGTTCTCGTGCTAACTCTGACATAAGCTGCCTTCTGCGCTTCAAGTAGGATTTATATCGGAGATCTTCATTAACAACTCGACGGATAAGACCTTCAGAAATATTAAGCTCCCTCGCGAGAGCACTCATTGCTTTTGAAGGGCCCCTGTCAGTAATTGCTTGCTCTTGGGATCGGGAATAGTCAAATCGTTCCTAGTGTTGTTAGCGTTTGGCATCAGATTCTGCGTTGCCTTCTGATGCTTCCAATGCATGGCGAACTTTAAGGCCGATAGGCTGGCGCCCTTTATAGAACTAGCGATTTCTTAATCGGTGTGATTTGCACATCTCGCGAATATAACTTCTAATAACTCTTCCTTTTTTGAGTTAAGATTCAGTTACAAGAGGGCTGTTTATTATCTTTTTTCATTACTCTCAAACGCTGAATTCAGTCAAGCAAAATACATCACAGTCAATTGAACTTCAATTCAGTAGCAAGATTACACTCGGATACGCAAGGCCTCTATTCCTGAAATAAGCCGACCAACTATTCTCAGCTGGTTACTCATTAAGGCAAATTTTATATTACTTGTACTAATTATTTTTGGAAGTAATAACGTCAATCAAATATATAATTAACTTTCATGATGCCATTCCAAATCAATTCAACCAAAGACTCTGCCCCATTTCAACGGTATTTATACTTTATTAAAGTTTTTAATTTGCTTGCGAGCCTAAATATAGGCTATGCGTGCGAAAAATTCGCACACGCATAATATTCGCAAATTTCAATGGAAGAGGTTGAAATGAAGTGATCTGCATAAATCAAATCCACGTATTGTTAACTTTTGAGCGGAGAGGTAGCTAATTATACGTAGTTGCCTGCAAAACGTGGCTACAAGCGCGAAAATATACAGTTTTATAAAACCAGCCTACAACAAGCAGCTGCAGAGATGTCGTGGAAAATAAGTTCAAACCCCTCCTTCCTCGCTCTTTCAGCGGCAACATTTAAACGCATTTTAGACCCATAATTGCCAAAATACTATGGAATTAAAACACAATCGGAGCCTCCTATTTGCATACATACAAATGTAGGCGAAATGTATTTCCGTTACATGCGTCGCCCTAATCAGCTTTTCGGTGCTCAGACGCGCAAGTGTTGGTGAAACTTCCGGACAGCCGCCAATGTTTCGCTTATTCCGCTTATCCTTCCACTATTTCTTCCTGCTCTCGCGGCTCTCGCTGCTTGTAGTAAATTTCCGGTTACATTTTTGTGCGCAAACAACATTTCTGACATTTGTTATGCCACAAGAATGGTGCACTTTTGCGCGCTTAAAAGTAGGCTACTAAAATTCTTGTGTTTTATTTTTTGAATGTCGTAATAAATTTTGGTAAAAGTAGCAAAAGTTTTAGGTAATTTTGAAAGTTTCAATTATTAATTTATTTGATTGTATTTGTGTGAACTTTTGGCAATATTCGGTGGTATGCTAGTTATGTGGCCTTCGGTGGCAGTTCTTCTGTTTTCAGCCAAACACCAAAGTACGTCATGCAAATTGCTTGCAAATGTTTTATTTATGTATTCTAGAAATCTAGATCAGAGTGGTGGGGCGAATAAGGGAAGGTGGGTCCTGCAAGTTGTTATATACACTTTACGAGGGGGACTCAATAAGTACCCGTGTTAGAAATGAAGACACCAATTTTCAAAACAACAAATTTTTTATTTAGAAAGATACACTTCTCCCAACGCGCTGGGCATTTTTTTAACTCCTCCAAAAATAGGATTTGTTGAACTCTCCAAAGTGCATCTCTGTCTCGGCGATGACTTCCTCGTTTGAATTAAATTTTTTTTTCAGGTGAGCCATTTCTTCATGTTAAGGAACAAGAAAAAGCCGCAGTGAGACAGATCGGGTGAATACGGGGAGGTGCGGCAGCAATTCATGCAGTTTGGCGGCGACAACTCCGGATGAAAGTGCTTGCGCTTCATCATTGCGAAACGGCATCTTCTGTTTCGCCAAATGCGGGCGCGGCTCCTTTATTTTTTTGTGTAGCGGTGCAATAAATCACTGTAGTATTGTCCAGTGATCGTTCTGCGTTTTTCTAAAAAATCCATGAGAATAAAACCGTTGTCATCCCAAAAAATCGTTGCCATGACCTTTCCGGCCGATGGGACTGTTTTCGCCTTCTATGGAGCAGATTCACCGGTAGAAAACCATTGTTTTGAATGTTTCATAGTTTCTTCTGTGTAATGATGAATTCAGGTTTCATCAACGGTGACAACTTGACGCAAAAATTTCTTCGGATCTCGCTTAAATTCTTCCAAACACTGCTTCGAAGTTAACAGCCGACTGAAAATGACGTGGCTTTTTGGCCTTGCTTTATTCGGAGCTCCCCACTCACTCGCCTGATGTCTGGATTGCTTGTCGTACTCATAAATCCATTTCTCCTCTCTAGCACGTCTCGTCCCCTGTAATGATGCTTTTAATGAATGTTGGGTCGAACTCAGCCTTGGAAATCATGTCTTTGGCGATATCAATGCTGTCCTAATTTTGCATGAAATTCAGGTCCTTTGAGACCAACTTTGCAGCAACACGGCGCAAACCCAAATCATTAATTATACAGCCCTAAATGGATCCATAAGTAATGTTCAAGTTCTCTTCCAGCTCTCTGATGGTTAATTTTCAATTTAGCGTCACCTGCGGTTGTTTCGGGAACTATTTGATAAAAGTAGTACATACAAAGTGGCATAAAACTACACTCAAAAAAAAAACTTCTTCGGTTCAAGTTAAAACGACTATTGAAATGAGGATATAGGGAATGATTTGGCGCCTAAGAAAAGTCATCATCTTTTCAGTATCTGATATTTCCTCAAAATGAAGAAAAAATGTTTACATGCTTTCGAGAAAAACTTTCTCGATTTAAGGAATTTGTTTTTATATTTGTAATAAATTTTATGTTTGAAATAGATAATATTTTGCTAAAAGAAAATAAAAATATTACTCATTTTAGAGTAAAATTTGCTCGAATTAGGGAAACTGTTATTTTGTTTCTAGTAAAAATTTACTAAAAGGAAAATAGCCTTTTCTCAATTTTAAAAGATCTACCTGAATTTTCAGATTATGAAATGTTTTAAATATTGAATAAAAATGAAAAAATTTGATTTTTTCGTTTTACTTCAAATTGCGATGCTTCGATCAATGTACCCAAATGGCTTGGCTTTAGGAGCTTCAATGATTCCTTGGTTAGACCGCTTTCTATAATTGAAATGATTATCAACATCGTAACTAAAATGAGCAAAACAAAATATCCATAAACTTACCAATAAACACGTTCAAAAATGGTTCGCCTTCCAACTCAATTAAAATTTATTTTAATTCATCCATTGCGCGACAAAATATAAAATCACGAAGAAGAAAAACAACGAACTACGTATGTTCGTAGAAGTTCGAAGTTCGTGTAGTTCGAAGTGTATGTTCGTAAAAGTTCGAAGTTAAAACGATGGAATTAAGGGCTGCCAAATGTTTTGATTAAAAATGAAAAAATTTTAGGAGCCTTGATATAATGTTATAAAACGCTTAATATTTATGATAACCAAAATTATGCATGACAATCATGTTTTATTTCCAGCGGTAAATTCCTGGCTTGTTATCATTTTCTTCTAGCTGAAATGAGTGAAGTATAGAAATACAAATGTATACCTACATAAGTATGATCATATGATTAAATTTAAGTAATGTGCGTAATACATAAATATGAATAAGTGAGAAACCAAGCACATATTAGTGCTCAGGTTTTAATTTCACTTGTTCACTTATACGAAAACGAATTTATAGACAAGTTGGTACATTGAATTTCGAGTGCTTTCTGTCAAAATGTGCACCTTCATGTAATGTTTTGCTCGTTGCGATCCCCCAACTTTTGTTTTGTTGCCAATTGTGGCTCCTTATTTTTAACGGCATGGGCTCTTCAGGTGTCTATGAGTTTTGGTAAATTACTAAAGAATCAACACTAAAATGTCGAAAGATGTGTCAACAATATTAGTGCTGAAAATTGTTTATGTGCGTTTATTCATCAATACGTAAAAAATGTGAGTTAAGAGTTTCGCAGATAATAATTTGCTTGGAAAAAATTAAATTTCTTTCGACTTTCTTGCTAAGCAATGTTCAATCGCTCAAGAAATTGCACATTTTCAAAATACATTGTATAATTTTCAAGATTGAAGAAGTTATCCGAAAACATTTCTTATTGGCATTTGATGGCAACAATGATATTTTACTTAAAATATCAAAGAAAAATGTAACATCAAAATGAGGACTACGGGTTTATGTTTCAAACACATTTATAGTCATTTTAAAGAAAAAATACTCAAACGCGATAAAATTTAACGAATTTGGAAGAGTTCAAATATAGAATGGTTTTCTTTATTTTAGGGAGGAAATTTTTTCTGAGTGTAATCATACAATTTGGTTTTTGAATATTTTGTTTTATTTAGTAATTTATTTTGAGTAATGGACATCTTTACTTTGACCTTTATGCGTTCCATTGCTTGTCTGTTTGTGCACTGCAGCTGTCTACAATAGTTCACAAGTGTCAAATTCCCTGACGTATGACCACATTTGAAAAAATCCTTAATCTTCCGATGTGGTGATTAATTTTGTGCCTCCTTATAGTTAGCACTAGCAGATTTAGATAAACTTTTTTTGCTAATCTTTAGTTTCTATGCAGTCATAAGTTACTATTTCCACGATTTTATAAACGTTTTCGACGATCGGTTAAGCAAGGCAAACCTCATCTTCAACATCCATAGCACCAGCACGGAATCATTGGCACATTCGACTTGCTATGGCATTCGAAACTGTATTGGGTCCATCAACAGCACACATTTTTTTGACCGTCTCCTCCTCCTTCTTTGCAAATTCCTTACACAGGTATGGAAGAATGTTTGAAGTTTTCTTTTTTTTACTACTCTTTCGGAACGATTTATCTGCAAAACTTCTCAAAACTCTTAAACAAGTTTGTTTGAAGCATTAAGCCATTCTTAACTCGCAGCAGTGGAGAAGGACTTGACTTCACCTAGTGCGTCCAACTAACGGCGATTAGTACGAGAAAAGAACGACTGACGCGCTTTGTTAAACGTAACCAAAATCACTTAAGCGATTATTACGCCAATCAAGAAGAAGAAGTATGACCCACTCAGACCAGTTACTTCCCCTTCTATATATTAAGTTTACCTGCTTTAAAGACGCGGTCGAATTGAAAAAAAAAACATCTCTTAAGTCCCCATACATTTTTCTTCTTTCTAATTTCATTTCGTTCTTTTATCTATTTGCATTTCATAGCGCTGCATATTCGCAACAGTCTCTGATTTAATGTAAATTTTCTGCATTTGTGTAGCGAAAATGTTGCACTTTGTTAGGTGGAATATTTCATTTGGGTTTCTAAAAAAGAACGCAATTTACTTTCCCCAGTTTTTTACGAGCGTGAAATTGCACATAAAGTTGCTTGTAGTACAGCATTTAGAATTCATGGAATGCCTTCAAAGTTTCGACTATAAAATCACACAGTAATCAAAAAAGATACGCAGATTCCTGCCACGAAGAATTGAGATTCGAAAAATAAATGAAAAGCGCTTGCTATATAAGTATGCAAATTTGTTGAATGCTGTTTTGAAATTGCATATTTTACCAATATCTAGCTGGAAAATCAGCGTCAATGAACATTTGAAATGATGCTTCTAGTTATTCTAATTATTCACGTTCTGAAAGTTGGTGATGGTGGTAGCAGAGAAAGAGAAATAAAATGTTGGGAAGATTAGATGGAGAAAGTCTTGGCTTCACACTGTGCGAGAAAGAAAGCACTTAATTCGTGTTGAAAAACCAGTGTTGGACCGTGTTATTATAACTATTATAAGAATGAGCCAGGTGTCAAATGCAAGCAAGCTGACCGTCGGTTTCTCTACGACAGTCGGTTCTACGTAACCGAAACGACCCGGATTTATATCCGGCCAAGGACTGTCGCTCCAGCAGCATTCCCCGTATGTAAATATGGGGAATCTTTATGCTGCTACAACAACAACAACAACATTTTCTTTTATGCCGAGAGTTGCTCCGTATTACTCATATCTTCGTTTTCCTTTACCCCTCAGAAACATATCTCAAATTCCTCACATTTTCTTAGAGTACAGAAGTTGAAAGTCATCAGTACCTTCCTCTGCAGTTATTTTACTCGCAGCTCGGTGCTCAAGCAATTAAAAGTGTATGAATAATTCAAGTAGAGATTTCCAAGTATGAAATGAAGTAATCACAGTTGCGAAAACAATCGCGTGTTTTTCTTAGTTTACAAATCAAACAACTTCGCTTGTTAATTGCTCATTACAACAAGAATGTGAAAGTAGATGCGATAATTTTATTTCTATCCCCTATTTGCTTCTTGACTCTGAGCTTATGTAAATATGAGCACGTGCAAGGGAAGGCCGATAAGTTCGCGGCCTAAGGTTCTTAATGAATGCAAAATATGGTTTTCAATTTCTTTACTTTCTTATGTATGCCTCGCTCTAATAAAATGTACTTTCACATGGCGAAAATAATACCTTTATGCCATTGGGAAAATGTTCTTTAGACTTCGCTTCAAATTGGTTGTTGTTGTAGTAGCTTACTTAACCCTGTTAGGGCAATGTAGTCACCGGTCGTTTTCATCTAGCTCATCCAATGGTAGGCCCAGGAAACTTGCTGTTTCGACAGGCTGAGTCCAGAAGGAGAGAGGTGTTAGATGGGTGGGTTTGATGGGGCTTGTGTTAAGGTGGTTAGTCCTATGCGGGGTGGCTTTACATGCTGTACATATTTTAGTACGTCGGGGCAATTCTTTATAGGCAGGAGCTTAACCTGCTGCAGTATCCAGATCCTAATTCGGCCAAGGTTACGCGAGTCTGTCATCTGCTAAGGGTGGTGGTTGGACTTCTACGGCATTTGGAGGTCAGGTGCTTAAGAAGGTGGTAAAGGTCTCCCGATGAATGTAGTTTATTATCTGCCTAAACACTGTCCGGTCCAGTAGTTGTCAATTCGTTTTGTCCTGGATCTCGTCGGAGTAATTGAAGAGGTGCCTCCTGACGGGCCTGGGAGGTGGCTCTGGTTAAATCAGGTGTCTACATGAGTGAAACTTGCGATAGCCCTCTAGTAAAAACTATTTGCTGAGCAGTTTTTTGTTCTCCTTCATAGGGGGCATCTATGCCTCATTATGTAGGTGTTGTAGAGTGGACATCAGGAGGCATCCTGTCGCTGTCCGAATAGCAGTGTTTTGGCATGTCTGAAGTTTTGTCCACTGCGGACCACTAGTTCCAGTCGACCAGGCAGGTGCAGCGTAATTTAGAACTGGCCAGCCAACATTTCCTGGTCTTTGCCCCAAGCACTGCAGGCTAGCGATTTGAGGACCTTGTTGCTGTTTTGGACTTTAGTAGCAATTGCGGTTGTGTGCGCAGAGAAGGAGCGCAAACTATCAAAGGTAACTCTCAAAATGTTGGGGTTATTTACAGTCGGTATTGGTGTGTCCTCAACTTCAACGTTGAGCAGTAGTTTGACCTACTTTGTCTGGGTGGTAAAGAAGGTCGCCGTGGATTAGTGAGGGAAAGATGTAGAGTCCCCGCTGTGAAAAAACGAGAAAGACTGGTGAGGTAATCGTTTACTTTGGTGCGCAGGTCATTGATGTCATTGCCCGACGCCATTATCGTACACTCGTGAGGTGTATGAGACCAGGGAGACTCTCTCTGTTGGCTGGGGAAGCTTCGATATGTAGAAGTGGAAAAGCAAGGATGAAAGAGCACCACCCTGTTTAGAGTTTTGGTCTCAAAAAAATTACTGACGAAATTAGTTCTTTATGGCCGCCTTCATCTCACTGCCATCCGAAAATCTTCGCGAAATAAATTCTTTATAAATGTTCAAAGAAAAAAAAAAAAACAAAGGCGACTGTGTTAAGTGAATCGCCTTGCTATCTTGTAGATCGAGTGCCAACTTCTCTGTATGACTGCCTCACGTATTTGACTCTTGGACTCCTTAAACTAGCGTAGTACTGGCTATTCATTTTAGTCACTTTATTTAAGTAACAAACTAGGAAAATCTACCTAATCTATGGTAGCCGCCTTTTCTACTTTGGGGGCCTTTCTCACATTGCACCAATTTTTGTTTGGACTGCGTATCATGCTGACAAATCCAGGTGTTATCAACGGTCACAATGTGCACAGGTTGCAAATCTCAACCAAATAATTATGCCACCACTTACACAGGTATTTACAACTCTCCAATCTTTGCTGCTTGCGGGCGCCGAATGCATTCGCGATACTCAACAAGCACTAAATTTTCTCGTGTTTATGTAAATGCCCATTTAAAATTTTTTTAATTTCGTCTTTGCTAATTGGTAGCTATTCCGCTATCTGTTTCAGTTTAATTCTTTGACTGGTCAGTAAGAATTTGTCGGCTTTTTTCCACATTTTCTTTGTTCACTACTGTCACTGGATGAACCGGGCGGGAGTCAACTTCACAGTTCTCTTCTCTTGGTTAAAATAGCCGAAATCACTTTTCACCAGTTATTGTTTGTCTTTAAGGTTTAAAATCCGCAAATTGTCATTTTTCAAAAAATTGTTTCAGAAAGTTTAATCACAGCGCGGTGCTGCAAATTGCGAGAATTTCCAGTTTTCAGTTTCTGTTGGCATAGTGTTGTTGCTTTTCCAAGAATAACTTTTCATAAACCAAATAAAAATTAGTGTTATTTATACTAACAATGACTCAGTCAGCCAGTGTTGGCAGTAACGAACTGATGATTCAACGCTAACTACTTTAGAGCGCGAGCTTATCAGCCGCTCCTCGTGCATATGTATGTATGTATGTATGCCCAAGTGTACCCGAAGATGCTAATGATTCACTTGTAAGTGATGCGGCTTTCCGGAATAAAATCGAAAGTTCACACTTAGAATGTTAGTTAGGCAAATATTTCTCGCATTGTCATTGAGTCGATGACGAAAGGTCAAGAATTTTGATTTTATAGTTTTTTTTAAGGAAACTATTAAAAATATAAGAAGTAACTTTTAACTGATTTATTATAGAAACCTTCTGCCGTTCATAGGTGACATAAACCGTAGAAAATCAAAGAAATATAAGGAAAAGTTTGTATACCAAACTCTGTAGGATATATGCGACTCTCTACAACCACAACTGTCTTATATTGAGTATTTGTGGACTATGAACGGTGACTAATTTGCGACTGTGTTAGCCGCTTTATGGTACTAATGAAGTTCATCAGATTTTAGTTATCAAGACCTGCTATGTCAGCAGACGCAGAAAAGAAGTGATAACGAAGATGCTTAAATCTTAGTCCCGCGAGAGTGGGGCAGCTAAGGAGCTGGTGTTGAGATGATTCTACCTCATCTCCCATACAGCTGATGCAAAAAGAACTTGTAATAACTCCGAGCCCCACGGCATGTATATCCCGCGCAAAGTGCCCCGTGAGGATGAGATTATGTCCTCCTCAAAATACCCCTCGAAGGCCTTCGATTCAAACGGGACCAGAAGCGTACTTGCCCAGCGCTCGCTGGGTTGGTGCAAAAGCCATCCTTCTAGGAGTAGATCGCAGGTTGTCAAGGGGATCCCGATCATCTCCTTTCGCGGGTATACTACCTCACAAGTCCCTTGTCGGGTGAGCTAGTCGGCTTCGCAGTTTCCAGCAATGCCACCATGACCAGGTACCCCAGGTACTCCTTATGTCGAAGAATACTGCTGCAATCGAAGGTGAGACTATGCATTCCCCGACCAGTTTCGAGTGCACCATAATAGAGCCCAGAGCCCTAATTGCCGCTTGGCTATCGGAATATAATGTTTACCTTCTTAACAGTTAGTACGCAAGTAATTAGGCAGTCAGCTGATGCTTAGATTGCAGCCAGCTCTGCTTGCAACGCACTGAAGTGATCCGGTAACCTGAATTTGAGTTTGATAGCGAGCTCTTTGCAGAATACTCCTCCTCCAACCCTACCGTCCCACTTCGAGCCATCTGTGAGCAGGTTAACCAGGTCCTGTTCCCAGGTGTTGCCCCCGGTCCACTCCTTCCTTTATGGATATGAGTGGAGAAAGATCCGCTTGAACTAAGCGAGGGTATACACTGATCCGTCGACAGGGGGATGAACTAAGTTTCTAAGGATGCTTGAGTGGCCATATGTGAGATTGAGTCTATAGCCCGAACCCCTCAGTCTGATGGCGGTACGTGCAGTGGCAGTTTTGCCTGCGATGCCTACAAGTACCACATTTAACATTATATTAAGCGCTAGAGTAGGAGTAGTTCGAAGTGCCCCACTGATTCCAATGAGTGCAGACCTTTGAACTCTCTCCAGCTTTTTAACTGATCTCATTCTCTTCAGTGAGTTACACCATATATGGAGTATAATAAGATTGTCTTTATTATTTTGTTATAGAGCCAAAGTACAACTCTTGCATCCATACAAGGCGATTGTTGCTTTCCTTACTCTCTCCTCAATGTTGGGCTTCCGCTTTAGCTTACTGCCAAGGAATAGACCTAGGTACTTCACCTAGTCAGAGAGCACCAGCGGAGCCTCCCTATTGAGGGGAGTTAAGCTCTGAGCATTTTACATTTCCTCGTGAAAACGACGAGCTTCGTCTTAAGAGGATTCACCGACAAGCCGCAATCCGCTGCCCATCGAACAACTATGTTCACATATCCCTGCATCAAATCGTACAGGGCATCTACAAACTTTCCTCTAACAATTAATTCCACGTCATCCGCGTAGACAATCCTATCAGCCTCTTTGACGTATTGGTGCTACACGGCAGTAGTTAGAACGATATTGCTGTATGGGGCCTTAGTATGATGGACTGCGACAAGAAAACTGACATACTCAATTTCACTGGAAAGGATTCAGCGACTTGCTGCTCTGTGCATAACAGGAGCGGTGAAAACCATCCAACGGTGGAGCTGGAAAGGAGACTCAGCACGCCACCTATTGACCGTATGGCAGAAAATCTGGCAGCGAAATCCGCGGGGAGGTTAGTGGCTACTTCATTATTTACCTGTAGAACCTTCGGACATAGCTTAATAGGAAAAAGGAGTTCAGGTTGTACAGACTACATGCCTCCGTACTTTAATTGGGAGAGAAGGTTTCGTACTACAATTGAAGAGGAGGGATGGCACAAAGGCATGAAGCTCGACCATAGGACTTTTCACATCTACACAGACAGCTCTAAAACTTTAGACGGCTTGGGAGCGTTTTACTGCTCATTTATTGATCAAAACTAGGGGTTAGGCAGCATATCAAGACCAGCAGACCAGAGCAGTATTTTCCAACCGGGAGTTTGGGCTTTGGGGTAATCCACGAAGTTAGCCTACGCAAGAACAAGAAAGAATTCAACGATTAATATATACGTGGATAGTCAAGCAGCAATAAAAGCAATAAGCTCATATTGCATTAAAACCAAAAATGTTCAACGGAGTAGGGAGGCCATAGAAAGACTAGCCGCAAACAATAGGCTGCATATCTATTGGGTAACTGGTCACAAAGGTATGGGAAACGAAATAGTAGATGATATACCAAAAAGTGCTGTTAGACTAGCATTTGAACAAGAGAACGACATATAATACTAAAACCTCTAAATACAATATAAAACGAAATGGACGACCACATGAAAAAACTAGTGGTGGCTAGGTGGACTAATTTGACCACATTCAAAACAACAAAAAACTGACTCAATTCGTACTTACGCTCTCGCGAAAGGACTGCAGAACTATCTATTATAGGTATGCTGACAAATCATAATCTATCTGCTAACACGGACAAATGCAGGAAATGCAGAGATGATGTTGAGGAAACTTTGAAACGCCTTCTGTGCGTCTGTCCGACATAAAAACGCGTTTCAAATGCCTGAGAGCCCCACTGTTTGAGGGTCTGGAGGACGTCTCAAAAACGGGTCTCTCAGCTTTGCTTAGACTCGCTAAAAGCGTTGACATCCTACATGATGTCTACTTTCAGTATTTATAGAGGTCGGTGTCTATCTGGTATCGCTAGGACCAAAAAGTCTATGCGTGGCTTAATGCCAACCAGGCTAACATAACCTAACCTATCACATCTTTTTCTCCATTCACTGTACATATGTATGTGCTCGATTTTTTTTATATGGCAGAAAAAGCCCAGCACCGCCAACGGTATTGACACAAAAGAACCTTATAAATTGTTTAAAATTTGCGCTTTTTTGAAGCTGACGCTAAGAAGCAAGGAAAAACGGGTCACCAAAAAGTAGTAAAATCGAGGTGTGCTGGCCCAAGTGAGCGCCATGAATATGATAGTTAAAAACGTGTTGCTCTGTGTTGAGGTTGAATTAAACGGGAATCAGTATGAGCATCTGCCATTAACCTATTCAGTGAATTAATACCTCTATCGGCAGCAGCTGAGCTCCCGAACAATCGACAAGGAGTGGCTAGTGGGTGAGTGCTTGTTTTTTTCCTCCAAGGCAACTTCGGGTCACATATCTCATACATCTTTAACGGAGCGCCTGTAACATCCGAAACTTGGATCATCATTTTCCAAAACCAATTTTATTAAACTCATTCCCATAGTTTAATATTTATTCACACGGGAGCTACCGAATGGTATTCATGCACAAACTTATTCAGCTACATCAGTAGTCATAAACTTTAATACAAATTATTTTACTGTCTAAAAAGAGCGAACCTGCATTTATTTCATCATTAAAAACTTAAGATATATCAACAGCACAAAAAATTAAGTTGCGAGGTTACGATATTTTGTTTATTTTTTACCTTTACTGCACCTTAAAGTAAAATATTTGGTTCCATTTTTTTTTTTGGTTTTATTACTAAAAATTCTCCAAATTTGTCAAATGTTTAGAAACATTATTTTTTGTTGTTAATATTACTTCAATTATGTTTTTTAATATTATTCCATTTTTTTGTGTAAACAATGCAATTACATACATCTACATCATTCAAATATTCTGTATTTCCTTTCACTTAAAATGATGCATTGCATTTATGTCTTTCCTAATGCACTTTGCACATTTACCCGTGCAAGTCTTGTCTTGAACAGAACTCTCTCCTCGTTGCTCTTTCACATGTTGGTACTCTCTCTTTCGCCACTTATTTGCACCTTGCTCGCCAACTGATTCCTTTCACTGTGATAACGTTCCACGTCCATGAAATCGTAGAGTGTAGCAGCCAAACTACCAGGCTTTTCGCCGTACCGCTTTGCGGGTGTGTAAAGATTTGGATTGATTGCCTCCACCAGCTGTGGTGCAACAGACTCCTTCGTCAGCGTTTCATTTACCTCCTCCGCTTCCACTGATGGCTGCACCACCTGTGTATGCCACACGTAATCTGTGCCGTTTTGTACCGACGACAATTTCAGCTCCAACTTTGCGGTGCTAATGTAAATCTTTGGCTCTTCGTGTTTGAAATTCGCGGGTGTGGGTGGTGGTGTCGCTGGATAGGTGGCTACTTCGGCGGACATTTTTTGTGATATTTATTTTTTTTAATACTTTTTTAGTTTGAAATAAGATTTATTTAAAATAATCAGTCTATATTTTGTGTGTAAAAAGTTTACTAGTCCAATTCAACTGCCGTGCGCTCCCAATCGCAACAAACTCACCGACGTTTCTTTTGTGACTAACTGACTCACTGGCTTATGCGTACGTTTGGGAGCTCTCGGTGTGATTTTTTGCTTGTTTGCTTTCTGGTTTTTTTTTAATGCTGTTGTTTGTTTTTTTGTTTTTGAAGTTCTACATTGGGCGTCGCCGTCAACGCGTTGGTATGTTTACTATTCCGTTGTTGTTGTTAACTTTTTTTTGTGTTTTTTTTCCTGTTTTGGTTGGTTGTTGTCATCGTCGTCAGCCTTGTTTGCATTCAAACTGTTATTTCTTTCAATATTTTGCGACGATTTAATATTCTCGAGTTATCTTGAAGTGTTTGTGAATAATCATCCAGTTAGGCGGCCGACTCGTCGATAAGGCTAAATGCTGGGTAATTTCGAAATGTGATAGTTTTGCTGAGAGAATTTCATATTTAAGTTAAAAGGCTAAAACATTATTAAAATACGAGCAACAGTATAAATATTTATATTTAATATTATTTAAATTTGATAGATTTATTTTATTTTTGTGGTGTAAATATTTAATGGGAAGATATTAAAATTTAATGGACTTTCAACTATTTAAAATCATTAATTTATGAACTATTCGTTATATGTAGAGAACGACGAATGACATCGACTTCAGCTTCAGCTATGCTTGCCCACCAAATTTCTGTTCGATTTTGGCCCGGCTTCGATAAGAAAAAGGAACCGAAGATTTCTCTAAACTATTTTTGTTAAAAAATATTGTAAACTTTTAGTTTTCGCCGAATTATTTTTTATTTATGGTATCAAAGCCGACTGGACTGCAAGTCAGCTCATGTAGGGACTCATTACAATCAGACGATGGTGTTAGCAAGGGAAAATCCTTACAAGCTAATGATTTTACATTACAATAAAAAATTATTATAATTACTATTATTATTACATAATTCCTACAAGGTGTGGCAAAATTAATCATCCAATTATTTTTTTGAATACCTTTTTTTACTAAGTAGAAGAAATGATGTTGAATAGTGGAAATCTTTATTTTGACCTTTACGCGCTCCATTGCTTGTTTGTTTGTATACTGCAGCAGTCTAGTTCACAAGGGCCAAATATGATTCAAAAACAAGTTTTTGTTGTTTTTATTTTTGAAAAAAAAGTATTATGTTGAAACTTATACACTTTTTAATTATAAAAGTACTGTGTTTTTTAATCATTGCTTGTTTATTACTTTAGGATGGGTTCGGTTTCGCTTCGGCTTCGACTAAAATTGCAGAAATCCGATCGTTCTCCAGTTATAAGATTAAATCACATACCTTAAGGAAAACAACGTTATTTCTTTATTGTATTTAGATATATTTTTAGGTGTAGCCGAAATTTTTTAAAGAGGAAATTCTTTAGTTCGACTAGTAACTAATTTTACCGAGTTGTAATGAAGAAGCTTGCGCAGGTTTACATACCATACTGGATACACTAGATGGGGGTCGTGTCAAGATACTTCTAATATTTTTAATCACCTTTCAATCTTATCGATAAATATTTTTTTTTATTCATCAATATCTATTTTCTATCTATTTCTTTCTCCAATCCTCGAGTACCTTCAAAAGTGTGGCAAATTTCAGTCTTTCGTAGGTACTGTTTCTTTTTAGAATGAAAAAAGTCGCAAGTGATCTATTTCGGTGACTGCGGCGGTTGAGACAAGATTATAGTGTTATTTTTGGCCCAAAAGTTCAAATTTGTTTAAGCATTTCAGTCACCTTACGTTTTGAACCCCACCTCATGCATTCATACTACATACACTATACATATGTATATACTTACACATATATGTATTTACATATATACATATATCACGAACAGTTCGAGAAATTTTGAACTTTCTGAATGCGTTAAAAGTGCATAACACTTACAGCCTTTGGTTACGACATACTCTTAGATTAGGACTGCCTGTGTTTAGGACTACATACTATACATTTTTTTTTCTCTACTCCTGATTACTTGTTTGAGGAGCATAGGGCCTCTACAAGAACTTGTATTGGTTATAAGGATGATAGATTTACAAGCTTTGCTTTTTAACTATGGTGAAAAAGAAAATTGTAAGGGGAACTTCAAGTGACGTCAACCAATCAGCTGTTTCTGTAAAATTCTGTAAAGAGCACACCTCTGAAAATCTTTTCACCATTTTCGCTATAATTAGCCTACTCTTGTAATTATTTCAGTATGCAATTTTTTCATTTTCACCAATTTTTCATGCCTTCGAAATATGTGAAAAAATTCAATATGTTGAATACCCAATACCAGTCTGAATAAACTTTTAAATAAAAACAACAAAGCCACTAAAATCACATTTTCGATAAAAAAAAAATGTTATATAAGTGTATATAACCAATTAAGCACACCTCCATTTTGTCTTACTGTGAGTCTGACCGCAACAACATAATTTTTGCACGTTCAACGTTTGCGGATCCACTTGAAGTCATATTAAATTCTTGTTAATAAAATTTCATACACGTTTTTGCACACTCAGCGCACAGTCAGCAAAGGTAGTGAACTTGACAAACTAAATAAGCAACAAAAAAACCACATTAAAGCAATAAAACACAACAACAACAGAAACGGTAATACATACGAGTATACATATGAGAGCACAGACGCAACAACAATAGCAAACACCAAACTAGCTACTCGTACTACGGCGAATGCAACTCAAATGAAGCGAAACAACTTAACAAAACAAACGAATTCAAGAATATGGCAAATAGAGTGTGAGAAAAATACAAAAAAACAAAATGCAGAAACTTTACTAACATGCTTGTCACTGGCAACTTCAGCACCTTCTTCAAATCATATCCCTACACATACATACATACCTATATAATATAAACGCGTGTGCATTAGCGACGGCAGCAGCTGCAAATGCACAGCACCTTCACTTAAAAAAAAAAGTAATAATGAAGAAATAAAAATAAAATCAATAGCAACTCATACCTGCATTTGTATGTATGTAAGTATGTTAGATACCCCAAAAAACCAATCACCAACAACACCTACGCTACTTCGAATTATTGTACATTTGAATTTTGCGCAACATCAGGAGAGACGGCGGAGATTCGCCATTCACATTTAGTGTCGGCTGCAATAGCGGCATTGCTCTTAGTGCCCCGCTCAATTGAGAGTGACAGTGAAGTTGATTTCTATAGGCTTAATGCGTGTTTTTGTTATTTTTTACAATTCTTTTTTTTTTACTGATGCTGTTGCTGTATTGTGTGTTGTTCACTTATTGCTTTTTGATTTGCTTTAACTCTCAACTCCTCCAGTGATTAATGTTTTGCTTTTTTGTTTGTGTTTTTCTTTTTTTAATGCCAATCAAAAGATATTCATGGCTTTGACTTGTGCTGCTTTATTTATTTCGTTTTCTTTATTAACATATTTTTTTCGTACAGTCAGAGAGTCAGTGTGCTTACATATACTCTGTTGCTCTGAATAATAAGCCATCGTATAAGCGTTTAAAAATAATAACAACTTTTGACATACTCTACATTAAACTTGAACGCTACATTTGTGCGCTGAGTCATTTGAGTTTTGTAGATGCTCTGCGGTGTTGAGTGATAAAGAGGGTGAATGAGGTGCTACTTAGTGTTAATTTATTATAGAACTTTTTTAAATGAATGTTCTATTTATTAACATTTATATAAATATATATACCATATATTTAATATATCAGCCTCGCTTGTCACCGCCAAGATAACTATGATATACCATCCTCTCTCAATGACTGATTTTCGATGATATATCTGAAAGTTTTTATTCAGAAAGTTTTATAATTAAAAAAGGTTAAGAAAGGCAACTCTCTGGTAATTTTTGTGATATTGAAAATTTAATAATTCTTATAAAATTTGATGTTTCGACAGTGCAAATCTCAGTTTTTGAGGTTATACAAGAATATTGCATCTAGTTCTCTCAACTTTTCTTAACATTTAAAACCTTTTTATAAACTTTAAAAATCCTTTGGATTTACTGAATACGAATTAGAGTTATAGAAATGCAATTATAATAAAAAAATGTAAAAAATAGAAAAACTACTGAAGAAACCATAACGGCATTTTTGGAAAGGGATTAGCTTATTTTGTTACATAACCTCAAATATAGCAACAAAGTGTTTTCGGGCTTTTTTCAAAGAGATTCTCTTAACATGAAATTTAAAAGGATTGTTTTTTAAAACTCTGTTCCATACAGTTTATTATATATAACCATAACACATTTATTTAAAAAACGCAAACACTAAATTTGTTATGCATACAAAGTTGTTTAGGTAATTCAATAAAAATTTGGTTTTTTTTTTCTTTGAATGGGCATTTTAGTGCTTTTTATATCCAAAACTAGGCAACACTGCCGTCGCACGAAACGGATTTTACTGCCCGAAGGAGAAAAAGCACAAATGTCACATACAAATAAACCAGGCCATACACAGGATACCAATCGAAACAATCGGTTAAAACTCATTTCGCCACACACGTGTGAATTTTATGACAATTTTTGTTTCACGTTGTTCGTTTTTGAGTAAACATTGAGGGCGGCAACAAATTATTGGAATGCATGATATTTATTTGCGTGTCAAAAGAAAGGAGGAAAAAAAGTCATTCAATTTGGGTGCAGGGCTATACAATCGTTGAGTGTAATATTATTATAAAACAAAATCTTTATAGAAGTAAAAAAAATATCCAAACTTTTTTTAAAAGAAAAGCCGAACATTCACTCCTGCTCTCACTTATTCACACTAAATGTTTCAATTAAATTTTTCGGGCATTTGAAACCTAAATGCTTTAAAAAGGTGTGCTCCATATCGGGCATAAAAGTCAAACAAATTTTCTTTTTAAATTCGTTTGGGAAGAAGTTCGAGAATTTCAAGCAGACACATTTTTTCTCAATTCATTCATTGTTATTATTAACCCAAAATATCCAGTTCCAGCACAAAGACTTTGTTTAACATTATGCCGCCAATTAAAGTTACCGCGTTTCTATTGTCAGCTTCAAAGTTATGTCAATTTCAGAGACATTGCTCAATCACATGTTCTGAGCAAACATCATTCATATAGAAACTGTTAGTGGATGGTTTGTCATCTGATGGAATGTACAAGAATTGTCGTTTGCCCAAAGTCAAGAATTTTGTTTGCTTACATGCCTCTCCAAAAAATTAGGTTTTCATTTATTCAGCTGCAACCAAGAATGATAAAAACTAAATTATAAGAGTAGCTTTGGCTGTTACATCATAGTGGACCTGACAATTCAATTGGGTCGGCTCATTCTACACGTTTTCTTACGCTCTTCCAACCAATCGTTATTCAGACGGCTACGAAGTAACATGAGTATTGGCTTCGTTGTTGATTTTTTCTTATCTCATCAGCACAATCTCAGTTTTTGTCGACATCTGTTGTAAACAAACCGCTGTCATGTAGCCTTATTACGTCAGCAAGTCAGCTGAATCTTTGAAATGCGCTGAGAGCCGATTAACGGTTCGATGTTGACCACACCTTTGAATTCTGTGCACCGTGTCTATTCCTTGAAAAGCTGATACGTTTTTTCTTTCGTTTTAGTAGTTTGAATGCCAAAGTGAAGTATTTTATTTATATTCTGATTCAATTAGCTGATTTTCATATGTATGCCTTCAAATTGTAAAAATAAAATATTATTATCTTTGTTTTTGTACTACTGCTTGTACCATCTTGTAAAAATATCACACTCATTTGCCAGGTGGCTACCAACAACTGTTGAGTCTTTTGAATGTGCGAAATATCTTAAAAATTCCTTAAGAGAGAATAGAGAAGAGAATACACGTGGAGAGAGAATGTTTGGCATTGCCTGCCAAGGAGCGAAATTATTTAGTATTTCCATGATGTGAAGAAAAATGAGATGGCGCCTATCGTGGTACCGTTACTTTGCTCTCAGCAAATTTGACAACGAGTTACCTGGTTTTAGCACCACTGTGGCCAGATTACCATTTTCGTAACTTGATTAAGCATTTTTTTGTTATTTAGTCTCGGAGTTTTAGTTCTTTCTTCATGACATTTTTCTAACCTGTACTAATTAAAATGTGATGTTTATAATTTTGTAAAATATACATTTTTTAAAATTAGTTCAATAATTCACTCAGTTTTATTTAGCTTTACTTTTTTAACATCTGGTCGCATTGCCCGCGATTGCGGTTATTGTTGGTGTTCTTCTCCTTTCAGCAGTCAAATCTTTCTCTCGCTACTGCAGTGTTGCCTAACTTTGGATATAAAAATGCACCAAAATACCCATTTAAAGAAAATAAAATACCAAATTTTTATTGAATTACTTAAAAAACTTTGTGTGTGTGACAAATTGTCTCTAAAATTTGCGTTTTTTAAATAAATGTGTTATGCTTATGTACAATTCAATTTAGGAGTTTTTTGTTAATAGAAACTCTTTCGTTATGAAAACTACTTTTTCACTATATTTGAGGTTATGTAACAAGATAAGGTACTCTTTTTGCAAAAACGTCGTTATGGTTTCTTGAGTAAAATACTGCAATTTTGTTGTTTATTTTTACTATGAATACACCTCTTGATGCGCTATGTCCCACTAAGAATTGACAACCGGAAGAAACGATTCCACCTCTACGGTTTTATTTCGCATTCAGTAAAATCAAACGCTTTTTAAAATATTTAAAGGGTTTTCAATGTTAAGAAGAGGTAAGAGAAGAATATTCAATATTCTAACATAACCTTAAAAGGAACAAAGAATTAAATTTTCATTTTGAAAATATCAAACTTTATAAGAAGCAACAAATTTTCATTAACACTAAAATCTTCTCAGAGTGACCTTTTTTAACATTATTTTGTTTAATAATATAAATAGTTTCAGTAGCTTCAAATTAAAAAAAAATAGTCAAATACCAAACTTAAAAATTTTCGTATTTTCGGTATAACAAAGCACTAAATTTATTGCGAAGAGTAAATGGTTGGCAACACTGCACAACTTATGGGACGTCACGCACTCTCTGATGGGCGCAATCTTGTTTCTATCATTCTTGTAGTATTTCATGCCCACAGTTTGTGGCGAATCCAAGTGAGTTTTTATTTTTATTTATTTTTTATTTATTTTTTTTTTGGTTGTTTTTTATTTCCTTGATAATTAATAAATTCAAATTGGTGTTTGTAAACTTGACTATCGCTGCTTTTAGGACGTCAAACAATGTTTTCTAATCTCTTTAGGTCGAACCTTCAAATGCATTTCTGCTACCGAAAAGCTACTCATGGTAACCATCTGCTTTTGGGAGGTGCTAAAAAACTGTAGGGTATATCAACATCACCAAATGCCGGCTGTTTAGCTTACAAGCTCGTCTACTCCACACATTCAAATGCACAGCAGAATCAGTTCAATTGCAATCACATTTCATGCCGCTTTCAAGATAATTCCGCCAAATTATTTGTTAAGTGCTAAAACATGCAATTAAACGCCGTTTACTGCATTTACGATTATGACTACGAAAGTAAAAGATGGCTTAAAGATACTTTATATGTATGTGGGGATGTGTATGCATGCCCATCAAGCCGCTTTCAATCAGCCAACAAATAGCAATTTATGATATGCACTAATTTTCAGAGCTATAAAATGTCTCACTTAATACAGATTTAAGTCACTTATAATTCATTTCAAAGATGTGAATGTTTGATTGTGAATGTAGAAGACACTTTTCAAAAGAATTGAAAAATTGCAATTCAAAAATATTTGGAGTGCCATTGAATGGAAGTGAAGCAATCACACATGAATGCAAATTTGGGTGAATGCAATCACTTATAGTGGTCACAACTACAACTACAACATATATAAAACGGTATAATTAAGCATTTGTATGCCATAGATTAGTAAAATATCTTTTTTGTGTAGATCTTTTGAAACACCGCGATTGTAAAATGCAACTTTTCATATTACTGTGCAATGCGAGGGTCCTTTCATAATTTTTGTATTGGACGATTCGTACTGAATAAACGAATTCACTTGCAGCACATGAATCTTAGATTACCAAGGGTGATAGATTCACAAGATTTGTTCTTAACTGTGTTGAAAACGAACAGTCTGAGGGGAATTTCGGCTGCCACGTTACTTAGGACATTTGGCAGTCGAATTCTGTGCGACTAGTTCACACGAATTCACACACTCGTCCAATCAATCGTTATTCAGATGGCAACGATGGGTCATTGGTAGATATTTTTCGAATATCACCAACACAATCTCAAGTAATGTCAGCCCAGCAGCTGATTCTGTGAAAATTCTTCAGTGCCGCATAACGGTATATTAAAAAGCATGCCTGTAAAAATCGTTTCATCATGATACATTACCAGGTTTGGCCTTTAGCTGTGGTGAGAAACGAAATTGAGTGAATAACTTCGGCTGCCAAGTCACCGCAAGGATGATAGATAACAGGTTTGCTCGTTAGATATGGTGAAAAAAAAATTTTGGGGGAACTTTGGATCTACGTCATTTGTTTTGTGTTTCACAAAATTTAGCTTTAGCTTAGTAAAACACAAAACGAATGGCGTCGGCATGTCTGTCAAATTCGCTCAGAGCCGAATAACGGTCTGCTAGGTAGTACACTTCTAAAAATCTTCATCACCGTGAAGTCACCAGTTACCCGGCAGCAGAATTCTACCCGCTCATTTCACACGTATTCACTCAAACTTCCAATCACTCGTTGTTCAGAGGGCAATGAAGCAACGCCAGCAGAAACCGTGTTTGTATTTTTTGTACCTCACCAACAATCTCAGTTTTCTCGTAAGCAAACCGCTATCATGGCCCCGGTTACGTCAGCCAATCAGCTGATACTTTCAAATTCGCTGAGAGCTGGTTAACGGTCTAATATTGGCCACGCCTTCTGAATTTTTTCCACATCATTCATTTTGTTTATTTCATTTTAGCATTCATTACTTTCATTACTGAATTCAATAATTGACGTGTTAATTCGTGTTCCCTTTATGTAAGTACGGCTCTATTCCCAAACGAGATGAAATCCTAATACAGGGTGGTCCAAGTTGCATTTTGAATTTGGCTATAATTGGCTTTTGAGTCACAAATTGAATTTTTGAAGTAATTGTAAAGAATTATGTTCATATACATTATTAAATAAAACGCATAACAGCTTACAGCCAAAACGTCCTTTTATCTTACCACTTCCTGTATTGCTTTTGTCAAGTGTATCAGAAATTATCATTTATCCGGACAAAGGAGGTTTCAGTTTACAACTACCATTGAGATAAGAGAATTTATTGCTGACAACTTTTCTCAGAAAGTAATTAAATTATTTGGCAAAAATATTTTTTTCTTGACGACTCTAAAAAGAAATTTGGCATAAAAGCAATAGGCTGATAAGTAGCCTACATCAAGTGAGAGCGAGTGCATTTAAGAAGTACGACGTCTTAGGAGCGGTTAAATGGATCACCACATTTAAACGCTTGTTTCTATAGAGACTCAAACTCCCAAGGTCGAAAGAATTTTAGAAAAATATGCTATAAATAAGCGAAAGTCGAAACCAAATTATATTGGGTTGGGGGGAAAGTTGTGTCGCATTTTAAATAGGCATTTCATTTTTCTTGTAAATAAAAAACTTCTGGGTAGTGACTTATTGGGATTCTTTTTTTTGTTTTTTACCTACTGTATAATATAAAGTTCATCAATTACTTGTGAAATTTAAAGTGATAAACATGTCAGTAGATAAAGTACACTTCCGACACTGCATTTTGCATGAGTCGACGACTATTCAAGATAGATAAAGATGCTTTGCGATCGATGTTGGAAAATAGTTCACATTTAACAAGTCGAGAAAGAGCTTGGCATTCATCATACACTAAATCTCTTGGGCTTGTTTTAAAGAAAAGTGTTTGGGTTCCATATGAAAATATTTTGTTTTTTAAATACGACAGAAATTGTCATCGAACACAAAGCTTTTCGTATCTTTTACCGATTTATTGTCTCTATTTGTTCCATTGGGACTTGAATTAAATTTGTTCTCATTAAAATACAACTTTTCTTGTCTTATCAATAATTTCAATGGATTTAATACAAAACCCCCGGGCCCCGAAAAAAAATTCTGGTTGCGCGCCTACAGCCGACCAAATCTAAAAATATTAAGAATTGTTTTAGATTTTTCGCAAATAACTTCTCTCACCAGAAGGTTAAAATTTTATGAACTTTGTTTGAATTTTATTCTTATATTATTAGTAATAGCGCTTGCCCTATATATCTCAAAATATCAAGTCCATCTTCTGGATGTTGCAAAAGATGCGCCATTTAAAGACTTCGATGATGAAGGTTGTTCAGCAACACTTTGCGCTACAGCAGCAATATTCTGAACAGAACGTCCAGTTTTTGGTTTGCCAGTCCTTTTGCTATCCTCGACAGCACCAGCTCTGAATTTTTTCACCAACCTTTGAATTGTGGACTCATTCGGACGATTATTTCCCCCAAAAAAATCACGAATTTTGCGAAATGTGCTTCTAAAGGTCGGTAATTTTTATAAAGAGTTTCAATTGTTTTAACGTGTTGCTCTATTGCGTAAAATTGTGTATCTGTCTACTTGAAAAAATGTCAAAAATGGTATAAAAAAGGTATCCTCAAAAAATGATTCACACTGACATCTAGGCGTCACTTTTGAATATCTTTATTATCAGTTACCAAATAAACCCTACCCTAATCCACAATTATTACATACAACGCAGTGTTTGCCCTCAAATATATTATTGCAAAGTTCGAAAAACACCCTGTATATTTCATATGTGCACTATGTACTCGCATATTATATCCAAGCAAACAAATTTCGGAAACTGTAGAACATCAAAATCTGAAACAGGCTTGCACAGATATGCTAAATATTCCAAAATTGCGCCACAGCCAATAAAACAGGCAATTAACAAAAGTGGTTACAAGTTTTTATTACAAACACAGTTCACCAGGTCTGTTGTATTGTTGGTGGCAACAAACAAATAAATTTAAATACGCATTTGGCTTTTTGCTAAAAGAACTTGATTTTTTAAATATTTACTCAAGTCGAAAACAGTCATACTTTTAAATGGCTTATGGCTTTATTAAGTGGATAAAATATCCAAACATCGCTTAGCTGAATTATTCGTTTCAACTTTATATAAGTATATACAGGGTGGCCCAAATACAAGCCGGTTTTAAAAAAGTAGATGCAATTTTTTCCACAAATTGAGAGAGATCTTTAGAGAGAGTTTTCCGCTGCCTTTGAGCAACAATTTGTTGTTTTATGGAGAGGTTTTCCATAGCATAAGTACACTTGGACCACTTTTGGAAAACAAATTTTTATGTCAATTGATGTTTGTGCGAACCTGTGCACTTCAGAATGGTAGTCGCGCGTCAACCCATTCGATTACGGTGGCCACCAATTAAATCAACATATCGCTCAGTTTTTTATGGAGTAAATTTTTCTATTACTATTAAAAAAACGCATTTATTCATATCAGAGATACCGCTCGTTTACTGCCCTCTGTTAGCCATTTTCCAAAATTTTTCTCGTGATTTCTAGTTCTATGTCATTAATGGCTCGGAAAATATTCGATTTCTGGAGGCATCTCTTGTAAAACAAGTACGTATTAGTGCGTAAATGATCATTCATTTGATTTCCAAGAGCATATCATTCAATTCCGCCTAAACCAACCACCGTTAATTCTTGAAGCTCAACCGGCAAAGAGCCTGTAACCGATGTATTTTTTCATATTTGTCAATATGCTTCATGCCACTATAAAAACTTTTTATAAAGAAATTTTTCCAAGAGTTTGAGGTCGCTGGGAGCTAAATCGGGTGAGCTTGAAGCCCCTCCAAAAAATCGCACTTTAATTTATTCAATTTATATATATTATCCCTGCATAATTTCCTGTTTTCGGTTACGTTAACCCTAGAGATTTTAAGGGGGTAGTATGGTATTTTTTTTTTCATTTTTTTTTTTTTTTTTTTTTAATTATTCTATAACATCTTAAGATTATTGTGTGAAAGTTTGAAGTGCATTAGAGTAAAATTTACAAAGACACAAAGGATTAAGTATCTACCTCTCCAACCGGATTTCACGCTGCCGAAAATCTTTAAACGCGTTTTTCTCACACTTGCCTTTTTTACGGTCGGTGTCCACTGTAGATTCATATCTACTGCACCGATTCTTTTCAAATTTGGTTTTTTTGTTTCTTTACTTTATTCACGAGGTAATGACGTCGAGTTTTTTTTTTTTTTTAATTTTGTCATATTTTAAAACAACAAAGTTTTCAAGTTTTTTTTATGAAAAATCGGTGTTTTGACTTCAAAGCGCTTTAAAAAAATTAAAAAAAAAAAAAAAATTCGACGTTGTTACCTGCGAAACTTTATTAGCTGATGAAATCAATTTGGTTTGATTGATCCAGTAATGAGTTCTGAGGGACACCGCAATAAAACTTTTTTATGAGACGTCCGCGAAGATTCGCTGCCACCAACTCATTTCTTCATAAAAATCAATGAAAATTTCACACAATATTCTTTAAATATGACTTTATAATGAAGTAATTTTAAAATTTTGAATAAATCAACTGTGTCGACAAAAAAAATTTCGAAAAATATGCTTGTTTTACACCGAATTAACCATACTACCCCCTTTAGATGGGTAAGGAATGAGCCTTCCACATTTGAGCCTGATTTCGGGGCTGCCAGCTTTTCCTCCAGGCTGGCAGGTGGGTGAAGCATATCCTACGCCCCATTCAGCTTAGCCATTTGTCTTGGTGAAACTGATTTTATTTCTTTTGCTCACAATTCTCTAGTCAGCTGATCCAAAAGGTTGCCTAAATACTTAAAGTTAATAGTTTTACCTTCCTAAAGTTAATCAATCAAATCAAATCAATTTGGTATCACAAAAAACTTAGGCCATAACCATTTAAGCCGATCGACAACCAACTTCACGTTGTTGTTTCATTTCAGAAACATAGTAGTAGATTCAAGTCTCATTCGCAGTTATAAAATGAGACATAAAATTCGTTTAGTTCTACTTGAAAGGTCCACTGTCAGTATCAAAAAAAAAAAACATAATTCAATTAGAAGCCGTATTTTTTCAAGTGCTTATTGAGTACCCTTTAATTGGGAAATCTTTGCAGAAATGTTCTTAGATTCGTAATTCTATTGCTTACTCATATAAGATAACATTTTGTGTCAAGCTATTAAAAATTATAGGTAATTTTTAGCAATTAAAACTTTTTTGTTTTACTTATATATGTATGTCAGCATAGCTTCGTACATATACAGTTTGGTGTTTATTATTGGTGCTGATAAAACAATTCCTAATATGAGACAAAATAGTTATTTTTATTTGTGATTTATATTTTTATATTGCTTTGTATTACCTGTTAGAAAACTCTAAACAAAATGTGGGTAAATGCAATGAATAGATTAGAAGGAAGCAAACATATTTTAATGGGTAGATAAGATAATATAACCGGGTTTTCAATGGATGCATAGCAGTTTTTTATTTACATACCCTTACATTTTTTAATAATCTCGAAAACGGAATATGTTAGACGAGGTTTATATTTTTCTCATGTCGAAGTTCACGAACGAGTGTTTCACAAGCTTAACAGCATTAAATATTTGTACTCAAAACATATCTCCATGGGCTGTTTGAGAGAAAACTGTTGATCTATTTTTGACCTTCTATGTCGAAATTCATATTGGTACTCCGGAAGAACTCTTTCTTCGTGGCCTATAAGTCTTTTGTTTGCAATCCTTGTAAAGATTTGTGGGCAAAAAGTAAGGTGAATTTATTTGTCAAACTTCGCGGGATTAAAATTTCGCTCTAGTTATTTTTTTCATGAGTTGGCAGCACTGTTAATAACATCTGGGCCAACTTTCATATGAATGTTATTATCAGTAATATATTTACGCTTGTGTTTACCAAACGACAAAGAGTGCATTTTTCGATTTTTACAATGTCTGATTTGATTGAGCAGAGAAGTGCCATCAACTTTTGTTTGCGGAATGAAATTTCGGCTGCGGAAACGTTTAGCATGTTGCAGAAGGCATTTGGTGATTCGACCATGTCGCAGAAAAATGTTTATAAGTGGTACAAAGACTTCAAAGAGGGTCGAGAACGTGTTGATGACTTGGAGCGCTCCGGACGACCATCGACGTCAACAGATGACCAACACGTCAATAAAGTGAAGGAGTTAGTGCTCGCTCAAAAATCGTCGGTTGACTGTTAAAGACCTTACTGATATGATCGGAATATCAGATGGATCTGTGAAAACCATTTTGAAAGACCATTTGGTGCCTAAAACTCTCAATTTCTTGGAAAAAATTCGTCGCGTTGATGTGTGTGAAACAATGCTTTCAGACTATCAGGACAAGCTCAAATGCATCATTACAGGAGATGTGACTTGGATTTATGCTTACGACCCTGAAACAACCGACCAATCAAACGAATATCGTGCTAAAGGCGAGGCCAGACCGAAAAGAGCACGTCAAAGTCGTTCAAAAATAAAGGTCATGATGACAGTTTTTTTCGATTTTCGTGGTGTGGTGCACTATGAATTCCTTCCACCTGGCCAAACGGTTAATAAGGAATATTGTTTGAGCGTTATGCGCCGTTTACGTGAAGCAATTCGTCTAAAAATACCAGAATTATGGGCCAACAACTCTTGGGTTTTACATCACGATAATGCACCGTCTCACACTGCACTCGTTCTTCGTGACCATTTCGCCAAAAACTCCACGCATATCGTTCCGCAACCACCGTATTCGCCTGATTTGGCTCCGTGTGACTTCTGGCTGTTCCCAAAACTCAAGAAAGAAAACTCCGGGGAACGCGTTTCGAGTCGATTGAGGAGATAAAAGCTGAATCGAAGAAGGTGCTGATGGCTATACCGGAAATGGACTATTTGGCATGTTTCGGGGATTGGAAAAATCGTTGGCATAAGTGTATTTCATCGAGAGGGGACTATTTTGAAGGGGATGAAATTGATTTACAAGAATAAGTAAAGATTTTTCATTTTACAACCAAATTCATCTTACTTTTTGCCTACAGTATTACGTTGTGTTTGTTTTATGGCCTTTCTTGTGAATTGGGCGTATTTTTACACGTCTTCTTCTTCTTCTTAGCTTCACATTCTGCGGTGGAATCTTAGCTTCATCAACAATCTTCCTCCAGTTCACTTTCCCTCTTGCTACATTTTTCCAATTCCGAACACTCGCCACTTTCAAGTCTGCTTCGACGTCATCAAGCTATCTCTTTATTGGCTCAATACGCTTTTGCTATCGGAAATTAATAGTTTTTTTGTTTAGTGAGTCCAAGTGCTGTATAAAAGATGGGCATAAGCTGTTGCTTATTATAGAAAAGTTTCCAGCAAATAATTAAATTCTTTACATTAAACATTCAATACAACATCCAATACGAATAGATGATTTGCTTTCCGGAAGTGTAACGCCATTTCCTAGTAGCTGCGCTAATAAAATCAAATGAGTGTCTTTACAAATTGAATTTATGTAGAAGCTAATAAGTTGAAAAGCATATACATACATACACGCTTGTCAGTGTGTAGGTAGCACCTACAATTGCACCTCAATTGCAAATGAATCACAATGTTCACGCCCTTTCAATGTAGCGCGCAAATGAAGTCACTCAAGCCAATATTTGAATGAATATATTGAGTCACTTGAATTGAGTTGGATGATAACTAAAGATTACTGAAGATGTTGTATAATGATCAAATGTTTGTATGTATATTTGTGCATATGTATATGTGCGTGTGAGTTGAGGCACATCTACGCTTTGATATATTTATGGGCCAATGTATTTATGTTTAGTACCGCATTATCTTAAATATGCATATGTATGTATGTATATAAGTATATATGATAATTTTCCGTACAGTGTAATATAAACAAAAAATATTTGAAAAAAACTTCATTTTATAAGTCATTATTTAAGTACGCGCATACTTGCGTGGTACCACACACATTTATCTACATATTCACATACGTTTGCCGATAAGGTGGCAGATTTCCGCTTGCTTTTTGCTTTTTTATATGAATATTATCAAACAAGTGTAGCCTACTCCTACTTATATAGGGTGTTTTTTTTAGAGGTTAGGTTTTCAAGATGAAATAAAACGTATATAATTTAATGTTATGGCCAAGAATTTAGCTTTATTATAAAGATAAGGGTTTGCCATTATGTTTTAAAAATGATACCTATTCAACCAAAAGTGAGCTTCATCGCTGAACAAAATTTTCTTCGATGCGTCGCGCGAACCGAACCATTATTTTCGTAATAAATTTGCACGATTTGCGAACGTTGTTCAGGTGTAAGTCTATTCATTATGAAATGGCAAACCAAACTGAGCATAAATCAAGTGACAGCTGTCAAAAAGACCATCTACGAAAAAAGTAGTGCCAACTTGAAAACCTAACCTCTAAAAAAACACCCCATACATACCCTACAGGGAAATTAGTTCCCATTAGTCCTTAATTGAGAATCCATTGAATTGCTGTAGTGAATTTGTAAGCATGAGTGGCTTGTATTTCTTATGTCTTAAGGGGTTATAACCTTGTGTTGGACTAAAAAATCGAAAATTTTTTTATGACATATTCTAAAAGTACATCATCTTAAAAGTATAAATTCAAAAAATCATAAAGATCGGAGCACTAAAACAAAAGTTACAGACCGTGGAAGCGCGTGACCTTATCCATAAATGAAGTGCACGCAAAACTTTAGTCGCGATTATCTCGAAGTCGTGTTTGTTTGAAAATTACCGTCGCGGTGATCATTATTTATCAAGAGCTTTTTGACCGATTTGCATAAACTTTATTTTAATTATTCGAAGTTACAACCTTGTGAATCTGAACGGTTCACTTTTTATAAATATTTGCATAGTTCGCTGGAATTAATTTTTTTTTAATTTTTCAACCCCTCAAAAATCGTTTTTTTGGGGCGAAGCGGTTTTCATATCGAGAAATATTTTTTTTTGGGTAAATACGCCATTCAGATTCACTAAAAAACATTTTTCTATAATAATCATTTAATTTTTTTGATTTCAGTTGAGCTGCTCAAACGCTACCGTGATCGCCGCAAGCCTCTTCTAAAACACGCCGTTTCGGGGGAGAGGCGATATCAACAATAAATAATAGCATTTTTTTAAATAAAAACACCTAAATGTATTCTTTGAGAGGTACCCTTCAGTATGATATATGCCTCATTTGAATAAAAGTTCTAAAACATATTTAAAAAAAATTATGACAATCGTCCATTTTTTTGGGCTCACAAGGTATATAACCCCTTAAAAATACGCTTTTTAATGCCAGTTTACTAGTTTGGAAGGGTCAGCCACCTTCCGCTGTATGAGTAAAAAATTTTTAATATTTTTGAGGTATTACGAAATTCGGTAGATGAGATCCAGCATAGACTCCCATAACTAGGAAACTTTTTAACCTATTCGATAGCTTCTAATACATGTAATACGCAATACGCTGCACATCTTTGAGCCATACTTTGTGTTAATTTCCGTGCAAGTTGTGGAAGTACTCGGGCCCAAATCATATTTGTTTTCCTTTGAGTTTTTGCTGAACTCTCGCCTTAATATTTACAATAGCGTTGGCATCAGACAACTGTGAAGGTCAATCCAACATGTTAATGAAATTTTGCGGTTTCCACTTCATACATCTTCCACTTCTCTATACTTGGGAACGTTGTCTTCTTGTAAGATCCATAAATATCTTCGCATCTGATGGCAATGATGCTTTTCGGTAAATTTTATTCATCAAATCTGCATTCAAATTGGCGGTAAACACAAAAAAAACATACTTTTTCGGCGGAGTAGCGCCAAACATGAACCTTAACTGGGCGTTTAACAGTTCGTTGAAGTTGTTGATTATCAGCAAAACACCTGGACTGACGTATGCAACTATTCGCCCAACAGGAAGATTCCCCGCTTGTCCTATTCCAGGTGTGATAATGAAAGCAGCTTTGTTTGTTCCGGAATTTGAGGACTTCTGTACATAAACATCCCCGACTCGTGTCTTCGGATACCTTAAACACATTTTTCCATAAAACTAACTCAGCTTCACGCAAAGGAAAAGTTCGGCTTTGCCACAAACAAATCAATAATCGTCGGATTTTGCTTTAGAGAGGTATTTCTATTTATCTGTACCTCGTCCGTTGTTTTTAATTTCGGTATACCGTTGCGCCCATTTATTTATGAACTTCTTCGACTTGCACGTGACAGTGAGGGTGAGTCCATAGGAAAACTGCTTCAAATCGTTTTTCATGCGCGTTTCCTAAAAACAAAGTACGCTTTCTAAATTTCTCACAAAACTATCAAATTGCACAACGCGTATTGCGAAAAGGATACACCAATGAAGCAGCATTTGCATTTTTTTATAACGGAGCTCTAATTTTGAATTTTGCCAGTCACGCTTACTTGAGGCAGTCTGTAAAAGCAATATGCAGCTGTGTGAAAAATATTCATTTTAGGAAGATGCTCGTATTTTTTAAGTAAGCATTAAAATCGCTGGTGGTAGTTTTAGCTTTTCGTGTTTGCCCTTCTTTCACTCACACGGCAGTTATACATCTTCGACTACAATTATTGCATTAGGTCCATTACCTTTAGCTGTTTCTGGTTGTGTGGTTCCGCTTCTCGCACCATACACATCTGCCTTCGCTTAATAGCATTTCGTTTACTTCGTTCCTTACGTTCGCTGACAGTCATGTCTCCTCGACAGTCTTTTAAATAACAATTTTGGTTTTGACGAAATATACATGGCTTGGACTCGCTTGCACTGTGGCAAACTTGTATAATCCATAGATCAACGGTTGCTCCTTTACTCTTTCCCATTTCTTTATTTTCTGCTTCTCACTATCTCCTTCAGAAAGTTCCGCTTGCTGTAAAGCTGGGACTTCTAATTTAAGAAACGCCAAGAGAGCCGTGAGTTGATCGCCCTCCTCGTCTTTGCTGTCTTTGACAACTGCAGTAGATCTTAAGAGTGCGGCTTTTGCGCATTCTGTGGAACTCAATTCTAATGCTTTCTTCAATTGCAGAGAGGCCACCAAAAGATTATATTTTTTGAGCAGGTTAAATTTTGAGAGTTCGTAATGAAGAGGTCAGTCACAAGAATGATAAAAACAAGATTGCGCCCATCAGAGAGTGCGTGACGTCCCATAAGCTGAGTTGTGCAGTGTTGCCTACCATTTGCTCTTCGCAATAAATTTAGTGCTTTTTTATACCCAAAATGCGAAAATTTTTAAGTTTGGTGTTTGTTTATTTTTTTTTAATTTAAATCTCCCGAAACTGTAAGTTAAAAAAAACTGTATTATTAAAAAAAGAACGTTAAAAGGTCACTCTGAGAAGATTTTAGTGTTAATGCAAATTTGTTGGTGCTTATAAAAGTTGATATTTTGAAAGTAAAAATTTAATTTTTTGTTACTTTTAAGGTTGTATTAGAATATTAAATTGTATTAGAATAGAAACCTTTTTACACATTTTAAAAAGCGTTTGAATTTATTAAATACGAATTAAAGCCATAGAGGTGTAATCGTTTCTTCCGGTCCTAAATCCTTAGTGGGACATAGGGCATCAAGAGGAAAATTGATAGTAAAAATAAGCAAAAAAATACCAGATAATATTGAAGAAACCATAACGACATTTTTACAAAACGAGTATCAAAAGGAGTATAGCAAAAAAGTCGTTCTCTTAACAAAAAACTCATAAATTAAATTGTGCATAACCATAACACTTTTATTTAAAAAAAAAACGCAAATTTTAAAAACAATTTATCACGCATACAAAGTTTTTAAGTAATTCAAATAAAATTTGGTATTTCATTTTCTTTAAATGGGCAATTTATTCCGTTTTTATATCCAAAGCTAGGCAACATTGCCGTAAGCGAGAGAGAGATTTGACTGCTGAAAGCAGAAGATCACCAACAACAACTGCAATAGCGGGAAGAAGAAGGAACCAAACTCTGAGACTAAATAATCAAAAAAAAATCCTAAATCAAGCAACGAAAATGGTAATCTGGCCATACTGGTGCTAAAACGACGTAACTCATTGTCAAATTCGCTGAGAGCAAAGCAACTCATTATTCTTTCCATCATCACTTCAACCTGAGATTAAAAAAAAAAAAAATAAAAAAGTAATTGGCGCGTACACTTCTGTTAGGTGTTTGGCCGAGCTACTCCTCCTATTTGTGGTGTGCGTCTTGGTGTTGTTCCACAAATGGAGGGACCTACAGTTTCAAGCCGACTCCGAACGGCAGATATTTTTATGAGGAGCTTTTTCATGGCAGGAATACACTCGGAGGTTTGCCATTGCCTGCCGAGAGGCGACCGCTATTAGAAAAATGTTTTTGTAAATTTTGCTTTCACCGAGATTCGAACCAACGACTTCTCTGTGAATTCCGAATGGTAATCACGCACCAACCCATTCGGCTACGGCGGCCGCCTCAACCTGAGATTAGATTGCGAGATAAAGCACTTCCCAAATTCAATGGGGAAACATTGAGTATTCTCAAACAAAATAGCATTTTTACGGCAAGAATTTTATACGGTGGGGCAGTCCAAGTCAACGTTCTTGATTTCTAAGTGAAAAATTTCAAAAGGTTCACTTTAAAATTTTCGAATTTTGAGCATTTTGCAACACTCTTGTTTTCAGAAAATATAAAATGTGCAACTAGCTATCTCATATTTTTCCTACGGAGCATGTACAGTCTTACACAAGCACATACATATATGGTATACATTTAAACAATTTTATAATATTACAACAACACCTCTTGTGATTGCAGTGAGCCATAGACTGCAGGAATTGGGCCACTTCTTTTATTATTTTCAGAGGCCTTATCAGCACTCCATTCTAATTTTGAACTCTTTTGTTGTTTCTCAGAATCATAATATTTAAGTACAATAGTTGTTATTTACATATATGTATGTATGTATGTACATATTTGTGGTATGTATTTTGATGACTGATCTTTGTTGTGCTGCGGCCGCAAAGTAAAAGCCAAATGCAAATATGCAAACAAATTTGAACAAGCAAATAAAATTCAAAACAAACAAAGAAAAAAAATCATACTTTGCTTAATAATTCTATTGGTATTGTAAATGTGTAAGTTTGTAAGTTGATATGCTTATGCGTTTGAGAGTTTGGATGTTTGGGTGTTTGATAGTTTGCGACTCAATCACGACGAAGCGACTGGACGGATTTGCATGCAATTTTTCACACTGATAGCTTATGACTTGGACTAAAAAATAGGGGATTTATAAGAGAGTTGCCACCTGTTAGAAAAATTAAGTTGAAGTAAAAATCATGAAATGAATGAAAGATACTTTAAGGGGACAGATACCTGTAAACGGCCATATTTTCCCTGATATTCATTAAAATTATTTAAAATGAAGAAGTCAATATATATTTTTCAAACTTGGCATCCAGTTTATTTATATATCTATTAAAATACTAAACATTTTTTTTATTTTAATCATTTAAAATGGCGGATGTACACTCAATTCTTCCAGGAAGGTCGCAGCGGGGCTTCTTAATCGGCGGGCATTGTAGCATCGGCGTCAGTGACGTGAATACAAAAAACCAGAAATTTTTGTTTATTAATTTCATAATTTCTATATGAATTAAAAAAAAAATAGAAAAAAACAATTCGCGAAATAAAATGCTTGAAAAAAATGGATTTTGGGTCGAATTTTCTTACTATTTTTGCTTCGAAAGAATAATTTTTTCGAAAAATTTTCGTAAACTTGTAAATTCACATAGAAAGTAATGTCATAAAAAAGATGTGTGCAAAATTTCAGGGAGATCGGTTAATAATTTTTGTCGTGTACGCCAATTCGAAAAATATAGTTTGGAGAAAAACGCGTCTAAAGTTTGAATACATGAAAATTCCTCTCCCAGCGCTCGAACGCAAAGAATAGACGGTAATAGACGGTTGACGATCTATAATATAAGAAATGCTTGAATTTACGTTCTAAAAATTTTTTGACATATTCTTAAAGGATTATATTAACATTTAATGAAAAAAAAATTTTTTTTTTCGAAATTTTACAGGTATCTGTCCCCTTAAACAGTTTAAAAACTAAATTCCGTAAACAGCTAAAAAATAAATAATTAACTATAAATAACTAAAGTATAAAAATATTGTCAAGCAAAAATATATGAAAAATTTTTTAAGTGGAGTTGCCAGCATTTAAAAACTAAATTCAATAGAATATTTGATTATTTATTATTAATAATTATAGCATCAAAATATGGGGGCCAAATGAAACTTTATTTTAGAAAATATTTTTGGAAATAATTTCCATCTGTTTTAAAGGGTTTTGAATTCAATGTAATAAATAAATTGAGTAGAATAGTAATATTATATATGGGGTACAAGCTAAAGATATAAAAACAAATTTTTTAATAAATTTTTGATTGGAGCTGCAACCTGTTAAAAAACCGAAGGCGGTTTCAATTTCCCAAGTATTAGCAAGTGGTGAATAGAAGAAGCCACTGCATTAAATAAACATGGAAAAGAGGTACCAAAACTTACATTTGCTTGGAATCACTCAATGCGTGTAAGTAAGACTGCTTTCATACAAGGATACATTTTTTGCTTCAACCCGTAGCCTCGTGCTCGGACCACCCCGTCTGTGTCCTCGTTTTTCTCAACACTGTTGTTGACTAAAAACTAATAATTCCAAGATATGCGAATATGATAGGCAACTCCAAAAAAGAATTACCAAAGTTGAAGCAACAAAATTTGCTCTGTATGAACACGGTCTTATGAAACTTGGCAAATATCAGAAAAAAAGTGTTGGCAGCATTGAAATAGTAACTCACACCAGTTTCATGAGGTATAGTGGCGAATCGAAGTCGGCTTACATTCAGTAAAAGGAGCATACTGATGAATACTAATGTGGTCACTGAAACAACTAAGAAATTTCGTACCTTTGTCTTCACTGACGGCTTCGGCTCCAAGACGGTATAGGGAGTCGGAGCATGGGTTATCTCTTTCTATCTATCAGCCAATTCTGTTTCCTTAAAACTATATATATAATTGGCGCGTACATCCTTTTTGGGTGTTTGGCCGAGCTCCTCCTCCTATTTGTGGTGTGCGTCTTGATGTTATTCCACAAATGGAGGGACCTACAGTTTCAAGCAGACTCCGAACGGCAGATATTTTTATGAGGAGCTTTTTCATGGCAGAAATACACTCGGAGGTTTGCCATTGCCTGCCGAGGGGCGACCGCTATTAGAAAAATGTTTTTCTTAATTTTGGTATTTCACCGAGATTTGAACCAACGTTCTCTCTATGAATTCCGAATGGTAGTCACGCACCAACCCATGCGGCTATGGCGGCCGCCGTTTTCCTTAAAACTGCCGTGTGGTATTTCGGAAAGCCTTTGGCCCCAGGACAACAGACGGAGGGCTAAGAATTTCCTTTAGAATGTTATTCAATTTCCAAACTCTTAGCTGTGTTTACCGGTCATTGGACGATCGGTACACGCGCAGAAAAACTAGGTTTACTATTTAATGCCCATTTAAGAAGCTGTGGTGACCATTCAGAGAATGAGATTGTTGATCGGTTTCCCTTTAAATGTTCGGGCAGCTAGACAATTAATGTCACTTGGTGCTTCTTTTTTCGACAGTCACGGACAGTTCGCCATCTTAAATCCCATCAAGCTTCTTTTCTTTACATCAGCAGCTCTGGTTGGTTGTAAATATCTGCCTGTTGGAGGTCTCATAATGGTATCAGACTGACACTTTAGTACTACTTGGAGAATGCCAGACTGGAACTTCTAGGTGAAATAGACCTACCTACCCAACAACAATAACCATATAACAATTTTCCTTTCAAACGTTGCGCAAAAATTTATGAAAATTTGGTAGATTTTCTTCAAAATTTCAAAACTTTTAATCAGAATTTCCGCACAATTTTGAATATGCAGTTTTATAGTTCATTGAACTTTAGACAATAAAATACAAGTTTCAAGTGACTCAAAACTCGCGTTGATTTTTGACCATTTTTTCTGCTGACGGCATTACGCCTTTCCCTCCATATAACAAATGTTCGACATGTTTTTAGTCAAAACTGGTCAACAAGTAGTATATATAGCCGTTCTTGTGTCGCTAACTTTATATTTATGTTTTTTAAACACCGGACATCAAACAAAAAAAATATTTTATTACGCGAGCCCGTGGCGGTATTTCTTGAATTTAAGTATAGCAGGAAAATGAAAATTTGTCGAAAACAGCTAAAAAATCGAGAGCTGTGTCAAGTGAGGGTATTTTGGCGATAGACCCCCGAATTAGTATCACTAAATTAAACCCTTAACTTGCAGTCACCGATGATTGAGATATTTAGCATAATTTAATTCAGGAATTAAGGCAGCAACAGTAGCCGAATGGGTTAGAAGTGCATAGGTACGAAATCTGGGTACAAAACAACGAATGATAGAAACAGTTTTTTCTAATAGCGGTAGCCGTTCGGCAGGCAATGGCAAATCTCCGAGTGTATTTCTGCCATGAAAAATTTCTTAATAAAAAACCATCAGTCGTTTGGGGGTGGTATACAAATGTGGGTCACTCCATTTGTGGAAAAATATCAAGACGCATAAGAGGATGAGCTCGGCTAAACACGGAATGCGCAAGCAAATGGAATGCAGCACAAAATTCTTGAAATAATAAAAAATGTCTCATCTGTCCACATAAACATTCACAGGTTACTATAGACTTGTTACTCCATAAAAATTGTTCACCTATGCCCCAAGTGGGAAGGCCAAAAATGTTCTTTAGCGCTGGATTGAAATAAAAGCTTAATAAAAATACTTTTGCTTAATATTTTTAAGAATTATATTTTTTCTATTTTTTTATATATTTGTTTTATTTTACTTTTTTTTAATTTTTATTTTATTTTATTTTTTATACAAATTTTTTTTTTATTTATTGAGGCATAGCAACGCATGCCGGGTATTAGCTAGTGTAAGTGGATAATAAAACCAATTTAATATTGAAAAAAATACTTGCAAGCCTAGCCTACAATTCGTTATTTCTTATTCAATATAAAAATATGCATTCGGCGTGAAAGATTTGAATATTTTTATGTGCAAATTACATTAAAAATATATACAATCAAAAATTATAATTTTCAGTCTGTAAAAACACAGGCAGAGCTTTATTTCCATATGAAAGTGATTATAATAAAAAGGCGAAATGATTTTACCTGCTTTGTGCTACATAAGCGCGCGCTTTTGATGGCGCGTGGGTGGCCTCAGTCACCATATTTAAGAAATAAAAAAGTTCATTATTATATTCAACGCAAATATGGCGGCATAAATAATTTTAATTTAGTGTTGAAAATTTTATTTATTTCGTTTTTTACAAATTTGGTCAGAAAGCCATATTATGGACATTTATTTATAAGTGGAAATACCGCCACGAAGTGATATGCAGTGTGTTTTTATATACTTATATGTATGTATGTATACATTAAGGTGGAGCGTTTGCATGCGGATATTTTATTTATTGTGGTGTATCAATGGAATGTTGAAAGTAAGCGTCAAAGTGCCGAATGAAAGGCCCCAAACAAGCCAACACCCAAAAAATCGCGTTTGGAGAAGTCAAAAACCAAGTCGATGCTCATTTGTTTTTACGATGCCAAGGAAATTGTCCACAAGGAGTTCGTGCCAACAGGCCAAACTGTCAATTCAATTTTCTATCTTGACGTTTGGAAGCGTTTGCTGTCGAATTCGCCCTGAATACCGCGAAGGAGGAAGTTGGTGCTTTTAGCCTGATAATGCACCATCTCATCGATCCACTCTTGTGACTGATTTTTTGACTAAAAAATCGCATTTTCACCATCAATCACTCATCGTATTCGCCTTATATGGCTCCCTGTGATTTTCACTTATTCGGAAAATTGGATTTGGCCATGAAAGGAAAACGTTTTGCGCCCGTAGAGGCCATCCAAAAGGCTTGTACCGACATCCTGAAGGGCATTCCAGTCAATGACCTGAAACACTCTTTCGAAAAGCTTTTACATAGATCGCGTAAAACAGTGTATCGAGGTCAGAGGGGACTATTTTGAATAAATTAATTCGATTTTTAAGGGCACAAAGCTCCCATGGTTACTTAATTAGCTTAGTCTTGTTTATTTTGGGCTTCACCTTGTAAATTCGTCAGCCAACATCAGTTCCATTAAATCTCATTCCAGAAGACTTCTTTCCTCATACCAAATTTTCCTCACTGAAAGTCATTTGATGTCTTCAGATATCTCAATAACATTAAATAGCATTATAAATAACCTCAGAAGGCCATCAAAACGCTTTGGCATCAAAGTCAGCTTTAACAACAACTTAAAGTGAATACATGATTTTTTTTGTTTTTTTCATAGGCGTAGATGTAAGGGTACGTGGCCTCCTGAAACCAGACTGAGCTAGTTCATTTTCATCACCTCTAGCCGCGTGACTATCGTCAAGTGTTACTTCAGGACAGGGAAGGCGATTGCCGTCGCTACTGTGTCGCAGTCTTTCTAGATGCCTTATCTCTTTCATAATCTCGGTCAATAATCTAAACTTTTCCTTCGAGCTCCACATATGATGCACGAATTTTTCCGGTGAAGGAGGTTCTCCAAAAGTTGTAAGAAGTTTTTCTTTTGCAGAACGGAGCATGTGAAGATTAGGTGGTGAACGGCCTCTAAAACGGTTTAATCGCAGTAGTTGCAATAGGGATTGTGTCGTGGTTCATACTTATGCTTTGAAGCATCTATACCCACTCAAAAACTGAGTCAAGTAAAAGTTCACTCTCCATGTGGCCTCGTTAGCCAAAGTTTTAGGTTGGGAATGCATTTGTGCGTCTAACGCCGTTTTATGGAGTTATTCCATCTCGTTTGCTACTCTTCGAAGCAGATTTCTCGTAACTGCACACGAGTAGACCAGCTTATATACCTCGTGTTCTCATTATTTGGACAGCTTCCTTTGCTTATATGTCTAGCGGGTACATGTCAGACATTACTAAGGGTGCATCGTCGGCCAACATTTTAAATGCGTTACATATGCGTAGTCCCCACAACCGGTAGGTAGACCGTAGGTAGACCTCGAAGGTATGATGTATATATGCGTTTTGTACGCCCAAAATGTTGTACCATACAAAATTTGACTTTTCACGACATTAGCTAGGAGCTGACGGCGATTTTGTTTTGGTCCTCGTACGTTTAACATCAGCCTCGATAGCGCCGTTGTAGTGGGGGGTGCTTTTTCGTTTGCGTGGGGTTCTTTAAAATAGAGCCTTTCATGTATCATTATTCCCAAGTATTAGATTGCGGGAATGGTCTATATGTTGAAGTCTCCGATTCTAAAAGAGTTATCTATAAGGATAAGATTGCACGCTTCGGACTGCATTGATCGAAGTTTTAGCCGTTACCACAGCCGTAATTTCGTAGGCGAATCGAGCCCTGGGAAAAGCTACTTTCAACCTTCTTTCGTTCCTTTGATTTACTGTACCATAGAATTCGGACATCAAAGTAACTGCGCAATATTCTCCTCAGGCACGTGGAGACCCCAACCTGCTCTAGGGCGTCTAAGATTTTCACCCAGTTTACCGAGTTAAATGCATTTCTGGCGTCTAGGGTGATAATCAGGCTGTACTCTTTGGTCCCATATATTATATTGAATACAACTGTATGTATGAGTACATAATTTTGCAAAGTGAAAATGAAAAATTTGATTTCCATGTTTTTTTTTTTTCAATAACGAATGATAACAGGGGCACCTCTTAACATGCGAAAAGGCCAATAGTTTTTTGCACACTAACTGCAGGTCTGCCAAAAGTGGTTAAAAAAATCACTACACCCTAATGTACATACTTATGCCTACCATTTACAGAAAGATGTATGTAAAGGAATTTTTTCATTATGTTTTTTCTCATTTAAATGCTTTCAAGGAATTTTTTTTTATTATTTCTGTGTATGATAGATATTCCTTGCAATAATCAATAACTGGCATTGACCTCCATATTACTTTTTTATCAAATGAGATTATTCGACAAATATGATTAATTAAAATTGACAGCTTTTCCTGTTTTTGCTTGAAAGAGAGTTCACTCGACCATTAACAAAAAAAGTTATAATTTACTAAAAGAAAGAATTTCTTCAATGTACCATCTTGATAAAAAAGTTTCCGGAATATGTTCGGAAAATTCTCAAAAGCAGCGCACTTATGCCTGCATTTTGAACTCTATTTTCGGTCAAACCAGTCAGAGCCGTCTTCAAATGTTACATTACTTCCTAGCATCTGCTAAAATGCGCACGCCAAAGTGGGGGTTTGACTCGATTAAGCAGAAATAAATAAATAAAAAAATCACAGCGAGTCATTTCGTTCTTGGTCAAAAATTCACGTAGGTTAGTTTAGGTTAAAGCGGTTGTCCACACACTCAAGCTCATGGCCCATTGTTTAATTCTTTATCTCATTAAAGGATTATCTACCCAAGCTAGAGCAGCACAGTGACACAGAAGGTGCGGGATCGTCTCTTCCTCTTCGTCGCCTAGACAACTTCTGCAGAAGTCATGTGCTTGCACACCCATTCTCTGGGCATGCCTACTGATTAGACAGTGCTCCGTAATAACTGAAATTAGTGCGTTAAGACTGTGGTTATCGCTTATTAGTAGAAGTTCCCTGCGTTTAGCATTGAGAGTCGGTCACAGCTGTCGGGCGATTTTGCCAGTGGCTTCATTACGCTATCTTTCATTCGCTACTCTTACACTTTCTTCGAGGATACGTAGTTTACATGTGTGCAAGGGTATACCTATATCATGTACTTATGAGTCAATTTGGTACCGATTTTTGCTAGTTCATCGGCTCTGTAGTTACTCTCAATGTCGCGATGGCCAGGAACCCATGTTATCAGTAGAAGAAATGACTCAGCCATCTCGTTAGCAGATGCGTGGCATTTCATGCCTACCTTTGAGGTTGTCTGCTGTATTCTGAAGGAGATGCTCAGATGTTCCGAATATACACCACCGCCCACTCTGCACTTGAACTTTGAGACAAATTCACTTATAATGATGGAATTGTGCGACGGTGCGTTATCATTGTGCAGAATCCAGGAGCTGTTTTCCCACAATTCTTCCTTTTTTTGGCGAATTGATTCACTAAAACGTCTCATAACGCCCAATTAATAGTTTTTATTAACTGTCTGACCTTCTGGTAATCATTCATGGCCGACAATACAGTTGTAATCCATGAAAACCTTGAGCATCGCTTTGACTGAAAATGGCGTGATTTTTTTGATTTTGGCTTATTCGAAGCTATCCACTCACTCAGCTGATGTCTGGCTTGCGTGTCATATTCATAAGCCCACGCCTCGTCTCCGGTAGCAATTCGTTTGATGAATGTTAAGTCGGAGTCTTTGGTCATATCTTTAGACGATATGTCAATGCGGTCGCTTTTTTGCTTGAAATCCAAGTGCTTTGGCACTATCTTTGCAGCAACACGGCGCAAACTCAAATCATTAACTACAAAGTCCTGAACGGATCCTTAAGCAATGTTCAAGTACTCTGCCAGCTCTCCGTTATTGATCAACTTTTCGTTTACTTTGTGGATAACCAACAATTCGAGGTTGTGCAGGACTGTGTCTACCTTAGGACCAGCGTGGACAACAAAAATGACGTTAGCCTGGAGATCAAACGGAGAATAACTCTTGCTAACAGGTGTTAATTTGGGCTTAGTAGACAACTGAGCATTTCAGCTCTTTCTCGAAGTACAAAACTGACACTCTACTAAAGGCTTATTATTCCTGTTCTGCTATATGGTGGCCTCCCTCTTGGTGACGGGTATCGTGTGCGGTGGAACAGCGAGCTGCGGGAGCTATATAGGGCCATGGCCATAGTTAAGCGTGTGAAAATATAGCGACTACGCTGGCTTGGCCATGTCATCCGTATGCACGAAGACGCTCCAGCAAGGCGGATCTACGACACGGTACCACAAAAAGAAAGACGAAGAATAGGAAGATCATATATCCATTAAAAGGACCAAGTGCTGTAGGGTCCGTCAACTCTCGAGATTTCAAACAGCAGCGAGCGCAGAACAGAAACAGCCGGAGCTTTATTTTGGATTCGGCCCAAACCGACACACGGTTGCAGCGCCACATGAGCAGAGGAAGAAGAATGAAACTAGTAATTTTTACAAAAAAAGTTGCTTCTAAAAAAATTGAAATTTTGCAAACTCGACTCTAGGTCAGCCGCCTTTAAGAAGGAGAAAATTTTCTTTGCTTGAGAGTTCACAGAAAAAAATAAAAATAAATAATTGGTGCGTACACTCTTCCGCTCTATTTATTCCCGGTGTGCGTCTTGATGTTGTTCCAGAAATCGAGGGACCCCCAGTTTTAAGCCGACTCCAAACGGCAAATAATTTAATGAGGAACTTTTTCATAGCAGAATACACTCGGAGGTTTGTCATTGCCTGCCGAGGTGCGACCGCTATTTAAAAAAAAATGTTCTATCATTGTGGCGTTTTATGCACCGATATTCGAACTTGCGCACTTCCGGATGGTAGTCACGTCACCATCAAGCCACTCGGCTACGGCGATCGCTCTAGAGCTCTATAGAACATTGTAATACTGAAATCTAAGCTAAGCGTTGCACAAAAATAAGATTTGAAGTGGTCCATAAGACATTTCCGTGGCACAGAATGACCCAACAAACTGATGCATAAAACTATTTCTTTCGAAATCTCGAGTGGTAGTCACGCACCAATCCATTCGGCTACGGCCTAATGTAAAATTTTTATTCCGAGCTCAATGCAACTCTTTATATCCGGCTTAACTTCGTATGAAGAAGCGGAGCGCTAATTCTTATATTTTTTCTGTACTTGAAGAAATTTCACAACCCTGGCTTCCGTATCAATTTAGTATAAGAACTTGAGCTTTTACTCACGATTTTATATATTCATAAGTTTGGCAAAAATTCTTATAGAAAGTATAATTAATTATATTTTTATTCCTTCTTTTATTACAGAAACCATCCATCCGAATGTGACGAAAGCGCCGCTCTTCCCCAAGGATCTCTTCACAAAAGAGCAGCTGGAAAATGGTGCTGTTATCTTTCACATAATCGGCGTAATTTATATGTTTGTAGCGCTCGCCATTGTGTGCGATGAATTCTTCGTGCCTTCCCTGGATGTGATCATCGAGAAATTGGACATCACGGACGATGTAGCCGGCGCTACGTTCATGGCAGCCGGCGGCAGTGCGCCCGAACTCTTTACCAGTGTCATTGGCGTATTCATCTCGTTCGATGATGTGGGCATTGGTACAATTGTCGGCTCAGCTGTCTTCAACATACTCTTCGTGATCGGTATGTGTGCGCTGTTCTCCAAAACGATATTGTCGCTGACATGGTGGCCACTCTTTCGGGATTGCTCCTTCTACAGTCTCAGTTTGATGGTGCTCATTTACTTTTTTCGCGATAATTTCATCTTTTGGTGGGAAGCGCTCATACTTTTCAGCATCTACATAGCATATGTGGCCTTCATGAAGTGGAACGTCCAAGTGGAGAGATTCGTGAAGAGGCTCGTAACGAAAAATAAGGTGACTCGCGTCAGAAGTACAGATCAGCTTATGCCAGCAGTAAGTAGTTGGGAAGTTTTTTTGCAAAAAAAAAAAAAGAAAATTAACAGCAAAATTTGAGAAGAAGAAACATTTGAACAATGAACAAATTTTAATTCGTTTAACAAATTTGAGAAGACAACAGATGCAACAACACACAGTAACTTCGATATGAACACAGCATTTGGCCTATTCGCTTATGAATGAAAAGCTAAATGTTAATAGAGAAAAAAAAAGAAGTCAAACCTAACATTTAATCGAACAAACAGTACATAAACACTGCTTATTTTTTTTGACAGTAACTTAAATGTTTAACTTTTGTAGTGTTTAAAATTTTCAGTTGTGTATTTTATTTTCGATTTGTATTTCAAAACAAAAGCAATTTAGCTAAGCACAAATGCGCATGCCTTCCAAATGTGCTAGAAAAAAAATTTTTGCTTAAAAAAAAAAAATAATTTTATTAATTGAAATATTTTAGTGATTCTTAATTTTAATGAAATATATGTAATTTTCTTTTATTGGTGACAACCTAATCACAAATTATAGTTTTTTTTGTTTATTTTTTTCGCAACTAATAAATTTTATTTTTTTTCCAACCATTGGTAAATTTTTTTATTTTTTATTTCCACATATATATGTATGTATGTCATGGATTTACACCGCAATATATACTGCATGTGTGTTAGCACATATGTACTTATAAATCCACTTTTATTTCAAGTCATTATTGCAATTAGCACAAAACTGTAGAAGCTAAACTTGGCAGCATTTAAAACTTGTTTCTTAGAAAACTTTTCTTTCACGCACGCAATACACATAAGAAAAATTTGGTATGATTTCACTAAGCGCATTTTCTCTTAAATGACCAGTTGGAAAACGGGGGGTTTCAAGCAAAAAATTTCGTTTTTTGTATTTGGTATGGGAATAAGTTTCCGTTCTTTCTTCAATCAAATAAAAAATGATATTATGTGAGGTATGTGTCATTGGAAGCTACAACTTTACTCCATCTTTCAGGCAGCATACGGATGGCTCTGAAGCGAAATTCGAGTTCTTTTGACTTGTTCCATTCATTGAGTCAGTTTGCGATGCTCTCGTACGAAGTGAACCGCTCAGTTGGTAACGCGCAGGTGCAATGATTGTGCAAGATTTCCCAATTCAGTCCCTCTAAATATTATTGGACCGATTTAGCAGCGTGTGGCCTGGCGTTGTTATGCAGCAAAATCAGTTTATCATGTCTACCGTCCCATTCCGGCCGCTTTTCTTTGAGAGCTCGATTCAAACGCATTAGCTGCTGTCGGTAACGATCGCCAGTGATGCTTTCAGATGGTTCAAGGAGTTCATAATAGTTGATACACTTCTGATCCCACCAGATGCACAACATAACCTTTGAAGCATGCCTGCACCTGGCAGGCTCCAACTTTTTCGACGCTTAGGGTTAACATAATAGATCCATTTTTAACTGCCTGTTTCTTCTCTTTTCTGCCGTTCAAAAAGCATCTCACACGTCACCAAACGTCTCTCGATATCCCTCTCCTTCAATTGATGTGGCACCCAGTTACCTGTTCCCTGCTGTCTGGACTATTCCCATCGCGTGCAAACGTTTACCGACGGTTGACCTGTTAACATCCAACTCTTTAAACATATCATCAAGGGTTCGACATGTGACTTCATCCAATAATTGTTGTCGTTGAGTATCTTCGAATTTCACATTTTTCGGTGCCCCTTCGCGATCTTTATCACTCACGTCGAAATTGTCACTTTGGAAGCGTCGAAACCACTCTTTACAAGTTGTATTTGATGGAGTGTGATTACCGTAAATATTTATCAATATGCGACACGTTTCAGCTGCCCTTTTCTTTAAAAGGTGATTGACTTCCCGTAAATGCTGTTTTTTCGGGACGAACGTAAACATTTTTGGCGTCAAATAAAAAAAGACACCAAAGCGACACCTCTTTTACGGTGGCTGACACTTATTCCTACACCCAATAATTTTTATTAAATTTATATGAAGTACTACTGTGGGCAAAAAGTAAGGTGAATTTGGTTGTAAAATAATAAATCTTTATTTATCCTTGTAAATCAACTTCATCCCTTTCAAAATAATCCCCTCTCGATGAAATACACTTATGCCAACGATTTTTCCAATCCCCGAAACATGCCAAATAGTCCATTCCGGTATAGCCATCAGTGCCTTCTTCGATTCAGCTTTTATCTCCTCAATCGACTCGAAAAGCGTTCCTCGGAGTGGTCTCTTGAGTTTTGGTAATAGCCAGAAGTCACACGGAGCCATTTTTGAGCACTAACTCATTCACTTTGTTGACGTGTTGGTCATCTGTTGACGTCGATGGTCGTCCGAAGCGCTCCAAGTCATCAACACGTTCTCGACCCTCTTTGAAGTCTTTGTACCACTTATAAACATTTTTCTGCGACATGGTCGAATCACCAAATGCCTTCTGCAACATGCTAAACGTTTCCGCAGCCGAAATTTCATTCCGCAAACAAAATTTGATGGCACTTCTCTGCTCAATCAAATCAGACATTGTTAGAATCGAAAAATGAACCCTTGGTCGTTTGGTAAACACAAGCGTAAATATATTACTGATAATGACATTAACATGAAAGTTGGCCCAAATGTTATTAAGAGCACTGCCAACTCATGAAAAAAATAACTAGAGCGAAATTTTAATCCCGCGAAGTTTGACAAATAAATTCACCTTACTTTTTGCCCACAGTTCAATGAAATTTTTCAGCTTTTGCCACATTTTTTACATCCTACGTAATTTTTAGACTAAGAGTAATTTCTCACTCATCACACTACAGAAAATTTTTAAGTGTTGGGTCCCAAATTCAGCGCACTACCAGCTATCCTGAGATGCTTCGCCTTCTCACATTAGCTCGCGGGCAAAACGGATGTTCGGGAGCTACCCAGAGGATGCTTGAGCGAAGCTCTGAAGGTGTGCATAGCAATCAGGGACTTTCCCCAGGAAGTCCTCGAGGACTTCTATACACGTCCAAATAAGATCAATTATGTGATAATATTAATATTAATAATATCAATAATTTAGATAATAATTTTACGAGCCGAAAGTCATATCCTTAAACTGTTGATTTATGGTTTGTAAATTCGTAAAATTATCGATTCGCTAAAAAGTTATTTCAAAGATATTATTCATATTAAAATCTCATAAAAAATTTAATTCATTTGCTTCATCTTCTTCATGTCACAACACCTAATTGCCGCATTTCCGGCGCAAATTACTTCAATGACGAGTAAAAAAACTTAGCGAAATCGCCTATTCAAAAAAAAAAAAAACAGGACAAGAAATTTACAATATTTTTATACGAGTATTAACATCGGTATGCGTCTATGTGTGTGCATCTATGCACATCTAACAGTTCATAAAGTCAGATAATTGCTGTCAAAAATGTGGTGGCTGCATTTATTGCAAAATCGTGACTGGCATAAAGTGAAATTTAGGTGATTTTCAAACACAGGCACACACACACACACATATGCATGCATGCCATTGTAGCCATTACTCGTAAGCGAACGCTGAAAACGGGCTAAACGAGTGCCTAATGAGCAAAATGTGCCATGGAAGGACAGACAGATAGACAGAAATGGGGCGCATATGTAGTTGTAAGTGGCAACAAAAACACATAATTGCGCCATAAAATTTTCAAAAGTGTATAGAGCAATTAAAACTCATTTATTTTGCAGAAATTTATATGAAAAATAAGTAGCAAGTGTTATGCCGTTAGCAAGAAGAAGAAGAACGTGGCAAGGAAGAAATTGCAAGGAAACTTTACAAGAAGCGACACAAGCATGCATGTGCGTGTATTTGGAAAGAAAGTTTAAGTTTGAGCTTCACGTGTTGAGCTCCTCAAATTCTGCCTCTTAGTTAAAATAATTTTTTTTTTTCATTTGTTTCTTGACATGCAAGTCTCCTACCGAAGCGCAAAGTAATTGCATTTTCCAAAGTGCAGTTGCAGTAATTACTAGCTGTGGGACGCACAGCGCCTGAAAGTAGGCACATGCATTCCGCATAACAAATGCTCTGGACTAAGTGCTTAGCAACACATGCACACACATACACAGGTACACCTTCTTCACATGAATTGCTGTGTAAAAGTTTCGAGTTTTCAACATTTCGATATTCTCCACTTAATTTGAAATGATTGAGAAGTAGAAAAATGAGTAGCAGTAAGTTAATAAGAAAATGTACGCTTCTACGTATGCGACGATGATTTATTTCACTTAATTTTAAATGCCTTGTAGTTCCAATAATGCCTTGTTTCCAATTGAAGGTGAAGCAAAAGGGGGGAAAAATTTAAAATTTAAAAATATAAACGAGGATATAAGAAAATACATGATTTTCAAGATATTTTTAAGGGGTCCCAGTGGTCTAGGGCTTGAAAACTTAGGGTATTTTCTTGAATTTGTTTTTACAAAAAAAATAATGAAAAACGAAATATAAATTTTAAGGCCTTTTAGCTTCTCTTACACACAAAAATGAAATTTTTTTTGTTTTTTTAATTTTAATAATTTTAAATATGGTGACTGTGCCGTTTGGGATGTGAACACGGGTGGCTATAGTGTGACCGATTTGAAGGCGTGTAGATATCTTCAGGTTCTGAGAAGACATGTGTGTAGCATATATGGGCTTGATGCCAGTAGGATTGTACTTTTTGTAGTGGTGTTGGTAATTAATCCATTGGCTATTGTACGTTTCCTGAAGAGATTTTAGTATATTTTTCCGAATATCTGTTATAGTAAAAAGTGCACTGAAGTAAAGGGATTTCTGGGCGGCTTCTTTGGCTCTGATATCAGCGCACTCATTGCCTTGTATTCCTGCATAACCCGGAACCCACATCAACCTTATGGAATTTTTATTTAATAAGATATTATTTCGGGTTTTGGTGATTAAAGAAGATTCGTTAGAATGTTTCAATAGAGCGCCCATTACAGATTTACTCTCGCTGCAAATAATGAATTTGCCGCCTTTGTCGGAAGCATAAAATACTGTGAATACTGAGCAGTAGGAAGATAACGCACCAAGTGACACCAAGCTGGTTTGTGACTATCTGTTTTAGATCCATCTAGTTTGCCGTCGCCTGTCGAGATTCGATTTTTATTGGAAGAAATATTTGAGAATCATTTAGCGTTTTATATTTCCAGTTGATGTTGAACCAGGATCCTATATAATGGTGGTCTTTCTGCGGAAGTCCGCAGCTGATGACTATTTGTCTTAGTGGATGCGACACCCTTTAAACGAAAAGTACTCAGAACAATTTTCGGAGCAATCAAAGATCACGGCGAGTGGCGGATAAGATGGAACGACGAGCTAGATCAGCTGATAAAGGGCGAAAATGTTATACGTTTCATCAAAGCGCAGCGGTTAAGACGGCTGGGTCACATTACAAGAATGGACGGTACGACGGGGCAGAAGGAAATTTTAGAAGTCAGAGCGTTCAACACAAGACATCAATAAACTTAGGATAACGAACTGGAAAAAAGTCGCAAGCGTTCGAGACATATGGAGGTCCCACGTGCAGCAGGCCAAGGCTCACAAAGAGCTGTAGAGCCATAGGAAGGATGCGACACATGCTGAGTAGCACTTCGTTTCGTAGAAGAATGAGTAAAATGTTGCTTTCAGCTGGCACAAAAACAAAAACAACCCCCAATTTGGGTCGAACGAAAAATCTCACTTTGACCCATTTAGAGTGCTCCAATCGAGTCCAAATGTGTGACCGACCCCCACTAACTTTGGACGGCCGATCCACCCATGCCAGTGGCACACCCCCTGGAACTCCCCTGGGGGGTTCCCCATACAATAATTTCAAAATATCACCATTTTTGGCCTTTATATGAGAAAATAAACTAAAAAGCTCGACCCAAATTGGGGGACATCAGGATTCGGCAAAGTTTCTTATTTTGATCCCTAGAATATGATTTTCACAGAGCAATGGGCAATTTTTTTGCCTCCCCACAAATCTACCCGGCCTAATTTACATATATCTCAAATAATAAAAAACATTTTTATTTGAAAAATTCCGGTTTCATGGATGTATACCCAAAACACAAAAGAATACCAAACATGACACAAGTAAAACCTACTCCGCGCTCTGCCAGCGAAAATTATAATTTGCATTTACAACTGAAAAAACCATAAATATAATAAAACTTTGCCTCTACTCGTACACTGGATAAGCAGAGCTGAGAAGACGTTGTTTCGCATACGTTATAATCGGTTGTAATTTATGTTAACGCATTTGTAACTGCACACATACGAGTATATGCATTTAGAACTTCATTCACCAATATTTACACGCACATGAGAGCCTACTTGAACGACCGTAATTATACTAAATATACATTTGCGCGCAAAGAACTGCAAAACCCACATTTCTTCACGCACATTTCTTCATCAACTTGCTTAGTCAAAGCGTGTGAGAGAATTCACCTTCCATTTGTCTGTACACAAGCAAGCATTTCCACATGAATGACTACGTGCGAATATGAATCGGATGATATTTGCATAGCAAATAATTCATGCAGCAAACCAACGCCTGAGAGTATGCTAAGAAATTTCTTCAACAATAAAACATTTTAGTGCAAGTGGAAGACATCAGGCAACAACTTTCTAAGTTATACCCGCCTACAGTAAACGAGCGAGAGGGAGAGCGAGAGAGAGGAGTGCTATGAATAAAACTATATAAATGACAATAGGTAGGAGAAGGTAGAGTAGCGCGGTAGCGGGTTAACTGTGAATTAATTGAAATGGAAATACAGTTTGTCATCGTGTAAAAAGCTCATTAATTGAGTGAATGAGCACACGAAGTGATTGCTTATAAAACTTAGTGCACAACCCGTCTAATTATAAAAGCGGTGCAGTAGAGAGCAGCTGTCGCCTAAGAAAGTTTTCAGTTTTGTAAGTTAAATGGTTAAACGAGGAAACGTAAAAGGTATTTTTGCACATATGTAGGCAATAAAAGAGGAGGAAAAAAAACAACAAAAAGATATAACTAAGTATTAAATATACAAGTCCACTAGGTACTAACTTGCAGTAGAATCCTGAAATGGTGCAGATATCACCAATTGTGGACCACTTTGCCAAATATTAAGTATTTGTAAAAAATTCAACAATTTAATAAAATATTAACTGAAGAAAAAGTATTAGTAGAAATATACAAGTACCGAGTACGATTGACACTTTCTAGCTGAATACTTTGTAAATCCTATGAGTTACTTTTAAGGGGACAGATACCTGTAAACGGCCATATTTTCCCTGATTTTCATTAAAATTATTGAAAATGAAGAAGTCAATATATTTTTTTCAAAATTGGCATACAATTTATTTATACATTAAAATAATATAAAATCTTTTTTTTTATTTTAATAGTTTAAAATGGCGGATGTACATTCAATTCTGCCAGGAAGGTCGCAGCGAGTCTTCTCAATCGGCGGGCATTGTAGCATCGGCGTCAATGACCTGAATACAAAAAACCAATTTTTTTTGTTTTTTAATGTCATAATTTCTATATGAATTAAAAACAAATGAAAACAATTCGCGGAATAAGCACCATTTTGACACCAGTGATTTTTCCTGCCCGGTAATTGCGCTCCATTCATCCCTTCGTTTGTGTTAGCAGCTAACTGGCAAAACTCTGCCTGACTGCCGCACAAATGCCAAGCCAAGCCACCATTTGCCCACTATTTGTGTATATTCTTACACTTCCTGCCTTAGTATCTGTCTGACGCGCTACTTCCGCTTCCGCCTTTCGCTTTGCTATTTAATTTTCATTGACGCTAATGATGACAGAGTTCGTGATATATTCGTTGTGAAGATTTATTGTTTTTGAATACTTATTTGTAAATACTTGACATTCGTAGGGAAGGAAGAAAAATACCAGCTGTAATGTTATAGGTTTTGTAATTTTGTTGCTTGTTTTTTTGTTGTTGTTTTTGGAATTCAACTTGTATGAATATATTCTTACTGCCACACTTCATTTACACAAGCATAGTTATGTCGGTAAAGAGGAAGAGAAATTACAAATATAAATTTTGTTTGCAAAAAATTGTTCAAAGGAGACCCTGAAAAAGTTCTTAGACATTCATAGAAATGGGTTTCTTCTTATTTTATAATTTGCTTAGCATTTTTTATCCGACCCAGCTGAAACTATTTTACCACTACAAAGCGCAAGAACGTTCAGCTATAGTGACTAATATCTGACCAGATGAAAGTTCGATTCAAAAGCTTTCTACTATTTCCACTTATATTTTCCATTAAAAGAAGGAGCGGCTAAACTGTAGTAGTAAAAATTGAATTGTCTCTCATTCAAAAATATATTTGCCCATTTGTATGGCCCTCCATGAGTAGCAGAAACTACCTGCTGTACTATTAAAATACCGACTATCACACGTGAAATTAGGTTAGGTTAGTTTTTTGTGGCAGTAGGTTTAGAATAGCCAACTCACTTAGGCCATGTAGGTCCATTGTGGTATTACCCTTTAGACGCTCTTATGAAACGTAAGATGGGGCTTATCGCAACACCAGATAGTTCCGTAAGAGAGTCAGAAAGGTATTTTCCCAACAACCTTGGTCTACCTCTAGCTAATGCTGGACAATTACAGAGGAAGTGTTTTACTGTTTCTTTATCTTCCTCGTCTCTACAACTTCTGCAGCATTCATGAGAAAATACTCCTAGTCTAGAAGAGTGCCTACCTAATAGCTAATTACCGGTGACACAAGCCAGGACCTTCTAAATCTTCTCTCTTGTGAGTTTGGGCGATTTTCCTGACCTTTTTTTATCCATTTGCGGACAAATTAGCGGCCATTGCCATCTCTCCATGGCCTGTTGGTCTCCTTGATAATATTATTTGAAGTTGCCATAGGAATTCCAATATTGCCCAAATACTGTTCAGAGCTGCCAGGCATTGCTGAGCAAACTTTGATCTTAGTATAACTGTCATCATTGATTTGATGTCCGCCTGGCAATTCGAAAAGATACTTATCGTAGTTTTTGTTACGGCGCGTGTGTTAAGGTACACTGTTACCTGCTTTATGGCTAAGACTTATGTCTGGTAGAGGACACAGTAGTCCGGAAGTTGGACAGATAGTTCTAGACCAAATTCTTCAGAAAAACTTTCATAGCCTACTTTATTTTCTAGCTTGGACCCATCCATGTAGAAATTGAACTCCAATCTTCTCCATGGTCGAATTCCAATCTTCTCCATTTTACTGTGACAAAACTAATAGCTGCGGCGGAGAGTTTATTAAATTTATTTATATTATTAAGTGTGCACATTTCATTACTTTACTTAAAAAAATCGAATGCAGTGAAAGCGAAGGTAAAGAAGAAGAAAGCCGCAAGTTGGTGGGTCGAAGACGTCAAGGAAAACTTCGCGTACGAATAAGCCCCATCTGGACCTTTTTTGTTAGTTCATTTGAAAACGCACAATGCCAAATTTCGCGGTTCTCTTCTACTAACTACAGCATATATATTTTTGCTTTGTTTTTAGTCTAAAATTGAACACAAAATAGTTTAATAAATACTTGTATGAGACCCACTATTCAAAACACTTTAAATTCACAATTTTAATGAGCAAAATTTGCAAAACTGCTGACGATTCAAAATTAAAGCTCTTGACGGGCATCAATTTTTTTCAACGACAATTTTTCAACGCGAGACCCAAAATTTTGTCACTATTTTAATGAAATTCGTCACGGAACTGAAGTTGTAGTGAGAATTATTTTTATGAAAGACAGCACATACCAAATTCTCGAAAAATGCTTGTTCGGGAAGTGCCTATTGTGACAAAATTGTGTTTGTCACTTCTTGGTAATAAATCACCCTTTATATAAGTTTTGAAGACATAATGCGTACAGTTTATTTACACATTAAAATAATATAAATTTTATTTTTTTTATTTTAATAATTTAAAATGGCGGATGTACATTCAATTCTTCCAGGAAGGTCGCAGCGGGGCTTTTTAATCGGCGGGCATTGTAGCATCGGCGTCAATGATCTGAATACAAAAAAAACAGAAATTTTTTTGTTTATTAATGTCATAATTTCTATATGAATTAAAATCAAATGAAAAAAATAATTCGCGGAATAAAATGCTTAAAAAAAAAATGAGTTATGAGACGTATTTTCCTACTATTTTTGCTTCGACAAATTTTTTTTCGAAAATTTTTCGTAAACTTGTAAATTCACATAGAAAGTAATGTCATAAAAAAGATGTGTGCAAAATTTCAGGAAGATCGGTCAATAATTTCTCGAGTGGTCGAGTACGCCAATTCGAAAAATTTAGTTTTGAGAAAAAACGCGTCTAAAGTTTGAATACATGAAAATTCCTGTCCCAGCGCTCGAACGCAAAGAATAGAGTCGTCACGGTTGACGATGTATAATATAAGAAATACTTAAATTTACGTTCTAAAATTTTTTGACAAATTCTTAAAAGATTATATTAACATTTTATGAAAAAAAAAATTCGAAATTTTACGAAATTTTACGTATTAAGTGTTTTCCCCCATCTTTTTCTTGCATCGTCGTGAATACTCTAATGGTCTATCTCGCCATCTCTTCTATGATTGCCTGCCAGAGTAATTTGCCTTTAAATGTTATACCCAGAAAATTTACTTCCTTTTGCATTCTTACGCCAATTCCACCCCTAAGCAAATTAGCTTAAAATGCTTGAGTTTGTATTTCCTTTTGAATGATACGATGGTCGTTCTTGCTTGATTTGTGTTCAGTCGCACCTTTTCACATCACCTTCTAATTAGTTTTAAAACTAATTGAATTCTATTACTTAGAGTCTCTTCGAATTTCCGTCTACATACTCGTATTATGACTGTGTCGTAGCATAGCGACAACTCTGTTGCTGTCTAATTCCATCCAGCACTAAGCTTACTAAGCTTCACATTAGTCGTGGTAATACACCCATCTAGGTACCCTGTGGGTATATTTACTGTTACGCCACCCGAGCCTCTTAGTATATCTACATTCATCGTACTTATCGTATTGCCCATTCATTCAGCGCGAGTATTACTAATGCCTATCCTAACTAGAGCTCTACCTATGACTTCATGTGAGGTACTATCAAAGGCATCTTCTATCTAAGAAGACACATATTGCAGTTTCCATATTTTCTACCCTGTCTGCAAGTACGTTGATTAGTTAATTTATGCAGACTCTGTTGATCGCCCAGGCTTGTATGCGTGGTGGCATCAATGCAGTGGCGCATCTGCTGGGATTATGGAACTGCTGTAGTTGTCTACAATATTTTCAATGCTCTCTTTCGTTTTTAATATAAATGAGGTAAGACGTTTGGTTTTAAAATAAATAAATAATTGGCGCGTACACTTCTGTTAGGTGTTTGGCCGAGCTCCTCCTCCTATTTGTGGTGTGCGTCTTGATATTGTTCCACAAATGGAGGGACCTACAGTTTCAAGCCGACTCCGAACGGCAGATATTTTTATGAGGAGCTTTTTCATGGCAGAAATACACTCGGAGGTTTGCCATTGCCTGCCGAGGGGCGACCGCTATTAGAAAAATGTTTTTTTTTTATTAATTTTTGCTTTCACCGAGACTCGAACCAACGACCTCTCTGTGAATTCCGAATGGTAATCACGCACCAACCCATTCGGCTACGGCGGCCGCCTAGTCACCGTTTGGTTTTAGTCCACGGATTTCTCAAAGGCACTTTTCAAATGTTGTAGGCTGCTGGTCTCTTCTTCATTCCATATCATCAACTTTGTTTTGACAACCGCAACTGGAATCAATGAAAATTGCTAATTTTTTAGCTTCAAGTAGCGAATTTTAAAGTTAAGCCACCCCATTTTGGTTAAGAGATTTTTGTGAGTTTCACTTGCCTCGTGATCCATACTATTTCTGCCTTAGAAGCAACTTATTTATTTATTAAGACTTAGGATTCAAAGAACTTTTTTTTCTAATAGTATCACACTGTTTAATGATTTATGATAACTGACCGCTCTACATTTAGCAATTGAGAATATTAATTTAAATAAAAATTATTATAGAAAGATGAAAAAAAATTGTTTGGAGTTATCTACACCTGTTTTGTTTTTAAACTCTATGCTCCAGACAGGAACTGAAGGTTCCTATATACTTAGTACTGCCTGAAGTTTTGTTACAAGTTAATTCCGTTATAGATATAAAATTATAGCACTTTTTTTTTAAAGAAGTTAGTTTTATTCAATTATGTAAATATCACAAACAAAAATTTTAAATTTTCATTCGAAATCGTCACCATTTGCACGCACGATTTCAATGGATAATGACGTCGCTGCTCGAACCAAAGATTGTTTGAGACTCTCCAAATTTCTGTGAGGTCTTCAATAGGACATGTTCGCAAATTCTGACCAAATGCAAAAAGTAGTCCAATCGTTCAGATCTGGATTTCCAGACGACCAATCTTCTGCGGCTATGAACCCAGGAATATGGTTTTTAAGCCACTGTTGGGTGGTTTTTGCCTTATGGGCAGGAGCGGAATCTTACTGGAAGTTCCAACGCTCTTCATTGAAGAGAGTACTGCTCAACTGCTTCACCACGCCTTCTAAGACATCCTTCTGGTACACTTTTGCTCCGGAATTATTTATTTATATTAACCCCGATTTTCGCAGAAATGAAGAGATTTAACGCCTTTGGGTATGTTCAACAATGCATTATAATGCGCAACATACCATTTCAGAGTGAGCAGTGCGTTCAAAAATGCAAATGTGGCAGTACTGCAAATGCAACGCGTTCTTAAACGTCATTTTTGTTTCAAAAGTCGTGCATTATTTGCAGCAAAAATTTTCACACTGCCAATAAATACGCTAGTACAATGTCTGATGAAAAGTGGGTATTTAATTATTTATTTTAGCTTTTAATACAAAAATTGATGAAAAATACGATATTTAAATTTTATGTTATTATACTTTTCTTGGTTTTAGTGATTACTTTAGTACATCGGAGATAAAATTACAGCTCAGAGTCCGACTGAGCATGGAGAACGAGTTCACGTCGGGAAGGAGGAAAAAGAGCGTGGGCTAAGGTCGTAGATGAAGTAAAAAATGTTAATAAAGATTTAAAAATATATAGAAACATCGCCAGCGAAAATTTTCTAATTTACTCATCACATATAAGCGAATAAAGAAAAGAAACAATACATCCGGTAGAGAATCAACATCATGGCTTCACTACGAAGACTTTGATGAGGCACTCAATCAATGTGCCCACTCAAAATTTACAAAGCTTAGTTGAGCTGCCGATGTCGATATTAACGGAACCTAATGATGTTGAGCCATCAAATTCTCCACAAACTTCAAGTCGTACAACCGCACAGTCTCGAAAAACTTATTTTTGGGTATTTTCCGTTTTGATATTAAACTTTTGACAAGATATGTCCTTCTTTTAAGCTTTACACGGTTTTTTTTTCTTAAATTTAATAAAAGACTATCGGTTTTTTCCTCACATACATCGTCCATGGCCAAACTTAGTAACAATTCCATTTTACTGCACAGCGCGTTCATAAATGCAACAAATCTATTTGCAATTTTTCAACAAATCTATCAGTTGCATGAATTGTCACATTGACAGTGCTGCCAGCGCTGCAAGTACTGCGCATTATAATGCGTTTCTGAACATAGCCTTTACAAGACACTCCCCACCAAACCATTACGGCGGCTGGATGGTGGCTACGCTGAATCCTTGAAACAACATTTTGTGCGCCCTTTTTAACATAGATTTTGTTGTTTTGCTTATTAAAAACTTCTTCAACAGTGAAAAATGTCTCATCTGTGAAAAGGTTTTTTCATGGCTGTTGACCGCGTGCCACCGAAGAAGCTGCTTGCATCTGCCGAGTCTAATTTTCTTCAAGTGCGTTATCGAAAGATGATCAGTTGAGCGACGGAAGGCTTTCATGTGGAGATCATCTCTAATTAGTCTTGAAATCGATCTGGTCGATACATTCATTTCGCTGGCCATGATTTTCTGCTTTCTTAGGCGATTTCTGTGAATTCTTTCTCGAACGGCTTTTTAGGCTGCACTGGTTCGAACCACGCAACGACAACGACTTCTTTTTCTATTTGGGTAAATCGATTGATCGTGCGGTAAACAAACATTCTCGAAATATTACGTTTCTTCAGCAATTCGTAAATCTCACTTGCACTTTTGCCAAACTTTGTAATGCAACCACTGCAATGCGATTTTCCATTGTGAACAAGCGAAATTTGCCACGAAGTTGAGTATAATTTATTAGTAGAGAATGCATACGAAGACAAGCAAAAATAGCGGAATTTATGGCAAGACTAGGTGTATCTACCTATTTTCCTCCCCTAAGAATAGTGTACGAAAATTACTCATTAGAAACTTTTGTGTACATGCAATGACATTCGCATACGCTCGATATCACAAGGGGTTGGAAATCAAAAGTTTACAGAGTAAATTTTTGAAATAACAAACTTTGCAAAAAAAAAAACGAAATATTTATCAACAGAAAGTAAGTCGAGATGGAGTTCATTTATATAAATACATGTACAAGTACTACATACCATAGGTATATCCATATGTATGTTAATTAATATGAAAATTTTCCCAATTCAATAAAACTGGCTTTCACCAGTTTAGCTCTTATTGTCATGCTACTCTTATCAAATGTGCAATTGTGGTTTTCGTAATTGTGTTTCAATGCCACAGCTCTTTTAACTAAAGCCGTCAAATGCCATACTCGGTTTGTGTATTTGGGCGAATATTTATGCAGATTACATTTTTGGTTTCAGTGTCAAATTGAGTGTCATTTAATGTTGCCGACGAGATGGAAACAGGGAATTATACAACCTTTATTAAAATTGGTATTAAAATTCACGAGCTTACAGGGAAAGTCATTAAAAACGCGATCGATTTGAAATACTTTATAAAGTTCACGTATCACTTTATGTAATTTTTGAAAATCACTTCAATGTTTTAGGTACTATTTTATGACTAGTACCGCCAATTTTTGTATTCAGCCATCTATTAATTAGTAATGGAAAAATTGTATTTTCAACCGACTTTTTTCTATTCGTCTGCAGTTTTTTTGTTTGCATAAATTTAGTGGTCACAGAGGTGAGGAGATGTACAAGAAATCATAAATATGTACAAAAACATGTCTTTCTATGCTTCGTAGACTACGAAAAAGCATTTGACACTGTGCAATATGCCAAATTGTTCAATATTTTAAGATATCTGAATATCGATAAAAACGAATATCTTGGGTGAAACGATGCGTGAGAGTTCGGATTGAGATGATTCGTCTTCTGTGGTTGGTTTTCCTGAATTTTCCGAAAACTTCTGGCAAACAAGTGGTTATATACCACCTCGAATTGACTTTCTTAAGTTTTCTAGTAGCACAGTTGCGGCATAATTGAATGGAATTTTGTTGGAATTAAACTCGTCTTGGAGCACCCAATATTGTGAGGGTAAAAGCAGAACTAATCAAGCAGAAAAAGCGGAAACCGTGCAAACTGGCTACCGCGATAATGCTACTGAGATTTTGCTTGTTACTGTATTAACGCGATATTAGTTTGTTAACGTCTATTGTTTATTTGGTTTTTGTAAAATGTGAATTCGAAAAAATTTCAAAATAACAATAAAAGTATAAAAGGCATTCAAAAACAAAATTTTATGATGTATTAAGGTGGGGAATAAGTTCGTAGCGTTTCTACCGAATACTTTTATATATATAATTGGCGCATACACCCTTTTTGGGTATTTGGCCGAGCTCCTCCTCGTATTTGTGGTGTGCGCCTTGATGTTGTTCCACAAATGGAGGGACCTGAAGTTTCCAGCCGACTCCGAACGCCAGATATTTTTATGAGGAGCTTTTTTCATGGCAGAAATACACTCGGAGGTTTGCCATTGCCTGCCGAGGGGCGACCGCTATTAGAAAAATATTTTTCTTAATTTTGGTGTTTTCACCGAGATTCGAACCGACGTTCTCTCTCTGAATTCCGAATGGTAGTCGCGCACCACCCCATTCGGCTACAGCGGCCGCCCACCGAAGACTTTTGTTTAAACAAAAACAATAATCATATCAATAAGTTACTCAATTATATATTCGCCGTAGCTGTTTACAACCTCTTGCCAGCTCGCGACCAATCTGTTGATGCTGTTCCGCCAAAAACCGCCTGGTCTGGTGTCAAAGAAGTTGTTGAGCCAGTTTTTAAGGATCTCTTTGCTATCGAAGGTAATGCCCTTTATATGGTTTGACAGGGAGCGAAAAAGATGGTAATCGGTCGGTGCAAGGTCTGGAGAATGCGGCGGACGCTGAAGGACCTCCCATTCGTGCTCTTGGAGTGCGGCTTTCACGACTTGTGCAACAGGCGGCCTGACGTTGTTGTGTTTTTGTTTGGCCAGTGTGAGCTTGGTTTGACCACGTCTTTTTCAGACGAATAGCCTTAATCACGTGGTGTAGCTGGGCAATTTTAAGTTCCTTCCCAGTGCACTTTCCCTTCCAGTCCCACCAACCGCATCTCACGATCTTCTTTGGATGAAGATCCGTCATGATTCTAGGTTTTGGAGTATCTTCTAGAGCCGCTCACTCCTTTCTTTGTTTCATATTGATGTATAGGCACCATTTCTCATCTCCCGTGACGATTCGGGTTTATGACCGCGCAGCATCTCGCCTGTCATCGAGCAACATGAGAAGCAATTTTAAAGCGACTTTCTGTGTTTTTTTCTGTCGTTGAGCTCGTGAGGCACCCAGGCTCCCAATTTTTCAGTAAATCCCATTGAATGAAGATGATTGAGAATGGTTTTATGATCGGAGTTAATGTTTTTTTAGCAATTCACGACTGGTTAGGCGACCGTTCTCCTTCAAAAGGGATTTGAGACGTTCTTCATCGAATTCAGAAGGTCAAAGTCGCTATTTTTTAACTTTGCAAACCTTTGCTGTAGAGTCGCCTATGACACCTCCTCCATACATGTCATAAATGTCCCGGGCTACTTCGACAGCTTTTTGACCTCGATCAAAAGGAAAGAACAGCAGGTGTCGTAAATGTGCCAACTGTGGATTAGCAGTTTCCCACAGGGACCACAGCCAATAATCAGAATCAGTCCTGCAGGAATCCTGAATTGGATCAGCGATTATATATGCAATCTACATAAAGAGCGATGGTGTGGTCGAGAACTCTGTAGAACTGCGAAGAGTTTTGTGACAAGCCCGAGTAGAAAACTCTCGGACTTTCTTCCAAAACTTGGAAGAAAAGGCATTCTGTTGATGGTTACATACCACAATTTATGGCGTCAGCATATGACCACTTTGGAATTATTCAGGACCCTATTTGCCTATCTTGCTTAGAGAAGGCGAATAGCACAGAGCATTTGCTTTGTGAGTGTGCTGCCTTTGCTAGGGCAAGGCTGCGAATTTATGGTACCGGTGTCATGAGATTGAGTTCTCTCAAACAATATTTTTTTTTTATTATTCATTTCAGTGTCTCTATTCTATCCTATCTCTTTCTTTCTGTTACTTCGCTCGTTTCATCCTTAACTACCTGATCTACCCTTTTACTTTCCAGAGCTTCAAATATTATGGACTCTTTGGCCTAAGTGTTTTAGGAGCTACCAAAGCTCTCAGTACTTCAATTTCAGACCGAAAATATTAACACTGTCGTAAATTATTAGCGCGCCTCAATTTTCTCTACGTTATGCCATTTAGTACTCGTAGATTACGCAAAATTCTAAGCATCTTCAGTGGCAGCAACTCTAAACCTACCTTACCTCCAATCTTCAATCTTACCTAACCTCTGAGGGAACAGATGGAACCAATCTGATCTAGTCATGCTTCTAAATTCACTATAAGCGCTCCAGTTGAGCACAGCCAAATTTCCACGCAGGAATTACTTTTCGCAGCAGCTTCTAGCGTGTGGATATCTGTACTCATATGTATGGCTATGTATGTGTGAATAATATAAATATGTATAAGCACTTTTTTGTGTATAAAATGCCAGCGCAGAAATAAGCATTCCAGCATCCGTACGTGTTGTAGTGGTAGTGCGTGTCGTTATCTTAAAATAGCTGCCAGCGGGTGAATACAACTTTTCTTATCGCCGAGTTCTTGTAAAGGCGAAAAGTATTTGTCTGCCAATAGGTTTTGCATGTACATAGTCTCTACGTGTGTATGTGTGAGTATACAAATTTCCTTTGTGCATTCACAATAAAAATACATGAGCTTTTATGTATGCCACTATGACGCGCTGATTCTATAAATATTTATATATCAATTTTATTGGTTACACACGCTGAATAAAATGTTTCTCTCGAGTAGACACATACGCCTTTTGTGGTTTTGTTTTTGTTTTTCTTTTCGAGGAACAACATCAGTTTTCTTGCTAGTTATGTAATATGCCGGTTATATGATGGAGTCTTTAGCTTATCTCTGTCGCTTTTAGGGCATCCTGCGTTGATGACCTTCGTGAGTTGCCACCACATTTCACTATGCTGCGAAATATCGTTTCCTGTCCATGTCGTGCACTTTAACGATGGCGAAACGTATAGCTTAACATAGTTCTAGGCATTGCGCTTTAAGTGAGATGTGAGATGGAGAGAGGTTCATATGATAACATTGATAAGCGATATCACGCAGCCGCTTGTATTTCAACTTACTCTCTGCACGAATTTTTACTAATATGGAAATTCAGAGCGTAGTGCGGTAAAAGCTTTTACCCATTTATTATATCATACCGGCGCGTAGCAGTAGGCGTGTGCTAAAAATACGAAGTCGAATAAAGATGCCGAACTTGTGTCTTTTGATGTGTAATTCGCTAGCACGTGGCGCATATGTAACTTGGAGCAGCGGTAGAAGGCCAGTTTTGTGGTGTAGGTTAATCCAATATTGGAAATAATGACAATTGAAATATCTACTTTCATGAGCTTCTTTCTGCCCAACAAGCATTCGGAAGCTGATTGAAAGATCAATTTTCTAGGCGATAAGCGCATAACTCTTCTAGTGGAATATTTGACGAACATTGCCTGAAGCCTATCAAAAGGCAATGGTTCTTTCTATATATAATATATTTACTTGTTTGGAATAGATAGCGGAGTTGACAAAAGTTTTTTTCTCAAAATTTGTTTTGATACGAGTGTGGCAATTGAAAGCAGTGCACAAAAGAAAAAGTGTATACATGTAAAGGGTAATTAATTAAGAGGTATCGGATTTTAAATTGAAATAAAACAACAAAAATTCAAAAAGATTCGGGAATTTTTATTATTATTTTTTTTTTGTTTTGTGTAGAATCATTCATTTACTTATTTAAGATAACCCACTTCAAATGCTGGCCGTAACTAGAGATCAATTTTGAATGGTTCGCTTCGGTCGGTATCTCGTGAATAACTTTAGTAATGTTGGCTGCAAATGCCTCCATCGAAACTGCTTTATCCTCAAAGCATTTAGACTTTGCATATCCCCACAAATAAAGGTTCAAAGGCGTGATCAACTGTGTCACTGATCTACTGGTCCGAGACGAGCGATAAATTACTCACCGAAACGACGTCGTAGTAAATCCATTGTTTTACGGGCTGTATAATAAGCGAAATCAAGCAGTCTGGAATTAATAATAAATTATAGCCTCGAAGTGCGCAAGCAATGGGCTTACTAACTCCCAAATTTAATCTTAAAGTTTTCCCATAAAAAGGGTAAAAATAGCAACGACTCCTTTGTGGAACATTATAGTGTATCCGCTCAAGTTGAAGTGAGCAGTTGACGATGCCATTACCAACACTGAAAATAAACGAAAATGCAAAGTCTCTCCTTCACTTTTCTAGATATTCTAAATTAATTGGCCTTAGACGAGAATTATGGGATGAAACAGGAGACTCAAAACGAAGGAAACGTAATGCCTTCTTAAAAAATATTTCTCGAGCGGCTCAGTTCTAGTTAACGAAACGATATCATGGAAATAGGGTACCGACTCTAAGTGCGAACGAACAAGAGCCGTAAACAGCAGTTTACTCGTATAGGTATGTGGATCAGAAATTTTGGATGTACTTCTACTAATGAAGCCCAGAACTGAGTTCGATTTTTGCAGAACAAAATTAATGTGACCACTGAAGAAAAATTTTATATCGAATAAAACTCCAAGATCTTTCAACTCTGTGATAATTTATAGTAAGTTATTAGATATACTCTCGGATGTATTAATAATGTATTGACACCTCGTAAAAGCTAAATGAAAACATGTTTTAGTATTCAAAGACAGACGCGACCTCATGCACCATCGATGAATTGAAATTTGAGAGGTCGAGTCGAGAAGCAGCAAGAGATTTGGTAACACTCAGGCTAAACCCATGATATTTAAAGCTCTGTAAAGTGAAAGGGTAGATAGTCAAGAAGGGAAGGAGAGAAGTAACAGAAGGAAAAATATAGGATAGAATAGAAGAATAGAAGTAGTTAGACTTATGAGAATTTTCCAGAGTCTTTGGTAAAATATCCTCCAGTTTGAAAGAACGAATTTCACTTGTTCTCATGACATCGAACCCCCCAAATTCGTAGCCGTGCTTTAGCAAATGCGGGACACTCACAGAGAAAATGCTCAGTGCCATTCGCCTCCTCTAAGCAAGACAGGCAAATCGGGTAAATTAAAATTGTTGAAATCAAGTTGAAGCTTCGGAGCATCCACTGACTCCTTGCCAGATGGTTCAACTTTAAATTCATCCGTAAAGAGCAAGAAATTCGAAAGGAAAAATATTTGCTTTTGTTATACATAGATAAAAAATGACGAAAAGAAGAGACCTTAAGATGTTTCCTTGGGGGACACCTGAAGTGGCGTCAAAGTGGTTCGATAAAACTCCTGCGCCTTGAACGTACAATATAACTTAAGCGACTGCAGCTGCCATAGCCGAATGGGTTGATGGGTGAATACTAGGGCGGGTCGATTTAAAAATCGCTCATTTCTCTGTGAAAACCGTATTCTAGGGATCAAAATAAGAAACTTTGCCGAAGAAACCATACCTCTAAAACGAATTCTGATGTCCGCCAATTTCAAAATATCACCATTTTTGGCCTTTACATGACAAAATCAGCTAAATGGCTATGCTTTTTCTTTATTTTTATTTATTTATAATAATATTTATTATTTATTTATACTAATATATATTTTTTCTCTTAAGAAATTTATTTAGTTAGAACATATGTAAATGAAAAAATTAATTTAAGTGAGTTAGAGAAAATAAACTAAAAAGTTCGACCCAAATTGGGGGGCATCAAAATTTGTTTTAGAGGTATGGTTCCTTCGGCAAAGTTTCTTATTTTGATCCCTAGAATATGATTTTCACAGAGCAAAGGGCGATTTTTTTGCCTCCTCACAAATCGACCCGGCCTAATATTATATATATTGTATATATTTGTTCTACAGAAGCACAGTGGTTTGCGAAATGTAATTTTCCTCGATTTGTCAAATAGAACTTCTATGTAAACTATAAGGAAATGTTGTCGGATTGTAATACAAAAAGTAAACGAAATATGAAACGAGACCCTTTTGAGCAACTTTAGTAAAAGACTCTTTGACTTTGACTCTTTGTCATTATGACTCATGTGGTGGTAATCTTCTGCAGGAGTCAAGGAAGATTATTGCCTATAAATAGTAGCCTACGGATCTTCATGAAAAATCTTTCCTTCTTTTCAGAGTTAAACAAATGCTTATGAATGAGGATTCTTTCCGAGGATTATATCCAAATAATTATCTCGAAAGATTAAGGACTTTTTTACTGAAAAAAAAGCTTGGGTTACTTTGAAAGAAATTTATTAGTTGATTTTATTTCATTTTAAGAATTTTATTGCTTGTGTGCGAGTACTGTTTTGCAAATATTTATTTTATATTTTCCAGTTATGAGTTTTAAAATTTTTCTACACTATTTAATATTTAATATTTCGTATTTTAATATTTTTATAAAATATTAATATTTAATATTTATAAGTTTAATATTTTCCTAACTTGAGGGCATACTGGAGATTTTCTAAAAAAACGAAGAAAAAATATATTAACTCTCTTCCGTGTAATTCTATAGGTTTTGGTCACTTTTCATTGAAAGGCAAAAGAGTACTTTTTTAATGTTTTTACTAGTTCAATTTAAATACAAAGCCTGTTTGTCGCCATTAAGTCAAATTTCTTAGATAACTCGAATTAGTATTACTGCTTTCTCGCATCGTAGCTGATCTCATCGGTACCGTTTTCCACTTCTTCTCTCAGTGGCATCGCATTCGTGAAGCAAGTGCTGTGGTGTTTCCGTAGATAAATTGCAGAAACGACTGCAGTCGTTAGACCACATCACGAATCTATGCGAGTAACTGCTCAGTTAGCAGGGTACAGTGAGGATGGCAGTAAACAATCTATACTTATAATTCTGTACAAGAAAAGTAAAAAAGTATAATGTTTCCATTAAGAGACTCGGACTTTGAAAGCAAATAGCAGGCACGTACTTAAAGCTTTTTCTTTTTGTTGATTAGCTTACGCGATTTTAACCGACTTTAACAAAGTGCTCAGTGAACAAGTGAAGCCAAGTCCTTCTCCACCTGATCTCTCCAACGCAGAGGAGGTTTTCCTCTTCCTCTGCTACCACCAGCTGGTACCGCATCGAATACTGTCAGAGCCGGATCGTTTGTATACATTCGGACGACATGACTCAGCCAACCATACTTACACATGAAAATAAGAGTAGTCACTTGAACCTTAGGTGCCATTGTATCCTACGGGAGTAACTTACTTAGTCTTACCAGTTAACCCTAAAACAACAAGTCGCTCAAATTTTTAAAATTTATTATCAAAATCAGTGATCTGTGCGCTACAAATTCCATGCGCCAAGTTTACGACGCTGTAATTTCATATTATAGGTAAGCTTCTTAGTAACTGTAAAAGTCTGCAGTATAAAGGTACAGTTGAACTTCAGTTTGTCTGCTATCTATCACAAGATCTCTAGTTAAGGTTAGGTTAGGTTAAGTTAAGTCACTTAGACCCTACAGGGCCATAGGGCTGCCCCTGTTCGGCATAGGAACTCATTTATTTTTCTTCGTGGAACCATTTTGTGACTTTTATGAGATGCAGGATTGGTCCCAACCCCACGCCAGACAGTTCCATAAGATAATTGGAAAAATATTTACAAAGGAAACCTTTCCTGATTTTAGCTAAAGCTGGACAATTGTAGAGGAATGCTCAACTGTTTCTTTCTCTTCCTCATTTCTATAACTTCAACAATATGCATGGGATTTAATGACCGGCTGGCAATCCGATAATATTTTTATTGTAATTTTTGTTACGGCATGCATATTTAGATACTTAGATACTTGTAGAAACTAGAACTTCTGCCTGATAGCCAGTTTTATCACCTAGCCTGGAACCATCTGTTTGGAAATCAAGTTCTCCTCTTCTCCATGGCTTTGGTGTCTGCCAATCTCTTCTTGACGGTATGCTTGTCTTGAAGAGTCTGTCGAAAAAGAGTCTAGTTTATTTCTCGTTTGTAGCTATTCAGAGTGTGCAAAATAGAGGCGTGGCCAAACCACCGGTCTTTTTATTCTTTTAAGTCTAAGCACCATGTCTTTCCTTACAAGATGTAGTGCAGTCAAGTTGATGAGCGCTTCTAGCACTTTGTTTGAGATAGTCCTTAAAGCACCGGAGATACATAAAAAGATGTTATTCGGACCTTACTTATGACTTTAGTATAACACATCTTTCAGGTAGATGGCCACCATAGAAGTATTCGATATATTAAGAGTGGCTTCACTACAGAAATATAGAGCCAATGTGTAATGCGCGGTGTTAACCACTATTTGATATCGACTGATTTTTTGCAAGCATATAAAGTAACATAGGCCTGTTTTACTCAATATTGGGTATCCACGAGAGTTTCTCATCTAATATCAGTCCTAAGCACTTGACACTCTTCAGCAAAAAAACCTCTACACCTTTAAAAACGTGCGGGGAGTTTATGGGAAGCCTATGCTTCTTTGTGAAGAGAATCATTTCAGTTTTTGCGGGGTTTATACTGCTACTACTACTACTACTAATTCAACTCTCAGTCCGACTTCTAAACGTGGCCATGTTAGAGCGAGGAATATCCATTAGGATGCCTTTAACAGAAATTTATAGGTCATCTGCGTAAGCAGTGGCTAACACAATCCTAAATATACCAGAGTGCATTAATCACTTAAAGTTGGGAAGCTCAGAAGGATTTCAAATCTATTATTATTTTATATCTGCACATATTCGAAAACACTTTTCTTAACTTTCTTTCACTTTCCAACTTTATAAAAATAGCTATCCAAAATACATTCATATATATTCCCTAGTTGGCGCTGGCGTATACGCAACTTCCGAGTGTTTGTCTACCCAACATCCAATAAACAAACGAACTTTGAGTAAATTTTAAATTGTTAATGCATTTAATGTCGACAGGTTTTCTCTATTTATTACTTTTATTATTCTCCTTTGCCTGTCTCTGTCTTGTGTCTCTTATTTAGTGCACGCAATATAAATTAAAATGGCTCTTGCTGGAAATCTTTCGCAATCAATGACACGTGCCCAGTTTGCAACAAAAACAAACACGTATAGTGCAGACCAGAAGTTTTGGCCGAGCTTTTTCCGCTACCTGCGGTGTGAATTTCGAAGTTGTCCCACAAAATATAAAATAGCAATGATGAACCTTTTTCTCAGGCAGATATACAATCGCCGGTTTACCGTTAGCTGTTGCTTTATCGTTTTAAAGTTTTACACTCGAGGTATGTTTTAAAATCAGTACGTTATGCCAGCATGCCACGCGCAAACATATTTGGTAATATAAAAAACACAAAAACAGATATAATAAAAGACACTCAGCAGTGAATACTCGTACATACATAAATATTTCTCCAAGGCACTATTAAAGGCTTCAAAGCCAATTTGTATTATTTGCAGCTTTAAGCGATACAATTCTATATTTTTATGAGCTGATGTACGCAATTTCCTCTGTTTTTTTTATTTATTAATCTGCTTTTTATTTTTCTCAATTCCCTTACTAAAAATATGTAAGTACAGTCACGGGTGTTTATGTGAAAATGGAGCATCGCACTGGCCATTTCATGTTTATCGTTACTGGTCATTTCAAGTCTTTTAAGGCACCTAAAATGAGAACTGCATGATTTTGGAAGGTGTGGTAATTCTGAAAACAATGGACACTTTCTGCGTGAGCACTTATTTTTTTGTTTGCTAAAAATGTATATAAGAATGATTGTAAAATTTACTTCATATTTTTTACGCAATTTAAGGGGTTACAAATGCGTTAAAAGAAAAACTGTTTTTAGAAAGGATAACAATGGAAATAAAAAGAAAACAAATTTTATACATTGTTTCCTCGTACTTTAACTTAATAAAATGTTTTATTTTAATTTTTCTTTACAAAAATTAGTACATAAAAAATCACGTGACCCAAAGTACAATGAAAAAAAAGTTGCTCCACGGTCGCCTCATTTCTCCTTGAATTGTTGATGGATCTGTAAAAAGATAAATAATTCTTGCAAATAAAGTTGTAGTTATATTTTGTGGAGCCAGATTTTTGAATTTCGAAAAATTTTGCATTTTACGGCATTTAAAAAAAAAGTATGCGTTTTACGTCATAAATGTCACACTTTATTTATGTTAAAATTTTTTTTAATAAAAATATCCGGGTCGATATACTATAGAGAAACACTCTCGAATATTTAAAAAAACCGCATCAAAAAATATTAAAAAAATAGTTTCGAGAAAAACGAGTTTAAACTTTCAAATGCCTCAAACGAAGGACAGCTACCTGTGCTGATCAAACTCCTGCCGGGCAGTTACATTTCCTACCATAACTTTGTATCTATGTGGAATTTTTACAATAAACTTCCACAGAAATACGCCTAAAACTATAAAAAATAATAATCTATAAAAACTCGATTTTTTGAAAATTCAGGACATACATATGTAACCCCGTAATTAAATTTTTTTTTGAATTTTTGAAGTTTTAAATTATTATTAAAAACTAAAAAGGTCTTTAAAAGCAAAGTTCAAGTCACTTAAATATTTAATATTTTTTATATATGCATCTAATTTTAAGGCAATGTTAATTTTTGGTAATGGTTTGCAAGGTGTTCGGTGGCAGAATTAGGTTTAAAACGTAAAGTATTTCCCTATCCGCCAACCGTTTGAGCGGGGAGCGCACCGCGTTAGCTTTGTCAGGGATGATGGATTTACAGGGTTTGCGCTTTAACTATGGTGAAAATGAAAATTGTGGGAGGATTGTGACTGCAGGATCATGTCACATACATATATTCCTACACTCGTCCAATCAGTAGTTATTCAGACGGCAACGAAGTGTTGCTGGTTGATTTTTCAGTTAGTTTCACCAACAAAATCTCAGTTTTGGTTTATAAACATATCCCCAAGTGACGTCAGCCAATTAGCTGACACTACAAATTTAGACACTTTCCTGAAAAAAGGCAAAATATAGTTTCTAGATCTGACGCTGGTTCTTTCTCATCTTGAGTTAGCTTCATCACTGCATCTATAGCTAGTCGTTGTTACCAGAGAGGTAGTTGTATACCGGCCGTGCTTTCGTTGCTGCGTAGATCTCAAAAATCACTGAGACTGTTCATAGCCTCATTCCGAACAGAATATTGCGGCTCCAATACCCTCTTCCATTTTCGGAATGTCTGTCTATATGTTAGAGTTGGGGCGCCTTGAAAGTTTTGTCTTCCGTCATCTGTCCTTTTCTAATACCATCTTTGCTTCCCTGTTGAAATTAATTTGAGGAATAAGGTAGCCCGAGTTAGCGCATGCACGGCTGTGGCCATAAGGCCTTTAAACTAGTTGTACTGTTGCCAATAGTCTAAGTGCAGACTTCTATGAGGAGTCTAAGTTCATTGGGTGAAGGTCAAATATCTTGTCCAGTGCTGCTGTCGGAATGGTGCGCATTGCTCCCGTTTTACACAGCTCTGCAACTCTTTGTACTCTCGCCAATTTTTTAGCGTATGCCTTTTTGTTCAAGCTTGTGCACCATACTAGGATACCATGGAGCGTTATTGGTCTAACTACCGCCTTGTAAACCCCATGCGAAAGTCGTGGAGATAAGCCCCATGTATTACCGCCCGTTTTTCTGCAGGCGTGCAAGGTGTGGCGTGTTTTCTTCGTTCGTTCTTCCACATTGAGTTTCCACGTGAGTTTGCTATCCAACATTACTCCCCATCCAGCCTAGATGGAGTCCAGTTCGGAATGTTGTACTTTCAAAAACTCAAATAACCACTTCGAGGGGCTACATTAGCCATAAAATAGAACTCCCTACGAGTGTAATATTTTGTAAATACGTTGCAATAAAGTTGCATGAATAAAATATGATGAATTAAAATGTTAAAACAAAACAGAAATATTGTCGTAATGAATTTTTTTTTATTATAGTCTGGTAGATAATTTCGCTGTATTTATTTTTTCGGCCCATTTGCTTGGTCCATTCGATCAATCAAAGTTTTGACTACTTTTTCCAACAAATCTGAATAAGTTCAATCAGCAATAGGGCGACGCAAACCATTGTCATTTAGCTTGAATTCTTGTACGACCTCTATTTGATAGGTATCTAAGGATCCTTATATAAAATTTTCCACGTAATCGAAGGACAAAGCCAAGAAGTTGAGAACGACGACAAATCGATATTCCCACATTTTGTTCAACCCTTTGTTCTATGAACTTTGCGAACAGATTTATTTTTTTGAAGTGCAACTTCTTAGGCGTCGTTGGACGAGCGAGAACGGAGAGTAAAATTTCAAGGCCATGCAACGTTTTGGGCATTTTCGTTCCGCGAGAGAGAAAAAATGTATAACGTAGAGGAAAAGGAGAGGGAGAGATATACTTTATATATACCTTAGATTCACTTTAGGCTATTTTTCTTGAGTTTTTTCTTGTGGTTGCTAATTTCAAGGCCATGCAATGTTTTGCCTTTTTCGTTCCGCGAGAGAGAAAAAATATATAACGCAGAGGAAAAGGAGAGAGAGAGCTATACCTTATATATATCTTAGACACACTTTAGGCTCTTTTCCTGAGTTTTTCTCTGTGGTTGCTAATTTCTAGTGAGAAATAACAGTGCCTACTTTTCGGCGCTTATTTGTTGGTGCAAACTTGTAGAGAATATATTTTTGATGCCTACTTTTTGGCGTTATATTTCCCTGGTGCCTACTGTTCGGGGCGTTTTTTTGGTTCCAATTGTTTTGGCGTTCTTTTTTTGGTGCCTACATTTTGGTGCTTATTTCCGTTTCCTGGCTAGTGCTTGTGCGTACTATAAAATGGTATCCATCCTGGCGACGGATTTATTGGTATTATCTTGCGGTAATTTGTGCCGTTGCTGCGGTCCTGGAATCGCTGCGTTTTTGCAGGTGATAAACGCTCGGAGTAGTGCGCGTTATTGCCACGGTTTGTGTTCGGCGTTTACCTACACCGGTCGACTCTTCTCCGTTTTTTGTAAATTTTGTCTATTTGTATTCTCTGTAAATGTTGTGAATTTATTTAGATATATATTCTTTCTCTCTCTCTCTCTCTCTCTCTCATTCTTTCTCGGGTCTCTCCCTCTTTTCTTGTCTGCCTTGAAAGTTTCACTTCTGTTATGTGTACTACGCTACATGCACTTTTTTTAAAGTTCTCCAATTGGAACCGCGGGAGTTCAACGATTTATGATAACACGTCAAACCTTATTGAACAGAAATATCAACACATGGCAAACTCAGCTGTTTAACCATAGTTATCGGTTTTAATAGTTCTCATGCAGATAAAAAAACACCCCATATTATTGGTTCTTATAGACTTAAAATACGTATTGCAAAATACGTAAAATTCTCCTTCTTTTCTTTTGCTTTGAAAGCTATGCAAACGAAACATTACATTTCAAACTTTTGCGCTCATGGATAACATAAAGATGCTTTAAGTTTTAGAAAAAAATTATGATTTTGCTATATTCGTGCTCACAGCTGTACGCTATTTGCCACACATGCTTTGCAACATGGCATTTTGTGATTTATTTATTTTCTGTCTCACTCATTTTTATTGCTTGGCAATAGAGCTATAAATTTGCAATTGAGTGTCGACCTCGTAGCTTTGGGTGGTAGGAAAAATTGCTGAAGGTGTTGAGAGAAAGAGGAGCTATTGTTAATATACTTGTACATATTTTTGTTTTTGGCTTACTTAATGTTGTTCAGAAATTTCAAATTACTAATAAATGCGTCTGTTGATGAAAGAAAATGAAAAAATGGACTTAATATGTGACCGCCTAGTTTATAAGTTTACTATACTCTCAAAATTTATCGATGTTAGCAAGGTTTATATATTAGATGCGGCAGTTTTAAAAAAATCATTTTTAATTCTTATAACCTATTTAAATATCACTCTTTTTTTGTTTTTTGTTTTTGTCGGCACAACTAGCAAGTACAGCACTCCGACAACATTTGGTCCATTGTACTACACTCGGATTCCCTTTTTAATCTTCTTTAAATCTACCCGACCTCCGAAGAGCCAAAGACCTCAAGCTTGAAACTGGTCCGCCGTCTCATTCTCCTCTTCACATGCTGAGCAGAGTGCACTGTCTGAGATGTCTACCTTTTGCATGTGCCTCGCCCATAGAAAGTGGCAAAAAACCAGTTAGTGATTCAACAAAAAAATTTATTATGAAGATTGAAAGGTTATAGCAAGAAACAATTCCCTAAAAGGAGACCTTTAGAACAAAGATACGTTTACAAAAAATTAAATTTTTCTTAACACATTTTAGAAATTTACAAAGCAGCAAACTTACGAAGACCGGCAGCACCTCCCACCCACCAAAGAGAAATTTTGATATACCAGGTTTATAGTTCAGTGAGAAGATCTTTGGTAGGAGATTTGCCTTTTGATGCAGGTTTGCGTGCAGATTTGATGTTGGTTATCAAGCGCTGGACGTACTACCGGTGTAACTTACTTAGGTATACAATGTGGCGCAAAATTAATCCTCCAATTTCGGATTTGAATAACTTTTCAACTAAATACAAAAAAAATGGTTTTGAGTACTGAGGCAAGTGTCAAAAAATTTTAGAAATTGTAAAGCTTGCGATAGGGACAAAATAAACAGGATATTCATTACTATAGAGACACATGAGAAATGTAAAATACTAATCTACAAGGCATTCAAACTCGTTTAAAAAAGGCAGAAATGTTAGCTTCGCGAGATTTTCCTTCAAATATCTTGGAGGTGTATTTAAAGATCAATAAGCCTTCGAGGTCACTATGATATAAAAATTAGCGTTTATTATAAGAAGTTTAGTGTTCGTTAATCTTATTTTATAGTACATCTTCAGAAGAGTTAGCCAGCTAGAATTGCCAGTGCAATATTTATATTGTTTGTTCCTTCATCATTTGTGAAGACTAGATTACCTAAATTAAGACAGTTTCAACGTCCACTTTCATTTGCTTGTGAGACAGATTTATAATGTGGGTAAACTAAGCAACTGCCGAAAGTGGAAGTTCATCTTTTGCGTGATTTGGGAAGTTTGCTTTCTCAAACTCAGCTTTCCCTAAATAATTTTTCACTGGCTGTGGATTCACTTGCTCCCATGCTTTGTGAATGAAATAAACAACCACCAGCAACCACCAGAGTTTGTGAGCTGTCCGCCTATTAGAGAAATAAAATATTTTTGGTGAAGGAAAAAAGTGTTCGCGTCCTGTTATGGGAGAGTTGACCGCTCAAAAAAAAAAAAAATTTCTTAATATCTAAGGAATTTTGCGGTACTGAAAAATGTGTCCACTTATAAGAAGGAGTGGTCCGCTTAAGAGAGGTGCCCGTTAAGAGAAGGCACATTGTATATATATTTATATGTATGTATATAAAATTGGTGCTTACATTCTTTGCTGGGTATTTGCTCTTCGTGGTGTTTTTCCACAAATGGTGGGACCTAAAGTTTCATGCCGCCACCGAATGACAAATGATTTTTTATGACAAACTTTTTCATGGCAGCAATACAAATTGCTGGCCACTATTAGAAAAAACCCTTTTGTATGATTTCATATTTCATGACCTTAATGGATTTCGAACACAAGCCTTACTGAATGGGAATCGCGTACCACCCCATTTTGCTTTTGGATAACTTTTAATAGGTGGGTAGATAAGTCAAATGTGTTAGTCTTCCATAGATGCGGAGATGTATGCCATCTGCCCATGTGCATAGATGTGCGAATTGCCGTTTTGAGCGACTGTCAGACGACACTCAAGGCCCTATCGTCCTGTGAGATCAAGTCCTCACGATACACAATCGCATACGTCTGATTTGGGTCTTAGAACACAGGGATGTAACTGGGAACGAAGTAGTGGATGCATTGGTAAAAGAGGTTGAGGCCTCGTCTTTAATAGGATCCGAGCCCTTTCTTGCTATGAGACAACACACCATCGAGGAGAAGCTTACGTGCGAGGAGGTACAGCTAAAGGTGGCTTAGTGGCACTAAAGGTGAAATCCTTACTGGGTGTGGTACAACCATAAGAGGTTTATGAAACTCATAACCCTCCCCAAGGATAAACTCAGAATACTCACGGGCATTCTTACAGGCCAATGCAGACTGCCAAGTTATCTGCCTATCATCGGGATATGGTCTACACACTCTTGGCATTTCTGCCACCAATCCAAGAGTCCAATGCACCTTCTCCTAGAATGTGGCGCTATATCACAGAGAAACTTGAGACATATCGGCCAACTGCAGCCAGAAGAAAGTCACGCTTAGTCCAACTCAGCTCCATTCTGAGTTTAATAAGAGGGCGCAAAAGACCAGAAGGTCGAAGTGCAAACCTCATAAAGAATCTGATCTAATTTAAGCCAAATGTGCTCTTGTTGATATACCAGTGTGTGTGGAAAACTCACCAAATTTATCAGGTGTATGATTCTTAAACTATATTTTTATTATTACATAAGGTGGCGTAAAATTAATCATTTAGTTCTGATTTTGAACAACTTTTTTATTGAATAAAAAAAAATTCAGTAATGAAAATCTTTATTTTCACCTTTACGCGCTCCGCCGCTTTTCTGTTTGTTTATTGCAGCTGTCTAGTTCACAAATATCAAATATGATTAACATGTGACGCCATTTGTAAAAATTGTAAATTTTTCAATCGGGTGATTCGTTTTGCGCCGCCTTGTATTATAAGAAGCCAAACTTACGAAGGCGAAACAAATTCTTTTTCCACATTCTCACCTTTTTTTATCAACAGCAAAACTAGATAAAACACAAAAATATGCCTTTCCACTCCCAGTGTGGCTGGATTTCTCACTTTCCGCAAAAAGAAACAAAAATATCCAAAGCATTACATTATTTTTAAATGATCAAAACAAAAAAACTTAAGGACGAACAACAGTTTGCACTATTCGCCTTTTTACATGTCTATCATTATTAGCTTTAAAAATGTATCAGTGCACAAAACATATACTTACACACATACATGCTGGGTATGTGTTCTTCGCATGCATTGCGAAAAAATCCGCCCATGTCAAATAAATTAGCATCAAAAGTGTATTTGACATTTTGTGTCAGCCACAGTCAAGCGCGTATGTAGGCATGCATACACACTCACATACATTTTCATGCATTTACACTTAAGTAAGCCCACACATACGGGAAGAACCCGCATTTAAAATCTCACACTCAAACCGAAACAATACACGTGCGAAGTAAAAGTGGAGAGTTTGCGTTACAAAGTCATAAACATGTCACTTATGCGACGCAGACACTGATTAATACATTTTCCGTTGCGCTTTGCCGAGATTCTGGCTTTTTCCCTCTTAAGACTAACAACTTTTGCATAAAACAAAAGTGTGATTATGAGAAATAAAGCAGAGAAACAATGAAAATTCCACAGAAAAGTTTAGCGAGCGAGCTGTTAATTTAAAGTTTTATGAAAAATATGAGATCTACATACATATTTACACTTGTACGTACCAACATATATTTCACACGAAAGTTGAAATTGACTGCGCTTACCGAACTTTTCGCCACACTCGCATAAGTATTTCCACCTTTGAACGCTTGTAAACGCTTTGGAAGCAGATAAAATACAAGTAAAAGCATACTTTCTGGCGCGTTAACAGCAGCAGTGTTTGAGTTAACCAAGCGTATGAGAAATGCGCCTTTTAAAAATAGTTTGGCTTGAGCATTGTGAGTGATGCAAAATGGATATTTATTCCAAGCGAAGGCTGCATCATTGTCGAATGCGGCGAGAAGTGAGTTTCAACTGCAGCTTTTCTGAAGACGCAGAACTTAAGAAATTCTGCAGCCCCAAATACATAAATACTTAACAAACTACTGGATATGTATATATGTATGTATGTAAGTGGGCATATAAAAGTCATTGTACGAAGAAGGTCGCCTGCTTCATGCACAGTGCTGACGCAAAAATGTCAGCTCAAGTGTTTTGCGACGAAACCAAGCAAATGGCAGGCTGCTGGACAGCAGCAAACTAGCAAAGCAAAGCGGGCATCTGCTTAGGGTAACTTCAACAGCAGTATCAAACGAACAAAGTCAAGTAGCTTGGTAGTAGAATACACTTACCGTCATAAAATATTTATATATGTGCGCATGTACCCAGCAGTTAAACGCGCTAGTTCTGATTTAGCTTGCAACCAGTTTGATTTGCTGCTGAAGTATGTAGTTTGCCTGAAAGGTTTTTTTTTCAATCCAGTACCTGTAGGCTGTTCAATAAGTTTTGTGGCGCGTTGCTACTAGCCTACATTTTTTTGTTATATTGGTCCACTCATCATCTTCAGGTATGTGAAGTTTCATTGCAATATCTAAATTCATTCTTTGTATGCGAGCCATTTAGCATCAACGTGTCTCAGTATATTCTACAATGGGAAAAATCAAGTATCGTGCAGTAACTTATTTTTTATTTCTGCAAGGTTTAAAAGCAAAGGAAATTTGTGAACAAATCTTACAAGCCTTGAAGGCGATCCACGTTAAGAATGTCAAAAAATAGCAAAGACACCAGAAATCGTAGAAAAATACAGGATAACGCATTGGAAAATCATCGAGTGACTTAAAGAGATTTAGTAGAAGCCCTGTACATCTCATTGGGCAGTGTAGTATTGGGTTTCGGAAAGCTGTGCGCACAATGGGTGCAGCATTCGCCAACAATGGAACAAAAACACATTCAAAAGGGACTTTCTCAGCAACATCTGAAGTGTTTTCGAAAGATTAAAGTGGATTTTGTGCGTCGTGACTTGGGTCTATCACCATGGCCCTAAAGCAAAACAAGAGGCTAAAGACTAATGTGAACCTGATTCTTCGGAATCAGCCAAGAAGGTGTTAGCAGCCTCCATTTTTTGGTATGCGAAAGAAATTTTGTTTGTGTATTATTTGCAAGTTGGCAAAACTATAAATTCTGAATATTATTGTAACCTCTTAGACTAGCTGAAGAAAAAAATTGTTGAAAACAAACCCAGTTTGCAAAAGAAAAAAATTATTTTTCATCAGGAAAATGCACCCTGTCGCAAGAGCGTTTCCGTGAATGAAAGTTCGACTTGTTGGAACATCCACCATTTTCAACAGATTTGGACACTAGCGACTTTCATTTATTGGCAGACCTAAAAAAATGCATGAGTGGAAAACATTTTTCTTCAAATGATGAGGTCAGATTCTCAGTTCAGGGATGGAATTCATAAATTGGAATCTCATTGGAACAAGTATTTTGATGCCCAGAGAGACTATACTAAATTATGAAGTGTATTTCAAGCAATTAAATTGAATTGTGTTTACCTTATCGAACTGCAAAATTTATTGAATAACCTAGTAATCTAGTTTGTCTACGAAATGCCAATTCCTTGTCCATACCATTCATCCATTCCATCATACCATTCAAACTGCCTCAGCAATATAAAAACTAACAAACGATTTCATAAAGGACAAAAAAGCAAATGAATGACGCCATTAACGCTAGTTGACGCGAGAGCCAATATATTTGCAAAACTATTATTTATCATCATCATCGTTTCCTTTATCTCCCATTAAATAGGGCCTCTCATAGGGCCTAAGTAAAGCATTTCCAACGGGTCTTGTTTTTCGCTAGCAATTTTAATTCGCTCTACGATTTTCTGCATTCATCGATTTCTTTTAGCGGCTTCCTCTGCGCTTTCTAACAAGAGCTCGTCGGCAGGCTTTCGTTTTCGCAGTATGTGGCCTTTTCCCTATTTATAAAAAAAAAAAAAAAAAAAATAATTGGCGCGTACACTTCTGTTAGGTGTTTGGCCGAGCTCCTCCTCCTATTTGTGGTGTGCGTGTTGGTGTTGGTGTTGTTCCACAAATGGAGGGACCTACAGTTTCAAGCCGACTCCGAACGGCAGATATTTTTATGAGGAGCTTTTTCAAGGCAGAAATGCACTCGGAGGTTTGTCATTGCCTGCCGAGGGGCGACCGCTATTAGAAAAATGTTTTTATTAATTTTGCTTTCGCCGAGATTCGAACCAACGACCTCTCTGTGAATTCCGAATAGTAATCATGCACCTACCCATTCGGCTACGGCGGCCGCCCTAGCCCTATTTATAGCCCGATTTAATTCGGTATTTGAGTTGGGTACCTAAGAAATAATTGTTTTTGCAAAAAATGAAATGAGTTAAGGACTCCAGATATTAAAAATAAATATTTAAATTGCTAAATTTGGCCACCACCGCTGCGATCGAGATTTAACCCATAAAAGCGGAAGTTTTAAACTTCACATTCATTTAATGCATTTCTTGATACTATTTTGAATGTTGATGAAATCGTTAGGTTAAGTTATATTGGCTGGCCAAAGCCATGTAGAGACCGTTTGAGTCCATAACGATACCAGATCAGAGTCCAATTTTAGCGAAAATAGCCATCGATCAAGATGCGCGTAATGTTCACGAATTTTCGGAGTCTCTCAAGCTCCAATTCAGGGATACATTCTAGTCTTTCAAAACTGAGAGCACCCAGGTAGCATAGTCCAGCATAGACAGCAGCAGTAGGAGGTACTCCAAGGTGTATTTTATACCCGGCTTTTTACATTTCCTGCAAGCATCGTTAAGAGTTCGATTTAGCTTATAGGCACGCGCTGCAACTAGGCAGTGCCCAGCTAGTACACCAACTAAAATTCTATAGTTCCTTCTATCGAACGATATAGCCGATTCGGTATACCTACCATCGTATGCGCGTTATCACAGCAACTTTGCAAGTGGTGGTAAACTAAGCCATCTGCCCTTCGCTTTTCTCAACATGTGCTCTTCTAGTTAGTTTTAAATTGTACTCAGAGGTTTGACTTATTTGATCCTCTGTAAGCCACGCGCCTTGTTTTGCTAATTCATCTACTATTTCATTTCCCTGTATGCGTTTGTGCCCCGGGACCCTATAGACTCAAGGCCTGCGGTTACGAGCGGGCTTGTTAATTGCTTCCTTGTATTCATGGACATTTTTAGATTGTAGACGGTATGGTTTGATCGCTTTTATAGCTACTTGGCTATCCACGTAGAAGTTTATTGCGCAGTTAATTGTTGTTTCTGTACATGCAAGCTTTGCTGCTTTCTTTACAGCACCTCAGCTTGACACACAGTGCATTACTTAGGGAGCTTAAATGACTTTTTAATACTTAATTCCGCATAATGTAAGACAGCGCCAACCCCATCTTCGACTTTAAATCCATTGGTAAATGCATTGATGGTGCTACTTTTCGGATCTAACCTTTGCACCATCCATTGTCTTCGATAACAGTCTATAGTGGTTTTCCAAAACTCGTAACTGGAACCACATATTCGTGGCATTCCCAATAATAAAGAATTACGCGAGAGCTCTAGAGGTTGCCTGTAGCATCTCAGCAGGGTTTGCAACCCGACTTTCCGCATAGAGGATGAATTCGTTAACTATACTACTGAAAATTTCAAATTTTGTGGACTTACCAGAAATGCCATATGCCTTCACTTAAGGTTGGTAGGTCTAAAACTCTTCTCCACAACATAAATCAACCTCGGTTTTGTAATGAAACTGTTGCCCAATTTTATCGTAGTAACAATTCTCAATCGTAAATCAAAAGGAGGGGATGTTTTTGATTCCACAAATTTCTATGATCATTTGATTTGAAGCACTTAGTCAGGTGGCGTCAAATTAATCACTTTTTTTAGTAACTTTTTTTATTATAGTTCGGCTGTCAACTACAACCGATGGTCGGTCTTGGACGCTACCAAAATGTTGCGCCAATCGCCTGTGTATTGCACGCATTGACGTCTGTTAGAAACACCAAGAGCGGTCAGGTCATCGTCGACTTGGTCTTTCCAACGTAGATGGACGAGGACATCCTTGATTGCGAGTTCCACCAGTACATTTCGAAAAGAGCATCTTCTTTGCTGGGGCGTTATTGTTCATTCGCTCGACGCGACCTAGCCAGCGCAGGCGCTAAATTTTAATGCACTTCGATGTCGGCGTACAGCTAGCTATGGTTAGATATGGTTGGTTCTCATCTTATTCGGTATATGCATCAGTCAAGCAAATCGGACCAGAGTTCTTGCGAAGAATTTGGATGGTTTCATGTGTAGAAGTCCATGCAAGTGGAGAGTCATTGAACACCATTCACTTGGTAGTGGCCAGGACGATTCTTCTGTATGCCGTCTAGGCAGTTTACAACTTCCAGGCTGCGGCCAAGTATTCTCTGAGTACCTTACCAACATTCGTTTGAGAGCGAAACAATGTAAACCAAAATATCTGGGTTCCAAACTACCGAGTAGGGTTGTGCGTTGGGCTTAAAACTCACTTCATAAATACAAACGTTTCAGTAAAGAAAACTAACAATCCTCGTATAGGAAATCCCAATTTTAAATAGTTTCTTTACTGAGTAAAGCAAAGTAGTTTTGAATAATGGAAATCTTTTGCTCGCCTTTTTGTATACTGCAGCTATCTGGTTCTCAATATGATTGACGTGTGACGCCATTTGCAAAAATTATAAATTTTGCGCCACCTTGTAGTTTCTAATCAGCCTTGCTTCCTCCATAAGAATTAACAAAGCACAAAAGTAGTCACTACAAGTTTATGGATTAGATATCGAAAAACCATGTTTTCGTATGTCTCTTGCTCTCGAGATATTTTTTTATTTTTGCGAAAGAGGGATAAACAGAAATCTAAATAATGTTAGTGCTTTAGAGTAAAATACTTTGCCTTGCTTTGCTATATACCTCTCAAAATGGACATATTGTGACTGGTACAGTTATAGTCCATTTGGAACTAGTATCACTTCTTCCATCAAATATCAGTGCACGAACTAGAATATTTGCGGACCAGTTAGACTTTTGTGCAGTAGATATATATTATACATGTAAGTGTGTATGCATATATGTATATGCATATGTATGTATGCATGTATGTGTGTGTATGTATAGAAGCACGCGTGTACTCGCTTATGAACCTTCGCCTGTTTTCGTTGGGTATTATTTTTGACTTGTTTATTGCTCTCCTTTTCTTGTTATTGTTGTACTTATGTAATTTGGTCCTTCGCCGGCTACCGCTTGTGCTGAGCTTGTAAGTGTCACTCTAATGTAAGTTACTGGCGCGCATAAATGCCAACGTAAGTGGCTTAAACTCAAGTTGTGCTAGAGCGAGTAAAATGTTTTTACTTTGAATTTCATGTCGGACAGGCTGAAGTGTTCTGCGTTAAAATTATTTTAAATTCTTTTCTTGACGTCTGGCTGTTTAAATCCTGTTTTACTTAAAAAACAAGATTCGTAAATACTTTCTTGAGCAAAGTTAAGTTGTGCGGTCATCTAATATAATATATATCCTAATAAAAAGTAAGCAAATATTTTTGTTTCTCAAGCCCTTTAATAACTTGTCAGTAGTTTGATTAAAAGTGCAAACGAAGATATACGAACCGCAGCTGCGTTAAAGCATGAGCTAATCGCCCCCCAAAGAGCCACTGTCTTAGGAAGAACAAGAATTGGTGAGAGAATTGTTGTATTATTAACGATCTAGTAAAGATTTAATTCTTACTTAGCCCTAGAAGCTTCAATTAACTCCTGTCTCGAAGAACATAACATGGCAATACACTGACCCTGCGTTTACTAAGCCGACCTAATGCAAACTGGGTACCAAGAAGAGCTCGCAAGTAGCTTAAGGAGTTACCCATACCCAGTTTGCTCGAAGTGATCTCCTCCATTGTGGTATGGCCACTTCGTGAAATATTCCATTTCCTGTACTCGTAATATACCACCGGCCGCCGTAGCCGAATGGGTTGGTGCGCGACTACCATTCGGAATTCACAGAGAGAACGTCGGTTCGAATCTCGGTGAAACACCAAAATTAAGAAAAACATTTTTCTAATAGCGGTCGCCCCTCGGCAGGCAATGGCAAACCTCCGAGTGTATTTCTGCCATGAAAAAGCTCCTCATAAAAATATCTGCCGTTCGGAGTCGGCTTAAAGATGTAGGTCCCTCTATTTGTGGAACAACATCAAAACGCACACCACAAATAGGAGGAGGAGCTCGGCCAAACACCTAACAGAAGTGTACGCGCCAATTATTTATTTTTTTTTTTAAGCAAACCGATGATAGAGCCTAGGCCATGATAGATATATAGAAGACCAACCAGGAATAGTTAAGGCTTGGTACGAACGAAGAGCCTTTCCATCGGTCTTTGAATAATTTTAAGCAACTTTTATTCAAAGCGTGACACCACGGCAAATTCAGCTGTGGATGTGAAGAGAAGAGGTGAAAAAATTGGGCTTCAGATACTGCGGTTTCTAGACACCCCACTTTTAATCAGTTGGCAGATATTTATTCAACCAGACTTATCAATTACTGTGGCTGCACTCATTTCAACCTAATCTAATACAACGCAAGCCAAACTAGTAAAACATAAAGTCTGCACCTTTTGATTTTAACTGTAGTTGCAATTTTTCTGTGATTTCATTGGGTTTAATATTTGGCATAACATTCAACACCAGAGTGGTGGTAGTTGCCTGTGCACTACTGACTTAATATTAGACTAGAAGTAACTATAGTGGAGGCAGAACAAATCGGGAGAATACTATTGCTATCTATACATTGGCATATGAGCTTGGGTACTGCTTAAAGCTCTAGGCGTCTCTCTCTCTCGTTTTGACTGCCTACATAAGTTAGCTATCATCTCCATAGCGAAAGTATATATAAGTACAGTGGACTGGGACTGCTTCTAAGGAACTTGTACAAAAATCAAGCATCCTTTCAATGAACCAAGTCACAGTCTTGCCATTAACATGAAAGATAATAAATTTTATAATTGTCAGAGATGAGAATAGAAGTCGACAAGTTAACTGCTCGACTGCATCAAAAAATACCCTACTCCTTCCATAAAAGCATATACGGTCACGAGGGAGCAAACAAATTGGTCTTGGCCGCGGCTTTCCGAAGCAATGACACTAACCTGCTTATACGAAATAAGTAAATAAGAAAGGCCTTTAGTTACAATTCGCATATTTTAATTAAAAAAAATTAAACAAAATACATATCCCTAACAATCCCAAAGCAAATTTGGCTCAACTAAGGCAAGCCGAAAATAGAAGACTCTGCAGGAAGGGGACGAAATATTTGCAGACCATAATACATAGTATACGATTAAAATGTATATACGGTTAAAATAAGTATACCGTAAAACCCTCGCTTCCACAGCTGCGAAAAGGAAATATTTGATATTTATTTTTATTTACTTAATTTTTTTATTAGTAAGAGTAATAATTATAAATAACCAATGCACTAAAATTTAATCATTTTTCCTGCGAATATCGAACTTCAATGCACCAGAAAAACTAGACATACATATGTTCTTCTTAAAACAAAATCTATGGAAGATCGCAAAATGATTCCTGATCAAACTCAACAAAAAATTCAATAAACAGCGCCGTCATGCGTTCCCGCAGGAAGCGCATAAAAAGATATTATTTGGGTTATAGATTTGAAACTCAAGTGACGCCAGTGTTAATTAACCAACTTATCTAAGAACCAACTTATCCTCAAAAATAACGCTAGGTTACCGAAAAAACCTTTACTCCACATATGTAGCTCGAGAACCGTAGTGAAGTTTTCAAGCCTCCATCAAAAATGTGATTAAGAAAAGTTGAAATATTCTTCTCACTGTAACGATAAAGGGTACCGAATGCTCACTTGGTACAGAAGGCGGAAAATTATGGCATTAAAATTGTAGCCAAAGCCGGTCATGGATAGCTGACTATAAAACGGGCACAGACTCACTTTCGTCTTGATGAAATCGATATATTTATCAATTCGCTGCTTACTCTGCGATTCACAAAACAGTTTGGTAAAAAATTGTTTATTATTATCTTAAATGAAAATTACTTGTTAATATCTTTTTATATCATTTATATGAAATGAATAAGAATCGTTAATTATTAAAAAAAAAAAAAATACAGACTTGTCCAACTGTATTAACAAAAGATTTCACTTGAGTATCTTCATTGCAATTTCAGCACTTGAAATACGAACATTTTTTAAGCAAACCAATTCAAAATGAAGCATGAAACCCCAAAATTTGTTGTCTTCAAATCTCAATTCAATTTGACCACGAAATTGACGAAATTTTGTTGAATTTCATGCCCTCTAACCGCAACTATTAATTCGGACAAATGAAAATTTTAGCTCAGTGTTACATTTAGGTATTTCCTTCGCATTTTTAGCACTTTCAAGAAACATAAAATGCACACTATACCTATGCACATACATAAACATACATACACAACTACATCCACACATTCATTCATCCATTCATTATAGAAGTCTTTATATGAGGAAGTCGTAGCTGGTTTTATTGAGATTTACCAAATTTTTGACACTTTTGTCTATATATTCATTTACATGTGTTCATTAGGGTGGTTTAATTTTATTTTTGTTTTTCTATTTGTGATTTTGAGATGGTTGATATTTAATGGCCTATAACCTATATCTGCCGTTCGGAGTCGGCTTGAAACTGTAGGTCCCTCCATTTGTGGAGCAACATCAAGACGCACGCCACAAATAGGAGGAGGAGTTCGGCCAAACACTTACACACCAACACCAACATATGATATAATATTTCAGAATAGGTAGAAAAAAAAATATAAAAAAATATAAATATAAGATTGTGTGTCATCATCTTTATCGTAGCATCACAGTTCAGGGTGAACCATTGCTTTCGTTACAATTCGCCTCCACGTCACCTCGGTCATCACCTTTTCATTTGATATCAGATATCTCCATAGCTCCAAAGTCGCCTTCAATGTTATCTCTCCATCGTTAGCTCGGCCGGCCTCTTCTTCTGTCGTGTTGCAGATTTATTTCGAATATCTTTTTTAGAGTCCATTCCTTGCTTTTTAAAAAAGAAAACAATCTTCTATTTCCTCTGTGAATGCCCTGCCCTATGGAAAGACAGAATGCTAACCTAGGGTAAACCGCTGTTCAACAGTCTCGAGCAACTGTCTGGCTGATGAGTTTCTTAAATCGCACAGATTGGATATAGTCATGCTGTAAATAAACGTTAAGCAAGTTGGTAACGAGGATGTGGCATGGTACGGAAGCGCTAAGGATTCTAGATGAATCACCACTTTAACCAACCAACCAACTAGGATCTCGGCAGATCTTTTTTAACCAGGATACAACTAACTATATGAAAAATCGGTAAAAATTAAAATTTTTTTTGAACGCTCAATTTCTTCCACTGGAGTGTATGGCAAATTTCATGGGCTTTGCAACTTGACTTGACGGACCACCCTAATGCACATATGTATATATTATGTATATTCCATCATATTGTCTAACCGCAAGCAGTTTAGTGTAAAATGAAAGGACTAACAAGCGCCGCAGCAAGAACAACAACTGTGAGAGGGAAGGAGAAGGTATGAAAGAAGCCAGGAAGCAACTAAAAGCAATAGGAAATTATATTTGTTTAGATGGGACTGAAGACAATCGAGTGGATGAAGCAAACATAAGACAGTTGAAAAGGACATTGAAAGTGAGGTTAGACAAAAGCCACAAAATACAATAAACATGCATCCGAACAGGCACAGAAGTGTCAAGAGCAGCTACGTAAGAAATAAAATACAGGAAAAAGCACAAAAATATGAAAAAAAAAACAATTCCATTGCAAACTCTTTCGCTTGCCTTAGCGGGCTTTTCAAAACAAAAATACTATTTGTGGTATGAGTAGTATAAGAAACAAATTTCCGACTTTACTCCATGTTTTTATATACAAGTACAGGGAGGAACTTAAGTCTACTTACAATAGCATATTTTCTTATTTCCCAGAAGTTATACAATAATTGAAAAAAAAAATGTTGCTGTAGTTTTTTATGAAACTCATGTTTATTTGTGAATTTACAAAACTTAAATATATTTCACTTGGTTTATAACAAAAAACTCGATGAACTAAACCAATGCCTCACAAAAAAGTTGAATTGTACCCTAAAAGCTACTAAACGGGCAATTCACTACACCAAAGGGGCTGATTACACGATTATCGAGCGTAGTCCGATAAATACCGAATGCTGAAACACTTTTCTGGCTCTTGCGAAATTTTACTGCATTCAGTGTTCGCTCATATTCAATTCTTTAATATGTTGCCGAAAGAAATAATGTAGCTATTGCACTTATATCTGTTGCACTCTGTGCTGACCCTAATCGTATTGATACCTTTTGCAAATACTCAGCGGCCCAGAGGCTTAAAGCGAGCTCACAATGGAGGACCATCACACATGGACATTAAACCATCTTAGAGTCTTATACGGATATACCCAGTGATTGTGATTATCACCCTCCCATTCTCTGCTACGAAAGGAATTTCTTAATGATAATCCCTTCTAGACTAGAATGGCTTGAAGGAGATCCATCATCCAACACACCCGTTAAGATTTAAATGGACGCATCTAAAATGGACACCGGTGTAGGATCAGGGTTATATTGCGAAGAGCTTTTTATTAGTGAATACTTTAAACTACCGGATCACTTTAGTGCTTTTCAATCGGAAATAAACGTTATTAATGAAGCTTTAAGATGGTTAGAGATAAACAGAATATCATAAACAGATATCTGCATTCTATCAAACAGCCAACATGCCCAACGGGCTCTGGATGTATTCCAAATAACATCGAGGAGTGTCTTATATTGTCGCCAATCTCTTAATGAGATGGTTAAACAGTATAGCATTATCTTATGCTGGGTTCCAGGCCACAGACATATACCAGAGAACTATTTCAGGAACGCTGCTGAAATGCCAAACATAAATAATTTTACCTTTCTAACTTGTAAGCTTCTTGTTATGGACACACTAATCAAATCTGTAAAACAAAGATGGTTTAGTGTCAATATCTGTGAAAATGCTAGGCAAATATAGCGAAGGCTAAATCTACGTCTGTCCAAGAATATTATAAAAGTGAGTAGACTTCAAATAAGGATCTTAGTAGTGGTCCTCACAGGCATATTATAAAATTGAGAATACTTCAAATTAGGATCTTAGTAGCGGCCCTCAAAGGGCATTGTTTCATAGGAAATCACGCAAAGAGATTAGGTGTCTACATGCATGATTTCTGTACTCTGACGTAGCTGTAGAAATGAGGAGGAGTTGGATACAATTCAACACCTTTTTTGCACATGCCCAGCTCTAACCAGAAGGAGGAACCGAATTTAAAATTCTACTCCTTAATGAAAGTAGATAATCTATATACTTTAGGTATCAACAACCTTTTATGCTTTGTCCAAAGCTCGCGATGGTTCAATCTGGAGAGGGAAATATAGCCCAGCCCCTGTGGCTTACAACCAACCCATGACGTGGTCTAAGTGGCATCGCTGTCTCTATGTGCGATGCGGTTGCCAAACCTAGCCTAACCTAGTATTGAAATTGGAGTAAATTTTCTTAATAGAAAAAACTCGTTTTTAAAGTCCTTCAAGTACAACTTTAATCCTGCACCTAAAAGAGCAGAATATTACTCACATTTCGAGAGCCATATGTGCCCGTCTACTTACGCCACAAAACGCACATTCCAACTCGTTAATGATTATTTCGAGTACTTCTGTCACTATTTGCCTTTGCAAATGCGAAAAGGATCTGAATAAATATATTCACACATACATACACATTGCGCCTTGCAGCGACACACATACCTGCATGGCTACATTCCTCTTTCCCACATTTCACATTTTTCTCGGTCGTATTTGTATGATTTTGGCATTTTTATTCAGGCATAACAATAAAATACCGTATAAAAACTCACTCAAGTAGGATAAAAATGACATCGAGGACGCATACAAAAATTTAGTGAATCGCATAAGTACTTGTAAATGCACAAAACAAATTAAAAAAGGAAGTAAGCAAACGGAATGGAAATGTGTTTACATATGTACAATGCGCAAAACTTTATTATCACATACATTTGTGTATAAAAAAATGAAAGTATTTTTATATTATACGCTTATGTACTGTATTGGGTAGTCTGGAAAGTTTGGTAATGAATATGCGGTCTAAAACTTCAAAGTTGTTTGTATGAGACATTTTAATATGCGCGCGTCGATGTTGACAAGCAATGGCAGCCTCTGTCAAATCTGTTGCTTTTCATTGAATCACTGATGCCAAACTATCAGCGAAGTTGCGCAATTAAGCAGCAGTTGCAAATGAAAGATTTGGGAGTATTTTTGCCGCTCATAGAGAGGTGGCGTAGATAGGCAAAAGGCAATATCAAATTATATTTACAGCTGCTTGAAATGCTGCAGAAATTTCGACTGCTTAGCTAAGAAGCTTTATAACGAATTCCCCTTGAACCCTCAGAATATAAATTGCTTCGGAATTTGCGAAACTCACCTAATGCAGTAAGGTGAAATTAAATACAGACCTGCGAAATTCATTTGAACCAATTTTTCGCTCCAGCGACTTACGAGTTTGCACGCTGCTGAAATAATGGCACTAGTCAAAAAATATCAAAATATAGGAGTATAAATTTTTTTTACAAAAGTTCTTTAAAAAAAAGCATTAAATTTTCTTTACAAAAATTCTTTAAAAAAAAGCATTAAATTTTCTTTACAAAAATTCTTTAAAAAAAAACATTTAATTTCTATAAAAAAAATTCATTAAAAAAGGATTAAAATTTCTTTACAATTTTTTTTCTTTTTTTGTTTGAAATCTTTAAATTTTCTTTACTAAAGTTCATTAAAAAAAAGATTAATTTTCCTTACAAAAATTCATTTAAAAAAAAGCATTACATTTTCTTACTAAAATTCATAAATACTAAAAAAATACATTACATTTTCTTTTCAAAAATTCGTTTAAAAACGCATTACATTTTGTTTTTTTTTTAATTTCTTTAAAAATAGTATCAAATTTTCTTTACTAAAATTCTTTTAAAAGAAGCGCTAAATTTTCAGTACTAAAATTCTTTTCAAAAAAGCATTAATTTTTCCTTTCAAAAATTCATTAAAAAAAGGATTCAATTTTCTTTGCTAAAATTTACTAAAAAAAGAATTAAATTTTCTTTGCTAAAATTCATTAAATTTGCTTTACTAAAATTCTTAAAGAAATTAACATTTCTTTACAAAAAAGCATTCAAAACAAAAAACATAAAATTTTCTTTCCCAAAATTCATTCAAAGGATGGCGATTAAATTTTCTTTACTAAAATTCAACTCAAAGCACAGGAATTTCTTTACAAAAATTCATTAAAAAATGGATTAAAGTTTCTTTGTAAAACTCATTAAAAGAAGATAAAGTTTTCTTTGGTAAAATTCATTAAATTTTCTTTACTAAAATTCATTAAAAAAAAATACATTTTCCTTTAAAAAATTCATTAATTTTTTTAACGTTTCTTTGCTAAAATTCATTAAAAAAAGGATTAAATTTTCTTTATTAAAATTCATTTAAAAAATCACTAACTTATCTTTATAAAACTCATTTAAAAAAGCATTACTAAAATTCGTTTAAAAAAAAAGAATTCAATTTGCTTAGCTAAAATTCATTAGATTTTCTTTAGTAAAATTCATGAAAAAACTGTTTAAATTTTCTTTGCTAAAGTTTATTAAAAAAAGGAATACATATTGTTTGCTAAAATTCATTAAATTTTCGTTACTAAAATGCATTAATAAAAAATTAACATGTTTTTGCTAAAATTCACTAAAAACGCATTAAATTTTCCTTGCTAAAATTCATTAAAAAAGGACTACATTTTCTTTACTGAAATTAATGAAAAAAAATTCATTAAAAAAATTAACAATTCTTTACTAAAAAAGCATTAAATTTCTCTTGCTAAAACTCGTTAAAAAAAAGACTAAATTTTCTTTGCTAAAATTCATTTAATTCTGTTTAATAAAATTCATTTAAAAATAATCATTAAATTATTTTTTACTAAAATTCATTTAAAAAAACAGTAAAGAACTTTTCAACTTTAAATTCGTTACTAAACTTCTTTCCCTACCCAATGTTAAGGAATGTACAAACAATAAAGCTTATACTCGTATACAGACACATACATATATGCATTTGGTCTATTCAACTTGGTGTGCATTCTTTTTCGGTATTTGCCAAATATTCGTGCCTACATTTAGGCAGAGACACATTTGGCGCATGTAAAATTCACATGAAGCGTATGCTTGCGCGTGTGCGTATTTGTCTATATCTTCACTTCGAATCTGAATTTATATATGCATATGTGTATGTATGTATTTATGTTACTTCGCCTAGTCATGTGAAGTTCGTTGCCTTTTTTCGTTTTCTATTCTTTTTTCCTTCCTTTTATTCTTTTATTTTTATTTTTTGTGTATGTAGATGCCCGCTGTCTATCTACGATCATACATTGGCATAGTCTCACATACATACACGTTTTTGTGCGTTTCAATGTTCGGTCTGTTAAATTCAGCAGCACCGCTAAATGCTTGCGCTGTCGGCATCCCGTGCAGTGCCTTTTGGGTAAGCAAAGATATTTTTATTGCGAAACCAATTTCCAGTGTAAGCACATACGAGCAACAAATACAAATATATTATTTAATATATATTGGGTTATACGGATGGTGGAAAGGTTCATTATGTGTGAAGAAAATGGACATTTTACGTAGTTTTTAGCAATTGTAGTCGAGTGGGTTATGTATGCGGTGAGTCCCGGGGCACTGTGGGCCTGGTGGACAAAGTTTTTCTTTTTTCAATAGCGCTCTTCCATCGGTAGGCAGTAGCAGACCTTCGCATATATTTTTACTCTGAATATGCCTTTTAGAAAAACTCTTTTGCTGTTCTGAGCTGACGCAAAATGAATGTTGCTTACTATTTATAAGCATGCAGAAAATTCTACAATAGAAACTATAAAAATCTAGGCCTCAAACTTTTGGTAAAAATTTAAAAAAATTCGACAAGTTTTAACCGAAAAACGACAAGTTTTAACCGAAATTCCAGATGTACTAAAACAAAAGGCAATGGAATGCGCAATTTTATAATCCATTAAATTTCAGCGAATGCACGACAAAAATGTTAAAGAGTACAAAAAAAATATATATATATTTTTTTTAATTATATGGTATTTTTAATTGTCTAAACAATTTATTGTTGACGTTTAATAATTTCTTTAGATTAACTAGAAAGTTGTGGTTTTTTAGGGTACCCTAAAAATAGTTCAAACTATTTCTTCTTTAAATATAGGAATAAAGCCTAGAGAATAATTTTTTTGAAAGGAAAAAAATTATTATTTGATAATAATTTAATTCTAAATAATATCGATTTGTTAAAACTTCATTCTAAATTTAGGAATAAATATATTTTTCTTATGGAAATTCAGTAGAAATTTTCTAAGCTTTGGAGCCACGAATAAATATTAAACAAGCAAACTTAGGAAGTAGATGGCATAGAACTAATTTAGGCGTTAGCATCAAGAAAAATTTAGTTTTTTATTTGGAAATCCTAATTTAAAGCGTCTTTCAAAAGTGACGACTAGATATCAGTGGCGATTAATTCCTAGACGGTAACTTTTTTTATGTCATTCTTGATGTAATAGAATAAGGCATTCAAATTATTTAAACTTATTATGAAAATGGTCGAGTTTTAGAAGCAACATTTCTCAAAATTCGTGATTTTTTAGTGGAAATAACCGTCTGAATGAGTCAACAATACAAAGGTCAAATTCTGTCAAGAACAGAAAAAGGACTGGCAGATCAAAAGCTGGCCGTTCTGTTGGCAATATTGCGAATATTGCTGCTGTAGCGCTGCTGTAGCCGTCAACAGCGATAGCTCGATGTTCTCAACAATTAGACGTTCATGAATCGTCTGTTCGACGGGTTTTACATAAGGACTTGTACTCCTTGCAAAACTCATTTATGTATCAAAAGAAATTTTGTAAATTGGTTATTTGATCTTGATGCCGGTTTTTCGCGCAAAATCAACTTTAGTTATGAAACTCATTTCACACAGAATGCATTTGTCAAAAAGCAAAATTGGCTAATCTGAGGAATAATTTCAGAAAAATCATTACCTCCATGTGTTTTGTTATAGTTTTTGAGTTGGTGGAATAATTGGTCCGTGTTTCTTCGGAGACGAAAATAAAAAGCTGTTACTGTCAATGAACTTTGCTCCACGCAACTGATTGAACATTTTTTGTGGCATGAGGTTGAAGGAACAGACATAGGCTATCTTTATTTCAAGAGGATGGAGCCACAAGTCACACAATACGAGGAAACATTGCATTATTGCGACCTCAGTTTCCCGGTAGATTAATATCACGCTTGTGAGGTTGTGTGAAACGTGAAGTCTATGTGAATAATCCAATAATTATTCCAGATCTGAAACATAACATTCGAGATTACTGAACTCAATTCGTTAATGTGTGTGCGAATCCTTGAAAAGTGACGTATGTCAGCCTACAGACGGTGCTCAATGATGCTATTTCTCACATATAATTGTTGACAGCCACATTAAAAAAAAAAAAAAATAGTGGAACCTAAAAAAAAAACCTAAATTTTTACATGTATTATTTTAAACCACCAACTGGGCGCTCTTTCTGAGAAACCCTGTATGTATATATATACCCGTATATATCGAATTTATTTGCACCTACAAAATCTTAAATTTCCTGCGTTTATCAGAGTTATGACTCCTTTTACTAAGTTTGCAATACCCCTGGTGTGGGTGCTCAGAGGTCGAATATGATTTTACCAAGGTTAGGTTAAATAGGGTTGGCTGGCTAATCAGTAAAAACATCTCACTTAGATCTCTAGGGTCAATTGCGTTACCAGTGCTATGTATTTGGAGTCGAAATATTATATATTTTTGAGTAAATCTTAATGCACTTCCTCGCGAGTTCTTTTGTCAGCACTATCCTGCAAGGATGAAAAATATGTTGATCCTTGGCACATTTGTCGAGTCCTACAACGAGCAGGGCAGTGGCAAAGTTGGAGTTCCAAAGTACCTCTAGGATTCGCTTCGTTGGATGTATTACACGCATCGCCCGGGATCCACCCCATTTTGTTTGCTAATTGCCTAATTTCCTTCTATTGCTTTGCATCCTGGTATCCAGTAAATACTGACCTGCCCATTTCCACGGGGTTCATCCATTTTGGATCTGCATTGTTGAACATATTTCGAGTTAGTTCGAGGAATGGTTCCTTTGCTGTAATAGCCGCTTAGATATCAATGAAAATGTTTGTCCAAGTATTAAGAAGAGTTTATTCAAATTTATGCAAATTCAGCTGCTTTTGTTGCAGCATAGATTTCAGCTTAAAATTTATGTACTACAGTAATTAGGGAGTCTGAAAGACTTTTGGAGATCGAATTGCGGACAAAAGATAGCCGCTCCTGCTCCTTTCGTCATTTTGGACCCATCTGTAGAGAAATTGTGTGAGTGGTATGTGGATTCTAGACCTTTCTGCCATACTTTTTGCTCTATAATGTCGCTAGACTTTTTGCCAAATTCAACTTGTGGAATTACATAGTCTGGCCTTGCGTTGGAATCCATAATTTTGGTGTGACCAGAAAGCCGTAGTGAGAATTGTCTTGACATCTTTAGTCTTGGTTTTACGAAGCATTCATTTATTATTATTGTTACTCGTTAACGAGATAAGTGTTCAGAATTCTGTCCAAGTTATCTGGATACCGGGTCACAGTGGATTCGAAGGTAACTGCAAAGCTGATGAGCTCGCAAGAGCTGGAGCTGCGCAATCAAATGTTAGTAACTTACCCACAATCCACATTTCGCTCTCAACATGTAAAATGCTCATTGATCGAGAATTTCACAGCATTGCTGAGCGGAGGTGGCGAGTGCAAACTACTTGCGTTACGACCAGACAAATCTGGCCTTCCTACAATCTGAAACAGACAAAAACCCTTATAAGTCTTTCGAAACACGAACTAAGGCATAAAATATCTCTTATCACCGGCCACTGCCTTTTGGGCACGCACGCACGTCGGCTCGGTGTTCCTCAAAACGACATGTGCAGATACTGCGAGGACGAAGATGAGGAAGTATCGAGCAGACATTTGCTGTGCAGTTGTCCCGGTCTAGCCAGAAATCGACTCGCTCTTCTAGGCTCTCCAACAATTGACAATCTTTCAGTACTCTCGAGCCTGAAAATCGAAGTCTCATCAAATTCTCGAAACGAATTAATATCTTTGACTAAAATCTACAATAAAAATCTCGGTTAGGTGTGGAAATCATATAACATAATGAGCTCTAGGGCAACACAACGGACCCAACTTGCGGTCTATGTGGCACTCCGATGCGGGGTCACCCTTAAACCAACCAACCAACCAAACAAAACTTTTTAAATTCAATTCAAAATTTAAACATAAAAAAAATTTAAATTAAAAATAAATATTTTTCTTAATTTCAAAATTTAAAAAAATTGTTTTTCTTAATGCAAAATTAAAAAAAATTGTTTTTATTAATTTTAGAAACACAGTTTCTAGTTCTTCATTTTTGGAAGTGACTAGGGCCATTATATTTTTTTATTCCTCAAGCACTAGAAAAATATGAAAACTTAAAAATTTTTTTTTCAAATTCTTTTGAAAATTTAAAAATTAAAAAAAAAAAAATATTTAAATGAAAAAAAATTTTACATTAAAAAAGAGTTTGAAATTAAAAAAATATATATAAAAAATATTTAAAAAGATTTAAAAAAAATTTTAAATATAATGAAACTATAAAAAAAAAGTATCACAAAAAATTAAATATTTTCCTTTTTCGAATTCAATTCAAAATTCAAAAGTTATTATAAAAAAACTGTTTAAATTAAAAAAAAAGTATATACATATGTATATTTAAATGAAAAAAAATTGTACATTAAAAAAGAGTTTGAAATTAAAAAAAAATATATATAAAATATTTGAAAAGATTAAAAAAAAGTTTAAATATAATGAAGCTATAAAAAAAAGTATCACAAAAAATTAAACATTTTCCTTCCTCGAATTCAATTCAAAATTCAAAAGTTATTATAAAAAAATCGGTTTAAATAAAAAAAAAAATAAAATTAAATATTTAAAAAATTAACAAAATAAAAAAGGAAAAAAAAATTAATAAGTAATTTTAATAATTTTTTTTTTAATTTTAAACTCCTTTTTATATTCTAAATTTTTTTTTAATTTTAAATCTCTTTCTTTAATATCTTCGAAACTTGAAACGGCACACAAAATAATCCTTAAATGTCCGTCTCAAATACAACGTTCTTTTGGTGCCGATTTTTCTTCTTTCTATTCATCTCCGCACACAAACTCTGCACCTACTCTCCGCCCCCACATACCGCTCTTCTTCTTCTACCTTTTCTTCCTTTCGTCACTACTGTGCGCCACTTATTTGTGTCTCTTTTTGTTCTCTTTATTCCCTTTATTGTCATAAGTTTTACTTGCGTATTTTTCTGCTCAAATCCTGTAAAACTCGGAAACTTTATTTGCATACTTTCATGTCGTTCACTTGTTTGTCATGCGCCAAACGAATTTTATACGTCATATTACAGTATTACCTACTGTGATTTTATTTTTAATTTTCTTACGCCTTTTGCTTCTTCATTTCTCATTTTTATTAAACTTTTCTTGTGTTTGCTTTGCAGCTCTTCATATTAAAGTAAACTTTCAAATAGTTTGGCAGTAAAGACGCAACGCTGTCAATGACAATAATAAATATGTATATGTGTGTGCGTGCGAGTGTGAATCTTCTTTTTCTTTTGGAACTTCATGAAGTTGAAAGTTTCAGATAAGTTATTGAGTGAACGAATGCGGAGACTAAGGATGTAACAGATAACTTGCAGTTACACGAACTTTCTCAATAGGAACTACAGGCATTAGGCCGTAACTCATAACTGGATATGTTGTTTTTGTTGAAATGAACTTTTAAGATTTGTAGGCATTTTTTGTGTGCATCTGGGAATTCAAAAATATATACACATTCGTAAGTTAGGGTGTCTCACCAAAGAAAGTTGAGGTTTTTCCTTTGGAATTAAAATCTGTTTTATATATTTTAAGACATTTGAATACAATGGATAGCAAACATGTTTACGGATGGCCCGAAGTTGGACGAAAGGGTTGTTGGCGGAGTATTCTGCGAGGGCTCTCCTACAAGCTCAAATTTAGGCTACCGGACCACTGGAGTGTTTTCTATGCGAAGGTAGCCGCAATTAAAGGAGCAACGGATTTGTTGCTTTGGGCTTTCAATTCGTTTTTGCGAAATTTACACCTCTCTCGACTGCAACCGAGTACTTCGATATTAGGCTCATTAGGGTCTCCGGTCACAGTGGCATAGCGGAAAACTGATGAGCTGTCCAAACAGATATCCCTCCAGACGGTTTCACCGCAAAATGAGAAGTTTGGGGCTCCCTTGAGAACCTGTGGTCTGCTCCTGGAAAGATGGGCCTCGCGTCAACTCAGTGAGCGCTGGGTCAGTGTGCAGACGTGCAAAGTCGCGAGATCCTTCTGGCCACGGGTAGATCAGGGGCGCTCGAGGTGACTTCTGAGGTTAACAAAGCCGCAGCTCTCAAATTTTACTGGTGTCCTTAGCGGGCATTGCCCATAAAGTGTCCATGCAGTGAGACTTGGGATTGCCTCCTTTCTGCAGAAGCTGTTTGGAGGACAGGATGGAATCATCTCAGCATCTTCTCCTAAGCTGTCCTGGTCTCGTCGAGATAAGATTCAGATATCTGGGCTATCACTTCTTTGTTATACCTGCGCGTGTAGTAGGTTTCAACATTACGCACTTGGTGAATTTCATCAGCAGACTGAAGTGCTTGACGTAATTAATTACCATTTGGTCATCATCCTACTTCTTCCTTCTTCCTCCCTTTGCGGATTTTCTTTTGTTTTCTCTATTCTGTTCTTCCTCTATATGGCACCAAAAAAGAGCTAATTTGATTCTTTGGACCCTTTTTAGGACAACTATTCATCCTCACCTAATCTAGGCGGCCGCCGTAGCCCAATGGGTTGGTGCGTGATTACCATTCGGAATTCACAGAGAGGTCGTTGGTTCGAATCTCGGTGAAAGCAAAAGTAATAAAAACATTTTTCTAATAGCGGTCGCCCCTCGGCAGGCAATGGCAAACCTCCGAGTGTATTTCTGCCATGAAAAAGCTCCTCATAAAAATATCTGCCGTTCGGAGTCGGCTTGAAATTGTAGGTCCCTCCATTTGTGGAACAACATCAAGACGCACACCACAAATAGGAGGAGGAGCTCGGCCAAACACCTAACAGAAGTGTACGCGCCAATTTTTTTTTTTTATTCATCCTAACCTACCCCATCCTAAAACTTCCAAACTATATATTTTAAAAATATTTTTACCGACAAATCATCCCAAATGATGGAAGATTTTAAATTTAAAATGCCTGCATAAAAATGTTTAAAAATCATATAAATGGAATCGAGGTGTGTTGATATTTGCACAAAAGTAATTTATTTATTTTTAAAAATAAATACGAAAAAATTGGGTTTCCTCATCACCTTTCAACATCGAAAATTTTACCTTACGATAGTTTTTTTTATATGGTATATTAATTTCTAAAAAATCATACAAAAAATAAATTTGAAATATTTCACAGCCAATGGCATGCCTCAAACACTCCCAGCCGAAACTTTAAGCTGCGTACAAACACTCCTGCTCCATCTAGATAAGCCCGCCAGACAATTAGTAAGTCTCGACTCTGCCTTTAATTGCCTCATAATTAATTCATGCCTGATAAAACGATATTTTATGGCTATTTTTCCAATAGAATCTTTCTGGTGTGCACGCCGTATGTGCGTGAGCGCCGGTGTATGCTATGCTGCGCATGTATTCGGGATACAAGTGTGCTATACTTCAATTTCAACGTTGTTTGTGTGTAGGTGTGTATTTGTAGGCATGTACATATGTATGTGTAGAATATTTCATAAAATATTAACCCTAAACAATCTATTTAAATATTACTCTGTGTTGAACTAAACGAAGTTATTGACACCTAAGCCCATTTATTTTTTATTTATTCGTAATTCAGTGAGGAATTAGTTTATAATCGGTAGGCAATTAAGTGCTTAAGCTTATGTTTAAATGTATATGTGGCATAATAAATACTGAAATTAGGTTCCATTATTTATGCAACAATGTACAGGTTGCCTTTTTGAAATGTTAGATAATTTGTTAAAACAGTTTTTAACTCTGATGAGGTGGCTGTGCAGGCAACCTGCAAAATGGTTTTGCCGAGCAAAAAGAGGATGACGGTTTTCTAGGCTACCTGAGGTCTACTTCGACCACAGCGATGTCTTTATGTCTTGTACTGCTCTACTGTCTACTTCTGGAGAGGTGCGCTACATATCAATGAGTCAACGTGCCCAGCCAACGTGCGCTTACTTTTAAGGTCGCAAAATCTTGTTTGCCATTCGTGAATCGCAGGCGCTCAAGAGAACTGCTAAGACTAAAAAATGTCAGCCGTCATGGGACGCCTGGCAGATGTGAAACATCGTGTGTGTACAAGTAATATGCATAAAAGATAATATTATTACAAGAATTAAATATAGCCTAATGAAAAAATTAAGTATTACGAATTTCTTGCAGAAAATGGTAACTTTATTTAATAAACATTTATTTACATGTGATGTCAAAATTCGATATTAATATCAAGCCACAATTTAAATATTTTCATCTGTGACTTCAGTAATAGTTATATTCGATGTTTCCTCTGCCGGTATTACTGTGACGATTGGTCGATGATAACTAAAGTACATACGTTACAAAAGTATTGGATGAAATATTATCAAGATATCTCACAATTGAAATTTTTTGAATTTTCAGGTGGCGCAAAATTAATCATCCAGTTTTGTATTTGAAAATTATTAAATAAAATTAAAAAAATATTAAATAAAAAAATGATTTTGAGTGATGGAATTTTTGAATTTTCAGGTGGCGCAAAATTAATCATCCAGATTTGTATTTGAAAATTATTAAATAAAATTAAAAAAATAATAAATAAAGAAATTATATTGAGTGATGACTTTTGACATTTACGCCCGCCATTGCTTGTCTGCTTTTATACAGCAGCTCTACACTTCACAAATTTAATTATGATTGACGTACTGCACTATTTGTAAAAATAAAAAAATAAAAATAATCCGATAGCATGATTAATTTTGTGTAACTTTGTATGATAATCAAAACATGTCTTTAAAATATGCCTTCCTCCATAGGTTTAAACTTTTCATTCAATTTCAACTTTTGCTCATTACGAGCTGGCATATCTCGAATTTGCTATTAAATAAGTTTGCACTTTTCATTTCGAATTAATAAAGCCATAAATTTGGCATTGCAAAATAGTTCCACTTGGTTTAAATAATTGAGTAATGAAACTTCTTTCTGCTGTGGCTCTGCTTTCTGTAACCTTTTGATATTTTTCAACTCAAACACTGACCTTCGTCATTTCTTCGCACAGAGAGCGCGCCTCAAAGGTGCCCACTCTAGCCAGCCTTCCAGTTTCCCATGAATTCTCTGTAATCGAATTCCTATTATCTACATAGCAAATTACTGAACACAATCAAAAACACATAACGCACCAACATTTACTAAGCACTCACGAGCATCCAACTTGCCGCTCTTTAGCAACTCTACATTTGTCTCTCTAACACGGCACACATACTAACACACTTTAACCCACATCATTTGTGAGTTGTTCCTTTAAAATTGGCTTATCACTTCTCATACTACAACACATAAAATATATATATGTATACCTTAATATGTGGCGACCCGTCGCCACGCCAACGATTCGGTTTACAAGTGAGCCTATAGATGTTTCACATCAAAAAAGCCACATCACTCTTTAGTGATTCATTTCTTTTCGAAATATTTGAGCAAAATGCAAAACTAGATATGCACATTTCATTTTTCATATCTTTCTCTCAAAAGAATAGAATTTCTTACAATTTAGTTCTCATTCACATTTTACGTGAAAAAGATGAATTTTGTGGATATCGTCTAAGAAATTCAAGCAGACAACTTTTAAAGCAAACTCAATTAGACACAAATATGTAGATCTTCACATTCCGCACTCACCCGCAGGTGGAGAAGTGAGGTGCAGAAAATATAGCTTTTCATGACTTTTCACTTTGCGCTCCTTTTCATTTTCGACATTGCAATTGCGGTAGACTTTTAGGCGCGCAAACAACACAACAATCAGCTGAACGTGAATTTGCACGGTGCTGAGCCAGACTATGCTGCAGTTGGAAGCGTTTTTGTGAAATGAAAGTAACTGCATTTTTATAAACGAATATATGAACAAAAAAAATATAAAAGTAGCTGATATTTACATATACAAAGATAGTTACATTTAGATACCTTAAATCCTCTTTAAAGCCACAAATCTACTATTATTATTTAACTCATACCAAACGTTTTCACGACCATTCACTGCAGAACTTTGACATTTCAATATTGTTTTCTCTAACTATTCTCTGTACACAAAAAAAAACAACAACAAATAATAGCAGGAAAAAACCTCCCAGAAGACTTCAAGGTAAATAGCATTCGTACAAAAATCTGCCTATACATATCTAAAACCTTAATAGCTGCTATACACGAAAGTAAAATAAATAAAAATAGCAAAAAATTCGTTAATAAGTGTGTATGTATGTGTGCAATCACATCGCCACCTCTAGCAAATCCTTGTTGAGCTAAACATGGCCAAGTGTTACATACATAGGCACAGTCCCACTGGGATCATTATTTTAACTTATTATCAAGGTAGACACAGATTTTCCGCTGGTATATTAGAAATTATTTATTTCTTCCAACCCTGTTTCAAAGTTAGTTTGTCTACGTTGCTCAAGGTTTGAATGAAGGTCACGCCAGGTGGTAATCCTTTTAGTTGTGCATTTTTATTTCAGTCAAAGTTGAAACAAAATTCAGAGTAGGCAGCTCAGAAGTATTATTTCCCGCTTGTCGTTTCTATTCATGTGCGATGATACCGAAAAGTAGAATGAAATTAAAAATATGTAAGGAATTTAAAAGTTAGCTAAAGAACTTCATAGTTTCATTTCAAAGCGTTTCATTACATGGAAGGATATGCTTTAAGTCTCGTAGGAAAATAACGCCGTTAAAACGTTTTTAAGTCTTCTTTACACTTCTGTTAGGTGTTCGGCCGAGCTCCTACTCCTATTTGTGGCATGCGTCTTGTTGTTGTTCCACAAATGGATGAACATACAGTTTTAGGACGACTCCCAACGACAAATGGTTTTTTTATGAAGAGTTTTTCATGGAAGAAATACACTCGGAGGCTTGCCATTAGAAAAAAACTTGTTTTAACATTTTGCTGTTTCATGCAGGGAGATTCGAAACTGCGCACTCCCGTATGGTAGTCACGCACCAACCCATTCGGCTACGGCGGTCGCCATCTTATACTCGCGTCAAAATTAGTCATACATTTTTTTTTTGAATTACTTGTTTACTAAATAAAATAAAATATTTTGAGTGACGGAAATCTATATTTTAACATTTACCTCATGGAGCCCTGATTGTCTGCTTAGTTTATAACGGTGAAATTTGATTGGCGTACGCCGCCATTTGCCAAAATTATAAATGTTCCGATGGGGTGATTAATTTTGTGTTATTTTGGATATGTAGTTGAAGAAAAAATTAATTGAAAATTTTAGAACTGACCCAATTTTAGTCCTTTTCGGACTAGTCCCTCCCGAGCAATATTACTTCTTCCATCTATTTACTAATTTTACAGCTGTTGCATTTCTACTTATATTCGTCTAATACTCATTTCGTACATCCCCAACCTTTGAAATAATATTATTTAATAGGACATCTAATTGATCGTTTTGTAACTAGTACACTACTAGTCCCTTTCGAACAAGAATAACTTCTTCAATCTAATGGGACATCTTGCAACGAGGACAATTCTAGTCACTTTCTAATTGATCGTTTTGTAACTAGTACACTACTAGTCCCTTTCGAACAAGAATAACTTCTTCAATTTAATGGGACATCTTGCAACTAGGACAATTCTAGTCACTTTCTAATTGGTAACTAGTACACTACTAGTCCCTTTCGAACAAGAATAACTTCTTCAATCTAATGGGACATCTTGCAACTAGGACAATTCTAGTCACTTTCAAAATTAGTCTCTTTCGACCAAAGAAGTTATTTCTTTCATAAAATTGATCACTTTGCCACTGGGTCAATTCTAGTCACTTTTAAGCTAGTCCCTTTCGACCTATATAAATTCTTTCATATAGTTGGTCATTTTGCACCTGGTTCAATTCTAGTTACTTTCCCACTAGTTCTTCTTGAACTAGTATAACTTCGCCCTTCCAATAGGTCATCTAACAACTGGCATAGTTATAGTCACTTTTGAAGTAGTGACTTTCGAACTAGTCACTTTCGAACTAGTCCCACCCGGCCTACTTTTACTAAATATCGGTTCATAAACGGGAATGTTTGCTGATTCTTTTGGTTTTTCACTGCATTTTTCACTGTTACGGTCCGTCTTAGCGCACTTACAAATTCAGTGCTCAACTAAGCACGACTGCTATTAAAAAGTTTGTCTGTCACTGCACCCAGTCAGGGATTAAAAAGTTAATCACTAAAATAAAATTATGCATTTTCTATGCTTAAGAATAACTCCCATTCACATCTACTCTCAAAAGCGGTGCATGTTTAATATGTTGCAGCATAATCTCATGTAGTACATTTCTATGCCACATTTGCGGCATAACTGTAGTACACTCCATGGGAGCGCAGCAACAGCAACAACATAAATTACATGCAGTATTACAGGGATAACAGTTTGCTCTAAAAGCGCACTAACACACAGACACAGACAAGAACTCTCATGCACATGCCACCATTTGTTAATGCAACTGCACACGTTTAATAATAATCTGCTTGGCTGTGGAAAATTTATGCGTGCTACAAATGCGGCACGTAGCAAACGTAGCCAAGCAAAAATAATACAACCTCGTACATACTCGTACATAAACCGCAACAACGTGCCAAGAGTGTCCCAAAATTATTTGGAATTCCGTGAATTACGTCAAAATTGTATTTCTACGCGAATGTTGCAGCGCGCATAGCTGTAGGTAATATTTCCTAGTGCTTGCGAGTGTGTGCGTGACACACAGCTATTCCAGCACTTCACTCAGTCTTGCACAATTTTTATTGTCCTATTACAGCCGAAACTTGAGTTGAAAACAACAAACAAAGAAATAAACAACATAAATAAATAAAAATAAAAATGAAAATAAAAAGAATCGCTAAAAACAACTTGGTATGACATGCAGTTGCAGCTATGTTGCAAAATTGGAATTTCTACAGGCACACATTTAAGTGCACATTTTACATAAAAACTTGCACATTTACAGGCGCTTTAGGTTGGGTTTACGAATTGCGCTTATTCATAGATTCCAATTTTCCATTTTTTTGTCAGCTCTTTAACTAATTTATTTAGCTCCTACTACAAAATGTGTCCTTGCTTTGTGCTTCTAAAGCGCTTTTAAACCGAATGGACGTCTTTCATCAAAGTCATAAATACATAAGTATATCTTTTATTTAAACACAGTCACCACACTAAGCTGAGATTACAAGAAATACGCTTTAAAGCATGAATAAAACATTTCTAGTTTTACTCAAAAGCGTAGAAAATCTGCAAATAAAGAAGCAGCCAACAAACGGCTCAACAGCCGACAAAATGAATAAATGCATGAATGAATGGAAGAGAGTAAGAGTGGCTGAAAAACAAATGTCTTAACCCAATTCCCAAAATATGGTATATTTATTCTTGTAGACACAAATACACATACTAGCATACTTATATGTACGGTGCACTTGCATAGGTATTGGTGTTTTCAAGTAGATGCAAAATCAAAAGATTCAAAGGAAACAATGGCGAAATGCACCACAAAGGCAAAAAAGGCACAAAAAATAAAAACTCAAAAATGTGATATTAAATGAAATAAGATAAGCAATAAAAGAATTGAGAATTCAAGTAAAAAAAATGCTGGAAATTTCATTTTAAGAACGATTTAAGTGCGCAAGCAAAATATATTTACTCAGTTATAGTAAAGAGGCAGCGAGCGGCTTGAAGGATTAATATTAGTCTTATTTTGTCGTTGTTGTTCTTAAGTAGTGTTTAGGCAATAGAGCTGCGGTAAGAGCCCTTGGGTCTATAAAAATCCAAATGAGGCCGGTAGCGATTACCCGTTTGCAACTGAGTTTGCCGAATTCCACTCACGCTCAACAGCACTGTGCAGCACCCAAAAAAGAAAGAGAAGCTTGCCATTAAGCCATTACGAAAGCCGTTCTGAAGTGCCGTGGGATATTGGACCACCTGCTGCTTTGTCACTAAACATCACAAATTTGATTACAGTCTATTGACTTTTCCTAATTTAGTCTCAAGTTGTTCGAAATTATTTGGAAAAACTCTTATAAAGCTACATTTGCCACGGATATCGTCTTCAAGAGCATAACAAAAATTTAATTTACCATATTTTGCGGAATATTTCAGCCCAATATTTCTTTTTCGTGTTGGTCATGTCATGTGGTCCCATATTTTCTTCTTAATCTTAAAAATATAAAGTTCTTAGGGACGATAGAGGTTTAAAATGTCAACATTACTTAATACATGGGAAAATAAAAAAGAGTTCAGGGCACATTAATTATGACCGAAAGCTCATGGAGAAATATTACGCGTGTCACGGCTAACGAAAACTCCCTTTATAATGTTTGTAAATCCAGAAAAGAGCGCATAGAACTTTAATGGAGACCCATTGGTAGGATAACAAAAGGCGTGAGTCACAGGTTAGTTAAGGTGAACTTATTGTACGAAGAGTTAAATTCGCCCCTTTTGATACCTTTGACAGGACGGAAAGGATTGGGCTGATCGAAAAATGTCATGCTGCTGGCGAAATTCGTCAGGTGGCTAATATCTACATAAACCAAATATTTCTGTGGGTGTAGAAAAGAAGTTAGCAAAAGATACCTACTTGCAGCCCCGCACGAACAGGACAACTAAGGAAAAGCTGCTGGGATGAATAAGCCGCCTTATTCTCCAGCAAGCTGTTGCAGAAAAGGCTCGAAGCAATGTCTAGACGGATCCCTCACCGAGGATGGTCCAGGGATAAGTGTTTGTGGGCCGGGAAAAGATACTTGGATGCACTAGACAAAAATACAAATATATTTATTTCAAGCGGAAGTCTGCGCAACAGAAAGATGCGCTCACTTTAATCTTGAACGAAACTCTGACAACAGAAAGAGCTATGCTTCGTGTTACTGTTAGCTTGGCAGCAATCAGAGCGCTTAACTCTTTCCTGGTTCCATCAAAACTGCGGTTGGAATGCCTTGATTAACTGAATATCTTAAGCCACAACAATTAGGTATGTATCCTATGGGTTCCAGAGCATTGAAATGATGGGGAGCGAAATAGGCGATAAATTAGCCAAGAAAGGGCTGGGCTCCCATTTGTAGGTCCAGCGCCAGTTTGCGGTCTAGGAAAGGAAAACTGAGAGGAAACCAGATTCACCTCTCTTATTCAAGAAATAGTGGAAACTCAAAGAATATCATATAGGGATAATCTACCAGGTTTATCGCAATCAAACTCAATGATAGGTAGCTTTAACTTAAGCCGATTTAAAGATTGTATGGAAATTAATAAGAATAATTTTAGAATCATCATGGGAATTCTGACATGGCTCTGCAGATTGAGTTACTAACTTGTAAATATACTCCAATGGAACTTGCAGAACAGAATTGGAGATGAACCGGCCAAACATGTATTGGCATCACGCCAGAAGAGGAAATAAAACTCAATAAATAAGAAAAAATTTATTCAGGAAAATGGGCTCAGTTAAATGCTTATTCTCTAAACCCATGAAGCGGGCACAATAGATTTTTCATGCCACAGTGCTAATTTGCCTCATAATAATAATCTTGCCGAGTACCACAGCACTCATACCTAGCAGACAATGTCCGGTAAGTATACCCACGAAAATCGAGAGTTATAGAGAAATAGAAGCTCCATCGATCCGCCCGTAACCAGAAGGATCTCGGGAATTTGCAAATTGATGTATCATACTTGCCACATTTCTAGCAATAGTAGGTGGCCTAGTATGATTCGCTCAGTATGATCCGCTCAGCAGTTTCCCACAATATTCCTGTGAACAGATACACAGATGAGTATAATTCCAAAAAATTCTGATGGAGTCGAAAGGTAAGCCAGACTTTCCCCGATCAATTTCGAGGGCATCATCATAATCGTGCCTGGGGCCTTAATTGTTATTTGACTGTCGGCATAGATGTTTACTTCCCAGATGAAAATGATATAAACATCTATACAGATGGCTCAAAATTAGATAGCAAAATAGGTGGAGGGGTTTAATCTGTACTACATTACTAATAGATAGTCAAACCATCCTAAATTTGGCAAAACCTCATTAAATGCGAACTAAGCAAACAGACATTGCCGAAATGGAACAGCGGTCGCTCAAAAAACCTGTTGAGAGTTAATATAGAAGGTGTATTAACTGGTCATTTTTTAATACGTAACCACGCCAAAAGGTTACGGCTCCCTGTAGAATCTCTCTAAGTACAGAAGAAGAGGAAATAATCAGAGTGAGTGTGAAGGCTTAGCCAGAAGGAGACTTCTCACTCTTGGTACTTTATTCTTAACAGTTGTAGCGGATATACAATAGCTCAACTAAAACTAATGAAGTTTTACTCGTTTATATTTATTTTATTTATTTTTATTTTTTTAAAGCTTAAATAACAATATATATATATATATATATATTTGGCGCGTACACCCTTGTTTTGGGTGTTTGGCCGAGCTCCTCCTCCTATTTGTGGTGTGCGTCTTGATGTTGTTCCCCAAATGGAGGGACCGACATTTTTAAGCTGACTCTGAATGGCAGATATTTTTATGAGGAGATTTTCCATAGCAGAAATACACTCGGAGGTTTGCCATTGCTTGCCGAGGGGCAACCCCTATTAGAAAAATGTTTTTCTTAATTTTGGTTTTTCACCGAGACTCGAAGCAACGTTCTCTCTGTGAATTCCGAATGGTAGTCACGCACCATCTCATTCGGCTACGCCGGCCGCCAAAGATAGAAAAATAACAATAGAAGTGTTAAATAAACAAAAAAAAAAACGCTGGTGAAGAATTCCTTATTCATGTACGTCGTAGAAGATCAGAGTCTTCAGAAAAGTATATATTTTGGAAATTTTGCGATTGTACATCATTACCGTCAAAATTCTGATGCCTTTGCCTATCTAGTCCAGGGCAAAGGCTAATAAGTGCAAATTACTGACTGGAGTATTACAAAATGGACGCAGGCTTGGTTACCTCCCTTGTCGTAGATATGCATTAGGGATTACAATGTGACCACAGCGTAGATGAGTGTAGGGCGTAGTATAGTTAGATGGGATGAATGATAGATAATAAACCAAGTTACGATTAAGACTAATCCTGGAGTAGTGATGATAAGGTTTGATGTGGTAGTAGGAGTAATGCTCATATCCTTGGCAGCAGGATCAACGATTGTATTGCTGTTGCTGCATGAATGCCCTAGGACCCACATGATTCTGATTTTATGAGGGTGAGAAATCGGGATATATCTTATGGTTCCAATAATCTGATTGAAGTTATTATAGTTGCACGTGGCCTGAAAACAGGACTGCTCGTTTATAAAAGTTACAAAATAGTTTAAAAAAGAGCCCATAGTATATGGAGGGGTATCACATTGGATCTACGACAGCTCTGAATAAGTGTGTCATTACGATAACCACCCTACCTACCTACCAGCCTTCCTTCATTGACCAATCAGCTGCTTCTATGGTGGTTGCGCGAACTCTGCTTGAAACTCACTGCAATGGTTCGCTAGCCTGAACAGCGCCCCATTTATTTAAAGGGAAAAGTTCGACTTCAACTAACGAAGTTTGCACTACTCTTCCGCTATTATTAATACAGCTTGAATATTTGAATAATTGTTTAAATTTATTTCACTTATGTATGCGTAATAAGTATATATGTATGTACTTATGTATATCTAACAAACATTTGTTTCTTATGAGGTATTTATGTTGACATTTTGATTGGCACCTTCGCAGCTGTAGTGTATGTAGACACTTGACAATGGAGATTCGATCAGTAAATACTGCCTTTATTTATTTTCATAATTATAAATTAATGAACTTATAACTATTGTACATTTATCTGCATGTGAGTCATATTTTATTTCTCACGTAACTTGCACTCAATCAAGAAATCTCTGTCCGTCAAAGTATAACTCATAACTGGAAACGAAGCGCAGCTTGTCCGCGTCTTCATCAGTGTGATTGACATACAACGGTATAGTTACGTCACTATTCCGATTTGAATCTGTTCCATTACCAATTTGCGTTCTGGCTGGAACTCTGGGTGGCTCCACTCGTTTACTAGCGCGTCGCTCCTTCGACACGTACAATGCGGTATCCAAAGTGTGTGGCATATATTTAGTGTCCTCGGGTTGTGAAGCAGCGTAGCTCTCTAGCTCATTGGCGCGCTTTTTCTCACAACGCTTCAAACAGCAGTAGATGATGCAATGCAAAACTATGTAAGTTACAATGAAGATCAGTGCATACAAAATCGTTGATAATTTGCTCGCTACAAAGGCCGCTGGTTGCACGACGAACCAAATAAGTGGGAAAAATATGAACCAATAAATGCTAAAAACGATTAGAAGTGTCCACTGCAAGTGACTAAAACTATTGTTGTTGTTCGCCATTTTTTTTTTTTTAATTATGTTGCTGTGGTTTTTTGCAATTACTTTTTCTACTACTTCATTAACTATTAGTTTTTGATTAAATTCGATTTTTCTAATTCACCGCGATTCCTGACACAAATTTATCCATTTGCCTGTAGCTGTTACTTGGTACTGAAGTCATTGCTTACTCTGGTATTTCAGCAAGCTTGGATTATGATTCATGAAAAATATGCTTTGTTTATTTGTGTGTGCACATAACGGCTCTTTGCCTTGCTCAAGTTGTTGTTTGTGGTTTTATGGTGGCGATAGTTTTGTCAGAGTTTTTTTTTTTTTGATGCAGATAAAGTTGTGCCGCACTCAAACAAGTCGCCAATTCCCGCATTACAACCTTGAGCGCTCTCGAATTGCTGATAAGTTAGTTTTGTAGGTTTGTGTGCTATGCATAAGTATTTTCGGAAGAATTTCTGACTTTTAGCAGCAGTAGGACCTCTAAATATAGTAGCCTCTAAAATGAGATTTCTGCAAAAATAATAATTGATAGGGTAAGTACTAGGGAGGGTCGATTTGAAAATCGCTAATTGCTCTGTGAAAATCGTATTCTAGGGATCAAAACAAGAAACTTTGCCGAAGGAACCATACCTCTAAAACGATGGGTCGAACGAAAAATCCCACTTTGACCCATTTAGAGTGCTCCAATCGAGTCCAAATGTATGACCGTCCCCACTAACTTTGAACGGCCGATCCACCCATGCCAGTGGCACACCCCGTGGAACTCCCCTGGGGAGTTCCCCATACAATCATTTCAAAATATCACCATTTTTGGCCCTTACATGAGAAAAGAAACTAAAAAGTTCGACCCAAATTGGGGGGCATCAGAATTCGTTTTAGAGGTATGGTTCCTTCGGCAAAGTTTCTTATTTTGCTCCCTAGAATATGATTTTCACAGAGCAATGGGCGATTTTTTTGCCTCCCCACATATCGATCCGGCCTAGTAAGTACATTTGTCATTTACAAAATATACATAAATTACCAGGTTACTCAATAAGTTTTACGGTTCGATAAGAAACACACAACTTTATAGTTTGAAGTACATTTTATGATTCAGTAGAGTCTGCCTGAACAGCAATATACTTGTTCCAACGAGATTCCAATTTATGAATTCCATCCCTGAAGTGAGAATCTGAGAGGGCTGCAAAATACGCTTACACAGGTGTTATGACCTCATCATTTGATGAAAAACGCTTTCCACACATGCATTTGTTTTAGGTCTGGAAACAGTTGGAAGTCGCTAGAGTCTAAATCTGGTGAATACGCTGCATGCACCAATAATTCGAGCTTTAATTCATGGATTTTAGCGATTGTCAAAATGATCTTGTGACAGGTTGCATTGTCCTGATCAAAAGAATTTTTTGCTTTTGCAAACTGGGTTTTTTCACGAATTTTTTCCTTTAGCTGGTCTAAAAGGTTACAGTAATATTCATAATTTATTATTTTACCAGTTTTCAAGTAATCCAAAAAGAAAATTCCTTTCGCATCTCAAAAAGCTGCTGCTAACATTTTCTTGGCCGATTTTTGGACACGAACTCGTTTGGGAGCCGAAGAGCCAGGTTCACACCTCTCCTTAGCCTTTTGTTTTGATTTAGAATCATAGTGATAGACCCAAGTCTCGTACATAGCGATAAATCGATGCACAAAATTCAATTTATCCTTTCGAAAAGGATCTAAATGTTTCTGAGATACTAGCATTATTATTGGTTTTTGTTCTATTGTTAGCGAATGCGGCATCCATTGTGCACACAGCTTTCTGAAATCCAATACTTCAATCAAAATATTTCCTACACTACCCAATGAGATGCCTAGGGCTTCTATATACTAAAAGTCTTTCAGTCACTCGACAATTTTCAGTGTTTTTGCGGTTTTTTGACATCTTTAACGTGTAAATTCAGCAACGCATCTTTCTACTGTACTAATTGATGGCCGCCGTAGCCGAATGGGTTGGTGCGTGATTACCATTCGGAATTCACAGAGAGGTCGTTGGTTCGAATCTCGGTGAAAGCAAAATTAATAAAAACATTTTTCTAATAGCGGTCGCCGCTCGGCAGGCAATGGCAAACCTCCGAGTGTATTTCTGCCATGAAAAAGCTCCTCATAAAAATATCTGCCGTTCGGAGTCGGCTTGAAACTGTAGGTCCCTCCATTTGTGGAACAACATCAAGACGCACACCACAAATAGGAGGAGGAGCTCGGCCAAACACCTAACAGAAGTGTACGCGCCAATTATTTATTTTATTTATTTTAATTGATGGCGAAAAGTCCGAACTCTTCCAACAGTCGGTCAAATATTTTCTTTGCTTTTAAACCTTACAAATATGAAAATTTAATTTAAAATTTGCACTGTAGAAAATACTGCGACACGTCGATATTAAATGGCTTGTAAACCGATTGAAATGAAACTTCACATGCGTTCATATGAAGAGTGTGCCAACATAACAAAATAAATTTGGCTAGTAACAAAGCCCTCCCTTTTTGAACCGCGAAATTTTTTGAACACCCTAGTAATTTGCACAGTTGTGTATGTAAGCTTACGTGTATGAATAGCAATGGCTTATCTCGTGTGACTTGTTTTTCAGTATAAAAAATTTCAAACATATTAAAAATAAATGTATTAAGGAATAAACTTAACGGCTGCTTTACAAGGTCAGCTTTTTTATAAGCTCTTTAATTTGTTATTGTTGTTGTTTTTTGGTATTTAATACAATCACCTATAAGCAAATTAAATCTTACTGAATGTTTGTAAATCTTATGCTTGTAATCAGTAAGCAGTCTCTAGTCCCAAATAAAGTCTTTCAGCGGTGAATTCTCACTGTCCTCACTGCTACTGAGCATGCGGCCTCTGCTCACTGGTCTTTATTCTCAAAAGGGAACAATTTCAATTTTGTCAAAAAAAGATTTGCTGTATTTTATTAAAAAAAAAAAAAAGCGAAATTGATGTATTCTGTGAAAATGAAGTAAGGCAATATTTTCAATACAATATTTAATAAATACGAATAACGGCAAACTTGCTTATCTTCTAGATCTGTTATCCATTCTTTATAACTGGTTAGAAAATTCTGGCCACTTTACAAATTACAGAGGCTCAATTTTTGCTGGAAGAATATCTTATCAGGGATTTCTTAAATTTCCTAAATGATTATGCTGTAAACTCATTCAAGAAATGAAATCGCATGATAGCTATAGGGTCCGGTATTCGGAAGTGTAACCAATTAAAAAGGCCATAAATTTAGTTTAGAAAATTACTTTTAATCAATTCAAAGTACAAAATGTGTAAAAATAATACAAAATTAAGAATCAATTAACGTTTGCTCGATATGATGGCCTTGAGACGGTTCAGAAACGAGTCGCAAGCTATCCGAATTTGTTTTGCTGGTGTTTTAGCCCACTCGCGGACAATAGCTTTTTTCAGCGCCTCGAGACTGGTGAATCTTGTAGTTTGGAACTTGCTCTTCAAAATGGCCCAAAGAGAATAATCCGTCGGATTCGCGTCTGGTGAATTTGAGAGTCATTGAATGGACGTTATGAAGTTCGGCACGCTGTTGAAAAGTCCTTGGTCTACCAACGAAATGCTTGTCTGCGCACGGCTTCAAGGCAACCTACAGAATACTTTTCCGTTAATATTTCGGATTTAATTTGACGACGAGCTCGATGAAAACGATTGGAGAGCGCCCATCTGCGGTTACAAACCAAAACCATTACCTGTGGCGGGTGCTGACTCCTGATGGCCAATCGATGACTCCAATTCTCGTATGAACGGTCGGTCAAATACCCCTATCGTTTTAGGAGATAACGAATAGCGCAATTTGAGCAATTTTCTCGTCAGAAAACACAATGTTCGGAAATTGACCGCTTTCGGTCATGCGAAGAAACTCGTTCGCTCTGTCAAGTCTGACTTGTTGCTGCTTTGGTGTGAGATCATACGCCTTTTGGATCTGGTAAGGCTTGACTTAGAGATCATTTTTCAGTATATGGTGGATGCAACGGTCAGATATTTTCAGTTCTTTCGCCATTTGATTGGCACTTCGTGAGGGATTTCGCTCAAGTGCTTCTTCACTTTTTGAACCGTTTCACGTGACGTTGCAGCCTTTCGATGACCATTTCCATGACGTTTCGCGATGCTACAAGTACAGGGTAGGCCATTTAAAGCGGGCCCATCTGGCAACCCTATAACTTTTGACAGGAACGTCAGATCGACTAATGACATAGCGCGTTGGAAGCGTCAGTCCAAGACAATTTTTACCATGGAGCAGTACACTCCAAAAGAACGCGCTGAAATAATTCAGCTTTACATCCAAAATAACTTCTCAATTGTGAAAACTCAACGTGCGTTTAAAAAAAAATAAAGTTAAAAGTGCGTCATCCAAAAGCACTTTACAGCGTTTATACGCAAAATTTATTAACCACGGTAGTCTCAGCAATAGCAGCCACGCATCCAGACAACGTACACGACGTTCTGCTGAAAATATCGAGGCTGTACGAGCCAGTGTTGAGGAGGCTCCGCGAACATCGAGTTATCGTCGTTCTCAGGAATTAGGCATCGCCAGGACAACACTCAGGCGCATAATTCGCATCGATTTGAAAATGTTTCCGAACAGGACGGGGCTACATGCCACACTTCACGCGCTACAATCGATTTTTTGAAGCCATTGTTCCCTGGAAGGTTGATTTCGAAAAATGGTGATTTTCCGTGGCCACCGAGATCACCAGATTTGACGCCACCGGACTTTTATTTGTGGGGTTATCTGAAATCCAAGGTATACATCAACAAGCCAAGGACTCTAACTCAACTTAAAAACAATATCCGACGCGAAATCGCCGCCATACCGGCCGAAATATTGGCCAAAACGATGGAAAACGCCGAAAAAAGGACACATTTGGCCATCAAGGCCAGAGGCAAACATTTGAAGGATATCATTTTCAAAAACTAGCTGGAACAAATCTCCTTGAATCAAAATAAATGATTTTTCATATCAACACAAAAAAAAATGTTTTTTTCAATGTTTTTTTTCAGAAACAAATGGGCCCGCTTTAAATGGCCTACCCTGTAGCATTGTAACGACTAATAGTGCGATAAACGAAAACTTTATTTACGTTAAGGTGCTCGAGCTCACGAACAAACGCTGGTTGTTATGCCAAATATAATGCAGTCACACTATAACGTTTGAAGAGCGGTCTGAAGTTGGTTACACTTCGAGTTGCTGATCCTGTAGGAATGCTGTTAGTTATTTTTTATATTAAAAAGTAATTAGTTTGGTAATACGTACAGTTTTTCTAGAAAAACGGCGCCGGGTATGTAAAGTATTGGCGGCGCTGTCAAAATTTTCATCTCAACTTTAAGAAATCAACTGCAAACATCAAAATTATTTCGCTCAATTACAGGCAGTACCTCTCCATAAACGCTGGGACGTTACTTTAAATTTCATCTATATATGCATATTTAAAGGCAGCTACGGCGTATTTAGTTTAAAAACTGAAGGTACCAAAAGCCAAAAAAAAAGAACTGCTGATAAAGGCTTTCCCTCTATTTTAAACAACTCCTATTATAATTTCTTCTCCCACTGCCATGATTCTTCTTCTGTCATGGTTTCTGGGAGAACGCTTCTCGATTCGTTATAAGATCAGATTGGGTTAGAGGCAAGTAAAGGTAGAAATAGTAATCTAAGTCCTCTAACCACCTTTAATATGTAGATAATCATATATGTCTGACTAGGATAATTGGTAAATTAATTTAAGAAAATATTAAAAAATGAATAGATAACAGCCAAATAATAATAAATGTTGTAAATTAATTTCAAATTAAATAAATATTTATATGAGCAAGTATCCACGCCTTTCTTTTTGGCAACTTAAAATACCTCATTCATCAGCATATATTAGTTTTTATGCCAATATTAGAATATTTGAGTATAAATTAATGTAGGAACGTCTAACAATAAATAATAATTTAAGAATTAAGGAGCTGCTAAATATGCTGAGTTTTTCACACACACACTCACACTTTTACATCAACTTGAACACATTTGGCTTATCTCCCACCATTAAAAAGTGTAATAAAGCGAGTTTTATTACATCTCATTTCCGCTTCGTGCTTACATGTCATGACGTTGAATTTGAATGTTTCCCGTTGCTGCACAGATTTTTTGGCATATGCACAGCAAAGTTACTTGAAAAGTTAAAAAGAAACTCTAATACATTTTTGTGTTACACAAAAAGGAATTCAAATCTACACTTAGACCGCTATTTAAGAAGCTCGTCAGAGTAACTTCATTTTGTGGTATTCGGTTATTTAATGCAAAAGAAATTTGTATGTACACATGAATAACTACATACCGTTTGAAATGTATATGTATTGTGACTCTTCTTTTGCTTAACGCCCTTCAAAACTTTTTGACCTTCTTTATATTTTTCAGTTGCAAAGCATTTCTAATATTTTTCTTTCACACGTTCACTTCGCAAACATTTTGTGTTTTTTGTTTTCGTTGCCCATTTTTTAGTGATTCCTTTTTATGACTCAGTAAGTGTTTTATCAGCTCTCGTAAATCTCGCTTCTTCTCCTCCTATCCCTCCTTTTTCTTTGCTTTCCCGGTTTCAAACTAGTAAATTTCTTTTTGTTTTTAAGCTGAGAAATTTGAAAAAAGAAATAAATGATCAACGGCACCAAACCCAAAGATTCTCTTTCCCACAAACATACACCTACATTCATACATGCAATCCTTTCAGCTACTTCATATTTTCCTATATTTTATTTCTTGTTTTTGACTGTGAATTCGCCAGCTACTTTTCAAATACTCCGAACAGAGTTTCCTTGTATGAATGATTGTATGGATGTTGGATTTATTTGCGTGTGTGCACTAACGTTTTTATACGAAAATAATCGAAAAGTTCAAAGTTTGTCCAGGTTTTTATTTGATATATTTTTTTCGTCCTCACTGTGCTGATTTCTGATTTTCTTCTGTGTTGTGTTAGTACTCAAGAAGATTCTACGTTATTTAAAGCTCAAGCCGTTATATTTCAGTCCAAATTGATTAAATATAAATAGAAAGTAATAATTAATTATAAATCATAAATCATTACTCGTAAAACGCAAATTACTAAAAATTACTAATAAATAATTAATCATAAATCTACAATAAAAAAGATAATCATTAGTCATAAATTAAAAATCGTAATTCATAATTCATCACTCATAAGTCGTAAATCAAAAATCATCAATCAAAATCATAAATCAAAAACCATAAATCCTAAATCATAGATTTAAATAATACTAAATCATAAATGGTGAATCATAAATAATTAAAAATTAATCATAAATCTAGAAGATAAATGGTCAATCATTAATATTTAATTATATATCATAAATCAAAAATAATTAATCGTAAATAAGTAATCATAAATTTAGAAGGCAAAATATCAATCAATAATTATTAACCATAAATCATTAATAATTTGGAATAAATAACTAACCCTTATGGTCAAAAAAAAAAAAAATTAATAATCAATCATAAATCAAAAAGTATAAGACATTAATCATAAAATCATAAATTATAAACCATAAATAATTAATCATAGTTCTAGAAGATAAATAGTCAATCATTAATCATAAATTAGTAACTATAAATCCTAAAATATAAATCACAAATTATAAATCGTAAATAGTCAATTCAATCCATCATCAGCCATCAATCATAAATAATTTATCATAAATCGTAAGCCATAAATTATAAATCGTGAATCATGAGTCATAAATAATTAATCATAAATCTACAAGATAAATAGTCAATACAAATTTTAATCATTAATTAGAGTTTATAAATCATAAATCAGAAATTATGAATCAAAAATCATAAATCAGAAATTATGTTAGGTGTTTGGCCGAGCTCCTCCTCCTATTTGTGGTGTGCGTTTTGATGTTGTTCCACAAATGGAGGGACCTACAGTTTCAAGCCGACTCCGAACGGCAAATATTTTTATGAGGAGCTTTTTCATGGCAGAAATACACTCGGAGGTTTGCCATTGCCTGCCGAGGGGCGACCGCTAAAATGTTTTTTTTTTTTTATAAATTTTGCTATCACCGAGATTCGAACCAACGACCTCTCTGTGAATTCCGAATAGTATCACGCACCAACCCATTCGGCTACGGCGGCCGCCATATCATAAATCAATACACATAAATAATAAGTAATAAATAGTAAATAATAAATTATTAATAATAAATCATAAGCCATAAACCATGAATTAATCATAAGATAAATAGATAATCATTAGAATATAAATAGTCAATTCAATCATTAACTTTTAATCATTAACCATAAGTCAAAAACCCTAAATCGTAAGTTATAAATCGTAAATAATTAATCGTAAGTCTAGAAGAAAAATAGTCAATCATTAATCAGAAATTAGTAACCATAGATCATAAATCCTAAAATATAAATCATTAATAATTTTTAACAAATAATATTATGTTATATTTTGATAAATAAAATTATAAATAATAAATAATTAATTCAATTAAAAAAAAATAAAAAATAGAAGAAAAAAATAAATTAATTAATTCAATTATTAATCATAAATACAGAATATAACTCACAAATCATAAATCATAAATCATAAATTGTAAATTGAATCATAAATCATGAATCATAAATTAAAAATCATAAAACATGCACCATAAATCAAGAAGATTTCTCGTTACTTAAACCCCAAGTCGCTATACCTAAGTCAAAAATAATAAACTTTAAATAATAATTAATATATAAAAATCAAAAAAATCATTAACCATAAATCATAAATCATAAGTCATGCATTATAAGTCATAGGTGGTATTACATTTACTAACTAATCTTATATGTTTTCCATTTCAACGAACTCTCTTTAATTTTCTGACCACACTTAACATCCGATACTTCCTTTGAGTGCCAGCTGATAGAAAAACCGCAAATATTTAATAAGTGCCTACAGTGGAACAAAGTAATCAAGCAGCCACCACTGATTAGTCATCTCGCAGGTGCATTAAATTCTAAGTACTGAAAATCAACTTAAACCGCACTCTCCAACTTTCCATAGCAAATATACTCCTAATATCGTAGAAACCTCTAACATTTTATTAGATGCCGCACCTCGTTGCCGACACTTAACAGCCAGCTGTTATACGGGGCTTTCTGCTTGCGGTTAAAATAATATGTAGATACATTCATTTGTTCAGTTAGGCGAGTGTACGAATATGCGATAATAAAATACAATGAAAACTTGACTACTAAGTAATAAGCTTTTTTAAATCAGAAGCGACTTTCATCAAAATACCCGAGTATTTCACTGATCGACACGATTTTTGCCACACGGTTTCTGTATGCTAATTATAACTAACTATACTGCATACCCTTTTATAAAACAGAATTTTTTTCTATCATTCACAAATTTTATGTGACGGATATTCATGACTTTTGCTATATTCTCCGCCTATATTAGTAGACGTATTGTGAGTAGCTATTAAGAAATAAGTAGCATCGGCACATAATTGATAATAGAGCCGCCAAGCAAGATTTTTTAAAAGGTTGAAGTATTGAGGGGTTTTCTAGAGATAATAGGCATTTAGAACTTTTTTGACATAAGAATAGGTGCACTGCCGATTACTCACTTATTTATATTTATTTATGTATTTGTTTATTTATTTATTTATTTACGTAATCAACAAACAAGACGCTTGCAGACTCTTAGATGGATAGTTACAAACAGGGACCTTATGACAATAGTCTTACAAGTAACTTCTTAAAAGTAAACTTAGAGTAAGAGAAATAAAAGACTAAGGAAAAAGAATAAGCATTAAATTGAGCTGGCGCCCTTCTAAAAGGGGCATTCATTCCATAAACAGTTTTCGCAATACCCCAGAAAAATAATTCATTACAACGAAAAATGCGTGAGGGAACATTCAAATTAATTTTATTGAGCAGATAGAGACAATCTATTGAGCCCGCGCAAATATCAAAAGCAAAACAAATCAACCACAGAGCACGTCCAGATTCTAAGGGCATTAAATTTATTAATAAGCAACGAGAGCGATAGGATGGAATGGGATCAACGGATTTCATCGAGCGCAAAGTAAAAAGCGCAAAAGCTCTCTGAACAGACTCTAATCTTTTAATACAGACTGCATGAAACGATCTCCAAAGGAATACCGCGTATTGTACAATACAATAACCTGAGCCGAACTGAGTACAACAGTTAGAGGGCATATGGCTCGAATAACTTTTTCGACGAATAAAGGCTAACATTGCAAACGATTTAGAAGGAATATAGTTTATGTGGGTGGTGAAGTTGAGATTGGAGTCAAAATAAACACCCAATCCTTTTATTTCACGAATTGTCTTTAGCGGCGAGTTTGATATGTAGTAAGCTGTTGGAACAATATTAAAAACTTTCACATACGAAGTTTAGTGACGTTTACTAAAGGTAAGGAGCAAACGATTACGCACACACCATTCAACTCATGCTGCAGAGTGGATGAATCTTCTGGACATTTAATTTCATAATAGATTTTCAAATCATCCGCGTATAGAAGAAAACTCCACACAGAAAATTAAGAAGAAATATCGTCAATGAAGAGGATAAATAGTAGCGGACTTAGGACACTACCTTGAGGGACACCAGACGAAGCAACAAAAGTATAATATCGATATCGATACATTATGAAATCGAACGACACAGCGCCTATTATAAAGATAGAAAATTAATCACTTGAGAGTGAAAGCCAAAACCCTCTAGTTTAGCTGTATGTTTGGATTGCATCCATTTGGAAACCTCTTCGAAATATATTCAAACAATTCTTCGTAAAGAAGGCTAAATTAGTTAACGTAGATCTGCCCGAAACAAACCCAAGTTTATTGGGGCATAACAAATGTTTAAACTTAAAAAATTTAGAAACTGTAAATAGCTGAAAATCGGTCTTTAATTTTCAATATTATTTTTATTGCCACTTTTAAGGATAGGCGTAATAAGCGCTAATTTCCAGCCATCAATGAAGACTCCAACGAGAAGTGACATATTCAAAATGTACTTTAAAGGCGTAATGAAAGCACGAGAACTTGAAATTAGAATAACCGAGAGGTCATCAATACCGGTATTAGTGGACGGCTTAAGCGGACAACAATGACATCCTCGTCAGTCAAATTTAATTTCCCAAAGTTGATGGAAGTATCTATATTAAACAGGATAATATGTATCAGGTTTGGTTGATTTTAGGAACACAGTCATGTTGCTTGGAAGATATATATATCTATGTATATGTATACATACAAGGTGGCACAAAATTAAACACCCAAGTTTGTGTTTGATTGACTTTTTAACTAAATAACAAAAGTTTTTGAGAGATGGAAATCCTTATTTCGAACTTTACACGCTCCATTGCTAGTCCGTTTTTGTACTGCAGCTGTCTAGTTTACAAGTGTCAAATATGATTGATGATTGCGTGATTGAACTTTTGCAGAAATTATAAATCTTCCGAGAGAGTGATTAATTTTGCGCCACCTTGTTTATATATAATTGATAGCAACTTCTTATTGTTGAGTCTTTTGTTGAGCTCATCTTCCAATTTATGCTAAGCATCTTGGATGTTTTTCCACAAGTTTTTCCGCAAAAGCGGATGGTTTCGTTATGAGCAGCTTTTTCATGGCAGAAATACACTCAGAGGTTTGCCATTGCCTGTGGAGGTGCGAACGCTGTTAAAAACACTTTCTTCTATCATTTGTTGCTTCGTGTCGCCCGGTTGGTTTCGGACCCAACGCAACCATATGGGTGTCATGCACAAACCATTTGACCCCCGGAATATGTTATATATTGTACTTTCATTGAAAGTTAAATAGTGGCAAATTTGAGCGAGAGATGCTTATAATTACACTTACAATTTTATGAGCCATCAGGAATCAAAATGTATACATTTGTACACATCTAAGAGACACGCACCAACTAATGGGTAAATCCAATTATTTAATTGCTAACCACATTTAATTACTCACAGTTAATCATAACTATTTAAAGTGGTCCGATTTCGCATTCTCCCCACTAATTTTTCCCCCGTGACTAATAATTTACTATTACTTATTTTCTCAAAACGCTTCTCATATTCCAAATTTCATTTTGCAGTTATGTAATACAAATGTGTGTGCAATAAATTATAGTCATAAATCCATATCTGTGTGATGCCTACGCTGGTCAGTATTACTTGTATACATTTCTCATTTAATTAACTTTTATTCCTGTAGCAATTGCCATTGATTTATTATTTTGCTCTACATATTTATAAAAATATATGAATTTATTTTTAAGGTGTCTGCTTGAATTCACTGTAGGCGTCTTCCATAGTTTTTCATTCTCCTTTTTAGTCGTAATTGAATTACATTTCAGACACCCTTACAACTCGCGTTGTCACCATTTCAAGAACGTACTTACCCCGCAAATAATACCCTGCTGGGAAATACTCCGTGACTAGGTAGTTTGATTTCCGTTTTTAATTCTTTATTTTATTTTTTTTCCTGCTCGTTTTGTTATACGGGAAAAAGTTCCTAGCACAACTTTAAAATTTCAAGTAAGAAAATTTAAAAAAAATGTATTCAAAAACTTATACTCGATCTATGTTACGAATATGGATAACAAGCGAAAGGGGATATATCCAGCTATCAAAAATAAGTTCTTATTTACTTTTGAGCAACACCAATATAGTACAATAATGTCATTTGAATAATGTATCCTTAAATATGTGATAACGAATTATTTTGCAGAAAATATATAATAAAATAGCTTTCCATATGTTTTTTTTTAACATATGGATAATTTTTCGCTTAACGACTTTCGACAGCAAAAAATCCTGGATCTCATCTGGGTATGTTTGATTTATTCCGTAGGAGAAAATTTCAATAATATTTTTTTTTTTACATTTTTATAAAACAGCTAAAAGAATTAAGTCGAGCTATGTACACCCACATATAAAAATCTTTAACATATATTTATTTAAATTAATCCATTAAAAAATTCTAAGGAGGGACCTGGGTACTCGAAATGGTTAAAGTACCACTCTGGCACTCCCAAAGTAGCACTAAAGCGCTATTTGGTACCATTTTGAGATCTCGAACGGGCAGATATCTACAGCCAACCACCAGAGCTGTTACTATAACAAGAAGCTTGATGGGGTTTAGGTTGGAGAAAAGACTGTCGAAGAAAATAGCAGTCAGTAACCTTAATCGTCTAGTTACAATTTACAGAGAAACTGCTGAATTGCTTGGCTTTGGTAGCCAACATAACTAAAGTTATTAACGAGATACCGACCAAAGTCCTCCTGCAAGTCATTCAACACTGGCTCCTTCTATTTGTGGCGTATGTCTTGAAGCAAATGGAGATACCTTCAGTTTCAAGACGACATGGCAGAGATACACTTGGAGGTTTGCCATTGCCTGCCGAGGACCGACCGCTATTAGAAAAATCTTCTTTACTTATTAGCTGTTTCATGCACGTTTTCGAATCCTCGCATTTCCGAATGGTAGTCGTGCACCAACTCATTCGGCTACAGCAGCTACCATATCAAATATATTCATGTATATAAAATGAACTATTTCGTGATGGGGTTGGGCCTATTTGATCATACAATACATTATGTGCCATAACTTTACGAATATTACAAAAACTGCTAAAAAAAAAGTAGGCCCAAAAATAATTCAATTGCTCCTTTTCTTCCCTGCATTACGAACCATTCCAGTGATTTAGGATTTTGCTTTATTTGGGTAATAATTTAAACGAGCCCGCATACAGCTTAAATAGTTGTCAACTAGTAATTTCATTCACTTGCACAAGTTTTCCTGCACGGTATTCGTATGATACATATTTACACACACATCCATTCACATTCATTCAAAGTTAAAATCAAATCGCGCTTCTCAAACACATCCGCAAATATTATATAAACCATTTTTTTTTTTATTTTTTATTTTTTTTTGCTACGAGAATTTATTAGCGTAATTAAAGTGATTAATTGGAAAGTACCTTTTGGTGTCAGAGGCTATGGGGAGACGGTTTGTTTCTACTTACGTCAGTGACTTGGCGACTTATTCAGGATATTTGTTAGAAAGATAAGTTTTCTAAGTGTAAAATAAATTGAACAAATCACGCTAAATATTTTACGAGTGTGGTTTTTATGGTAGCAAAATTAAAGAGCTAACTAAAACCATAGTCAAAGGCTCAGGGTGCCACAATTTTCGTGCGCTCAGGGCGGTTGTCCGCAAGTAGAGAGTTCACTTGAAAAAGGTGGTAATTTTAGTGGCCTTACTTTGCTTTTGGTTACTCATTTATTTCTGTATGGAATGGTTCTTTAATGGTGAAATTATATAAAAAAAACCAAACGCAAGTATTAATTTTTATTAAATTTTAAAGGGCTTTTTTTAAGAAGCATTATTTTTTCATTTGGACTAGAACCTTGTGATGTATTGGGTTTTAAATGATTTCATCAACATGATATTTAACTACTTTTATTAAGTAGCTCTATTAACTATATTCTGTAATTCTATATTCTATATTAACTGTATGTCAATGTTGACGAGATGTTTTCGTGAAGGAAATTTCCAAGACTTACATACTTAACCTGTATCATTTGGACCTCGCTGAGGAATAATTTTATTTATTTATGAAAAATGGAAATTGGGACACGCCAACCGATATAAAAACTAGAATAGAAATGGCTTGAAGAATAGAATGGTAAATTTGGAAAGATCTTAAGTTGCCATGACTTAGATATGAATCTTAAAATTCGTTTTGTGAAGTTTTATGTGTGCTCTGTGCTCTTATGCATGGTTGTTGGACACTCAAAGTCTCTGATATGAACAGACTCGAGGCCTTCGAAATATGAACTTTTAGGCGAATTTTGAAAACTCCGTGGACCGATCTGGTTTCTAACTTAAAGGTGCTACGACTAGTTAATCGAGAACGAGAAAATGTCGCAAGATTGCTTATCTTGGCCATATCATGAGAAACATCAAATACCATATGTAACAATTAATACTAGAAGAAAAAATTGAAGGGAAGCGATGCCTTGACCGGAAGCAGTTATCGTGGTTACGAAATATAAGGCATTGGACGGGCATATGCTATGTAGTAGAATTATGGGATGCAGCTAAAAATAGAGATATTTATAAAGAAATTGTAAATAATATAAATTAATATGTTTTGAGTAATGTAGTTAAGATAAGTTAAGAAACAAAAAAATATAAAATATTGTATGATCGCTATACATTCGCAACCGAATAAGCAACACAGAAGAAGAAGATTTTATGAGCACTGCTATTTTTCATCTCATTTATTTTTTCGTATCTTTGTTTTTTTTTTTTTGAGCCTTCTTACACAGAATCCTGCCACCTACAACTGAATGAATGAATTTCTTGTCCCCGAGCAGGAAATAAACCATTTAACCTATTTCAAATGGCTTAAGGGGTTACATGGGTTTCGTTGGTTCAAAAAATCGAATCAAATTTTTTTTTTTTTGCTTATTAGTTTCTACAACTTCTCAGGAACATTATTAATAAATTTTCAAGTCGATCCGAATAATAAATTCGGAGATACTGCCTTTGGAATGTGTGCGCTCCAAGCCACTTTTATTGTTACTCAAAACTTTAAACGCGTTTTTCTCGGAACCGTGTTTTCAAAGTCGGTTGTCAAATGTTCTCGAAAACTATTCAACCGATTTTGATGAAATTTTACACAGGTGTTCGAAATACAATTTACTCGTGCTTGAACGAAGGATTTTGTTTTTTTTTTTTCAATTCCAACTATTTAAAAAAACAAAACGTCAAGCAAATATGACCGAAATTTTCATTTTTTTACAAAAATGTCAGCCAAAATTCCAATTTTTACGTTTTTTTCTTTCCTTCGTTCAAGCACGAGTTTATGGTCTTAACTAAAGCACTTATTTTTGTTTTATCATTTTTGATGAGCCTGTCAGGAGTTATGCTAACAACATGGACGCACCTTTTTTTCGAGGGGTCACCGAAAATGACATCACAATGGAGGAGTTTTAATTTTTGTTTTTTGAAAATTTCAGAAATTATTCTTTAAATATGTATCTATAAGACAGAAAAAAGTTTGAATTAAATAAATAATTTCTTACATAGAAAAAAAAAAAATGTTGAAAATAGGCCTTTTTTTACCCGACAAAACCCATGTAACCCCTTAACCCATTTCAAATTAAATACAGCTATTTTATTAGTCTCAGAAGTTACTGTAACATGAACGCATCGCAGATTAATAGAAGGTAACATATACCAAGCTACGCAGGGACTATTTTTTACAATATTATTAGGAATATATTTTAGTATTTTACAAGCATATGAATACATTGAGGTTTATGCCCGCAATTTGACGCGCTTAGAATCCGTTTGCAGCTTTGGAAGTGTTAAAGCCAGTTTCCGGCTACACTTCTGCATATATCGATCCGTGTTTACCATTAAGGAGAATGGAGAATTTAGGACCATGTAAAAAAACCGAATGTTAAAATTACCCACTGTATTTATTTTATAGCTCTTAAGGTTTGTTAACGTACATCAGTGTGGTACGAACGTAATATTGGGTAGTCGAAAAAGTCTTTTCGTATTTTGTTAATAGATGTCGTTGAAGTCATCTAGCTCCAGCGCTACCAATCACATTGTGTCATATCATATGGTGTTAGAAATGTGACATTCTAAGCTTCATTTAACTAAAAAAAAAAATTAAATTTAAGTTGAAAAAAAGTTATAGCTGTTCAAAAATTAGTGAAAATAATGAAGAAATTTGCTATGTTTTGAAATTTTTGTATAAAAAAGGGAAGAATGCTACGCAAGCCACCAATGAAATTTGTGAAGTTTACGAAGACGATGCTGTATCAGTTCGTGTAGCACAACAAAGGTTCGCTCGCTTCCGTTCTGGAAATTTCGATGTGAAAGATGCACCTCGCTCCGGTCGACCTATCGTTGAAAAAGTCGATGAAATTATAGAAAAGATTGACCAGGACCGTCACATAAGCTGCCATGACATCGCCAAGGCACTAAACATTCATCATCAAACGGTTTTGAACCATTTAATAAAAAATAGTTTAAAAAAACTAAAAAACACGCTTTTATTGCTAATCGAACTAAAAAGTAGAAAATAAATTTTAATGACAAAGATACCTATAATGAAGTAATAGCAAATCGAACGATCAGTCATAGTCAACTACCTCAGAACAGAATTATAACAAAAATTAAGATACAAATAGAGTAATTCAAATTAGAGTTAAAAGCGTGGGATGCTTGATATAGTAAATATTACAATCATTCTATTGGCAACTACCTATGTACAGAGGGTTATGAAAGTGAAGCAAAATGCATCCCACGCTTTTAACTCTAATTTGAATTACTCTATTTGTATCTTAATTTTTGTTATAATTCTGTTCTGAGGTAGTTGACTATGACTGATCGTTCGATTTGCTATTACTTCATTATAGGTATCTTTGTCATTAAAATTTATTTTCTACTTTTTAGTTCGATTAGCAATAAAAGCGTGTTTTTTAGTTTTTTTAAACTATTTTTTATTTTCTACTTTTTAGTTCGATTAGCAAAAAAGCGTGTTTTTTAGTTTCTTTAAACTATTTTTTGTTTATTATGAATGGAAATTATTGTTATCATTGCAGTCAGTGAATAAATGATTCGATATATTCGAGTTATATTTAATTCCTTTCTTATAGACTGTGAGTCTAAAGCTATGCAGTTATCGGCCGTGATAAAGAAGTAATCGGGATGAAGAACTTATTTCGTGGAGGGAGCCTGAGAAACTGATTTACAAGAATAAAAAAAGATTTTTCATTTTACAACCAAATTCACCTTACTTTTTGCCCACAGGTAAAAAAAGAAAATATTAATCCTGGCAATCCTAATAAGGATAATGGAAAACTTTTATCAAATTATTGCATTGTCATCGGTCCTTGATAGGTGTGCAAAATTTCAAGTCGATCAGATAATTAGAAGCCAGTGAAAATTAAGCTCAAAGATTCCGTTACATACATACATACATACATACATACATACATACATACATGCATACATACATACAACCCGACCTAATAAAAGTGTGTTAAAAAGATTCAAAGATTCAAATTCACCTTACTTTTTGCCCACAGGTAAAAACAGAAAATATTAATCCTGGCAATCCCAATAAGGATAATGGAAAACTTTTATCAAATTATTGCATTGTCATCGGTCCTTGATAGGTGTGCAAAATTTCAAGTCGATCAGATAATTAGAAGCCAGTGAAAATTAAGCTCAAAGATTCCGTTACATACATACATACATACATACATACATACATACATGCATACATACATACATACATACATACATACAACCCGACCTAATAAAAGTGTGTTAAAAAGATTCAAAGATTCAAATTCACCTTACTTTTTGCTCACAGGTAAAAACAGAAAATATTAATCCTGGCAATCCCAATAAGGATAATGGAAAACTTTTATCAAATTATTGCATTGTCATCGTTCCTTGATAGGTGTGCAAAATTTCAAGTCGATCAGATAATTAGAAGCCAGTGAAAATTAAGCTCAAAGATTCCGTTACATACATACATACATACATACATACATACATACATACATACATGCATACATACATACATACATACAACCCGACCTAATAAAAGTGTGTTAAAAAAGGCTGGTTACAAAAAGAAGGTCGATGATTGGGTATCACATGAATTGTCTGTGAAAAATTTAATGGACCGAATTAACATCTGCGATTCTTTGCTGAAACGAAATGAAATCGAACCATATCTGAAGCGAATGGTAACAGGAGACGAAAAGTGGATCAAATACGACAATAATGTGCGAAAATAATCATGGTGAAGCTCAACAAATGGTCGCAAAGCCAGGATTGACGCCTCGAAAGGTTATGCTGTGTGTTTGGTGGGATTGGAAAGGAATCATCCACTATGGGCTGCTCCAGCCTGCTCGAACGATTGATTCTACACTTTACTGTCGACAACTGATGAGATTGAAGCAAGCAATCGAAAAAAATGACCAGAACCGATCAGCAGAAAGGGCGTCGTCTTCCATCAGGACAACACTAGGCCACACACATCTTTGATGACTCGGCAAAAACTGGGAGAGCTTGGCTGGGAAGTTTTGGTGCATCCATCATATAGCCCTGACCTTGCACCATCGGACTACCATTTGTTTCGGTCAATGCCGAACTCCCTTAATGGAGTAAAGTTGGCTTCAAGAGAAGCCTGTGAAAATTACTTGTCGTAGTTTTTCGCCGAGAAACCACAAAAGTTTTTCACTGATGGAATAATGTCTCTAGAAGAAAAATGGCAAAAGGTGGTCGACCAAAATGGTACATATTTGGTTTAATAAAGTTCATTATAGGTAAATATAAAAAAAATGAGTTGAAGTTTGATTAAAAATACGAAAAGACTTCGACTACCAATAGTTGAAACAAGCCTTTCGTGAGCAGTTCCAATCGACATAACCAGATGGCATTCGCTAATACACCACCATACAGTTCCGATGAATGAAAATTTAGTATACGACGATCCGATAGTCGCGAAGAAGTATGCAAAAAGTCAACACTCTCCAATCGATCGAAATATTCAGCGGACCCAGGTTCCCAAATAAAGCTTTTCATACTCAAAAATAGGTTTTATTGAGCATGAAAAGATACTTACTAGTGCCAGCGGGTCTGTCAATGCTTGGGAGTTCTGTCTGATAATTTTTATAATTATTTGAAATATACTTGCACGAATTTCAATAAATTAATAAAAAACTTTGTAGAACATTTTTTTTATTATTTCATTTTTATTTATTTAATCGGACTTAAAATCTATATTCAATAACAAAATATTTGTATCCTTAAATAAAAAATGTCTTTAAAAATTTGTGTTAACAGCTGAGTTGATTATTATCGATTAAATAAATCGCAGAAAATTAAAAAGATAATTAAAAGTGACAGTGAAAAGTAACAGTAAAAAAAGCTTAAAAAACTATATTCGAAGAACACTTAAAACAATATTAATCGTATGCGTATTTATAACAAGAAACAAATATTTTATTTCGAAGTTTTTTCGTTCTAAATACAAGTAACTCCAAAGTGGATAAGTACTTCGATATTCTCCTCTTAATATTCTTGTAAATTTTTTATATATTTTTAATTTTTTTATGGTTTTTAATAGAAAACCAAAGTGAACTAATTACAAACCTAACACCGCTAATGCCTAAATTGTGTACTAAAACATTTGTGCATATAAAGTACATTAAAAAAAAACTAATAATAATATATGTATATTTCGTATGTTATGAGTTTTTGGATTCGAATTTGGTATTTTTTCCGCCACTAATAACTATAAAAGTTTGAAGCCAATTTTTTATCACAATATTTTTTTTCCTTTGTTTTGTTTACGCATTTTACTCCAAATGCAAAAGATATCATTTACCAGCGTTAATCTTTACTCAACCGCAAAGATTTCGTGATAAACATCGCACAGTCATTGAGGGGTTTCCCTTGAAAAAAAAAAAAAAAAAAAAACATTACAAACACACATGCACGCATTGCATATCAATAACATATGCAAGACTTCAACTAATCGTAAATCCCTAGCCACACTTAGAAATATCTATATATATATTACATATATGTACACACATACGCATTACATTTAGTTCATTAATTTTATTTACACGTAATAGCGACGCACTACATCACGTTCACATAGTCAGCGTATTAGTTGCATATTTAAAAGGAATTTTATTGGAATAAAGTGGAATCTGTAATGTGCATACATATGTACATTCCATGGTGGAGTGAATTCTGCTAATGTAAAATACTCAACACAATTTCAAGATGTTTTGAAAATAAAACTACGTCTTTTTATTCAGTACCCACTATGAATTGACTAATATTTTATTTTATTGTGAAACAACAGTTTCGAGTGGAAAGAGTGAAAAAAACGCATTGTAATTCTGGTTGTGGCTTGCTGCCCACAACAGGTTTTACAAACCGGTTCTTAGCGCGAGCGGATAGACGCTTTTACTGCATAATATTAACACTTCTAGGTACATATCTTGATTCGTACAGGATTTCCCATAAGAAGATTTTATTTCTAATACATTTTTTAATTATTTATACAAAGCAATTTATTTACTATAATTAATTAAAGTTAAGCAAGTCTTTGGTTTCTTTTTATCATACGTTGTTGTAATTACAGGATTATTTCACATTAATTAATTTATTTAATTCATTAATTTTTTTATTTTATTTTTATTTTATTTTACTACATTAGCTTTACTCGATTCTATTTAAATTTTTTAAATTATTTTAATTAATTTTCATTTTTCTTTTATTAAATTTCACTTTATTTAATTTTATTTTATTTGTTTTACTTTACTTTATTTTTTTTTTATTTATTTATTTAGTTTAATTTTATTATACCTTTTTCATTTCATTTTTTTATTTAATAAAATTAACTTTTCTACTTTTTTTAAAAAAACTAGCTTTCCTATTATTTTTTAATTAATTTCATTCAATTCCTTTACTTTAGTTTAATTTAAATTTTATTTTATTTAGTTTTAAGAATTTATTTTATTTGTTTCATATTATTTTATATAATTTTATTTTCCTTAATTTAATTTTAGTTTTTTTATTTTTTGACTAATTTTTTCTTATTTAAAAAAATTCACTTTTTTTTTATTTTACTTAATAATAATCAATTATTTTAATTTTATTTGATTTTATGTAATTTTATGACTTTAATTTGTTTATTTTATGTTTGTTAATTATTTTAATTTATTTCGTTCTTTTTAATTTTAATTTTTCATTTAATTTAATTTAATTTTATTTTATTTTTTTCTTCTTTATTATTTCACTTTTCTACATAATAAAATAACTTCTCTTCTTTGTTTTATTTAATTTTATTCAGTTTCTTTAATTTTGTATTGCTTTAACTTTAGGTTTTTTAATTAAGAATTCTTTTAATTTTTTTTCCATAATATTTTATACAAATTTATTTTTATTTTTGTTTTTATTGTTGGTTTTTTTTTAATAAAATTGTCCTCTTACTTTATGTTAATTTATTTATTTATTCAATCAGTTATTTTAATTTTATATTATTTAGCTTCGATTCTTGTTTCCTTTTTACTTTTACTTTTAATTAGTTTTATTTTCATTTTATTGTATTTAACAAAACTAACTTTTTACTTTATTTTATTTAATTTTATTCAATTATTTTAATTTAATTTTTTTTTATTTCGTTTGACTTAATTTTATTCAATTTAATTTATTTTGATATCATATTATTTTATTTTTCTTAATTTATTCCTTTATTTAGGTTAATTTTGTTAATTTTTTTATTTCATAAAATCAACTTTTTTCTTTATTTTCTCTATTTTAATCAATTCGTTTAGTTTTATTTAAATTTTGTTTTATTTTATTTCGTTTCGTTTAAATTTTTTTTCTTTCGTTTGTTATCTATTTTATTTTATTTTTTTATTTATTTATTTTATTTATTTTATTTTATTTTATTTTATTTTATTTCATTTTATTTTATTTTAGTTTAGTTTATTTTATTTTATTTTATTTCCTATTTTTGAGCTTAATCCATTTCGGTTGTTGCCGGAGATTACACATCCCGGATAAAATTTTCAAGGGATTGTGCTCTGGTGGAGCGTAGTCCAAGTTCTACGCCCATGCGATTACTATTGCTTAAATATTTAAAAACCTACGAACCATATGTTCGACTTTTGCATGTCTTCTAAAAGGTGTTGGCAGTCATTCTTCTTCAAATTTTTTATTAGATGCTTAGGCACTAATCCAGTGGAAGATATAATTATTGGAATTATATTCACTTCCCTCGCTTTGTACGTCCGTTTAAGTTCTATGGCCAAAGCTGCATACTTCGCTATTTTAGTTGAGTATGTGCTTTGGCTGTTGCGATTAAGGGGCGCCGCTATATCGACTACTTCGATTATTTTATTTATCTTGTCGAACAAGATGATGTCAGGTTTGTTGGCAGCTGCAGTTTGGTCTGTGGAAATAAATCTGTCCCAGTCCAGTTTACAATTTACATTTTCCAATATTGACTTTTATTCATATTTAAAATATAAGACTTCTGCTTGTAAGAGACCGTGCTTTATCGCAAGTTGTTAGTTTAGGATCTTTGTTATATCGTTATGTCTCATGACATATTCACGGGGGGCAAGTACTCTACATCCAGCAATTACATGGTCGATTGTTTCACCGTAAATGCCACACCTTCAGCCCCTATCTTCTATTGCCTCGCCATGTATCAACCTTCAGAAATTTCTCGTTGGAATAACTCGGTCCTGGATTGCGAAACCTTCTGTTTCAGAAAATAGTTTTCCTTTTATTTTATTTTATTTCTTTTATTTTATTTTTTTATGTTTTTATTTATTTTTTATTTAATTTTTTTATATTACTTCTACTTTCTTTTTACTTTTACTTTTAATTACTTTTACTGTTTTTTATTTATATCAGTTTATTTCATTTATATGAATATTATTTTAGTGCATTTAAGTTTTTTTTATTTTGTTTATAATTTCATTTTCATTTTATTTTTTTATTTTAATTTAATTTTAATATTTATGGATTTGGTTCATTTACTTTTTTGTGTAATTTAATTTTAATTTAATTTTATGTTACATTATTTTATTTTGTATTATTTTACATAATTTTTTTAATTTAATTTATGTTTTTTGGTTCCAGCCTATTTTATTTTTATTTTAGTTTTACTTTCTTTCCAATTTAATTTAATTTAAATTAATTTAGTTTTATTTTATTACATACTTTCCTTTATGTTATTATAATTTTTTTTTAAATTTAATTAAATATTTTTAATTTTTTAAACGCTTTTTTATATTTTTATTTTATTTTCTTTTCACCTTTTTTTAAATTCCATTTCATTTTAAGCTAATATAGTTTATTTTAATTTTATTTTTGTGTTTTAATTTTCATTTTAATTTAATTTATATTGATTATTTTAGTTTATATTTCAGTTTAATTTCATTTTATTTTAATTAAATTCAAATAATAATTAAATTCTCTTCTCTTCTTTTACTTTACTTTTAATTTAATTTGAGTTTTATTTTGTTTCAATATTTACTATTTTAATTTATTTTGGTTTAATTAATTTCGCCTAGATTAAATTAGATATTTTTATTTTATTTCATTTAAACTTTTTTAATTTGATTTCATTCCATTTTTACTTATTTTTATATGCACTATAATTATTTATTTTTTTTGTTTTTTTTATGTTAACTGTCATTTTGTATTTCCTTTTTTAATAATTTATATTTTATTATTGTAATGCTTTTCTAATTTTTATTTTGTTATTTTCCCCTTCTCCCCCTGCTCGTTTTTCAAAGCCTTTTCACAAACGCCAATCCAACGAAAATTTATTTTACTATCATTTCAATGCGTAGACTTCCATGCGCTGTGCGCCAAAAATGGATACCCTTATCGGCATTCATATCGACATGTGTAGTCCAATATTAATGAGTGCCCAAATCTAGAGTTGTCAATGCGAAGACGTGCAAATTAACAGGTCTAATACACAAAAGCGCCACATATTTCAATATCAAGCAGAACCTCAGAAATGCAAATGCTTTAATAAAATAAACTATTTTTAGACTTCTGTAAAAGGTTAGCAGTGCAATTAAGGCAGTTAAAGTGTAATGGATTCGTGGTTTCTCTTTCTTTTCAGTTGTTGCAATTTTTTATGACAATTTTTACTTAAAACATGTCCGTACTTTTACATTTGTACATTTGTAGGCCATTTAAAAAAAGGACAGAACTTTCTTTTTCAAATTCTCTGCCAATTTGATTGCATTTGCGGAAAGTAAAAGTGAAAACTTCATTGCATTTAATTTGGTGAAGAAACGCAAGCGAACATTTTAAAATTTAAAGCACTCTATTCACTGTTACGTTTTTCGAATTATCCCATTTTGCAGTCTTATTTTGTAGGCAGCATTTTCGTATCGCATTCTTAATATTTTGAGAATATTTTGTTGGACTTGCAATGCAGATCGAAGCTATAATATTATTCAATATTGTGCTCCAACTTTTAATACTGACAATATTTTCCTATCACCTATTTTGAGTGGGCCTCAATTCATCTTCTTCTTCATTACAAATTTGAGGTAATTTAGTTAAATTGTATTTACAATGATTGATTTTATAAAATTTATTTTCGTTTTGTCACATTTTATTTTCGTTTGTGAATTCTTATTTATGAACACAGGCTGTCGATCGCCTCTTCGCTATTCTGCTTTCTACTAATACATTTTTCATTTTAAATAAATTGAACTCCACATAAAATTTTATTTTTTTAACTTTTATTTTTTAATTGGAATTTTTTTTAATTTTAATTTTTTTAATTTGAATTTTTTAACTTTTATTGTTTTAAATTTTTATTATTTTTAATTTTAATTTTTTAACTTTTATTGCTTCTAATTTTTATTTTTTTAATGTTTATTTTTTTTAATTTTTATATTCTTAATTTATGGGTTTTAATTTAAAAATTTGTTCGAAGCTATATTTTTTCTCAACTTTTTCAACTTTCACTTTTATTTCTCGCTAAACTCTATAAAACAAACTTTTGCTTATTATTACATAAACATTTTCCTTTCACTATTTTTTAATGACTACTTTCTACACCTTACTTTTAATTAAAGGTTTATTGTTCGTTTGCTGCAGGTGAGTTTGCTGCTCTTCAAAAGTTTTTGTCAAGTTTCCATGTATTTTATTTCAACAATTTATTCAGTTACATACATACTCATACATATGTATATACTAATATAATTTCTCTTACTGCGTAAGTGTTCAAGCTGCAACATTTTCTGTTCTTTTGTTTGTAATTTCACCATTCATTGTGTTCATATGACATGTGTTCGACACTCTAACTTTCGTTCAAACTTTCATATGAGTTTTGCTTGCAAAAGCTTTCAGTCGAACTTCCACTGCCCAATTGCCACTTATCACCAAATATTTCACCAGTGATTGTGCTCATGTGCTCATTTATTGCTTTTCTATTCTGTAACTGCAACCAAACTTTCACATTATTTCCCATTAGAAGGCTTCAGGCTTCTACTGCGTAAGTGTCACTTTTCGCCGAATAAATATTTTGTAGAATTCTTAGATTCTGTCGTATTTTCATATTGATTTCAACATAGTTTTTCGTATTTCGCGTTATTTAGATGTACTTCTTCAAATAAATCACTTTCGTCAATATTTTCTTTTTCGATTTTCATGAAATCTTATCCGCCAAACTTGCATATTTCACTTCTACATATCGCTCGTTTTATTCAATTGCATTATTCCTACATAATTTTTAAATTGGCATATATTTCACGTCACATTCGCACCAAACTACCATTTGAGATTCGCAGAAAAAGTTTAAAGGATTCAATGTCCCTGTTTTAAACCTAATATTTCTCATTCCCTTCACCTCACACGCGCTCGACCATCGTTGGTGTTGCCTTATTATTGCCATTACCCGTACTCATGCGATAGTATCGACGCAAAATCTCCGCTAATTCTGTTGTCAGCCGTTCCGCGCGACTTAACCTTTTATTCTTCGCCTCGAGCTCACCACCATAGGGCTGCTCCTGCAGCGGTGCCAGCGGTGTAGTCACAATCACTGGCAATGTAGTGGTGGTTGGCGCAGGCAGCAGTCGATGTACGGTTGGTATTTTAGGCGCTGAACGTAAAATTTTCACTTTACTTCGTGCACCTGTTTGTCTTTGTTGTTGGTTGGCGTCATGCTCCTGCATCTGCTGCTCCTTGGCCAATAGCTGTGCGCTCGGGCTAGAGACAGCTGGTGCTGCTAAAATTGCTGGGCGCGCTGGACGCACGCGTTCGAGTGGCTCCAATTCGGCTACTGTAGCCATTGATGTGGCCGCTGATGGTACCTCAGATTCGGCCGTTTTGGTGGTAGACTGTTTCATGTCGGTGAGTATTTTACGCTCCCAACGCTTGCACAACATATAAGCGTACATGCACAGGAAGTAGGTGAAGATGAAGGTGAATGCAGCAATGCCGTAGAAACCCAGTTTCTTGCGTGTCCATTTGCCACGACGCATCCATTTGATGTCCTCCAAATATTTGGCAATCACCGGCACAATAACAAACCAATAAATCAACACTGTGGCGACTTGTATAGCGCGACGCAGAAACATTTTGTGTAGCTCATTTGTGGGAAAAATATAGTTGAAAGTTTTATAAAATTTTGGGTGGTAATTTTTTCGTAATTTCGTTCACACTTTTTTTGGTATCACTTTTAGCAGCTCCACTGTGGCAACTTGATGTGCTATTGGCCGCGTCAGTTTACGTATTAAACTGGCTGGTTGACTGCGATTTGTTGACTGAGCGGTAGCATTCGATCGTAGCGAATTCGCACGCTCGCCACACGCCAAGCTAAACACCAGCGCCGATTGATCAGTTGTCCGTCTGTTGTCATCAACAGCTGATTTAATTGCCGTCCAGCTGCTGAGCCGATCAGCCACCGGCCAACCGATTTATCGATCAGCGCAATTACAAAAACACTTCAACTTGTACGTATGTAACTTGTGGCATTTTCGTAAGCAATTACTCATGCCACAACAACTCTACAAGCTTTCGCGAACGCCCCAAGCACTTTGTAAGTTTTCGAGCTCCTATTTTGTTTATTCCTATTAGTTTTCATTTCAAATGCAATAAGTACAAATAAAACTGTGATTGTGCCACACGATGCATATTAAATCATCTGGCGTCTGACGTCCCGCCGCTGTTATCTCCATTCGCTTTGTTGTCGTTGTGTATTTTGCCGCTTTCGCGTGCGTCTTCTTTTGTGTCATTTCTTTTGTCTGTTCGCCAAGTTTTCGATTTGAATGTAAGTTAGATGGTTCATTGGCGCCTTGGGCGTTTTCAATGCTGGCACGCAATCGCACAAATATGTCAACATTGGGATTTATATGGGTAAGAGGGTTTTTGTTGGCTGTTTTTTGCTTTTGTTTTTGTTGCAGGAAACGCATTACAAGCGAAGTTGCGTTCTAAATGAGGTTTAACACAAATAGATTCAGAGACTCATAGAAGATCAAAGCATACGCATTGGCATTTCTGTTGATTCACCACAAATCTGCGGTTCAAATTCCATATTTTTATTATTATTTTATAATTGAAATTGGAAGTAAATAGTGAATGGGGCGTTATAAGTACAATTCTATTGAATTTAAAATTAAAAGAGAATTAATATTATAAATAAAACATATAAAATTAAAAAAAATTAGGAATCAAATTAAATTAATTTAATTAAAATTAAAATTGAAATATAATTTATATTAATTTAATTTATTTTATAAAATATTACAACTAAATTAATCTCGAAATCATAAATAAATTTGGAACCAGAAAAAGGTGAATTAACATATTTTTTATATAAAAAAACAATATAAAATCAAACAAAAAACAAAAAAACACTTTAAATTGAAATGGATTGTAAAATTACAATATAATTCTGAAATAAAATTAAATTTAAACTTAAAAAAATATTTTAATATAAAATCTAAATTTAAATTTAAATAAAAACTAAATTTTCATTCAAATTCAAAGTGAATTTCAAAAACAAAAATTCACGTTCGACTACATTAAAATCAAAATTAAAAAAAAAAAATAATATAAAAATGAACGTTTAATTTATGTATATATATGTATAATTAAAAAATGTAAAGTTTAAATTAAAATTAAAATTTCAAACTCACGTTAATACTGAACTAAAATTATACCTGCGTATAACTTAAAAAGAAAAAATTATATTATAAATTATAACAAAATTTGCATGGAAATTAAAATCAAAAATATATCTATTTTTTTTACTTATGTAATTTATGATATTTAGTGACAACTAATGAATAGTTGTTACTCTTATATACAATACATTAAATTTAAAACTCAAATCCAAATCCAAATTTAGGTTAAATTAGAATTAAATTTGGCGTATAACTTCTAAAATAAAATTTGGATACAAATAAAAACACAATTTAGAAGACAAGGTTGCGTTTTAAGTGCTGCACTCTTCCCAATATGCCTAAGAGATCTCAATGATTATCTGAAAGGAGGCACAAATATTGCAAAAATTGATGTAAAAGTTACATTAGAACTGACGATTTGGTCTTATTGGCTTATTGGCCCTCTGACCTCTAAGAAATAGTAGATGCACTGCACAGTTATTGCTCGCAATGGGCATTAAAAGTTAATGTTGCCAAATCAAAAGTAGTGGTTTTTAGGATATGTGGTACAGCCTCAAACAACTATACGTAACTGGAAATATTGGAAAGTCCCATTAGAAATAGTTAGTGAATACAAATTCTTAGGAATTATACGTTTTCCAAACATCTATATGAGAAACTAACAGATGCCAAAATAACCATAAACGTCACATGATTAAAATATGTTAATAATCCAAGAGAAATACCTCAAAGAAACTGAAAGTCTTTGAGGCTACCTCTAGGTCTATCATGTTTTATGGTGCACAAGTTTGAGGGGTTGAAAGGTTGGAGCAAGTTTGAAAGCTTTTACGTTTTTTTTTTTAAGAAAGTAGTATTTTTGCGGTCCAGCACCCCAAACAACATATATGATTTACCTCGAAGGATTCCTCGCATTCTTGATGAATAATCGATTAAATTAGGTGATTACTGCTTAAAAGAATAGAAGAAGCTAGCATGGAGTGTTGACATGACGCCATTATCAGAAATTTCTTCGACTCATATAATGCAGTTCATGGCAACACTATTAAAAAAACTGATTGAAAATGAATTAATTTTGTTCACTCAAAGAGCTTCTGTTACAAATTCACACGAAGTTTACCCGCAACTTATACCTTTAAATGTGCCTTATTTTAATGATGATTTCTCTGATTATGCCATAGATCTAATTTTTCGAACAAGAGGCGGACTCCTCAACTTGAACGCAAGAACTTTTAAAAATACTTCCACCGCGACCTGCTCACTTTATTGGCGTTTGACCTATGTATTTATAACTTAAAAAGTGTTAATTTACTTGTCTAATAAAGGGTGATTTTTTAAGAGCTATAGGAAAGTTTAAAAAAAAACACACGTAAAATTCAGGAAAATTCATGAAATTTGTATTTAAATCGATAGTACAGTCCATATAATTTAATGTTTGAAGATTATTTCATGCAAATGTTGACCGCGACTGCGCTTCAAATGGTCCATCCGCTTAGCCCAATTTTGGCATATTCTTTCCAATGTTTCGGCCGGTATCTCACATATAAATGCTTTAATGTTGTCTTCCAATGCGTTAATTGAAGCAGGCTTGTCTGAATAGACATGAGCTTTAACATAGCCCCACAAAAAATAATCTAAAGGCGTTATATCGCACGATCTGGGTGGCCAATTGACAGGTCCCGAACGTGAAATAAAAGGTTCAACGAACTCGCCTCTCAACAAGTGCATTGTTACGCGTGCTGTGTGGCATGTGACACCGTCTTGCTGAAACCACATGTCATGCAAGTCAAGCTCTTACATTTTGGCCAAAAAAAAGTTGGATATCATTTCACGGTGAGCGCTACCTTTCACAGTTACGTTACGATTCGCAGCATCTTTGAAGAAGTACGGTCCAATGATACCTCCAACCCATAAACCGTGACTTTTTCTGGATACATTAGTAGCTCTTGCAACTCTTCTGGCTGATCTTCACTCCAAAATCGACAATTCTGCTTATTTACGTACCCATTGATCCAAAAACGAGCTTCGTCGCTGAACACAATTTTTCGATAGAAAAGTGGATCTTAAACTTTCTTAACAGAACACGCATTTTTATATTAAAATTTAATGATTTGCAAGCGTTGTTCGTTTGTAAGACGATTCATGGTTAAATTATAGACCAAACTGAAGATGTTTGACAGTGAAACAAAACACGAAACGTGCGTCAGCTGATTAAACCGACTGTTTAAAAAGATAATAGCTAAAAAATCACCCGTTAGCTACAAAAATTTGCATTGCACGTAAAGAATAGTAGTAATATACAATTTTTTCCTAGCTCAAATATACAAATGTACATATGTATTTACATACAAAACTAAAATACTGTTAGGAACCAAATCAAAACATTCGGAAAGACTTACTTCAGAATCTCCCTGCTTATATATTTTTTTTTACTTGTAATTTTTATTGTATTTATTTATGCAACTAGCTGTGTATAAGAGTGATGCTTTTTAAGCCTTTTGTGGTTAATGGGTTTGCTCCTATACTTACAATAAATAAAATTGATACCTTGAAAGATGAAGAAGAAAGGACAAATTAATTAAAAATGAGCCAAACATTTAAGTAGATCATTTGAAACTTAAACACATCCAGAGTTCCAAAATTGCAGAGTTTGTCGACAATTCCAAAAACATGCTTAAGGAAACTCGAAAATTATGTTTTGATATAATGAGATTACAGGTTCTAGTAGATTGCATAAATTTTTATATTTACTAAAAAAACGTTTGTATAAATTGGAATAGAAAAATGTAATACATAATGTTAGATCTTCCTATGAAAACATATTTTATTTATAAAAGCAGTCGCAAGCAATCCATATGCACACGCGCTGTTTACATATTTGACTACACCACGCACTACCCCTTCGACAAACCAACATACAAATACAATTTTTATAAGTTCTCTGCATATGCCACGATGTTTCTATCATTCCCTTCGATAGGCTATACTTTTCGATTCTGTTCGTTCTATTCGTTCTGCTCGTTGCTGCCGAATAGGGACGCTATTGCTGCAATTGCTGTTATGTTACATTTTCTGCTAATAAAAACAGAATGCTGTTAACGAACACATAAACTTGCCCCTGCAAAAATTTCAAATGCGCCTCTTCACTTAAAAAATTTATGTTTAAAATTATTATTACATGAATGTAAAAATGTAATTCCAAATTTAGAATTTATTGTTAATTTTAATTTTAATTTGCTTGGTTGGCGGTGTCACGTACAAGCGTTTACAAGCGTATTTCCTTCTCTGACATCACGTATCCAAAATATGAGCAAACTTACCTTACTAATTACTGAAATATTGCACTTTTGGGGTTTTGAAAATTTTTATGGAAGTTGGACATGGTTAGTGGTCGACTTTTTTTTAATTTTTCCAATTTTCAATACTAATTTATCTTAGGTCAAGGGCAACATTTGTGCTCACCAAATTAAATTTTACAAAAAAAATAATTGGCGCGTACACTTCTTTTAGGTGTTTGGCCGAACTCCTCCTCCTATTTGTGGCGTGTGTCTTCATGTTGTTCAACAAAATTGCTTTAGATATAGCAATTTTCACTCGAAATCGTGTACCCGTACGGGCATACATGGTACATTTATCTCTACATACTCAACATTTTAATATCATCGTCCATCCTCAGGCAATTACTCGATTTCTTATGGAATAAATTACTATCTTGAAACGTTATCCATGGATTTATCAAATTTTTAATTATTATTATTTTTTTTATTAAAGCTATGGGCGTCTAAAAGCGTCTGCTGTTACCAAAACATTCAGCAATCGAAATGTCCAATATTTGATAATTATTTCGGGTGGCATAGGAGCTAACGATTAAGCATTTCTAAACATGTGCTGATAAAGTTTGTTACATGTGGTCGGGCTTTTTCAGGCTGTCAAATAAATAAAAACTTGCCCACTGGTTAAGCTCAAGAATATAATCATCCCCCAAAAAAGCGTCACAAAATATTTCGGCATGCATCTTAATAGCAAACTTGCATGGAAAACCCGTGCCACCAAACGGAAAGCCAAACCACCAAGAAAGCTAGATCTAGAAATAAAACTCAGAAGCCTTTATTGGTCACTACATCGAAATTCTTATGTTTCGCCCGAAAGTAAGCGCCTACTTTACTCAGCTATCTTGAAACCGATATGGACATATGACATTCAACTTTGGGGCACTGCTGCTAAGTCCAACATCGCACTACGAGGTGTGTTCAAAAACAAGGTGAAGGTTTCAAATTTCGCGAGCCTTCGACTTTCAATTATTTATTTTTTTTTTTGTGGGTACACTCGTCTCGAAGCACGGTTTTAGCAATATACTCGTAGCAGCTTAGTTTTTTTGGGAGAGGCATGAATAAGATAAGTATTTTGCGTGTTCGGCGATTTTCTGCTATCGAAAAAAATCGATCAAAGACGTTGCATCAAATTTTGTGTAAAAAATGGTATTAATTAATCTCGAAGTACCCACAATATTTGAAGAAATAATACAATACGCCACATCACACGACACACGATTCCAATCGCACTCAAACCCTCTTGTCACAGAAATAATTGCAAATCCCATAACCTTCGCCCGACTCAAGAGAAAGTCTACAACAGACCTCATATGATAATAAATTAGTATAAATTATTATTTATCATAAAACTAGTAAATAATTGCAGCACTGTGTTTATTCCATAAGCAATTTGTTTTCTCTTAAATGAATTCAATAGCTTTAATTTAAAATATTGCTTAATGTTTAAAAAACAGATCACAATAACGAAATGTAGAAAAAAAGTAATAAATAAAGAAATATCAACTCAACGACGATATCGATTCTACAAATATAACAATTTGTTGGCCATTGGGTAAAATTTCATCTAATGTAAGAAGAGGGAAGAATGATATAAATACTCTCACTTTGAAAATCAGGTTCCAACCAACAATGAGACAACACCAACAACAGGTAAATCTATTATCCCGAATCGTTTCGCTTATATTTTGTATATTTGTCTTTAATGACCAATCTCAAGCGCCTTAGTGGTAGGTCCAGTGCTATTGGAGTTGATTTCAGAACTATTTCTTTTATCGAATATAACTCCAGTTCGACATTTTCAAACTTTTTCGTGTGTTCACGACATTTCTTTTCTCTCACATCCAAATTAATTTATTTAAGCCACACAAACAAACATCAATCGTTTGATGACCCTTTCAGGGATAATAAACATAAAATTTTATGGTTTCAAATGAACTTTCTTTTCAGCATTGTCTCCCTGAACATTAATACACCTATTCCAACGAGATTTCAAGTCATATATTCCATCTCTGAAGGGAGAATCTGGAAGGGGTGCAAAATACGCTTCCACAGCTGTTATGACCAAAACATTTGATGGAAAACGCTTTCCACACATGAATTTTTTTTAGGTCTGGAAACAGTTGGAAGTCGCTAGAGTCTAAATCTGGTGAAACGCTGCATGCACCAATAATTCGAACTTTAATTCATGGATTTTAGCCATTGTCAAAATGATCTTGTGACAGGTTGCATTGTCTTGATCAAAAGAATTTTTTGCTTTTGCAAATTGGGTATTTTTCACGAATGTTTTCCTTCAGCTGGTCTAAAAGGTTACAATAATATTCTAAAACTGATACTAACATCTTCTTAGATTTTTGGGCAGGAACTCGTTTCGAAGCCGAAAAACCAGATTTTCACCAATCTTTAGCCTCTTGTTTTGATTGAGAATCATGGTGATAGACCCACGTCTCATCCATAGTGATGAATCGACGCACAAAGTCCTCTTTATCCTTTCGAGAAAGCTCTAAATGTTGGTGAGAAAGTCGCATTCGAGGGTGTTTTTGTTCCATTGTTAGCGAATGCGCCGCCCATTGTGCACACAGTTTTCCGAAACCCAATAGTTAAGTCAAAATATTTCTTACACTGCCCAATGAGATGCCTAGGGTTTCTACTAAATCTCTCTCAGTTACTCGACGATTTTCAAATACGATTTCCCGTATTTTTTCTAGAATTTTTGGTGTTGTTGCGGTTTTTTGACATCCGTATGGTGAAGCGTCTTCAAGATTTGTAAGATTCGTTCATAAACTCCCTTTGTTCTTAAAGCGTGCAAAAATAAAAATTCAGTCACAGCGCGATACCTCATTTTTCCATCGTAGAAAATACTGTGACACGTCGATACTGAATGGCTTGTAAATAAAGAATAAACTCACAAATTGAAATGAAACTTCACATAGCAACTTCACTGGTAAAAATACCATCTCTTATCGAGCCACAAAACTTATTGAACAACCTAGTAGAAGATAAGTAAAATTTGCCGCAAAAACTCCTTTATTCGTACTTAATTTGAGATTTTCAAGACTCACAAAAATATTTGTGTTTACACATTAGCTAAATTGCATAAATTCGAGAGTGACTAACTTAGTAACTGTAATTTGAGATAATAATTTATTGAATATACCAAGCGGATGATTAATTTTGCGCTATTGAAATTTTTATAATAAGCAAATAAATAACTCAGAATAAAGATTTCCATCACTCAAAATCATTTATTTAATTTATTTATTAAAAAAGTTATTCAAAACAAAATTGGATGATTAATTTTGTGCCACTGAAACTTTTATATTAAGCACCCGGTAACTGAAAAATCGGCCTGTGACTAAGCAGGAAATATTACTTAAATTTTGCATTGTCACGTAAATTTCATTGTAGTGTTTTCAAATATCATCACATAAAAATTTCTTAAGCTCTGTATTAACACTTCGGTGGCGAAACTAGCGCCTGCGTAACTCATCACACCTCTAAACTGGGTTAAAGTTAGTCATAAAAACAAACTGCCGCATTATTTATAAATATTTATATAAATGTATGTATGTACTCATACGCAGATGTAAACATAACTGGCTGCTTATGCATATACAAGCACACATATACACATATGTAGCCGCTAAAAATGCAGTTATGACTCAAGCCCCCAAATCAATTAACAAAATGCCAACTTATAATTTACACAAATCACAAAAAAGTAGCAAATAAAAAACAACAACAACAAAATGAAAAAAAATTGCTAATTAAAATAATGATTGTTTGCATTAAAGATTTTAACAACAATAACTTATTGGTAAATAATACACAAATCCGTGCATATACGGGTACATATGAGTGTGTGTAGGTATTACACACACTATTAAACGGACACGTGTCAATGAGAATGTAAAAATTTAATCGTTTAAACGCTTAAATGCTCTAACCCGTACGGCAGGTTTGCCAGTCAAGCTGTCTGTTAAACGTGCAGTAAGTAAACAAAACGATTTTTCCGCATGTGTGCGTGTGTGTATGTGTGTATGCATATTTGTGATTTATCTGCGAAACGTATGGAAACCGTTCGCGCGGTTGTGTCTATAGTGTTTTTGTCACGTCAACGGCAAGCCAATGCATTTTTTAGCAAGCGCTACCCCTGGCAAGTTACACTGGCAAAATATCTATGCAAGCACCTCATTGGAATGCTGATGCCTTGTTTGAAATTATTCAGATTTTCTCCACAAATATTATGCTAATTATTAAATAAATTAAATAAAAATAAAACGGTCTTAACCTGTGTTCATTTATGTAAATTATGGGCCATTATGCGAAGCAAATACAATAGTTTTGAGCATCAGTTTGGTGCGTCAGTCTGTGCGAAAGAGAAAGTCTTATGAACCAGTTGAAATCTTATTTTTGTGCAGCGATTGGCTTAGATTTCAGAGTTAAGATATTCTATAGAGCTCTAGGCAAAATATTAATATCTTGCACGAATTTGCGTGGCATGAATGCAAATTTTAGCTTTATTTCAAGTCGAAGGAAGCCCAATTCTTACTGTAACCCATAACTCACAAAAACAAGGTTGTTGTGAAATCCCAGTTAGTTACATTTATCTATGATATTTTTAATAGTAACATCGATTGTCTTCTATTGCTGGAATTGATAAAATGTTACATACTTAAAAAAATCTTCAGATCTATTATACATTTTCTGTTGATGCCTCGAATATACATTTCACCAGACCTTTTATTTTGTGGGTGAGGTAGGGTTCAAAATGCCTTACAGTGACCCTCGTCTACTGCGTTGTGTGGTGTGGTCACTAAACAATCCCTCCTCGCCTTCTGGGAAGACACCCTTTCCGGGACTACTTTCTGCATTACTTTGGCAGGGCCCAGAACGGCATCAAAAACAAAAACACAAGTCTAGTCAGCCACGCCTTGGTCCACTGTATTTGTAGCCAGCTTTCATGCAATAGGCTCTTCTTCTTATGTCTCTGTCTGTGAGGCTACGCTTTGTTGTACTGCGTCGAGATCTATCTTTTTTCTCCGTAATACGCCTTCAACGTATATTTTAACCGCATTCCACTTATCCTCGCGTTCAACCATCTAGCCGATCACATTGGTCGATGTTTCCAATCTGCTCCCTTAGAGCATCTCTCATCGGTGTTGCTTTTCTGGTGGCAATTTCCTTGTTAACAAGCAGCAGCAGTCAAATACTCGTAAAAAGCAAATAATATTTAATCGATTTGAACAAGAAAATCCGCAATATATAAATAATTTGGAAATAAGTCGTTTTTTTATAACAATGACCTTCAACGAGTTGCTTCACAAATATAGCAAACGAAAATATTTCGCTACAAAATTTATTTTATTGTAATCACAAAATGGCAGCCGACAACTGTCTCGTCGTGATTGTTTTTAACCGCCCAAATTTTCCGACGGAAGTGGATCAGCTGATCACCACCCGTCAACCCGCTGTCCGCTGCAATTCTGTTTAAGCTTAAGCCTGCTTTTTTAATAACTTATCCCATGAAATGTCGAAGATTTGTATATCTGCATCGCCTTAATAAAAAGCTTTTGTACTGATACTCGACATAATAAAGTGTTAGTTGCGCCAATCGAAAATTTCTTAAGCACTTCAACTGGTAACATTGTGGTTTTTAGCGCACCGAAGTTACCACAGATCAGTTCGTAAGTAAGCAATTCTGAGTTTAACATGAATCACTGGTTTTAACAAAGGGGCTAGCAGTATTGGACTTGTCGCGTTTGCAGTCGATAGGTGAGTCCTTCTATGGAGTCCAATTTTAGAGCATTCACGAAAACCACTCGCCCATAATACAGCACCCAACGGCAAGCAGAGAAATTTTCAATCAGTAGTCGACTATTCCCCAATGAGTCAGTCAGTTCAGCCAGACAACAGTAATCATCATTCCATTTGTATTTTCTTTTTATGAGCTAAGTAGCAACAAGAAAAACAGCGTACAATTCTTTGACTGTAGTTTTGCAATTTTGTACCCGACCGCACTTTCGCAAAAAGGTATTATAATTTTGTTCTCGTACCGGTTGCAAGTAGCAGCATGAAGGCATGGAGATAAATATCGACTTATATATTCCAAAATAGGTTTGGACATGTCTGACGCTCCGCCCGAGTGGAACACTTTTTTTTCGAGGTGAGTTAGAGTTCAAAATGTCTTCGCACTTACAGCGACCGTCGTCTACTGTGTCGAGCAGTGTCCAATTAAACAAACCTTTCTCTTCTTCTGGGGAGATTTCCTTCCCGGGACTACTTTCCGCATTACTGCGTAAAGGTCCAGAACGATCTCCATAAAAGGATCAATTCTATTCGCCTACGTCTGGCTCCACCATGCTTGTAGCCAGGTTCACCCTATAGGCTCCTCTTCTTATAGCTGTGACGCTGCGCTTTGTTTTACTGTTGCCAGCTCGCGTTCAGACATCTTGGCGATCACATTGATCGTCGCGATGTTGCCAATTTTCTCCCACAGAGCATCTCTTTCCACGAGCCATCTGTCATAACTGAAAAACGTGTGCTCAGCGTCATCGCTCGGCGCTTCGCAATATCTGCACCTGAGTTCGTTTACCTTATCCATGCGGTATAGGTATTTTAGGAAGTGTTCGTGGCCCGAGAGGAGCTGAGTCATGAAATATCCTACTTTCCCGAAGTTCCTTGGAACCCATTTGCCTTATGTACACTCGGTTCAGTGTCTCATTTCACCATAACTCGAGTAAAAATTAAGATATTGTATTTCAATGAAACATATCACTCTTTACGCAAAGTAGTTAAGTGTGAAAATTGGACGAAATTGATCCACCTGCCATATAACGGTAAATTTTCAAATCTAAAAACCTGATTTCTCTGTTATGAATGACGCAAACAATACTCAATTTTGGTATAAATGACGAACGCAAAAAAATTAATGCGACGCAAGGAAATTTTTTAAAAGTGTTCGGTGATTCGCCATACAAGGATGATAGATACCGGGTTTGGCTGTCCGAACCTAAATTGTGAGAGTAACTTCGGCTGCCACGTCATCCGGAACTCCGCAGCAGAATTCTGCCCACTAATTTCACTCGTATTCCCATTCTTGCCCAATCAGACGGCAACGAAGCAACATGAGCGCGAACTAATACGAGACAGATTTACAAAGTTTTCTCTTTAACTATGGTGAAAAAAATTGAGAGGGGAACTTTGGCTGTCCGCTCCAATCAGTTAACGTTCAGACGGCAACGAAGTGTCATTGGCTGATCGTTTTCGTATATCACTAACACAACCTCAGTTTTTTTATAAACACATCCCAAGTGACGTCAGACCATCTGCTGATTCTGTAAGATTCGCTCAGAGCCGAATAACGGTCTGTGAGGATGGGACTGTGTTGTTTTTTTGCGTATCTTTGTGGGGACTGTGTTGATTTTTTCCATACCTGACCAGCACAATCTCAGTTTTTCCATAAACAAACCGCTGTCATAACCGCGGTTACATCAACCAATCAGCCGATTATTTCAAATTCGGTGACAGCCGGTTAGCACTCTGATATGGGCCACATCTTCTGTATTTATTTCACCATAACGTCAGCATAACAGCTTTCAAGCTCACTCAGAGCTGGTTCTCAATTTCTTTCACCATGAGTACGACCTAATAAAACGCGCCTAAAGTTTGGTACACGTATTGATCCACACCTCAGTTAGATTGGACATAAAAATTATTGAGTTTAAATAAAAACCATGCCCACTTTTTATACGTCAAAACTAATTTTCCATCCGTCCGTCTGATGTTACAAACCATAACTTTTAATTTTGTTTGAGTTTTTTTGATTCCCCAATTTAACAGCCAACTCATATTAAATTTGACCAGAATGTGCGCCGATATAAAAAGCTCGGAACACCCAAATTCAGCCTTCCTTTCTTGCTGTTGTAGTTGTTATTCTTACCTTGTGGCATTGGCTGATTCGTTCACTGCATTTTTATAAGGATTACTATCTACTTTTTGGGTTTTAACTACAAAATGCATAGTAAGCCCAAACGTCTTTAAATGATGATGATTTATCAAAAATGCAAGCTGAGTGTGGGAAGGACGAAAAGTAAGTAAGTAGCGTGGGAATGACAAACAATGAAAGAAAAATATATATCCCTTACCGCCAAAGTAGTGTAACAGCGTTGTCCTCACGGTGCACACACCCACTGGCCTATGCACTTTTGACATTTCACCAATGAAACTTCCGCTCATTTCATTTTGTGCTGTCTCATGTCCTTGGAGACGTATGAGCTACCCGAGTGCCAAGGCAAATGCATAATTATTGGCTGGTGTCGTTGCCGGTAGTGGCAATAATGGTGATGCAGGTGGGTATGTGACCAAGCAGTTCGTTTGATGCACAAGTGCAGGCAAATGCCTGTAGGCTCCCTGCAGGGAAAAGGCGAACTAGTATTGAAATATTCTAGTTCTGATGCTGGTACTTCGAAGAACTGGTACTTGGTATAGTAGAAGAAATCATATTAGTTTGTCATTGACTAGAATAATATAATACCAGTAGTAAAATGAAAATTTTGTCTGCAAATTAGTTGATTTTGTTTTTTAGATAAGATGTAAAGTTTGGATAAGCAAGTAGATACTGATAAATAAATTTAATTCAAAAAATGAATATTTGTTTGTTTGTATGCAATTTGAAAGCGGCCCAACCCATTATCGGATTCCAATGAAACTTCGGCAACTTATTGCTTGTAATTGACGAAAGGATATAGGTACAGAAAAATTTATTTAAAATAAGAGGGCGTGGCACCTCCCATACAAACCAATTTTTTACTTTTACATATTTTCGGAACCATTCATACCTGAATACTGAATTTGGTACAAGAACATAAAATATTAATTCCTTAACATATCAGAAAGGTGGGCGGCATTAGTAAAGTACTCGTGACAGTTCCCATATAAGCCAATTTCTTTTTATTATATAGTTTCGAAACCAGTTATGGTTGAAGGAGTGGCACCTCCCATACAAATCTCTTTTTTAATATTGCATGATTTCGAAACCATTCAATATCAATGCATTGAACACAACAAACGATATCCACACTAATATCACGGGTTTTCCAAATTTTATGGCAAGCAATATTACGTAAGCGTAACTACCATTCTTAAATGCGTAGGTTCAAATATCCGTGCATGAAACACCAATTCATAGAAAAAGGCAATGGCAGGCAATAGTAGTTATGGGAGTGTATTTCTACCATGAAAAAGCTCCTCATAAAAAATATCTAAAAAACTAAGAAAATATTGGCTTAAAACTGTAGGTACCCATATTTGATGAACTACATCAAGACGCACACCACGAATAGAAGGAGGAGCTCGACCAAACACCCAAAAAGGATGTAAGCGCCAATTATTTGTTTTATTTTTTTTTAATAAGGATAGATCTATCGCCAAAAAATGTATTTGTTTTTGCTAAAGATTTTTTTATCCTCAATCATTTGAATAAAATCTCATTAATAAATCATAAAATTTCAACAAGTCTGGTCATTGCATGTTCTAACTAAACAAACTAACTTTTTTTAGATTAGTTTTCCTGCAGCAGTGTTGTGCCGGATATTAGCTAGTCATAAATACATATTCATCAACTATTTCTAATGTTTTAAATACACCAGCTCTAAGTAGTTTGAAGTGCAACTAGCCACCAAGGTCGCTTAGCATAAAATAAGACTTTTAGAATGATTGTGTTTTTAAAAAATTTATCCAAGTACCCTCGTTCTACCGATAATACTTGTTGCCGCACTAAATGAGCCTTGAAAGACTTGGACTTAGACTTGGACTCTTCCTTGATCCAAGGGCTGCCAACGATAGTAGTAAACGGTGGTACATAGAAAATTATTATTTCAATATTTTCTGGCATAAAAAAGCAAAATATTTTTATTTTTATATATTTTTATTGTTTTTTGCATTTTATTGTTAAACTCCCTTATGATTTCAGTCCACATAATTATTATTATTATTATGCTACTGCACACTGCGGCCAAAAGAGATTTGTGGTAAAAAGCTTGTTGTTGTTGGCACTTAGATTTTAAAGCTTTTTAAAAATGTTGGCACACTCTGGATTTTATTGTTCCATTAATTATATGAAAGCACGGCAATACCGCCAAGGTGGTGTAGTCTTTGTCTGCCTAGTGCAACACATTTACCAGGTATTTTTTCTGAATTTTGAGTGTCCATTTCACCGATTCGGCAGATGATGTTCTCAGAGAGACTAATTTAGTTTAAGTGATAACTCAGGCCACAGTATAGTATTTGGCCGACGCACAGTGCGGCCGATTCCCGAAAAGCTGGCCAAAACTCAAAAAGTTAAGTAATTGATTCAAAATTTCTTACTCGAGGGTTGTCGGGGTCGCTGATTACGAATTTGATCTTAAAATTTTGAAAATCCACCCCCTTCCACCCCTATTGGCCACCCCCTCACGTGAAATAGCGTATATTCAAGAGCATAATCAAGATGTATGTAAATTTATATGTTTTCGGGGTCGCTGATTAAAGCCAAGGTAGCAAGTGGTAGCAGCTGAATCTTGTTTTATTCAGTAACCATTACTTTTTTGAGTAACCTTTAATAGGTTTCAAAGCAGCATATGACGGCGTAGTATTACTATACAGTTTGAAAACTCAAATTTTATAAAAAAAATTGCAAAAAATGTATATACGTATTGCTGCAGCTAAAAATTTGGTGTCGAGGTATTGATATGTACTAAAGATTTCTCGTATTTTACTAACCTTCCGAAGATGATTCCATTTGGTTTTGTTCAATTTACTCCATTACAAAATCTTTCAAATGTGTACAACATCGACAGTAATACGATGCTCAAACGAAGGCCACGTTGCGACTGAAAATACAGAGGATACTTAGGGTACAGGACGTTGCTATGAACGGTTTTCACTACTCAAGGCATTACTGTAGCCAACCCAAAGACAAAAAAACTCTATCTAGAAACTTTTCTTTTCGACTTTTGGCCAGCTTTTTGGGAATCGGCCGCACAACGTCGCGACTTCCATATCTGGGTGAAATACACAACAATCAGCATATGACCTAAATCGAAATAAAATTAAATTTTTCAAATAGAAAGGGACTCACTCTGTTTGCGTAGAGGCGTCAACTAAAGGATGAGCCGTCTCGGGTTGATTCCAGCATTACAAAATTTAGATAGGCATCGGAAGAGTATCACTATATAACTTCGCCCGCTCCCGAACTGGTCCGATCTCGAAATCCGTTTCCGAAAAGTGATACACGAAAACTTTTTCGTCTGATTTCAATGAAGTTACATATGATTTTACCCAATCTTTGTTTTTTTCATTTTGTATATTGGAACATGAACAAAATTGACGCCCTTTTTTGCCCACGTTTTGTTATACTATATGTGACCTGGTCTACGAAAAGCAGTTAAAGTTTAAACTTCTAAAAACCCTTGTAACTTTTTTAAATATTAATATTTTTCAACCCCCATCCGGTTTGGCTTATTTTCTTCAGCATAGATCACAGTATCAATAAAATCACAGAAGCAGTGATTACACCTCAGACTTTCCAGGAATGGTTCAGTTTTTAATTTGCACAAATTATTGTCTTCGTTATTCTAATTTGTATCATTACAAAAAAATCAGTCTTTTTTGAATTTGTACTTTTGTTTTTTTACTTTTAACAAACTTTTAAACAAATTATGACTTTCTGGTTTTCACCATTTTAAAGAGCCTTTCACACACTATTCGAATCAACAAAAAAGTGAAAAATGATTTTTTGACACGTAAGGTACCTTTTCATAGACCAGGTCACATATGTTTGTTATTTATTTTATTCCCTGCTAACTTTTTTAGTAAAAGTTTTCATTTATATGCCTTTTAGAGCTTTTTCTTTAGAATGTGCGCTGAAATAGAAAGTAGCTTTTCTAAGTGGACATCAGGGCAGGTTTTACTAAGTAGGCACAGGCTGGCAGGCAGCACAAGATGGGTGACACACACACATAAAAAAAAAAAATTACACATCCTACATCAACTTTAATTATTGCTTCATGTTTTCAATAGGTCTAGAACTGGTTATATTCTTTAAACTTTTTTTGGCCAGTATGAATTGGCATTTAAACTGGTATTTTGCATTTAACGGCATGACCGGAAAATTAATATTTCGTAGGATATCGCCATAATAAAAACAACAGTGGGGAATATGAACAAAAGTTCATTTTCTATAACTGGTTGAGCTCAAAAGTGCACTGGTAGTATTCTACTTCACAACTATTTTTTTTCCTGCAGGTACAAACATTGTAATTGTATGCGTATATACGTATGTATGTGCACAATATTTCCCTACGTTTACTCACAATGCATAATTGTCTAATTGGCAAAATTCTTGAGCTGGAAATTTACTTCTTGTGCGAAAACAATTTGCTACCAACACTCAATGGCGTCATTGTCGTCTTCATCACCGTCACCTCTGTCGCACCATTTCATGGCCACTTGCTGTCTGTTCATCAATTACGCCGTCATCGCTTTGACGCGTTTCGTCATCAACTTAGCTTTCATCATCATTATCATCTTCTGCGGTTACCTCAGCCACTGCTGCCTGTTGGCTAAGTAGGCAATGTGGGTGTTTCTTCCAAGCGGGCGTGCAATAGCATACGGTTTTATCTGTGAGTGTATGGGTGTTGGTGGCTATGGTATCGATAATTCCGCTCCATGCATTTGCATGCGACCAATACCACCAACACAAAACAGCTTTTAAAATTTTAAATTTAAATTTTTGAATTGATGGCAATTAATAATTCATTGTTGTTGAGATTTGTTGAAAATCGCTAGTTGTCAATTTTAGATTTACAGATGCTGGAATAATGTAAAAACTGTATTTAATTATTTTATGATTCATCAGAATTAAATATGTTTACTACAAATGTTGCAGGCTATTTATTGGCAGGCGATTTGGCGAGTGATGAATTGAATTACTGTGGGGATTATGATGTAAAACGAATGAAGTCAAATATAACAAAAAAAAACTAATTTCATTAAAAAAAATTCGAAAGCTGCAATTTATAAAAGATGCTGACAGTCTCAAATTTTTGTATCGAGTGCTACTTTAATACTTATACTGTCGAACATTTTCTGTTATTGTTTAGAATTTTTCCGATTCTTTTTTTTTTTGGAAACTTGAGGAATTCAAGGGTGAGTTGATATGGAAAATTAATTTCTCAGTTTTCACAGATTGGCGCTTTTAAGAATTTCTTGTTTTTGTCAATTGAAAGCACCCAGCCCAGTGACGACTGGATTTTATGTCCTTCTACGTTGAAAAACCTGTTAGGTGTCGAATTTTCCATGTTTTTTATATCAAAACAGCGTGTGTTTCGGTCTTTTTTTAAAAGATTTAAAAATTCAGAAAACCCCTCTTCTGATGATAAATGTACAAGGATGATAAATTACCAGGTTTGGCCTTCAGCTATGGTGAACAACGTAATTGTGAGAGTAACTGCGGCTGCCACGTCACTGGTTACTCGCTCATTTAACACGTACTCTCACACTCGTCCAATCATTCATTGTTCAGACGGCAACGAAACAACACGAGAAAGGTTTTTTCGTATATCACAAGCACAATCTAATTTTTTTTTCGTGCCAAGACATTGTAATGACCCCGATTAGGGTCAATCAAATTCGCTGAGAGCCACACCTTCTGAAAATGTTCACCCTGGCAAATATATGTAATTGGCCCTTACACCCTTTATGGCGTTTGCAGCCCACCGCTTCTTCTTATTTGTGATCGAACTTTAATATTTTGCTACAGATGGATTTTAAGAGGAGCTTTTTCATGGAAAAAAGACACTCCGAAGTAGACTTTGACATTCTAAATTAAAATCTCTACTTGTATGTAGTTAAGGCCCTCGCGTCATTTGAAATGGTGTTCTTTGGGTGCTTCTATAAAAACGTGTAAGACAGAAACGAAAATAGATTTTTTAATTTTTGTTTTGAGTATTTTATTTTGGATCCTTTATAAAAACCCAAATTTTTTTTTAGCCATACAAGGATAGTTCAAAAAGTTATCAGCCTTCAAAAATGGTCTTCCAAAAACAGGAATGTCTTCTTCAGTATGAATGTCGCTATCGTGTGAATTACGATCTTAAAAATAAAATAAAATTTGACAAAGTGGCGGACGTTCAAAGATAGAAAACGTTTTTGGCGATTAAAGGTCCGAAAAAAAATACTACAAATTTTTTTCCCGAATGATCGTAATTCACACGATAACGACATGAATCCTACGTAATTTCAATTTTATTTCATCAAAATCTCTTCAGTGGAACCGTCTATATCTGTGTCATTGTCCATGTGAAGACCATTTTTTGAAGGCTGACAACTTTTTGAACGAACCTCGTATGCACGAAATTTTTTTTATATTTTAACAAAAGATCAGAAATAAAATACCAAGAACAAAAATAAAAAAATATTTTTTCGTTTCCGTTTTACACGCTTTTAACGAAACACCCAAAACACACCATTTCAAATGAGGCGAGGGCTTTAATTGTCAACTAATCTTATTTGTCATTGTTTGTTAGTCACTCGTTTTAAATGCCATGGCTTTGGCCCTTCAACGTCACTCTCATTAACGCTCTTTGAAAATTAAATTACAGGGTAGGCCATTTAAAGCGGGCCCATCGGGCAACCCTATAACTTTTGACAGGAACGTCAGATCGACTAATGACATAGCGCGTTGGAAGCGTCAGTCCAAGACAATTTTTACCATGGAGCAGTACACTCCAAAAGAACGCGCTGAAATAATTCAGCTTTACATCCAAAATAACTTCTCAATTGTGAAAACTCAACGTGCGTTTAAAAAAAAAATAAAGTTAAAAGTGCGCCATCCAAAAGCACTTTACAGCGTTTATACGCAAAATTTATTAACCACGGTAGTCTCAGAAATACCAGCCACGCATCCAGACAACGTACACGACGTTCTGCTGAAAATATCGAGGCTGTACGAGCCAGTGTTGAGGAGGCTCCGCGAACATCGAGTTATCGTCGTTCTCAGGAATTAGGCATCGCCAGGACAACACTCAGGCGCATGGAAGGCTACTGGTTCCAACAGGACGGGGCTACATGCCACACTTCACGCGCTACAATCGATTTTTTGAAGCCATTGTTCCCTGGAAGGTTGATTTCGAAAAATGGTGATTTTCCGTGGCCACCGAGATCACCAGATTTGACGCCACCGGACTTTTATTTGTGGGGTTATCTGAAATCCAAGGTATACATCAACAAGCCAAGGACTCTAACTCAACTTAAAAACAATATCCGACGCGAAATCGCCGCCATACCGGCCGAAATATTGGCCAAAACGATGGAAAACGCCGAAAAAAGGACACATTTGGCCATCAAGGCCAGAGGCAAACATTTGAAGGATATCATTTTCAAAAACTAGCTGGAACAAATCTCCTTGAATCAAAATAAATGATTTTTCATATCAACACAAAAAAAAATGTTTTTTTCAATGTTTTTTTTCAGAAACAAATGGGCCCGCTTTAAATGGCCTACCCTGTACTTATTGTGTAACAACAGGTGTAATATTTTAAGGAAGCAAATAAAACAAAAAAATAAATTTTTGACTACACGTTGGCTCTTATCTCTATTATTTAGACTCTCTATTTATCAAGATAGCGTTTCTAAAGTTTAATTATCACTGCCATTTTGATGACTGGCGTTTTATCCTGACCAACCAAACAAATATTGTTTGAAAGACGAAAAACACCTAAATTATTTGCTCGCCTTTTATTTAAAGAATAATAATTTTTTCAGTGCATCCCTCCCTGCATATCACATTAAAGTTAGATAATACAGACTCTCATGCATAAAAAATGTCTTGCGCTAAAATTTCTCCATAGAAATTACATGCAAAATCGAGAGTCTGAATGTTACAGAAAACAAACAAACATTTGGTCCAAAAAATGGGTTAAAGTCCTTTAAACATCCCCAAGCATCTCTCTATATTTTGAATAATTTTACTTGAAAATTGTGCTCTTATGCAAAACATTCTGCATTTATGTACGTCCATTCAATATTTAACTTCGACACTCAAACTAGAAGAGGCAAAGTTTATTTGTGCAAAGGCCAAAAACGAAAAACGAAAAACTTTAACAATTTGAATACTTCAACCGCTTTTGGCAAGAAAACTCATATAGAAAGCAGGAAAATAATGGAAAAAAATTAAAGCAGTAGTTGTAGTCTTGGGAAAAAGTAAGCGAAGAAGTTAGTTTTGGACGGCAGTATTATAATAAACAGCTGGGAACTGGGAGCTGGGAAGCGCTACTGCTTGCTTGCTTGCCTTGCAGAGGTACTCAAACTGTCCAAGCACTAGTGTGTATGTACCTAAGTCATAAAATACTTATACTCGTATGTGAGAGGTCCAAGCGTGAACATTTATACAGGGATTTCCATTAAGAGCGCTAACATTTTGAAATTATTAATATGAAGCGAAGGATTTAAGTGATATTAAAAAAAAAATTTTTCTTAACATATTTTTTTATAAAAAATTTTTTTGTTCTTAACAATTTTTATTTAAAAAATTTTTTTTTTACTTTTTTAAATATTTCTTTTACCAATTTTTTTTTTACTTTCTTCACTTTTTTTGTTTTGGTTCATTGCTTTCATATGTACATCGCTGACATACTGTGCGATATTAACACAAATATTTTGTTTCTTTATTTATTTTTTTTCGGAAATTTATTGTTTTTTAATTTTTTCTACTTTCTTAAACTTTTTTGTTTAACAATTTTTTTACTTTCTTATTTTTTTTTGGTTCATATGTACGCGCTGACATTCTATGCGATATTACCAAAAATATTTTGTTTCTTAAATTTATTTTTCTTAAATTTTTTTTTTTTTAATTTTTTTTTTTAATTTATTTTGTTCTGAAAAAAATTTTTTTTAATATTTTTTTATCATTTTTTTTTACTATCTTAATTTTGTGTTTTTTTTTTTTTTGTTTTTTAAATATATACACTCCCTAACATTCTGTGTGAAATATAATTTCGAGCAAATGGCTGCTGCACTTTGTTCTTGTTTTGTAGCTGGCGCGTCCTAATGGAGCATTTTTATATTTTTTCGACAACTTCGTATAATTGGTGCTCAATTTCATGAAGAAAACTAGTTTTTATTTATTTATTTAATTTCAATTTTAGTCAAAAACACAAAAGTTCTTACTGGCTAATAAACTTTCTTCCTGGAGTCAGAGTCAATCAAGAATTGCGTTCGGCGAACGGAGCACTAATTTCAATACTGACTTTTGATTTTTAATAATGAGTTAATTTTTTTCTAATAAATTTTAATAATTTTAACCAGCTGTTGAAATTTTGTAACCTTCGATGCTTAAGCGTCAAGGCAAAATAATTATTCTCGCCCCAAATTTGGCAACTACTGATGCAATCGCCTCGGCCAAAGGTATTAGACACCCCACTAAAATACAAGTAGGGGCAGACAGTTCCTGCTGAAAGGGTGGACCTACTAAATATGAATGTTTTTATCTCTAATTCCTTTTATTTGTACTAATTGATTAATAAAAGGTCATTCATTCACTTTTCAAAGCGAAATTTCACTACTTAATTGGGTACCTACTACTTTTGGCCAAGGTTGCATAACTTTTACAGTGCCCATGTTTTTTAGTGCACCTATTTGACCACCTTGTACAAGACATATAAGCAAACATGCATGCGCGTTGATACGAAATCTTTTTTTTTTCTAAAATATGTCAGTATGTGAGTTTGTGAGTGAGTGCAGTTATGTGTAGGTAGCTAAACTTTGAAGAATCCTTTCTTAAAATGCATACTTACACACGTGCATGCATATGAATTGAATACACCTGTGTACACTCACTAGTACGCTTACGTTTTCTTCTTCTACAATTTCTTACTTTGTCTTACTCTTTTTTTCTACTTTTCGTTCTGTTGACCCACATAAACATAGCTCAAATATACCAAAAAGAAAAACATCAAGAAAATACGAAAAGACAGTAGCTAAATATTTATTAAAGCAAAACTTTGTAAGGATGGTAGAAAATGTAAAGCTAACTCTTGGACAAAAGTTTGTTTGGTTTTAGACAACAGAAAAGCTTATTTTGACCACATTGAAATAAATTCAAGTAGTTTTGGGATTTTCTTTTGTTGATATTTTTGATGTCTCAACGAAACTTTTTCTACGAATTTTCTGAGCAAAATTGATTGTATGACATGGTTAAAAGAAAGAGAAATGTGTATGTACACAAATATTAAGAATATATAGAAACAACAATGCAAGCAACTTTGCTGCGAGAACTCATTTTTGTCTCTTCTGGTATTTTCGGTTTTTCCTTTTATGGTAATAGAGTCAACTGACATGTAGTGCGCAGACCGCAAGATATACGACTCTTCTTTGCTGTTTGACATCGAATTATGAGCGTTAAGAGTTTATTGAGGTGTTATCTCACGGTATTGGCGGCAAAAATAAGCATATTTTGAAAGCTGTTTTGAACACACCCAAGAAATAAATCAAAATCCTGGAGAAAGATACTTTTTTTTATTTCCTAAACTATATAAGTTAGATTTATACATCCTTTGGTTGTAAATAGCATACAATGGATACCAAATTACTGAGGCATATTTCAACTTTCATCTCTCTAGAGAATTATAAAGCCCTTTTCTAGTACAAGGATCCTTAAAGTCCTGCACATAACATCGCCGAAACCTCATAAAAATATCTGCCATTTGGAGTCGGCTTAAAAATGTCATTCTGCTCCCCATCTGACATTCTTGTCACATCTGCGGTTGGTGTTTTGGTATTGGTCAACATTTTTTGAGTACAAAATATATCATATATCATTCATCATATTCAGGGTGTTTAATTTTGTTTAGAAGCCGTTTTGATTTTTTTCAAAAAATCTTTAAAGTTATCAGTCTTGCACGCATTACAGTTGCTGCTTACTTTAATTTCTATTAGAAATTCACACAAACCTTTCCACTACTTCAAAGGGGGAAAAATACACCTAAACAATAAAATGGCTCTACTGCTCTTGAAGAAATTTTATGTCCTCCTCAAGCGGTGCAACCAGAAGGGCCACTAGAAAGCATAAGCACCCGAGCTATCCTCATAAACTCAACCTTTTACTTTTTCAAAGTCGTTTATATTGGTTTGCATCGGCACTTGCACGTTGAAGTGTTTGGTTTTTATGCCAAATATTTCGGCACCTTCGCTTTAAGTGCCATAGGTGGCGCTAATGTAAAAATATGAGCCTTCACTAATATTCACACAAAAATAGCAGCTATGCATATGCAGACAAAGGATGTGCGCAGTATGCGATGGTGGAAAATACTTTGAATTTTGTTGTTTCTATTTTAATATTTTTTGGCTTTTTTTGAGGTCAATTCCGATTTTGAATCCATGAAGAGGTGAAAATGGACCTTTCAGGCCGCAGTGCAAAATCGCTTTATAATAATATTGACCAGTTTTATAGCAGGGGATAACACTGTAATAAAGTTAGTACAAATATTGCAAATACCATAAATTTACTTAAATATATGTACACATATACTCATACATGTATGAATGAAAGTTGTTCATAGTTGAGTAAAAAAGCAGTACAAAAAAAGGTGTACGTATATATAACTAAACTAAATCCAAATTCCGCCTCGGAGTATAACGTAACCAGTGACGCATAACAATAACTATAACTCCCTTTTGAGGTTAACCAAATTCTTCAAAAGTTTGTAACTGGGTGGAAACTCAAAAATAGCTGGAAGCTGTCTAAATATATCAAAACTCATAGCTATTATGTTGACTGTAGCTTCCACACTCCCTCTCTCAAATCTAATCACATTCATTTCCATATTCCTTAGCATTACCATAACAATTATTTTGTCAATGTCATTGCTATTAAGCCACGCTAATTGTTGCTGCTTTAATTGTCAGAGTGTGCTAGCAATACCAGCGCCACAGCTACACATATCTTGTGGCGCATCGACCACACCCTCCACAAAACCGAATATACTTGTATTGTGTAGCAAATAAGCTATTATGCTTTTGATTAACCACAAGTGCAATAAAATATGCGCATGTGCCACAGACATTGCATGTGTTGTTGTTGTTTATTAGCATCACACAAATCACTGCCAGTAATCAGCAATCAATGACACAAGCCACAACAACAGCAATATGAGCGACATGGCAGCGCAGATAATAATAGCTGAGCTTAATGCAAAAGCACAGCGCTACAGAGTGGCGAGACATAGCCGGTTTCGATGCTGATGCAACCGCAATACAATGAAGAATAATTGAAGTGCAGGTGAAAAGTATAGAAGTAGTTATGTGCAGAGGTAGGAATGGCGATAGAGATGTCATCAATATTTTTACTGCAAACATTATTGCTGCTTGTGTATGCACTTGTAATTATTTTGTGTTGTATTCAATTCTCACTTTAACTGCCGGTAGTCATCAGAAATATTGCAATTTATTAAAGAATGAGTATTTATTTCGAAGTTTATTATTGTTTCGAAACCCAGGTGGCATCAAAGAACTTTGGGTATCAAGCAAGGCGGATATAAGCTGTATGCAAGGTCTAGTATTATTATCAGAAAAGAGTCTGCTGTACTCATCGATTCGAAATTGTACGTGTCAGTGACTTTCTTACCTACCTCGAAGCCTTCCGAGGTATTCTTCTTCCTAATTGGCGCGATAACCGGTCAAGCGATTTTGGGCGGGTTTAAAAAAGTGCGCCAGTTGTTTCTTTCTCGTGCTAACCGGCGCCAGTTGGAAACGCTAAGTGAAGCCAAGTCCTGCTCCACCTGATTTCTGCAAAGCAAAGGCCTTCCCTTTCCCCTGCTACCACCAGATGTTACTGCATTGAACACTTTCAGAGCCAGAGCGTTCGTATCCGATCGATAGAAATGACCCCGCAAACGAAGCCGCTGGATCTTTTCTTGCTGCGTAAAGTCTATATCGTCGTAAAGCTCATGAGCTGTTCGATTACTCACCGTCAGCAACGTGCAGAGGTCCAAAAATCTTCCGTAACATCTTTCTCCCAAACACTCCACAGGATGCCTCATCGGCATGATGAGAGCCTTGTAGAATGTTAGTTTTGTTCGTCGAGAGAGTGAAAAGGCCGATGGCGGCAACAATTGTACGCTCGCTGTCTTGCAAGGTACTTTATTATTATTGTTCAAACCGTCCGAGTATGTCTCACGGTCGCAGAAACAGTACGTTGCAAGAGCTCAGCATGATGGGCCGCTATTTACGGTGTTAGAATCTTGACTCGCCGTGACGGAAAAATTCATTCACAAAATTAGGTTCCATGTCAACCTTATTCATCGCAACACATTTGGTTCATTAAAATTATGGGGATTTCGCAACGTATGTAAGCAATTCTTCAAAGAAAGTATCGTCACTTTTGGTTGGATTAAAATTGACAAAGATTCGTTGGACGCCGTAATTGTATCACTTGGTGCTTGACTACTAGTCAGTAGTGCCGCAGTTGGAGACTCCGGACATGAAACACCAAATTATAGAGAAAGTGTTTTTATTTTTTTTTTAAATAGCGGTCGGAAGTCGTCAGGCAGTAACAAACCTCCGAGTGTATTTTATTATTCATAAAAACAAACTGCATAAAATTCTAGGTCTTTCCATGAAAAAACATCAAGACGCACACCACAAGCAGAAGACGAGCTCGGACAGACATTGAGGAAAATGTGTGCGCGCAAATTATTATTATTAGTGTTATTAATTTTTGACAGATTCCCACTTTCCGAATGCCATTCTGTGCGCATCTTATCACAAGTAATGAAGAAAGCATTTGCGACATCTTCGCTTGCGATTGCTCCACATATTTTGCATTAGTCGAGCTTCTAGACCTTTGCATGCTAAATTTGAAGACACTGTTTCTAGGTGGCACTAAATCTTATAACCAGCGGACGTAGACAGAGTGACCCCTCGAGTAAGTCCACCAAAACCTGTATAGCAGTTTGCCAAGTAAAAGGAGAAGTAACCGTCTGCTAAGATCTGCTTAATCTGCATAAGTAAAAGTAATAGCTTTCTTCCACGAAATTACATACTTTTATGTTATCTAAGATGGCACGGGACACCTTCTTCCACATGTTAAAAATCAGGTTATCTCTCCCTTTAACCGATAGTTCAGAAAAGATTGTCGGTTCAAGCCACACGAAAACGGCCCAAATAACTTCATTCCATCTCCTAGCAGACTCTCAAAAGTGCTAATAATATTGGTTTTAGTTAATAAAGCGCATTATTCTGCAAAATAAAATGTGAAAATCTTCAATTCCCTTTTGCCGTTCATTTACACACAAATGTACATCACTCATACGCCCCACCACTACCGCCATGTACCGAATCCCTGTATGCGCCTCGCTTATATTAAATTATTATTATAATATTATCCTCAGAAATTACGCATTGTCTTCACTTGCCCTACATACATACGTATATTTATAGCAGTGTGCCACTTTTCCCACCACATCCTCCGTTTACTTCCATTACATTTATAAATACGTTTTGCGTTAGTTGAGCTCTGCTATAAGTATGTAAGTATGTACGCATACGTAAATAGCCTCTGTGGTCTTCAGCCGTTCTTATCCCATAATGAGTGTCGTAATTTGCAGACGATCGCTCTTTTGTGTACTTTACTTTCTTTTTTGCATTGCTGCGTTTTATTCTTGTATTCTCTTAGCCCATGCCAGCTCCTTCTGTGGCCATTGGGCCTCAGTTAGTACCCATTTGTAGGCGAATATGTGCAAACAAAGTGTGTGGGTAAACTGCTATTGTATTTAAATAAGTTGTATTTGTAATTAGGGGGAGTTCTCAGGAGTTTATATTTCATACTCTAACTGAGTTTTTTTTAACAATTCAGGGATTTTACGATTTGTAAGAATTTTTTTCCTCTTTGAAATAAATAGATTTTGTATATAAATAAACTGGAATTATATAAAAAATTACATGAATAAAAGCATTTATTATTTTGGCACAAGAAATGTATTAGTAGAAATATTGTTACAAGTTACCCAACATTTGGTGCCATTTGGTGCGACTCGAACTTCCCTCCGTTTTGGACAACTGCAGTTTATTGGAGTTCAGTGTTGCTTTGCCCTTCTCTGCTACGAGTTTAAGCTGGCTGGCGCTTCATAGTCCTTCGCCATCGCTCATTGAGATTTATGTCAGGAGGGTTAACAGGGCCAATTAATATTCAAAATCTAATGTATCTACTCTTTATGTAAAGGCAAAAAAATATTAGGAAAAAAAATATTAACTTAAGGAAAAAAGAATCCATTATTTTCTCGATAGATGGCTGTAGTGTTCGATGTCTCGTAAAGTACCGGTCAAAAAATTTAAAGAAAATGCTCGTTGCCAAGGTGACATTTCACACTAAAAAAAAACGTTTACTGTTTTTTTCTTTCTTCCATTCAGTTGTGAGTTACAGGGTGTTAACATTGTACATTTTACAGTTTTTCTTTGCTCAAGGCGAAGATGCAAGCCAGGCCGCTGAAATTGTGAATGTGTTTAGGGTGCCGATACTGAAACAGCTAATTACGTGCAATTTTGGTTTCGTTTCCGTTTAGGCATTTCTGATATTAGAGAAAATGTTGATAAAATCTCAGAGATTATCGAAGTTGACCGACATGTTAGTAGTCGTAGCATCGCCCAGGTGCTAAAAATCGACAGTAAACTGTTTTAAGCGATTTACGCAAACAATTTTAAGCAAACATAATGGACTTTTTTCCCCAAATTAATAAAAAATATCATATATTAATACATACAAGGTGGCGCAAAAATTAATCAAAAATCCAAATTGCCTCAATTTACTTTGTATTATACTGAAGCCTAGAAATAAGCCAATTCCTAGAAGAATTGACAACAATGCTCAAAATGCCTGAATCACTGGAGATGGGTCGTTTTAAAAGTGCGCACAAAAATAAAAAGTACTTAATTAAATGGGGTCAAGCTTTTTATTATTCGACACAGTCTCCTTTTGGTTTTATACACTTCGTCCAACGCTGTGTCATTTTGTTTATCCCTTTCAAGTAATGGGGTTTGTCCAAGTCTAAAAAATTACATTCGTTTCTGCAATCACCTCCTCGTTTGAATAAAATAGTTTTCCCGCCAGCCCTTTCTTCACACTGGAGAAGAAATACTCGTAGTAGTCCGAGGAAGCCAAGCGAGCCAAGCCTGTAGAATAGGAGAATGTGAAACGAGTTGGCACCTTATTTTCTATTTCAACGAACCGCAACTGCCCAGCTGGTGCTTTGTCGTGATGGAAAAGGAAACTCTTTAAACTTTCTCGATTCAATATAATGCCAAACACAAATAAATAGACCGATCTGGCTGAAGCTTAGAGTGTATTTTGCAAAGAGATGCTGCTAATTGAGCATAGCCTCGATATGCGCCAGTAGGTAATGCCATTTCTCTGAATTGGGCGGGCTTTTCAAACGACACTTGTATCATAAGTTTGTAATATTTACATTCAATAAGATATAGAATTTTTATCCCACGGCGATACGAGTACTTAGAAAAATTTCACTATGCAAGTTCAAAGTTTGAATAAAGTTTTTGAAAGGTAATCCCCCCTTTGGTCAATTTGGCTCCAATTTTCGAGAAAACGGTACTTGAAAATTTCCTTTGAGGTCGCTCTCAGTGATCATTCTTACATCATAAATTTTGAGATGGAAAACCATCCTTACCAACCAGGCTTAAAGTTTATATAATACAATGTGGCGCAAAATTAATCTTCCAGTTTTGTTTTTCTATAACAATAAATAAAAGAAATGATTTTGAGTGAAGCAAATCTTTCTCTTGACCTTTACACGTTCCACTGCTTGCTTGTTGGTATACTGCAGCTGTATAATATGTTTGACACATGACGCCGTTTGCAAGAATGTTACCTCTTTTGATAGGGTGATTAATTTTGCGCCATCTTACATATACATACTATATAGACATAAGACGAAGACAGGTTTTTTTTACTCAAGGAGATTTAAATCAAAATGTCAGAAACATCATCGGAGGCGCCGTCGCCCCAGTGCACAGTGGTCCGACCAGAAGGCGTTGGCGGACAAAATTCAAAAACCCATTTAATTAAGCTGAAAATATATATTTAGGGGTTTTAAGGATCAGTGATGACGAATCTGACCTTAGTTTTAGCAAATTTTAAATTCATTGAATACTATAAATACATTTTTACTTCCGTAATTAGCTGGTGAGTTCATTTTTACATTTTTTACGACCCCAGAGAGTACCACGTGGAGGTTTACGGTAAGGTTATTCTCTCCTCATTTTTTTGTTTGTTTTTAGATTTTTTTTATTTTTTATTTTTTTTTTTTTCTTTTTTTTAATTTTTAAGTTTTTTTTTTTGTAATTTTTAATTTTTTTTTTATTTTTAATTTATAAATTTTTTTTTGTTTTAATTTTTAAATTTTTTTGGGATATTTAGCTGTTTTTTTGTTTTGCATTTTTAATTTTTTTTTATGATTCAGAATCCTCGGTTTCTGATGAGCTGTTTTCTGAGGCTGGATCATTTTTCAAATTTAAAAGCGCAAGAACCGGTTTTGAAAATGGTTTTGGCTTGTTTTTCGGAACCTTAGTTTTTGATATTATAACCACATCTGATGAACAAAGCAAAGCATTTAATAAATCTCTCATTGTCAGTTCTCGACATTTTTCGTGTATTGTTTTGTCTAAAATTTTTCAAATCCTTTTTGCGTGCTTCCTGAGCCTCTTCGGAGAGTTGGCCAATAGACAGCAAAGCATGTTTAATAATTAAACTCCCATGAATTAATATTTTGTGCACGGAAGCCGGCATGTAATACCAATCATATATTTGGACAAATAGTTTAGCAGAATCAAGGGGATATTTTTAAAATGCTTCAATATTAATATCAAGAGCCAGATGATAATTATTTGTAAAATAGTGGCAAACCGCTTGATTAAATGAATATCAATTCCAGTAATTTCTGATGATACGTCAGGATCATTAAAAAACCTGCGAGCCGTGTTCCCATCATTTGTCGTTCTACTACCACCCGTTTTAGGAATATCCACCAATAATCCCATTCGACATTTGAATGCTGCTTGGACAGATGTCTTTTTATTTTTTAAACTATTTTTTTCTTCTAGACTTCTAGCCTGCCGTTTTTTGAACTCTAATCGATATGATATGTGTAGTAAACATTCGAAAAATCTTATCCATGCATGTAAAGTGGACAAGCCAAATTGAAATGTAGATGGATCGGTTTCCTTTAGAATTGATTCTTCGATTTTGTTCATCATTATTGGCGTTGACCCACATACATAGCATTTTTAGGATGATGATGTGTGGGTTGTTTTTTTAATAAACTTTTTTATTTTTTTAGTTGTCTCTTAATGCTGATGGAGTCTGTGATGTCTTTTTCTGTCTTTTACACAAAATTGCATAAGCCATATGTAACGTTTTGCCTCTGGGTAAATGCACAAAAGCTACATTATTTTTAATTTGCGCAACTTTGCGCAACAGGTTTCAGTTTGAGATCATAGCTGAAATATGTGGCTACATCACTCATGTTGGTTTCAAGTGGACCGGTGTGGACCACTCGAAAAAATGATCTTTAAAAAAAAAAATTTTCGAAAAATTTTGAAATTAAAAAAAAAAAATTGGATTTTGTACCACAACTTAAGAGAATTATTATTGTTTCCGTTAATATATTCAATTATCTTCTTTTTTTTAATATTTAGTTAACAATCAAATGGTAATATTTATTTGCAGACATGAAAATGAAACTCTTGTATGAAGTACGATTTGCATACAATTTCATGTTTAAAGTCAAAAAACTACAATGAAAAATTTTTTAAATTAAGTAATATTTTCAGGAAATCTGCCTTGAATATTTAAGAAAACATCTGCATTATCAAATTTTTATTTAAAAAATGTTGAAAAATTGAATTTTGTCCGGCCGCCGGACCACTGTGCAGTGGTGTGGGAAGCAGGCTCCCAGAATACTATGGCAATCCTCCACCTTCGCAAAAGTACACTCCATAACCTGAAGGAGAGCCACTTTTATGCCTGCTGCCATAACTGCCTGCTTCCCGGTTTCTCTCCTGAGGGCGTATGGAGACTCTATGCCTTAGATAATATCCATTTCTACTTCCGTGTTCTTGGAGTAAAAGATACATCGGAAATTTTGTGATAGTGTGAAATTTACAAGCTATCGTCTTGTCATCTGTGTGATAATGTAGTGAGTGCTTATCTCAAGCGTCTATTCGATTGCTTGTTTGACTGAAGCAGTTTATCGCCGGTGGTATGGTGCTGCTATTGCCGCCGTTGAGCTTTCTTTTCCCAATCAATTTGTTGCATTTTCGTCATAACTAAGGCCGCAAATGATCTTACAGCGTTCCATTTGACGATGGACGGACACATATCTTGCACAAGTCCGATCCCTGTCAGCGGGTGCTCTAAGACCCTCGCGAGCAAAGACCGATTTCCGCTAAAGCGAATGCAGTGGATGGCCTCGTACTCTTTATTGAATTGAGGCAGCATAGTCATATATAGTGTGCGTGTAGAGAGATGTATGTAGACATATCGAGGGTATATTATAACACTTTTCACCTCAATTTAAGTATATTTGTGGCACACATTTTTCATTTTAAATCCCATAAATTGTTTAAAATGGCCGTTGCTAAAATTTTTAAATCGAAACTTATCACGACTAATTCTATGAGTCTAAAAAAATTATTTCCTGGTTTTTTTCTCTATTTATAAAAACGTGGCATATTAAATATTTTTAATATATATATTCTTTATTTTTTTTATTTCTTATTCAACAACCCAAAATTTCTTTTGATTGCCCAGCGTCTTCTTCTAACTACTTGCTAAACAATTTTTCTCATCTCTGGTCTCTGCCCATAAATGACTGACCAACTCAACTAACTGACAGGCAGACATTTTGACATCGAGCGCAAGTTTGTGTGACAAGTTAAAATATTTATGGCGAATGATAAAAATTCGGAAAAAAATAATGCCAAGGTGGAAAATATCTCACTTCTTGGGGAAACTTAAAATAAATGTTATAATATTTTAAAATTACATTATATTTTAAAATTATATTAAATTTTTGTACAAAGTATGGTATTTTGAGCTGTATGTTTCAGTTTGTGACATGCACTATCCTTTAATAAAAACATAAAAAAATTAACTACCAACAAATTTATTAATACTTGGAAATTCGTTGCGGTGCTATTAATTTGAACACGTGATTATATAATATATAGGTAAATCCTCTTCTCATACATGAGAGAAATAAAAACATTTTTTTTTTCAATAATGCTGTGTCAGATGTGTATACTATCTGATATAAAGAGCGTTTAAAATTGTCGACACTTTGTGACAGTAAAAGGTTCCTTTTAGCGGTAAAAAAATTCAAATTCTTCCTGATCACTATGAAATTTCGCATGTTCAACATTCAGTATTGATTATCTACTTGCATTACTTGTAAAATAATTATAGATAAGGAAAGTGCATGCAGATAAGTGGCACTTGATTGACAGCACGTGATGTAGAAGGGCAGACTGGTTTATAGAAGTGAAGTATTTGTTATTGGTCTGTTGTATTATGATATATAGATATACCTATGTATATAATTGACGCTTATACCCTTTGTCAGATATGGGGCCCAGCTCGTCCTCCAATGTGGGGTGAGCGTCTTCATGTTTTTCACAAAATTTTACGAACCTCAAAAAATTATTATTATTAATTTTTCACACACAAATGGTAAATTTCTGTATTATCGAAGCATTACCAGTTCGCTACAAAATATATTGTGGATGCGATAAGTGGTTCGCACTTCCACTCATAGATCTATTTTGTTCCTAATGTGTGTGGAACTCGTTATCTAAAGACCTTTTAATATCCATTTGGGAGACTGATCAATCAGGGTTAGAGACGCATTGTGGACAAACGACTTGTTTAGCTTCAGAATTCATTTGTTCGGCTGCAGTCGATTTTCTATCTACTTAGAAACCCACTTGAAATTATTTCTATTTTTCCCATTAAAATTTTCTGAATTGTAATGAAAAGTTTTTGGCTTTATGGTTTTTTTTCGAAAATGAGATAAGGCTGGGTAGGCTACAATCACAGCCATCCTTCATTAGAGGGTAGAGCGCGTCCACTTAGCCGTGGAGGTCCATTGTGATACCAGTAGTTTGGACTCAAGTTTCCCCCTATTACGCCGTGAATTACTGTGAATGGCTGCAGATCGTACAAAGTCTGCTAAACATCCAAAGAAGTCAGAATTTAGACAGCGATATCACGATCGCGAATAGCGGAGTAGAAGCAGAGAAGGTATTTAATGGTCTCAACCTCCTCCGGAAGAAGTGACAGTAGTCATTTGAGGAAAGCCCCCGGATGATACCAATCACCGTGTTAATAGAAGGGCAGTATACTCGTATATTAATAAGGAGTATAGTTCCGTGCTTATTCCTTCTAAGCCAAACATGTCTAGTTATCTCAGAACTGGGGTCCGTGGTCTTTCTACTATTGTCTTGCCCGACGTAGATCGACCTAATCCAGAGCTTTCTTGAGGATAAATGGATGACTGATTTAAGATCAATTCCCCACCTAGCCAGCTTTTTTGCGATGCGCTTTCTTTGTGACATAGAACCCAGACAACATTCGAGATGCACCGCTTAGCCCGCTCATTATGAATAGCTCTACATACAATTCCTGCTTTGTAGGAAGTATAAAAATGCACTGTCAGAGTAAATAATGATCGGTTGTGCTGCAACAGACGAGTTCCTGGCCCACAATGCAACCATCTTTATAGCTATGAAATTAACTCATCTGGAAAGACGCTGCTGTAGTCAAGCGCAGCTGCAGCACTTCTAAGTGAATGCCACAGCCAACCTTATTTTTTTTTGTCTTGAGCCGTCAGTGAACATATAGCCACTGACCCTGAATCAAGGTACTTAATGTTCTTCCATTCACATCTTTCAGAGATTCGTGTGAAAACAGAATTGTAGAGCAGTGGAGTCTAGCTACCTATATGTTCCCGGTCTGACGGAAAACCTCCTCTGCGTTGGAAAAATCAGGTGGAGAATGACTTGGCTTCACTTCCAGCTGCGCCTGTGCTACGAGAAAGAAACGACTGCCGCGCTTTGTTAAACTTGGCAAAAATTGCATAAGCAGTTATCGCGTCAATCAAGAAGAAGAAATCTGGAACCTTTCCAGTGAGGAGATACATTCAGTCTGATTGCCTTGCGATTAGCCCGAAATTTGTCATAAATATCTATGGGTGTAAGGTATAATAGAGTCCCAAGAGCGTGGGTTGAGTTCCCTTGTTAAGCGTGTGTATGTTGCCCTATAATTTGCATTTTGCTTTTAGCGACAACATTTTCCTATATGGACCACCAAAAAGTGAACGCGTGGTAAAAGGTAGGCCTTACTGCCGCGTTGTCATCATCATCTTGGCATTACCGAGCCGAATATTCTGCTAAGAATTTTTCTTTCAAATCGCTTTAGTAAATTCACGTCATTAACTTTAAGGACCTATGTTTCACAGCTGTAGGTGAAAACCGGCCTTATTATAGTTTTGTACGTCTGGGGTTCTTGTTCCTTTGATATCAATGAAGGCTTCATAAGTCTGATATGACCAAAGTATGCTCTGTTGGCTGCCTGAATATGGTCTTGTATAGATAAAGACATATCTTTATTTATGCTGAGTTCTACACCTAAGTATTTAAACTCTTGCATGAACTCAAAAACATAACTTCCGATTCTGATGTGACTATCATGATAGGATCGTGTTATGTACTTTGTCTTTTCTTCATTTATATTGAGGCCCGCTAGTCTTGTAAGTTACACTAAGCGCATGAGAACGTTCTGAGGAGCCTCCCTATTTCTCGCAAGAATCACAATGACGTCAGTGTATGCGCATATTTGTGTCGATTTATAAAATATTGCGCCACCTTGAGCTATTTCGTTTATGAATATTTTTTGAATGCAGTGTTAAGTTAAATAAAAGCGTTGATAGTGAGTCACCTTGCCACACGCCTGATTTCATTTCGAATTCGTCAGACATTTCACCATTCATTTTTACTTTAGCGTTTGAGTGTATAAAAGACATATTAATCAAATTTAGTATTTTTGTGGTATTTCCAGTACACTTAGGTAATGGTCAATATATTTTCTGTTGAGTTTATCAAACGCTTGCTTAAAGTCTATATTAAGGAGGGAACCTGGTTTATAAGGTAAAAAAATCAATTTTTTTTTTTCGTTTTAAGCGATTCCTAATATATTTCAGAGTATACACACAAAAACTACGGAGCCTAATTCTCAATATTTCCGTAGATACAAAGCCAAAGGTAGGCGAGCGTTAGGTAGTTACGCTGTGACCGGACAGCTATAGTACAAACTTTATCTTCTTTTCTCGACTTTTCATTTTTATGATTTCTTTGAATTGGCGTACATGAATGAAAAAAAACTAATGAACCTTTTGAAATGAATCACAGCTTGTTCCCTTCAGTATTAAATTCTCTTATATTTGAACTAACAAAATAGATAAAAAAAAATTTTCAAGATTTGTATACCAAGTTGAAGGGAATTTCTTTTTTTTTTTTTTTGAAAGGCATTTTTTTCTTTAAAACCTCTAAAAAGTTGAAATTTTAGAATTTCTCTCAGTTTTCTTAGTTCATCTAGAATAAAAAATCATGAAAATTAGAAATCCATTTCAATTTTTTGCTTTAGATAATAATTACGAGCTGTATCTTGTACGCCAGTTGGAAACTCCAGCGTTGCAGCGCTCTACTAATTTCTATGTTAAACACTTTTCAACTTTTTTTCAACTTATTTTAACCAGTACAAAAATTTTTATACTTTTTAAATGTTCATTAAAAGATAGAAAAAACTTTGCAGCGCTAAATTAATTTTTTCCTTAAAAAAATCGGAAAGAGATGCAATTTTTAGACCTCATAAACCAGGCTCCCCCTTAATGTTGAACTCATAACATTTTTCGAATATCTATGACATGATAAAGCATTGATCTGTTGTCGAGCGTCCGATTCTAAAACCGCATTGATAATCTCCCACTGTCTCTTCTGCATACACATTTAGTTTGTCATACAGAATGTTTGATAGAGTTTTGTAGCTCACGCGGAGAAGAGCTATCCCTCTGTAATTTACACAATTTAATTTGCCCCCTTTTTTATAAATTGGGCTTGCACACTATTCTTCAGGCATGTTTTCTGTTCCTCAAATTTGAAGTATTATTTCATGCATCTGTCTTATTAACTCTTTTCCGCCATGTTTTATGAGTTCTACATTAATACAGTAGCATAATAATGATAGGCGAGTTTAAACCCCAGCTTTTACCTATAGCCGGTTTGCATGCTTAAAATGCAGTGAGCGCTTTTCTTGACCTATTTTCGATGTTTCGGCGCCAGTTGAGTTCTGGTGTTGACATGCAATGTCAAGCTATCCCATGTCCCTGGTCCAGCTATCCATAATGTAAAAATAGTTATGCACATTCAGAAAAGATCAATACTGGTGGAAATATTGATGGCCTCTCACTGGCTGCATTTCCACATAGCAGTGGATTGGCTATGCTTATGTTAATGCGAAACACCTGTCACGTACTAACACTTAACTTGATTATGTGTACATGACATAATTTAAATTGCCTGAAATTGTGCTTAATAAATTAAAATAAATGGCTATTCTCGTTTTGCACTTTTTTTCGGAACAGTGCGCATATGACATCCATTAATTATTTACGAAACAAAATATTCAAAATTCCATAAGCATAAATATACACATTTACTTGTACTAAAAATACAAAACCCAAGCAGCAATGTATAATATTTTTCTCTTTCCGCACTTACACAAACACAATTGCTCAGAACTTTGGCCATAATTTAATTAGTCTGGTCCAAAACACACACAAGCGCATGCTCATTTATGAGTGTCCATTTACATACATACAGACATATACCTATATTTAAATTATACTTTTACGCGCACATTTTTTTCACTTTCACTCTTTTGTGTTTATTTACATATGTCTTCTTGAGCTCACGTACACATGCACACGCGCTACATATATGTATATTAGGGTATGCGCTATTTTCGAATTTTTTTGTTTGTTGCTACTTCAACATTAGGATTTAAGTTTTGCTCTTAAAATGATATGCGAACCAAAAAACAAACTATTAGTTTTCAAATTCAACATTGAAGAAATCCACTTACATTTCCCCTCTACGAAAAGGGTGTGGAGTGATTTTTCGACAAACTCATTACACGGAAGTTATTCAAGATTAAAAGTGGAGTTCAGGCTCAAGAGTATTTTTCTCAGCCAGTAAGTCTTTACAAATCTGCCTATCCTAAACCGCCTAAAGATTACGTAGGTAGGTAGGTTAGATGGCAAGAGTACCACGGGTATACCACAAGTAGCACTAGATTGGAGAAGAGAAAAGGCTATCCCCAAAAGGCACACTAAGAAACCTCAAGCGCCTAGCCGCCAGACCCAGAGATATGCAAAAAAAAGTTTTCAGCAGGCTCCTTCCCTGTTATATGGAAGTCCAAACTTCTCCGCATGAGTTTCGTTCACCCAGTGATCGATGAACACCGCTATGAGTTTGGAAATTTAATGACGAGCGCTCATCTGCACTTTAAACGTCCTGCTTGACACTGAGGCCAAAATACTTTTGAGATAGCGCACGATAAGATATAACTCCCTCTTTGTTCTGCTTTTTTAAAAAAGAAAGTGTGCATTTCCTTTTTCGAACGGTCAAAGAGACGTCAATGTCTGAGAAGAGAACAACTAAAACCGGTTCTGTCGATCCCTTTCCTGGCCAGCTCACCGGCAATTTCATTTCACTCAATGTTCCTAGACAAAAGGAGTTGACCAGAAGAGATCTGCAACATGGCGACGATCGCAACTTGACTAGCGGAAAAGATTCCATCTTGGATCCGCCGATGAAAACAGTGGTACCTAGCCGGCTCTAGCACAACCCTCAAAACCCATTTGTGGATGGAGAGGTCTGTGCGAAGTACCGAGAAGGAAGGAAAAATCTGCCTCGAAATGCTACCATGTTCTTCAGGAGATTGCCCCAAAAACCAACATCCTTCAACCTAATAGAGCTTTGAGCTGCAATGGATTGAACTTGAAGATCAACGGGATGTAAGTTGCAAAATGAAGTTAAGGCCGGCGGCGGGGCATATTCCGAGTGATGCCAATACATACAGTCCTCTGCACTCTCCCTAATCTTGGAAGTCTGAGTGCGTAGGTTCGAATCTTCGTGAAACAACAAAATGAAAATGAAATTGAAATTTGAAAAGGACGAGCCAAGGAGCACTAGGAGACTTGGTGGTTCCTAAAACACTCAGGCTAAAGAGCCCATTGTATTTAAAGCTCTGGAAAGGGGGTAGATAGTCAAGGGGGGAACGAGAAAAGTATCAGAGAAAGAGATAAGAAAGAATAGAGACAGAGATAGAGATAGTTAGTCCTGCGAGAACTTTCCAGATTCTTTGGCAAATCTGTAGATATCCTCCAGTTTTAGAGAACGAATATTACTCATTCTCATGACATCGGAACCCAGAACGCCTAGCCGTACTCTAGCAAAATCGGGACACTCACAGAGAAAGTGCGCAGTGCTATCCCCCTCATCCAAGCATGGCAGGCATACTAGGTCCTCAATGATTCCAATGTTGGTCATATGTTGACCCCATGGGGTGTGCCCTGTGATGATACCGACCACCAACCGAACGTCTTTCCTTCCAAGTTTTAGTAGAAAGTTTGACAGTTTTCTGTTCGGACTTGTCACAAAACACTTTACAGTTCTGCAGTGTTCTAGACTGGACCATCGCTCTTTATGTAGATTGCCTACATAATTGCTGATCCAATTCATGATTCCTGCGGAACTGATTCCGATTATTGGCTCTGGCCCTTGTGGGGGAGCCGCTGATCCACGGTTGGCCAATTCATCGGCAATTTCGTTTCCTTGAACACCGGAGTGTCCTAGAACCCATATAAGTACAAGCCTGTTTTTTCTTGCAACAGAATTAAGCTTCTTCTTACATTCTTGAACAATCTTTGATGCTTGCTTCGCGTTCTCCTGGACCTTCAGTGCAGCCTGACGGTCACTGAAAACTCCAATCTGTTTTCCGCTCCATCTTCATTCGTCTACTTTCAGGATGGCAAAAACTTCCGTTTGGAAAACAGATGCCATTTCCCCCATAGCATAGTGATACTTATTACTATCGCTTAAGTACCATCCGGCACCAGATCCCATTTCATTGAAGAAAAGGTATTTTCTAATAACCGTCACCCCTCGGAAGGTAATGGCAAACTTTCGAGTTTATTTCTTATTTAAAGGTTGATCAAAAGGAAAATAATAGAGGTAACATATTTGCGTGTTTGCGATTAGTTTGCAATAACTGAACAATTTCCTGGCAACTATGAGCAGCTTATAAAAACTTCAGATCTAAATCTAAATTTCACAAAATCTGTGTATCAATACAGGATTTCTAAATAAAAAATATCTGAGGCTATCTTGCGTAAATTCAAGAATCGGCTGTAGTATCTGAATACCGAAAATGCTGCTCTGGCGTTTTTGATACAAACGTAACCCTTCCCATAAAACATATTGAAGACTCGGATTTTGAATCTCCTAAATGCTAGGTAATAAGCACGGATAGTGAAATTACAAATTTATAAAAGAGGAATATAGATTTGTTTACTAATTCAGGTTCGCTTAATTAAATACGAATTTTTAGAAATTGCTGTTGAGACATGAGTTAATCTGCATGTCATTAGTGATGTAGTCGAAGAAGTTCAATTGGCGCAACAGTATCTACATCGAAATTTTAACTAAGTGTTTAAGTGAGCACAAAGTTGCTTTACCAAATGCGTCTAAAAGCTGCTTAACAAAAAAATTTTAATAAAACAAAAAAGAAATCTTCCTTAATATTATTTTCAATGCGAATTTTAACTACTGAACTTACTTAATAGTATTCTTTTGAGTTCATTCGCTTTGCTATTTAATATATATAAAATTTGGTCTATAAGAGACACTGTAAGCTCATTAGTTTAAAGATACTTGAAAGCAGAAGAATAAGCCAATATTTTATAGAGTATTTGTTTACGAAATAAACAGTGACTCCATCGACGGTCCTGAACCTCTCGAGCTGATTGGTTGTAATAAACCCAGCAAAGCGCTTCATTCAAAATCAATTTTATCTACTAGCAGTGAATTATAAAGGGTTTTCCACTAAGAGATGTTATTTTGATATTCAAAGAAAAATGCTATTTTTTAATGTAAATGATCGGATGTTTGTTTCATTATAAAGAGGAAGGCATGCCGTTAATAGTGGAAAATGACATCAGGCAAATTACCACCACGACCACGCTTACAGGACAATATCCTTTTCATGAAATGTTCCATAACCGAATTGCAAAGTGGCTACCCTATGTCCTTGATAGCCTCTCCAATTCCTTCTTTGAGGTCTTGAATCGAACATGGGATGCTGGCGTATACCTTCTCTTTCACGTGGCTCCAAAGAAAAAATTCACAAGGTATTAAGGGGGGAGCCTGGTTTATGTATCTCTTTGCGATTTTTTTTAAGGAAAAAATTAATTTAGCACTACAAAGTTTTCTCTATCTTTTAATGATCATTTTAAAAGTATAAAAAATTTTTGTACTGGTTAAAATAAGTTGAAAAAAATGTTTAACATAGAAATTAGTAGAGCGCTGCAACGCTGGAGTTTCCAACTGGCGTACAAGATACAGCTCGTAATTATTATGTAAAGCAAAAAATTCAAATGGATTTCTTATTATCATGATTTTTTATTCTAGATGAACTAAGAAAACTGAGAGAAATTTCAAAATTTCAACTTTTTGGAGGTTTTAAAGAAAAAAATGCCTTTCTATAAAAAAAAATTCACTTCAACTTGGTATAAAAATCTTGAAAATTTTTTGTTTATCTATTTTGTTAGTTCAAATAGAAGAGAATTTAATACTGAAAGGAACAAGCTTTGATTCACTTCAAAAGGTTCATTCGTTTTTTTTTTTCATTCATGTACGCCAATTCAAAGAAATTATAAAAATGAAAAGTCGAGAAAAGAGGATAAAGTTTATACTATAGCTGTCCGGTCACAGCGTAACTACCTAACACTCGCCTTCCTTTGGCTTTGTATCTACGGAAATATTGAGAATTAGGCTTTGTAACTTTGTGGGAATATTCTGAAATATATTAGGAATCGCTTAAAACGAAAAACAATTTTTTTTTTTTGACCTAATAAACCAGGCTCCCTCCTTAAATCACAAAATCTCGGTGGCCAATTGTGATCTCATCACCTCTTCGTGAGATAACACGGTCTGGAAACTTTTCCCTTAAAAGATCAATGGTTTCGTTGCTTGTGTGGCACGTAGCGCCGTTTTGTTGAAAACAAACGTTGTCCAGATCAATACCATCCAATTCCGGCCATAAAAAATTGTTAATCATTGCTCGATAGCGCAAAACAACACCTGTTATTGAAAACCCCTTTATTTCCCTGAAATGAAATGAGTGGTAAAAAAACTTTCAAAACTGTAATATCCATCATGGGCATCCATTTGCCGAAAAATTGTTCTATAAGTTTTTATTATTTTCAAAGAAAATAAATTAATGCAAAGGTCCAAAAATCCTATCCTTATCAAAAATTAAAAATTCATATGGCGCCAGCAAAAACCTGGGAAACTTGGGAAATAACAAACACCCTAATGTACATATGCACGTTTAGCTAGATGCGCATGCACACTTCAGACTCGCTTGCTCGCTGACTAAAATAATAATTAATTATTCCCCGACGCTGCTGTTAAACATTAATTAGCAACGTGCATTATAATTAAAAACTCACTTGAGTTTGTTTGCTTGCTGTTACATTTTTTGGTCCTTCAGCATTCCTTTGTGTTTTTTGCAGTTATTTTTTGGCATTTGTTTTTCTTTTTTCAGACATTTCATTTATAACGTCGACAACAGTAGTTGTCTTACCAAATCCCTTTAGTGCTATGGTCGCTTTCGCTAAATGGCTACTCATGCCACAAATCCACACATGCAGTGCTATGGCACATACACACATGCCTACAAATGTGACGGCCATTTCAATTTACATATACACAAAATTAATTTTTATTCATCCTCACACGCATATGTGTATTTATGTATGCATATTTTTATTTGTAATAAAATAGAATTGTGCTTCCCTTAACATGGTAAATGGTAAATAATGAGAGCTACGCCTGCGAGTATGCCACAGCATACTTTTCGGAATATAAATCAGGGATATGGTTTTGTTAATCTCTAAGACCTGTGTTGAGTTTTAGAAACGTCAAGCTTTCCACCACCAATAAGGATTTCGCCTGGCATACCAAGTACCCAATGTCCTGGGACCCAAATTAGCAGGATGCGATTTCTTTGTGAAGGAGTTAATGAGATATTTTAGTATATGTTTCGGACAACCAATAGATGTATTAGCTTAATTTATTAATTATTACTACCAAATTCTCGGAGCATAGGCAGGGGTACTGAGCAGCACGACAACAAATCGGCAAATACATTTAAACCTTTGATTCCTTAGGATAACTATTTTCAAGTAATACGGTATGAAAACATTGAAAACCTTCGAAAAAAAGGAACAACTGATTTGTATAAGTGAGGTATTTTTATTTGGTTTGGTTATTTACAATTTATTAAAACTATTTTTTTAATATAATATCAATCAAGTGGCCACCTTTATTAGCAATCACAAACTGCGCTCTTTTTTCTGCGTTTGCGGATTTTATAGCATCGATTTCGACACGAATGCTTGCCTTAAGCTGGTCAATAGTCTGCGGCTTGTTGGCGTAAACCTCACTTTTCAGATAACCCTACAAAAAGAAGTCCGTGGGGGTTAAATCAGGTGATCTGGGGGGCCAGTCGATGTCGCCTCTTTTTGACACTAGACGTCCCGGGAATTTTCGTTGCTGAAATTCCATTGTTGCTTTCGCAGTGTGGCATGGCGCACCGTCTTGTTGAAAACAGTAACCGTTCAAACCTTTCTCACGCATTTGCGGGCAGACATAATGAGCCAACACCCATCAATATCGGTTTCCATCGACCCTTTTCGTTTTCTCGGTAAAAATATGGCCCAATGATGGTTTTGGCGCAAATGCCGGCCCAAACAGTTACTTTACGGTCAAGCAATGGGGTTTCATGGACCTCATGTGGATTCTCAGTTCCCCAAATGCGGCAATTCTGTTTATTCACGCTGACAGAGATGTTCAAATGTGCCTCGTCAGTCATTAAAATTTGCTTCCAAAAATAGGTTCAGAGTCAACCATTCGAGCGACTGCTCGGCCGTATGCCAAGCGACGTGAATGGTCTGTCGGCAATATTCTTTGTGCCAATTGCACTTTATACGGAAACAAATTTAAATCATCCTTTAAAATGCACTGCATTGTGGTTTCACTGACGCCAAAATGCTGAGCGCGACGACGATACGACACTGTTGGCTCCTGGGCAACGCTCCCCTCACTGCTTCATTAAGTTCATTAGAACGCCTTGGGGGTTGATGAACGGCATGTTGACGATCTCCTACTGTCCCGTGCTCAAAAAAATTCGACACCCAACGACGAATAGTATTGTCAGACGGTGGCTGTTTGCCGCGGTTTTCGGGAAGTATGAGCAGAGAAGGGGTTGTACTAATACACAAGAACCCATAAAACAAAGCAGCTAAAGCTGATTAAAATCAATGTAATTTTCAACTACGCAAGTTATTAAAATGCAAGGTATTACTTTTATAAGCGCATTATAGGTTAAGATTTCTGGAAATAAATTCTAATACATGTAACCCCAAACCCTTCATATATAATATTTGGGGGAAAAGAAATTCATTTTTATGCGTACACTTTTTGTACAAATGGTTTAAAACTCTTTTATGTTCGATCTTTAGCTCTTGGGCGATGCTACGACAAGTAACATGCAGGTAAACTTCGATGGGCCTGTCCGTACGAGACGCATCATTAACACCAAAAAATGACTGAACAGAATCGATGAAACCTATTAGCTATTACAGTATCGTTACCATAAACTCCATTCATGATTTCAGCGGGCTGGTTTGCATTCCCACATTTTCGCCTTTATCAAAGAAAAACTGCAAAATGTATCGAATTTTTTCTTTGTTGACTTCCATTGTTAACACCACCCTGTAACTCATAACTGAATGGAACAAACAAGATACCGTAAAATAATTTATTTTGTGTGAAATGCCACCTTGACAACATGCATCGATTTTAATTTTCATTCGAAATGGTCACTATTTGCTTTTACACGAGCCTTCAAACGATTAGGCCATTCAGCTATTACAGCACGCACGGTTTCCATGGATACTGCCGTCGCTGTTCGAGCCAAAGATTGATTCAGACTCTCCAAATTTCTGTGAGGTCTTTGACAGGTCAATGGATTCAAATCTGATTCAGAACTTGACTTCCAGACGGCCAATCTTCTGCCGCTATGATCCCAGGAATACGGATTTTTAGCCACTGATGGGTGGTTTTTGCCTTATGGGCTGGACCGGAAGTTTAATGGAAGAATCTACGCTCTCCATTGAAGTATTGTTGCACTGTTTCACCACGCCTTCTAAGACACCCTCCTCGTACACTTTTGCACCGGTCTCAATCCCTTTTTCACTGAAATTAAGGGATGTAACACCTTTACAAGGCACTCCCCACCAAAACATTTCGGAGGCTGAACGGTGGCCACGCGGAATCCTTGGTACAACATTTTTCGCGTCTTTAGAAGTTTAAGCATAGATTTTGTCGTTTTGCTTATAAAAAAACTTTCTTCAACAGTGAAAATTGTCTCATCTGTGGTTTTTTTCATGGCTGTTGACCGCGTGTCACCAAAGAAGCTGCTTGCATCTGTCGAGTCTAATTTTTTTCAAGCGGGTTGTCTAACGATGACCAGTTGATCGACCGAAGGCCTTCATGTGGAGATCATCTGTAATTAGTCTTGACATCGATCTGGTCGATACATTCATTTCGCTGGATATGATTTTCTGCTTTCTAAGAGGATTTCTGCGAATTCTTTCTCGAACGGCTTTTGTGGCTGCACTGGTGGTTAGTGGCTGCCCCCGCGTGGTCCTTTTTCCGACTGCCACTTCAGACGTTTGGGAAAAACAATTGATCGTGGGTTGAACAAACATTAACAAAACAGTAATTCGTAAATCTCATTTGCACTTTTGCCAAACTTTTTTAATGCAATCACTGCAATGCGATTTTCCATAGCTCCCCATTCCATTGTTAACAGGCGAAAATCACCACGAAACTGAGTATAATTTACGAGTGGACAATTCATACGTAGAACAGCAAAAATAACGGAACTTTTTTCTGCGAATTTGTAAAATTTGGCAACACTTAGTACAACAAACAAGCAGTGAAGCGTGTAAAGGTCCAAATAAAGATATCTATCACACAAAATAACAAAAAAGTCAAAAACAAAATTGGACGGCTAATTTAGTAAAATATAAACTTTTTTAACTTTAATTTTAAACTTTAAAATGAACTTTATTGATGCCGGAAGTAGCTATTAACATAAATTTACCGTTTAAATTTATTTACGGGGTTAGGGGTAGTTAGAGGCCCGCAAAAATTATAATTTTCAATCATTTTTGTTCGCTAATCAATTGATTTATTTTACAAAAATAAAAACCTAATATTAATACATCATGTTTCGACTTGACTTTAGCAAACTTTCAAAAAAATTAATAATCGCTGCTTGTGTGGCGCCCGCTTCTCCAAAAGTCCCTTGCGGTGATCATCGCAAGTCCTTGGAGATTAATCTAAAAGCAATCAAACATGAGAAAATAGTTTTATTAATAGATAATCTTGTGCTTTTTTTCAAAATTAACAATATATCGACCTCAGGAAATATTTTTCAGATTTTCTAGAAAGAAACCGACAATTAATTGTTAAAAAAAATCGAAATTTTTGAAAAGAAAAGAAAAATCCTTGGATCAGACACGAGTTTTTATGTTTTTCAAAAGCAGTATAAATTTTATTCAAATCTACCAAGCGAGTTTTAAGTTACAGTGATTACCAGTTCAAAAACCATAGTTTTGAGGAAAACACATTTAAAGTTTTTCTACCGATTCATGTAGAGTCCGGAGCGCCCGAGCGTCCTTTGTTAATGGTTGAATAACTCGAAGAGTATTTGTTGGACTCACTTCAAATTTTCACACAATACTTTTAAGATATTATACATTAAGAAAATGCAAAAAAAAATTTAGAAAATTCTGACTACCCCTAACGTCTTAAAATATGACTAACGTCTTATATGTATATATAATATATATAAAATATATATTGCATAGTTTTAGGGGTCAAAGAAGTAAACTCTTTGGTGAGTCTTTGACAACTCTTTGGTGATTAGAAGTCTTTCCCTTTTTCTTGCTTTTACACAAACCCTCATCCCTTTTCTGTTGGGCTTTAGTATTCACCACATAAACTCCTTTTCTACTGGCACTTCAATTAAAAGTAAATAAATACAAATAATTGGCGCCTACACCCTTTGCGTTCTACAATATTTCCTCACCTTTACTTTGAATTTGCCAAAGGCCAGTTACAATCTCATTTGCATTCATCCGCCTCGCGCATGAATTCCAACAGCTCCCTTAATACCAAAAAAAAAAAAACAGGTCATATTTTTCATCTCCGCATTGTTCTTATTTGCCAATTTGCTACAGAAATCTCCTACAAAATCTATTGTATCAACACCCTAATAGCATTTTGTTTGTAGTTTTTGAATTTTTAATTGCCTCAAAGTATGCTAACTTCCTAAAAACCAAAAGCCAACAGTAATGCAACACTTCTCTGGCGACTAAAGTAATGCCGAAATGTTACCGAAATATGACTCGTAGTACTGTTTGTTTATGTGTGCGGGTGCAAGCGTGTATGGTTTTATGATGTAAAATAAATACAAAATAAATACAAAATGTTTCGCAAATTATGTGAGTGTGCCTGTATGTTCCATTGCCCACGCATACACGCGCATAACTCCATGTGTGTATTTCATTTTTATTTACATTCGTATGTACGAATATTTGTATGCGGCAAGTTTGTTGTTTGGGTGTTTTCGCGCTAATGCATATTAAATTGCAGTTTTGCACATTTTAGAAATTTCAAAGTTATGAGCTTGAGGTTTTTGCTTTGCTGGTAATAAACAAAGTTCTAACACAACTAATTGCTGTTACATACAAAAACACACCATAAATTTAATTATGAATTTAACTGTGAGACACAGCAAAGCTTTGGGAAGTCAGCACCCGCTGTCATCCCCAACTGGATTCTAAGTAAAACTCGATTTGGTGTGAACGAAATGTTGAATTAATGAAACAGTGCAAGCAGGTGGCCGCATAAATGCAATTAAATTAGGAATAATAAAAAAGTGGCAAATTTATGGCATTTGAATTCGAAATACATAATTAATTGGATAAGTTTCAATTCCTAGAACAAAATTTTTCCATGCGTTTGTGGTTTGGCTGGAAATAAAAAAGTAGGTCCATTGAAACGAATTTCCTGTCAAAGTTGGAAGAATATTTCATTTATTGCCAACGGGCCAGAGATGACTTCTTATGAGTGATATTACAGTGTTGAGCTTCCAATATTTTTTGGTAGCTACATATATGTTGCGAAATAAAAACTAGGTTTTTTAATACGTTATAATATTTATTTTAATTGCGTGGCCGTGTTTACAAAAAGTTCAACTGCTTATGATAATTTGCGAATATTTGCACGTATATATATATGTGCATATGTAACTGTATTAGGCAAGCGAAAGGAGAAGTAAGTTATGTATACATATCTTATGCTAAGTAAATGCCTGCGTATACCTTGTATTTTTGTATGTTGTGCATATGTACATAACTGCATTAGACAAGCGAAAGGAGAAGTAATGTTATGTATACATATCTTATGCTAAGTAAATGCCTGCGTATACTTTGTATTTTTGTATGCCGTTAAGCGAAAAGGAATATTGTAAGGAATGTATAAAAACTGAAAAATAATATAACATGACATTTTAAGGTGACCAGCTAACATAATATTTTAAGGTGACCAGCTTATGGCCGAAATTATAAATATTGGCTATAGTTAAAAAGTTAGTTTGTAGGTTGTGTAGCGGGATTAGCTGCTGCTCCGAACATCCTCCCCCCGTTGAAAGGTCAGGGCTTTCAACAGAAGCATTTACAGGAAGGACGCACAGCTTATTGATAGCTCTACGTGTAATGCCAGTAGGTGTACGCAAGACGGCTACTCGTGCAACATCGTCAGTTCCAGTGATGAGTTCGACTACCCGTGCCAAAGGCCATTTTAGTGGAGCCGTGTTTTCCTCTTTGATGCACACAATGTCGTTGACCTGGATGCTAGGCTGAGGCGTCCGCCATTTAACTCGCTGCTGTAGAATAGTTAGATATTCTTGACTCCAACGCTTCCAGAAAATTTGTTGAATGTAGGATACGCGTTGCCATTGATTGAGCCGGTTATAATTCAGCGACGTAAGATTAGGTTCAGGAAAAGCGGTTGGTGGGCCACCAATCAAAAAGTGACCTGGCGTAAGCACATCAAGATCTTCTGGATTCTCTGAAAGTGGAACAAGAGGACGCGAATTTATTATAGCTGTTATTTGACATACCAAAGTACGCAATTCGTCAAATCCAAGAATTGAGGACCCAACTGAACGATTTAAATGCTGCACTTCGACGAACTCGTTGCGAAATGTAGACCAAGCAGTGTTCAGTGAGTGCGGTAAGCTTTCATCCCACTCCAGCTTATCCCTCCACATGCGCTGTAAAAGAATTTTTCCTCTGGTCAAAGTAGGGCCAATGAGTCCAAGCGGATCATAACAACGAGCTAACGTAGATAACGCCGATCGCTTGGAATTCTTGCAAAATTCAGGTTGCGACTTAAACGAAAATAGCAGATTGTCATCAAACGGCTTCCAGATCAAACCCAATGCCTTGGTGATGTCGCTGCCGTCATTAAACTTAAGCAAGTCTTGTTTATCAGTATCAGGAATATTACGAAGAACATCTGGACTATTGGAACACCATTTTCTTAGCTGGAAGTTACCTCGAGCGAGAATATTCGTTGTTTGTCGTTTGATTTCTTCTACTTCTTCCAAAGTATCGCCACCACTTATCAAGTCGTCCACGTAAAAGTCTCGAATGATGGTTTGCGAACCAAGTGGATAAACTGAGGATTCATCCGACGCAAGTTGGTGCATTGAACGAATCGCTAGGAATGCTGCAGATTTAGTTCCATATGTTACAGTGTCTAATTTATATATATTCAAGTCATCTTCAGGAGAATCACGCCACAATATACACTGGAGCATGCTATCCGGTGGGTAGATCCGGACGCATCTATACATTTTGCAGATGTCTCCAGTGAGTGCAATCGGAAACGTACGAAAACGAATTAAAATATTGAAAAGTTTGGGCTGAATTGTTGGTCCAGTCATGAGTAAATCATTGAGTGATAAACCCGAGGTTGTAGCTGCAGAACCGTCAAAAACAACTCTTAATTTTGTTGTAGTACTTTCGTCTTTAATGACGCAATGATGCGGCAGAAAATATTTGCACTCATGGATAGCAGAGTTTGGAACTAACGACATGTGATTGAGGTCACGATACTCTTTCATGAATGCACAATATTTTGCCTTGAGCTCAGGATTACGTACGAGTTTTCTTTCTAGGTTTTGAAATCGGCGTCGAGCTTGTGAGTACGACTCACCTAACGAATCTAAATTTAGTTTTGTTGGCAGGCGAACCGAATATGCGCCTGAGGCTAAACGAATGAAATTTTGCTTGAAATGCAACTCACAGTCAAGCTCCTCTTTAGAATTTTTGGAAATCGGTTCAACGACATGATCGATCTCCCAAAACTGCCGGACTAAAACATCCAGCCGATCATCAATATTGATATCTGTAGTTGAGCTGTGACTTGCTACGAATGTTGAAAGTTTGGGGGCCTGTTGCTTACCGCCAGACAGAACCCAACCAAGGCGAGTTTTTTGAAGTAATGGTATTTCAGGTGCTAATTGAATCTGTCCTACGCAAAGTAGCTCATAGAAAAGTCCTGCTCCGATGAGCAGATCAATACGCTGGGGCACGTTAAAACCAGGATCAGCTAGTTGAATGTTTGAGGGTATGTTCCAATTAGCGATGTTTATTGAAGCGACTGGTTGACTATCGGTAATTGTTTTCACCACAACGGCAGTCATATTTGTACAAAAATCTGAAGTCCGCGACTTCAGAACTATATCAACGGAGTACCCATCAGTCGAAAAGCTTGCATCTCCAATGCCGGAGACTGCGACCAATGATTCCGTCCTAGTAAGTTGTAGCTGGTTAGCGAAACGAGTTGTAACGAAGTGAAGCTGCGAGCCCGAATCTAGGAGGGCGCGGCAAGGTACGAAGGTTCCAGCACGATTTTTAATTAGAACAATTGCAGTGGCGAGGAGCACAACATCAGGAGAAGGAGTATGAGCATGGGACGTGACAGATAATGATGCAGTCCTAGCATTCGATTCAGAAGTAGTGCAAGGTGCTTGGCACTGAGTAGTTGGTGGAATGGATAACCGATCAAAATGTAATAGTGTATGATGCTTCGCTTGACAGCTGCGACATGGTCCCGATTTGCAGTCCCGAATCTGATGACCTTTCTTCAAACAATTAAGACATAGGTTGAGCCTTTTAGCTTCTTTCTGGCGTAGATTTGGCGACAAATTGACGTAGCGTTGACAACGGTAAATTACATGTTCGGGGGATTCGCAAAATACGCAACTACCTACTGAGCTATTCGAAGCAACAAAAGATTTTCTTGGATTTGTACTCACGCTTTTGAGGACTTTTACCGGAATGCTAGCTTGTGTCTGCAATGCATATTCGACGTTTTCGAGTGTACGACAGCGTTTTTCTAAAAATCCAGCTAGTTGGTTCCAAGAGGGTAGGTCGTTGCTTGTCGAATTCTCCTCCCATTTAGCTTGAGTCACCTTGTCTAACCTTTGCACTATCAACTGAATGAGGATGCTATCGGATATTTGTTCTTTTGAGCCGATAGATTGTAGAGCGCGCATATGCGCGATTGCCTTGTCTGTCAATGCCCGCAACGTGTGTACGGACGAATCCACCTTGTCCAACTCAAATATTCCCCTGATGTGTGCCTGAAAGATAAGACGTTTATTATCAAATCGTTTTTGTAAAAGTTCTAATGCAATTTTGTAGTTAATGTCGTTTATCTCGAGTGATCCCACGGTGTCCAGGGCAGCACCACTAAGGCAAGACCGCAAATGTTGAAGCTTGTCCACTTGTGTCAGTTCACTGTCTTTGTCGATTACAGATGTGAACATTGCGTAAAAATTTGTCCACTCAGTGTAAGCCCCACTAAATTTGGGCAACGTTAGCAGTGGCACACGCGAACGATTTGCGTTTACAATTATAGACTGTGTGTCCGCGGTGTTCATCCGAAAAGTTGAGCAATGTTGTGAAGTACTGCGCTTCCCGATCTCCCGTTGCAGAGTGGCTCTGAGATTGACTAGCGTGGTATCGAATTTGGCAGGTAGGTCACTGGTAATCGACTCGAAGTCCAGTTCCTCCAAACTTGTGTGGGTGACCGAAAAACTGGATTTCAGCTCCACCAATAATTCCAGTATTGCGTTGAGAGCATATTCATCCTTACTGTGCAGATTATCAGGATCCAAGTCGGTGGCTATACTTTCAAGGCGATTAAGTATAGCTTTCGATTTCATCTTCAGAAATGTCACTCGGCCCATAGGCGGACCCATAGTCGGCCCATTGGTTGGACCAACATCATACGTATCGTCTCTTGCTGGTGTACCAGTAGCCGGGCTGAATGGCATGGCGAACAAATAGGTTAACTATAACGCTGCGCGACACGTATAAAAAAAAATAGGTGCGTTATACTCGACGACAATGTATACGGTAAAAATAAATGCACCGTATCTAACTGGCTGGAACAACTGTTTTAATAAATTTCGCCACCGGTTAATAAGTTTAACGCACTATTTTACAGGTCTATATACTGTCTTATGTACTCCGCACTAAGTACACAACAAAGACAATGCTCGAAACCGCAACGGGAAAATATGCAACTTTAAATTATTTAATTTAAATTATTAAATTAACGCGAAAAAACACGGCGATCACGTCGGGGTCACCAAATATTGAGCTTCCAATATTTTTTGGTAGCTACATATATGTTGCGAAATAAAAACTAGGTTTTTTAATACGTTATAATATTTATTTTAATTGCGTGGCCGTGTTTACAAAAAGTTCAACTGCTTATGATAATTTGCGAATATTTGCACGTATATATATATGTGCATATGTAACTGTATTAGGCAAGCGAAAGGAGAAGTAAGTTATGTATACATATCTTATGCTAAGTAAATGCCTGCGTATACCTTGTATTTTTGTATGTTGTGCATATGTACATAACTGCATTAGACAAGCGAAAGGAGAAGTAATGTTATGTATACATATCTTATGCTAAGTAAATGCCTGCGTATACTTTGTATTTTTGTATGCCGTTAAGCGAAAAGGAATATTGTAAGGAATGTATAAAAACTGAAAAATAATATAACATGACATTTTAAGGTGACCAGCTAACATAATATTTTAAGGTGACCAGCTTATGGCCGAAATTATAAATATTGGCTATAGTTAAAAAGTTAGTTTGTAGGTTGTGTAGCGGGATTAGCTGCTGCTCCGAACAACAGATATAAAGGGTAATCGATTTAGAGGTATCGGCTTTGAAATTGAAATAAAACAACGAAAAATCCAATCTGATTGGGCAATCTTTGTTATTTTTATGTAGAGCCATTCATGACAATTATTTTTTAAAGATACTCTCTTTCAAAAGTTGGCCGTAACTGCGCCGTAATTTGGTCATGCACGTGGACAGCGACATACTCGTCGACATATTACAACAACAACAAATTTAGCGACTATACTGGGCAGATCATGTGGTAAGAATGGATACAAATGCTCCCTCCTTGGAAATATTTCATTTGGTATCTGCTTGGGAGTGATGGAAAGACGAAAAGAAGAAGAGCTTGGCTTTACTTGGCAAAGATAAAAAAGATTTCGGTTATCGAAAACAAATTCGCTGAATACAGCACACGAAGGATATCATAATTCAGACTCAAAAATACTGCATTTACGAATGGTGATGGCAGGAATTTTGACTAATAACAACTGCTTGCTTTTTCACCAAACATCCGAATGCTGTCTTTTTGATAAAAGTAAACAAAGCTTGAATAGTCTTGGCTCCAGGCCTATCGCTAACTCTACTGATGGCTCAGAGGTAAGTGATTGGGTTGGTAGGTGGATTCATTAAGAAAGCGCTCTCCTGAGCCTAAGCGTATGGTTGTCACACCACTGATGTATGGTGAATCAACAGCATTAAGAAGGTTAAAAATTCCGCATTTTGATTGATATAGCATCTACGATGCAATACTACTCTGCCGATGGTTCAATACAATAAAAAATGAGCTATCCATGCAGTATATTAGGAATGCTGTATGTATTCTCGGGCGCGAAAACATTCTGTATATAAGGAGGAAGAGTCTACTCTGGCCAAAATGTGTCCCGTCTCTGAATAAATATGGGCCGATGATTCCTCCAGCCTTTAAGCTGCATCAAACGATTGTTTTCAATGGATATAATGGTTGTTCTTCAATGGCATGGAGTTCCTCTTCAGCTCAAATATGGCAATTTTTGCATATTGACGTAGACATTACGCCAAAAATTGGAGTTAACACTGTACACCATAAATATGCCTAAACGCGCGATTAGCACTTTGCACAGAGCGTCGATTTTCGTAATATTGGGTATGGGAATAAGTTTCCGCCCCCGTAAAAGAGGTGTCGCTGCTGAGACTATTTCTGTGTTCGCTCTAGTAATATACTGGCGATTTGAAGGTGTATATTTGTGTTCACGAGCGCAGAAGTTGACATTCGTTTGAAGCGTAACGATCCTTTTTTTATCGAAAACAAAATTGGATGATTAATTTTGCGTCACCTTATATTTGTTAATTCATTTTTTGCTTTTAGTCTAATGGCTTTCCTTGGGGATTCCCTTTCTGCGAACTCAATTTTTCAGAATATTTGCGTGAGTTTCGGCGCTTACTATCCCATCAGTGGTGAATTTGATGATGAGCCTTATGTCAAAGAATTCGGATGCAATCAAAAGTGAAGCTTGGCATTCCCTAATCAATTTCGAATGCAGCAACATTAAGCCGCTCGGCTTTCATAGTAAATATTTGCTTTCTTTACAGTTAATACGCAGGTGATCTGCTTCTTTGAATGGGGTCACCTCTGCTTGAAAAACACTGCAGTGGTTCGGTAACCTGAACTTGAGTCGTAGAATGCTCCTTCGCCAACTCTTCCTTCCAACTTCGAGCTGTCCGTGAAACGGCTCAGCAGGTCCTGTCTCCAAGAGTACCCTCTCGTTCGTCTAGGAAGCATGTACGTGCCTATTATTTATATATTATATAACAGCGTCCTGCAGAAAAGTAAAAGGACTCTTTTGGAGTAATGGAGCATTTTTGTAATTGATAATTCAAATCCCAATTGCTTGATAGACCGCTGTGTGCAAGTAACCCTTGGGACTAATTCAGTAAAATTGATGAACTGGTCGAGTAACTTAGACTACTGGAAGAGTCTTGGTAAAGCCAATCGAAAACTTTCCTCCTGCAAAAACGAAGAATCTGATTGCTTTAGAAAATTTGGTTAACATTCTTCTAAAAACGCTTTAATACTTTTTTAGCATAGCTTTAAAATTTCTATAACATCTTTTTAGCGTTCATCTAATATTCCTACAATATTTTTCCAACATTGCCCTCATATTTTTTTAACATTTCTTTAAAATATTTCTGGCATTACAATACTATTTCTTTAATATTTCTTCAGCATTAACTTAACATTTCTGTACTATTTTTTTTAACTGGACTTTAACTTTTCTTTAAAGTTTTATCTGGTATCACTTGAAATTTCTTTTATATTTTTCTAACATTTATCCAATATTTTTCCAGCATTACTTTCATGTTTCTCCAACATGTTTTTGACATTGATTTTACATTTCTCCAATATTTCTTGAGCATTGCCTTAACATTTTTCTAATATTTTTCTTACGTAATTTTAATATATCTTTAAAAAAATTTTGGAATTACTATAATATGTCTTCCATATTCTTTTAACGTTACTCTAATATCTCTTTAATATTTCCCTAAACTTTTTCTAGTATTACTCTCGCATTTCTCTACCTTATTTCTAATATTGATTTAACAATTCTGTAACATTTCTGCAGCATTGCTCTAACATTTCTCTACTATTTTTTTAATATTACTTCAACATTTTTTTTTAAGTTTTTCTGACATTTCTGTAACATTTCTTGGATATTTCTCCAACATTGCTATAAGAATTTCCTAATATTTTTTTAGCTCTATTATAACATTTCTTTAAAGCTTTCTTGATGTTAATTTGGCAGCCAGTCGCAATTGTATTAAATTTTCATAAATAATAATAAAGTATTTTGAGTAAAAAAAAAACTACTCACAAATTCAATTTCGACTTTTCCCAATGGCAAAATATTTCCAATTTAATAAATATATTTCTGCAATAAAAAATCGTTTACAAAATTTGTGAAACTAATATTCATTTGGAGCTTACCGCAAGAGAATTTCATTGATTTGCATGCTGAGTTATTTATTCACGAAAGCAACAGTTTGTAGGCGATCAGCCGCATCACAAATTTAATAATTTATAGGTATGTTTCAGCTAATAAATTCGAGCATTTGTCTAATTCCCTCGAAGCTTGTGTGTTTGTGTATTAAATTCTGCAGTTGCTAAAAAAAACATTTGAGCGATAAATCCAACTCCAATTGAAATGGTTAAAACTTATGATGCAATAAAAACAAATACATCCACTTATGTACGTACGTAAGTGATATGCTAATCGAACACTTAATCAAATTGCAAATACTCTTATAATTGAAAGGCCGCTCTGGGGCTATTTGGGAATGCCATTTGTGTTGTACGAATCTACAATTAAATGGCTAATAATTGCAAAATTAATGGGAGAAATGAAGTGTAGAAGCACGAATGTAATTAAAAATTTAGGCTGTACTGAGGATTTTGAACGTCGCAACATTTCGATTACATCCGCGCCCAATGCTCGGCGGGGGCTGGGAAGTTGAAATGTAGAGTGAAAGAAATGTTTTATTTTCCAATAACAATCTTTTCTTGAAAGTCAATGCCAAGCCTGGGAAGTGCATTTCGGCCAAGTAAACAACTTTTCACAAAAACGATGCGACGTTTGATACCTATATTGCAAGTTTTTATTTAATTTATTAGTTGTTTAATTTTTTAAAGAACTGACAACCCTATTAAGGGGGTGGTAAGGTTTAGCGCCAAAAAAAAAAAATAAAAAAAAAACAGTGTAGGGGGGAGGTATTTTTGATTTAGAAAACGTGTGCCAAATTTGAAAAGAATCGGTTGAATAGTTTCGGAGTTGTGATTGGCACCGACTTTTAAGAAGTCGTTTCGGGAAAAACGCGTTTGAAAAAATTACTCTGAGAAATTATCGATGCTCCGCATTCGAGGTAGAGTGCCTACAAAGGCTATAACTTTGAGAGTTCTGCTCCGATCCACTTAAAATTTTGACACAACATTCTTGAAATGATTTACTATACGATGAGTGAAGAAAAACAATTTCGATTTTGTGACCCTACCCCCCCCCCCTTAAACAATTTCTGGACAAACAAATAATTTGCTACCCCTCTTGTAAAACTTACCTGCCGGTCGGGGTCGGCTTAAAAGTATAAGTCCCTCCATTTGCTTGACCAAACACCTAACAGATGTTTTTTTTTTTGGTTTTTGTCACCCACTTAATTGAGATTAGTTTTATATATATGGCAACCCTATGAAAAAATTCATAATAAATTTGATTACATGTTTAATTTTTAGAGAAGTGGCAGCACTATTGCAATATTTGCTGGAAAATCAATGCTTAACTACACGTTCTTTGCTGCTCTTCATGGAATTATTTATTTAGCTCATTACGTATTTAATCAAATTCAATTTCATAGGTGGCAGCCCTATAGAAAAATTTGTTGGTTAAAGTTTTCTTAAATATAATATAATATTATATATTTTAAGCGGCCGCCGTAGCCAAATGGGTTGGTGCGTGATTACCATTCGGAATTCACAGAGAAAACGTTAGTTCGAATCTCAGTGAAATACCAAAATTAAGAAAAACATTTTTCTAATAGCGGTCGCCCCTCGGCAGGCAATGGCAAACCTCCGAGTGTGTTTCTGCCATGAAAAAGCTCCTCATAAAAATATCTGCCGTTCGGAGTCGGCTTGAAACTGTAGGCCCCTCCATTTGTGGAACAACATCAAGACGCACACCACAAATAGGAAGAGGAGCTCGGCCGAACACCCACAAAGGGTGTAAGCGCCAATTACATATATATATATTATATATTTCAATTGACACACATATTGAATTTTTTGTTTAACTTTTTATACATATGTTTCCTTTTTTTAGAGAAGTGGCAACCTTATTGCCATGTTTGCGGACAAAACTATGCATATTAACTTGGCGTTTGCTACTCTTCTTGCACTGTTTTATTTAAGGGGGGATATACACCTAGAAGGTCGTGAAAAATCGATTTTTTTTTTTTTGCATTTTCTTAAAGTTTGAGGGCTCTAGAATATCTAGTGAAAAGGACAAGGTAATATTTCGATAAATAAGCTAGTTACAGCCGAGAACGTGAAACTTTTTCTTTTATGATTCATTCATTCCCAAATTTTCAAACGTGTTTTTCTCAAAACCACGTTTTTCAAGTTGGTACCCAAAATTTCTCGAAAAGTAATAAACCGATTGCCTTGAGGCTTTTTGTGGTTATTCTATACAACATTATCTAGTAGATGTCATAGGATTTTTTTTTCCGTTACATAGTTTTTGTTCTATAGGCTAAATAAGAACTCATTTTTAGCCCAATAATCAATACTTATGTTCAAACGTCCGCCATTTTGTTAAAAATCGATATTTTCAAAATCGGCTATGACAAAGACTAGATTTTAGTATCTGGTTTAATAATCTTTTTGGTTTTCTTATTAGAGATGATTTTTGGAGAAACGCCATTGGGTACCGCGGAGGCTGATTTTTTCAAGGACTTCCAAGGATTCTACATTATCCTTTACAATTCTTATTATTTTAAGCTAAAACAAATTTAACACATTTTTGAATATATGTACTTTTAGATAAATAAAACCCCAATCATACATTTTAAATAGTTTCCTTTGAAAAAAATTCATAAAAATGACCTTTTTTCCGGCTTTTAGGTGTATATCCCCCCTTAAATTATTACATATTTCATTAAATTCATTGTCATATACAGTTGGCAACCCTATCGGAAAATTAATGGATTAAAGTTCTCTAAAATATATTTCATTCGCAACATTTTATTTAACTTTTTACATGTATCCTTTTTTTGAGTAGTGGCTATCCTATTGCAAGGGTTGTTGGTAAAATAATACTTGTACTATTTTATTTAACTTATCCCATATTTAATTAAATCCAATTGTATATATAGGTGGCGACTTTACATTTCAACCATGCATTTCATTTGGTACCCATACTGGAACATTTCATTTACCTTATTGCATACTTCAGTTTTTAGAGAAGTGGCAACCCCATTACATCGTTTACGCCCAAACGCCCGAAAACACCCGCCCGAATCCACACGCCCGAATGTATATTTCCCCGAATTGACAGTTTCCCGAATTTTTTTGCCCGAACGTCTTCGCCCGAACCCATTTGCCCGAATCCTTTTACCCGAAAAGAAAAAAAAATTTAAAATAATTAAGAATTAGTATACACTTGAAGTACATGCAAGAAAAGAACAAAAGAGTGCTATTCCTTTATTTATTCATAACAAATGTTGTCAAAATTCTTGTGTCAAATTCATCAGTCAGTCATTCGTTCTTAATTATTCATAAAAATGGAAGAAATTGAGGAAGTGGGACAACTTGTCGGAAAAAAATTAATAATCGGAGGATACATTTATGTCAGAAATAACGTAAGCGAAGGGTGGCACAACCGCTTTCGGTTGATGGTGAATAAAAACCATCCAGATTTATATGCATTTTTGACGCAAATACAGAAAGAACAACAAGACACTGAAACGAGCCTCACAGAGCTGAGTCTTGGACGCAAAGTTAGAGCGACACCACGTCAAACCTGGATATCACTCCAATACATACAACATTCAAATATCCTAAATTCACACAATTCAATTTCTTTCACACCATGCCATATAATTAAAACTTGTTTACAAAATTTTGAATTTTAATTATTTATTAACATTTTTATATAAAATTTATTTTTATTTTTTCGGGCATTTTTCGGGCATTTTTCGGGAAAATTAATAAGATTCGGGTATTCGTATTCGGGCAAATTTATTCGGGTAAATTATTTTCGGGTGATTGGGTTTCGGGTGAATGTCCATTCGGGCATGTGTTTTCGGGATTTTGACCTGGAATCCATTACATAGTTTGTGGACAAAACTTTACTTAAATACTTTTTTAATACTTTATTTTTGCAATATTTTATTAAACTTATTTCATATTTAATTAAATTCAATTTCATATATAGATGGCAACCCTATTGAAAAATTTGCTGATAGACTTTTTAGATAGACTTTTAAATAGATTGCATTCGATATGCATATTGCAACATTTCATTTAACTTATTACATATTGCACTTTTCGAAGGTGTGGCAACCCATCTATGCCAAAATTTCTAGGCAAAAGCATATGATATTTTATTGTGATATTTTACTTAACTTATTACACGTTCAATTAAATTTAGTTTTAAATACAGGTGGCAACCCTATAAAAAATGTATGAATTAAAGTATTCTTAAAAACATTTTATTTTAGACTCATATTGGAACATTTTATTTAACTTATTATATAGAATTTCATTTTTAAATATATGGCAACCCTTTTATTTTTATTCTGATCGCCATCAAACTGAATGAATTACTTTCCAGACTATACTAGAGTATTATTCAAAATCAGTTCGAAATCGGTTCATTGATTTCAGAGTTTGTTGAGGCATGCACAAAAACGCACACGCATACATCCCCCCATAAGATGCCTCCATTTGCGTACGGAACGGTCATATAACATTCCTATAAATATGACTTGAAATGCAAATTAAAGCAATTCACAGAATTCGATATTTCACTCGCTATTCCGAAAGCTAAGAATGACCTCAGACATTTTCTAAAAAGCACAAAATTCGAAGTCTTTAATCTATGGTAGCCAATCAATACAAAGTTTCTGCTAAGAGACAAAATTAAATTCAAATTTGCAGCTGCCAAATGATAAATAAAACACATTGAACTACACAAGCAAATATGTATGCTAATAAATGCATGAGTGCATACGTATGTGCGTGTGTATGTATGCATTTATAAACAAAAATAAATATAAACAAACGCACAAACATACATCCCGAATGAATGCCATTCAGTTAACAATTGTAAGGCAAATGCAAATTTTCGCTATACGAGTACCACTTATTTGCTAGCCCTGTAGCTAGAAATTCTCCATGTCCTTCACTTCTCTCTTTCCCCCACTTTATATCTATGGATGTAAGTAAAATACTTGGCTGTACGCAAGAAAATGCATAATTCCAAATTTCAATGCCATCACTGGAACTGCATTTTATTATACCAAAGAATAAACAAGCAAACACACAAACAAATAAAATAATGTGTGTGTGTGTATGTATGAATATTTGTATGTTTGTCTAGTTGTATGAATTCAAGTCAATATTTGAAAGCCTTTTTGTTTGCATTGCCTCTTTCTATTCAATTTGTTGTGTTGTGCACTCGCTTCATTGTTGTTTCGGTGTTTTGCTTTCACAACAAAAAAATCACAGGCAAGAAGCAAAACTAAGCTTACAAATATTGGCGCGCACTGAGTGCTGATTGCCGATGGGTTTTGACATGAAACGACAAAATTATAAACAAATCAAGTGATTTATGCACTGCTGAAAAGTTGTATATGCGCTTATTTATTTTTGTTGTTGTTGGCTTGACGCAATAATGCACATAAAGGGCACTCCAAATAAATGTTACGTTTTCAAAATAAAGTTAAAAAGAACACACCACAGAGTAGAACTTCTTTCTGTTGGTTGTGACTTTGCTAGAATGCGGAAATGTTCCCATTATTCGAGGGCCAGGATCTGTTTTTTGTATGTCGTTGCGTGATAGGAACCCAACCAGTCACATTACTTTTCCAAAAGACCTTTCAGGCTATCTAAAATAAATTTCTAATCGTTACCACGGCGAAGCTTCCTTAAATGGAATAAAACTAATGTAGTCGATATAATTAAAGTTAATCTTTATAGTCTTACCAGCATACTTTGGGGTTGGATAGGATTTTTCATTAGAACGGATCGAAATGACATAAAACAAGCTGAATGTTATGTGAGGTATTAAATAAACTCTTTTCATTTACAGTCTGTGTCAGAAAAAAAGCACCGCTATTATTCATGAAGTATATATTTAAAATTTTTTTACATGAAAGTATGTACAAAACTACGAGTCGCAATTACTCAATAAAACGTATAGCCTTCATCGTTGTCGAGTATAGCCTGGCATCTTCTTCAGCTTTTCTACGTAGTTCGTCGACAAACAGGACTAGATTTTGCGCACTTGATTAAATCATGGACTGGCCTTCCGGCAAGATGCGTTTTCATAGTTCCCTACACATTTTCAAATGGCGTTGGCGTCTGGGGACTGGGAAGGCCAGTCCAATACTGTGACGCCATTTTCTTGTTTTGTTGTTTCGCAATGTGTTTTCCTGAGAGCAGTGGTTCTGATGATGTGAGACGGTAGGATATGTTCGTCTCCTTCAGTCGACGTTCGATGGTATTGATACGCACATCTATTCCCTTTTTAGCAAGAACTAATCGTGCTTGGCGTAGTCACAAAAAGAAGGGTCCCGCACTTTATCCTCGTCACTCACTTCAAGCCGCGCTCGAAAAAATCACCGACGCCTTATACCGCTGATTCCACATAACAACCACCTTTTTTGATTTTTCAATCCCTTTTACATTAAGATAATATCGGCCCTTTCGCATGCCTGCATAAAAATACCGCCTCAAAACGCTTTGCGTACTTCTCACTCATTTTTGTTTGGTTGCGTTTACGGGAAAGTTTCGAACGACACTAACCTGAGTTAGCACTGGCGTTGTAGCCCTTGAGTGGGACTATTAAGCAGCAAAAAGCAGAACGAAATATATCTTGAAGTTACAAGAAAAAAAACGCTTATTTTCTTCTGACACAAACTGTAGAAGTTCGATGTATGCTATTCTATTAGGGGTATGACTTGGTTCAACAATTTCACACGGCTTTGTACAGTGGCACTGTTTAAATAGGTTCAATTTCTATTAACTCTCCTACATAGATTCGACTGTTGGTGTGGATTATGTTGACTTTGAGGGCATTCGTCAATTGCCGGAGTCGGCTTGAAACTGTAGGCTCCTCCATTTTTGGAACAACATCAAGACAACAGCCACAAATAGGAGGAGGAGCTCGGCCTAACACCCGAAAAGGATGTACCCGCCAATTATATATGTATATATAACTACCTTTTGGAACTCATTTCATCTTCTATTCTGTTCATTTATATCCATAGTATCAAAATGAACCCAAAAATTTTTTTTATAATATCTTCATTTTTATTGTAATTCATTAATTATAGTAAATTTTGTATTTATAAGGCTTATTTTGCGATAAATCTGTGTGAAACAAGCTGCAAGTTGCTAGTATTATATATAGGAGGAAAATGGGGTTAAGAAAATGTGGCGCAAAATTAATTACTCTATCAGAAGATTTATAGTTTTCGCAAATTGCGTCGTACGTCAATCAAATTTGACTCTTATCAACTAGAACTTGTCTTGTAAACTAGAGAGCTGAAGTATACAAGCAGGTGATGATTAATTTTGCGCCACCTATGTGCTTATACTACATAGTCCGGCACTCGAAGTATAACCAATTAAAAATGCCATAAATTTAGTTTGGGAAATTATTTTTATTCAAATCAAAGTAAAGAATATGTAAAAATAATACAAAATTAAGAATCAATTTACTTTTGCTCAATATGACCACCTTTTGCCTTGACTTTGACCTTGATACGATCCAAAAATGAATCACAAGCTGCCCAAATGTGGTATTTTGGCCCACTCGCGGACAATGGCTTTTTCCAGCGCCTCGAGGCTGGTGAATCATCTTTTAGTTTTAAACTTGCTCTCCAAAATGGCTCAAAGAGAATAATTCATCGAATTCGCGTCTGGAAACGTTATGAAGTGCGGAATATTGTTGTTTAGCCATTTTTGGTTCACTCGAGCTTTATGAGACGGTGCCGAGCCATAGTGAAACGTCCTTGGTCTGCCAACGAAATGTTTGTCTGCCCACGGAAGCAAGAGAGTACGAAGCGGAGAGTACTTTTCCGATAACATTTCGCCTTTACCTTGACGCCAAGCTCGATAAAAACGATAGGAGAGCGCCCATCTGCGGTTACAGCGGCCCAAACCATTACCTGTGGCGGTTGCTGCCTCCTGGTGGCCAATCGTATGAACGGTCGGTCAAATAGACGCTAGGGTTTACGAATTACTCAATGTGAGCAATTTTCTCAACTCCTTCGCTCTGTCAAGTCTGACTTGTTGCTATATTGGTGTGAAATCAGGCGCCTTTTGGATCTTGTAAGGCTTGACTTTGAGATCATTTTTCAATATGTGGCGGATGCTACGGCCAGATATTTTCAGTTCTTTCCCATTTGATTGGCACTTCGTGGGGGATTTCGCTCAAGTCGCTTCTTCACTTTTTGAACCATTTCACGTGACGTTGCAGTCTTTTGAGGTTTCACGATTCTACCAATATCATTGTAACGAGTAATGGTGCGATAAACAAAAACTTTTTTTACTTTAAGGTGCTTGAGCTCACAAACAATCGCTGGTTGTAATTTTCCAGCCAAATATAATGCAATCACAATATTGCGTTTGATTGCTGATTTTCTTTTTTCGCGTTTACTCACGAGAAAATACGTGGGACAGAACAGTAAATTCAACCTTACCTCAAGGTTTACATTTTCTATCGTGGAGTACTACTAGTGGAGTTCAATAAAATAGAAAATGGTAATTTTTCTAATGTGACTCTAGCTAGAGATAATAACTGTTGATGCTTTCCATTTCAATTCAACCGGGCTATTCGGGTCATGTTCTTCGATTTCGATGTAACTGAAATATGTTGCTCTCTGGTCAAAATAATGAGACACGTATTTTTTTTTCGCCCGAAAAAATTTTTTTTCAAGAGTTATCGGCAATTTTGTTTTTCGGCTCAAACTCGATTTTTTTTAATTATATAAGAAAAAAAATTTTTTAAATGCCCATAACTTAGTCAAAAATGAACCGATTTTAATAATTCTGGGTTCAAAATGATCGTCATTACTTACTCGAGCAACTTCATGTAGAAACAATTGCAAAAAAGTAGTTGAAATTTTTTTATTTTCCAAAGAGATCCAGTAGATCCCTAGCAAGGCTTTTCTAACACGTGCATTTAAAGAGAGAATGAAGAATTGCGAAGAAAAGTTTGCTAAGTGTTCAATGAGTATTTTTGTTATATTTCTTCCCTAACTCAGTTTAACTTGAGAAACTTCTCTTTATAATAACTCTCACTTGTCCCTATTTGAGGTGGTTGTTTTTACCAGTATGAAGTGCAGTGTGCGTTGGTATGTATGCCATGCAACACTAGCAGGTAACCAGTTATTAACACAACAGCTGGGTAGAGAGTCAGCCAGTTAGTCAGTCAAGTAATCAGATGAACGGAAACACTTTTGAGGCAATTAAATTTAAGTATTTCCATTTGAAATATGAACTCCATTACAAACTATCTGGCTTACATTCTATGCAGAAGAAAATTCGTAGAAGGATAAAGAGTATAGTTTTAGGCGCATAGACACGTGTACTGAAAAACTTCAAGCCACATAAGTACGAATATATGCTAACCAGTTTCACAACTATTACGAGAGTTTACTATGCAGGTGGGTTTGTGCATGAGAGTGTGTTTATGTACGCAAGTTTGCGTGTTTACGAATTTCCTTTTATGAGTGCATGTAAATATGTTTCACACAAACTCAGGAATCGCATTGCGTGAGATAAGAATAATGAAATTCTCCAAAGTACTTAAGTACTGGTATATGCGGATTACGGAGTGGTATAGATTTCAGTCTTAATGTATGTTTATATGTATGCATGTTTGTTATGTATGTATGCGTGAAAATGTGACAAGTGATTTTGAGCAGTCGCTTCAACGAAAGGCATGAAAGTTTCGAGTTTTAATACTTTAATTCGATTTATTATTTTAACTATCATTGATATGGAAAATTAAAGCCAGCTCAACTACCACGAAATTCTGCTGACTTAAAGTAGTTGTTGGTTTGATTTTGCCAAAATTATGACCAACTGATGGCAAGATATCATGGACAAAATGTAATAAAAAAGATAAGCAAAGCCAAATTTACTTTACTTTAAGTGTGTGTTAAGTTACTTAGGCAAACTTGATAGTGCATCGAAATTATCTACAGTAAATTTAGTATTAAACAAAAACTTCCTAGAATAATACGCAGTCTCGCTCAATTTCAATAGAAATGCAGAAATATTATAACTTCCTTTGGTCAGATACTTCATATGTCCAGTAATAACCACGAGTTCATATCGAAATCGACGAAAAGTCCATAGAAAGAGTTGGCAAGTTTAACTACTAAGGCTGATATCAATAGTAATCCCGACATATCTGAAGTAATAAACGAGCGAGTAGAGGCCACAAATAAAACTTTCTTCGCTCATTTAAAGTTATTCAAATCTCGATTACTATCGAGAGTTCAAAAGGTGAAAATGTTTAAAGTGTTAGTGAAGCCCATACTAACACCCAGTAGCAAGTTATGGACCCTTAAGGCAGCAGACACCGCCCAAATACTGAGATTTGAATGAAAGACACTACGAAAAGTAGATTATCCCTTGCGACTGGATGATGGAACATATTGAATCAGATATAGTAACGAGCTCGATGCGTTCATAAATCTGGAAAATGCGATACGTTTCATTAAAAATCAAAGAATAAGATTTGCGCTCACACCCACAATGCGCAAAAAACAAAGCTGTATAGACAACGAATTGGACGAAGAGGACGAGGGAAGCTTTGATGAGGTCAAAGCTGACTTGCGGAAATTGCAAATTACAAACTAGAAAGTCGCTCCAAGTAGGGCAAAATTAAAAAAAAACTCGCCTTCGCTGGCACGGCCATGTTATGAAAGACCAGAAGACAACGCGCTGTCGCAAGTATTGCAAATGGAAGAGTTAAAAAGAAGGTCAGGCAGACCACAAAAAACATGGAAAATACTATAAAAAACGACATGTGATGCAGAAGAGTGTGTAAACATAGGACTCAGGCCCGCGTAACCTGAAGATATCACACAAGGGGAACTGACCCGAAATAGTATAAGGCTGAGCAATGGAAGAGAAGAAAATGTAAAGACGTAATATAGGATCGATCAAAGCGGAGAGCAGTCATTGAAGAAGGAATGGTTTTAATGCTAATGATGATGAATATCCGCATCACTTTCAAACGGATTTTTATTAGTTTTCGTATTTGTATTGACCACCTCATTCATATTTGTTCTGATATTCTCATTCATACTCATTTTCACTCTCACATTCACACTCGTATTCGCTTCGTACGTATTTGTACTCTCTAACCTCATTTCTTTACTAATTCGGATTCGTAATGGTGTTTGTGTAGGTGCAAATAAACACTTTGATATTCATATTCGTATGCATATTCGAATTGACTTAAAATTTTAGTTTTAATCATATTAATATTTGTGTTTGTAATCGTATATCGTACGCTCCAATGAACACTTTTCCTTTCAATAGCCTAGTGTTACTATTAAAATATAGCGTTACGGCTTATATCCTTGAAAACAACCAAACCTCGATTTTTAAGGTCAACAAGAACTGAACTGAACATTTTCAAGAGCCCAATAGCTTATCAGCATTTTCATCTTGCTAGCATCACTTGCTCACTAACCACACTTAATGGAGAAGTTGTTATTTCAAAGTACTTCTTATTCGAACAGAACATATGACTTTTGACACCAGTATTAAAAAAATGTATAAGAATTAAAAGTTAATACCATTTTGATAATTGCCAAATTGAGTTTTTCTGGTCGAACATGGCGTAAGCAAAACTAAATCTCCGTCGTTCTCTACGGAGCCCCTACTGCGTAATATGCCTGTGTTTTTAAGAGCTTGAGAACTTAAACTGATTATACAAACAAGAAGAATTGTTGGAATGCAATTTTTTTGTATAATCTGGTAGATAATTTCCTGCCATTTATTTTTTATTTTTACATGGTTTTTACATATGCCCACCGCAGCTACGAGTTACATGGCCCAATTCGATCAGTCCAATTTTGGCTATTTTTTCAATAAATCTGGCCATATGACGTCAATGGTGGCTTCAGTATTGCAATAAATCGATTTTAAGCGCGTTGTATGGCAAACAGCACCGTCTTTTTGGAATTGTTGGAACGAAGTATCGTCGATGTTTAGCTAATTAATTTTTGGAAACAAGTCCTCATGGCTCGTCATAGCGCTCCGGAATGTCTGCTTCTTTCTCATTTCGAAAGAAATAAGGACCGATAATGCCACCAGTGTACTATGAACTTCGCAAGCAGTCTAAACGATTCATTGTGACTTGCCCAAACTTACTGAGCAGATATGTCAACAGAATTTTTCACTCAAAGCTATCAAACCAAACTTATCGTTATCGACAGTTCTCATGCAGCTAAAAAAAACCCGATACTTAAGATTAATTCTTTCTTTACTGAACCACAAAACAGTTTGCATTAAAAAATTGCACGAAATAACATAGTTTATTTTACTAAATTAATCGAATAAAATTGAATGTATCTGTTTTCGAAACAGGAAGGAGTACCATTTTGCTGTCATTTCATTGTTACTTTCAAGCAAATTTCGGAAAAATCTGAGCTGGTTATTTGTAACTAATTCAACACCATCTATTATAATAAATAATTATTCTAATCAGTAAGGACGATGATGACATTTGAATTCAGAAAAATTCTATCATAATCAGTTGCATTTCATTTTATTGCATTTTATTAAAAAGAAAAAGAAGTACAAAATTAAGATAATATTTAAAGATAGACTTAAATACTTTCACACATTTCATTGCTTCTTTAAGTGTCTTTAAAGCAATGAACTTAATGAGGGAAGTGGCGCTTCAAATTTTATCGGTTGAGGTGCAACGTGAGTTCACTCGCGAGTGATGGAATATATACTCGTTTTACAAAAAAAAAATTTGCTATACTTCTTAGAACACATTTTAGTGTATTTTGCAAAATAATTAATATTTCTTTCTTGCTTTTAAAACTAATAATAAATAAATAAGAATAAATAAAAAATTATAAATAATGAAAAATAAATAATTAATTCAAAATAATAAATAATAAATAATACCTAAAAGTTTTTTTATTGATACGTAACACTGTGCTAAAATTGTTTTTATAAAGTTTAGTCTGCCCAATAAAGTGCGAACTTGTTTCCACCAGCTAGAAAATAAAACTTGAACAGGAATTTTGAACTACTTCAAACGTGCACTTTATCGTACGGAAATTCAATGGGCTATGGAATCCTGCGTACTCCAAATTATTCGAAAAATTCTGATTAAAAAGTTTGAAATTTTTATGTAAATTGGTTGAATAATTTTTTTGTAAATTTGCAAAATGTTTGGAAATTGGATTTATATGATTTTTATAGTAGAATGAACTATATTTCAATACAAAAATTAATTATAAAAATAAATTATGAAAACGTGCCAATAAGCCTCTGTGCTATGGTTATGGAACGCACTGTATATGAAATTTAAAAGCATATGGTATCTTAACGCTGGTAAGGATTTTAAAAACATTTTTGGAGTATATGTTTAGAATTGAATGGCATATTTTAAGCGCTTAAATTAACTTCATTGTGGTGCGAAATCACACTCCCATCGAAAGAGTTACAAATTGTGCAAATGCGGAACAAAAGACAAAGAGCACAATCGGCCCTGCGTTCGGCAACGTTCGACATCTGGCTCTCTCCTACTTGAGTGAGCATATATATGTATGTATATGGGCATATGTACATATATAAATTCACATATTTGTATTTGCATATGCCTTCTTCCTGTGTGCATTGTAATGAACCATTTCTCTGTTGAGAATAGGAGATGATACGAAAAGTAGGAAATGAAAGGAGGTGTTTCGAGTGTAATGTGTCTTGAAAATGGCAAATCGATGATGTTGTTAGTGTTGTTGACTTATTAACGTCTTATGCACAATCGAAATTGCACATATCTTTCTTGAATATGATAAATATTTCATCATTTTTCACGTTTGTGTAAATGTAACTTGACCTATTCCATTGCGATTCCATTTACCTCCTAATCCATATCCATGCAAAATATGTATAAAACAAGTAAAATAAAAATTTTGTTTTGAAAATTGCAACCATTACATCAGTATTTTCTTATGACGTTGTCACGTTAAACTATCGTCAGTAAACCGACTTTACAGACAACCTCTTTTTTTTTTTTTAGTAAAAAATTTATTCTGAATATTAGATGATGGTAAATTGAGATGAATTGATAGAATGAGATAAATTAGATGATTAAGTTTGCGCATATTTTGGGTTGCCCTGGTCATAATATTTTATTGGTATGCGAATTACCATCCTAGCCTAAGCCAAAGGCCCCTAAATACTCATCAAATAAAATATGAAATGGAACTCACGCCAATAAGATCCTTCAACGGAATCGCCAATCCGGCAGACGAGAACAGAATTTTCGTAACAATACCTATTTAACTGCAAGAATACTTAATAAGTGTCAGCATTGAATAGTTTTTTTTGATTTATTTTTTTTAATAAATTCGCTATTTTCCTGCTGCAAGGAAAAGCACCGCCGTAACCGAATGGGTTGGTGCGTGATTACCATTCGGAATTCACAGAGAGGTCGTTGTTTCGAATCTCGGTGAAAGCAAAATTAATAAAAACATTTTTCTAATAGCGGTCGCCCCTCGGCAGGCAATGGCAAACCTCCGAGTGTATTTCTGCCATGAAAAAGCTCCTCATAAAAATATCTGCCGTTCGGAGTCGGCTTGAAACTGTAGGTCCCTCCATTTGTGAAACAACATCAAGACGCACACCACAAATAGGAGAAGGAGCTCGGCCAAACACCTAACAGAAGTGTACGCGCCAATTATTTATTTTTATTTTTTTAAGGAAAAGCAACATGCATTCCAGTCCACTTCAAGAGCTTATGCTAAATATAATTCCTTAGTGACAACAGATTGCTCGAACACCATGACCTTTCAGTGTCTAAAATAGCACACCAAAATTCTTGATACCAAAGGGAATCCAAAGCGAAGGAAACTCAAATCAATTATTTTCATACAAAACCGAAACTAATTATTTAGAACGACGCACACATTTGCACATGAAATATAAACAGAAAACATTCACAATCGATCTGAAGTTCGATTAAAGTAATGCATATTTTATATGGCAAAGCGCGAATGTAGGTATGTTTGTATATACAAACACAAGACAGCCTTGGCGGAGCTGCTGACTACTATGAACAACGCAGTGTTGTACAGCGCGACTTACAGTCAATTATTGCTGCTGGTAATCAGTCGCTGATTGCCTGCAAGCACACCAGTAAGCGAATTAAGTTTTTGAAACAACAAAAAAAGGAAAAACAAACCAAGCAACAAGAACTACAATACGATCGGAAAATTGTGCAGCAATCATGGCAAGTCAAGCACAAGCACTTGCAGGCGGTGAATTTAGCAGAGGCGGTGATATAAACGAAGGCTGAGCAAATGCGACTGAACACGCAAAGTAAATTTAAGTCTTAAAGTGCTGGTTGCATTTGTGGAAAAAACATAGCCGCGATTTATTGCATATTCCATTATATGGAGGCATATGTATGTACATTAAGGTGGCGCACAAACACAAGTTACGGTTTTACGAGCGGAATTATAACGTTTTTTATATTCTAAGGCTTCCGGAAAAATATTTGGGAAAACTATGAATATTTGAAAAATTTGGTTTTAAGACATTTTTTTCTGAATAAAATTCTCACAATGTGAGAGGAGTTTTAGCTTAAAAGGTCTACATAAAAATATTCTATACTTTTTTTCACAGAATCAAAATAATGAAATTTTCGGAGCTGCATTCAAGTCAGCCAGCTCACGTTAATCTTAATAACTCTCCAAAATATTTTGACCAAACTCTCAACATAGAATACATTTTATAATTCTGATAGCAAAATAGTACCTTTTTTTTTTGATGGAGTGTAATGCACCGCCGTGGCCGGATAGGTTGGTGCTTCACTATCATTCGGAAGACGTAGGTTCAAAACTAGGTGAAACACCAAAATGAAGAAAAAGTTTTTGCAATAGCGGTCGCCCCTAGGCAGGCAATGACAAACCTCCGAGTGTTTTTCTGCAATAAAAAAGTCCTCCTAAAAAATATGTAACGTTCGGCATAAATCCCTCCATTTGTGGAACAACATCAAGAGGCACGCCACAAATAGGAGGAGGAGCTCGGCCTAACACCCAAAATGGTGGAAGCAGCAATTATATATATATAATGCACCCTATAGTATAGTTATAGATGTACAGTGCCTCAGCAAAGTATTCGGAAGTATTTTTTCTTGGTTATAAAATATCAGAAACTCCTTCAACTTTTTATTTATTGTTCTAAAACTAATTCAGTCATTTCATTGTGGTCTAAGCATTAGTTTAAATAAAAGGTGATAAATTTTGATGTATCCGATTTTAAACTGAAATAAAATAACGAATATTGAAATTGATTGGGCAATCTTTATTGTTTTTATGTGAACAATTCATGACATTTATTTCTTAAAGATAATCTCTTCCAAATATTTTCCGCAACTGCGTCGTAATTCGGCCATCCGTAAACACCAATTTTAAATGTCTCTCTGGAGGACCTCAGTCGACATCTTGTGAATAACTTTAGTAATATTAGCTTTCAATGCCTCAATCGAAGCTAGTTTATCCACGAAGCATTTTGATTTTACACACACCCACAAATAGAAGTCCAAAGATGTGATATCACACGACCTTGGGGACATTCCACTGGTCCGAGACGACAGATAAATTCCTTACTGATCCGACGGCGCTGTAAATCCACTATTTCACGGGCTGTAAAGCAACTAGCGTCGTTTGTTAGAAACAAAGAACCAAATGTTGTGGAGATCACGGACTCCAATTTGCAGCATGGAAAAGTCATCTATCATGGCGCGATAGCGTTCGCTAATCGCTGCTACATTGGTGTTAGTCTCGTCTTTGAAACAATATGAGCCGGTGATTCATCTACCCCATATGCCGCACCAAACAGTTGTTTTCAATGGATGTAATGGCTGTTCTTAAATGGCTGCGGACTGCTCTTCAGCCCAAATATGGCAATTTTGCTTATTCATGTAGCCATTAAGTAAAAACTGGGTCTCATCGCTTTTCACAGAGCATCGATTTTCGAAACACAGCTGAACGTTTTGTATACGCTGTTGAGACGCAAGTCTTTCCGTGATGAAATTTCAATGAATACTGAAAAAATTATGTATTTAGTTTGGCAGTAGTCACGCGTGATTTATCAAAAATCCCCTAATGGAAAAAGTGTCTCCAATCTGATCAAACTTTATAAAATATTCTTTTTTTTAACCAAAGTGTAAGTAAATAATGCATTAACTTAATAACATACTTGAATTCGTATCACAAAAATGTATTTAATTCGAGATATTTTTAGCGTCATCGCTCGGCGCTTCGCAGTAGATGCTCTTGGTATCGCTTTCCTTGTCCATGGGGTATCCCAGGAAGTATCCGTAGCCCGTAAGGAACTGAGTTAAGAAGTTTTTCACTGCTCCGAAGTTATTTTAGACTCATCTGCCTATTGATGGTGATCGCCGTTCATTTGTCACCCGGTTCAGCGTCCCTTGGGCTATCCCACCACTGTATGGTTTGGCGTCTCCATTCCGCGACGCTAGTGATGACGTGTTTCTTCTTGAAGTCCTACGCATCCATTCGTTCTCGAGCCATGAGGTTGACAGGTATCTCCTCGCTAATCACAAAAACTGCAGTGCCAGAGACAGTGCAGTAGGCTAAGGCAACTCTGAGTGCCGCTGTTCGTTGCACATCCACCAGTGCTTTGTGCTTGGCTTTGCAGTTTAGCGCATCTTCCCATACTTCGCTGCCGTACAGGAGAAAATTGACAAATTTAAAGGACAAACATGTCCACCATTTATTTTGCAATTAATCCCAATTTATTTTAAAGGAAATTAACACGTTCCCTGTCCGCTGAGCCACATACGGTTCAGTAAACGTGCGCCTGATAAGCACTGATACTTTCCTGAGCCATATGTGCGTCAGGGGGTATTTGAACTACATGTGTTTCATGAACGTGCAGAAGCAAAAATGTCCCTCTACGCTCATGGACCATATGTGTTTCAGGTAGAGATACCCTACATCCGTGTTTTGTTTTTTAATTATTATTATTACTAAAGCTGTCCTATGACTACAAAAAAACCAATTATTCAAAAAACCCTGTTGGACTTGTCGGACAATTTTGCATTTTTGTATTGGGACAGGAAACGTGTTAAATACACGACGAGGAAACCATATACGTCGAAACCTAGTTTAGAGATAATATTAATATTTATACTGTTGAGACAATTCCTGGTCAGAAGCTTATTTTAAAAATGGGTCTTATTTCATTTATTTCTTTACATGGAACAAAAAAAATTTAAATCAGAAAAAATTGGTTCACTTTTTACGTGGAAGCAAAAAGTGATGATATCTTAAAAGAAAATTCTGTGAGTTGAAGGTAAAAAATATCTCAAAATCTCCAGAACTCAATTCTATCGCTTCTATATCAGGTCAATCCATAAGTTCGTGCGTTTTTTAAAGCTGGTTTTAAAATTAATATAAAAGATGTCTGAAGTGTTTATTGATCAATAATATATTTTTTTTCATTATTTACAATGTCTTCCCAACGTTTAGGCAAATTTTTAATTCTCTGCTCAAAAAATTTGTTGTCCTTGGAGCCAAAATACACTTCGATATCCCTTTTTATAGCTTCTTTAGAGGAGTAGTTCTCGTCACTCATATGGGATTGAAGTCCCCGGAAAAGGTCATAATCACAAGGTGCAATATCCGGAGAGTATGGTGGATGCGGCATTAGCCTCCATTCAGCTTGCCTAATGTTTGCCTTGCGGTATGAGGTCTTGCGTTGTCGTGGTGAAACAAAACTTGCGTCTATTCACTAAAGACGGTCTGGTTTGATAGCTGATGGGAATAATAATCAGCAGTTATCGTCTCCAGAAGTTCTTAATAAACAATACCGGCCATATCCCACCAAATAGACAGGAGAAGGCTATCTTTAGGGGTCGGTTTTGGTGTTTCATCTTTATCTAACCATTAGCGTTTGCGAACAGGATTATTGTAAAGGACCCATTTTTCATCATCAGTAACAATACGGTTCAAAAAACTTTCGTCTTCAAGCCGTTGCAGCAGCTGAGAACACACAATAACTCTTTGCTGAAGGTTGGTGACGGAAAATCTATGCGGAACCCAGCTTTTTCCCAGCTTTGAAACCTTTCCCAACTGAACCAGGTGCCTGTGAACTGTTCCATGCGATGAACTTAACCTCTGAGCGATCATATCGACTGTCAAATTTGGCTCAGCTTCCACGAGTTCGAGCAAGGCATAGGAGTTAAAGACTTCAGGACGACCAACGCGCGTTGCATCCTCCACGTCGCAGTTACCACTTCGGAATTTTGAAAACCTCTTTTGCGCACTCCTTACACTCACGGTATCCTCTCCGTGAACAGTGTTTATTTCTGCAGCGCAGTTGTTGCATTTTTACCACTTTTATAAAAAACATACAAAATATGCCTCTTATACGCGTTCGAAGATTCCATTTTATTTTTTAACAACACGTGCTTCTATGCGCGATTAAAATCACTTGTTGAATGCACAATATATCAAAGAAAATATAAATAATTCCGTTATATTCCGCGAATAATCGTACAAAAGTGAAATTATAGGTAAAATACGCACGAACTTATGGACTGGCCTGATATTATATTATATTATAAAAATATATTTCGCTTCATAAGATTACGGAATTTCAAAATCACACAAAAGGCATTGCGTATCACCAAACCCATTCGGAATCATCCATTATTGCTTTTCAGTAATTTTATTCATATATCCAAGTATGTCGACTGCAGCATTAAAAACTTACTAGTATAGTTGCTGCTTAAGTTGCTTCGTTCTTGTTAGAACAATAATTGATTTTAAAAGCGTAAGAATGCGTGTGTTGAGTGTGCGGCTCGCACGAGTAATTTTGTCGACCTCTGATTTATATATTTTTTTTTTCCTACATTTGGAGAACACTTCTTCTGTAAGTTTTAATTTTGCCTAATTAGTCAACTAGTCAATATGCCAAAAATTGTATTAATTTTATTTTATATTAGAGCAAAAATATGTGTCACTGCGTACACGCAACAGCAAAAGTGACCAAATTTAAGGGTGGAGTTGTACGAGTATAAGCAATGCCTGCTGCGCATTCAAAAACAAACACAACACAAACCAAATTGTTGGCAAGGTACAATAAATAATAATAAGAAGAAGCACTGCAACTAAACTGCAAATGTCGCTATCACCACCACTACTACATACACATTACTTATTCATGCATGAATGTCCTTAAATGAAATCTTCCAAAAACCGTCCTCTCTCACAGCTTTAAATTATAACAACACTCCAACTGCTGCTGGTTGTTGTGGCTGTCATTACAAAGCACGTATCATGCACACTGTCCTTACCCTACTTAGCGCCACAACCGTCTACACTTTGGTGAGTAGTTAAGTGTCCTGCTGTTTTGTTTGTTGTCTTTGTATTGTCATCGATTGGCATGACCTTCACAATGTTCCAATGCATGCAAGTACGTTGTTTAAATAGCCGGCCACACTCATACATACATATAGCAAGCAGCTTTGTGCGATGCGATTGTATTGCTGTGTATATGCAAGGCGGCGAGCACCCACGTATGTCACAGCGTGAGTACAAAAACAAAAGCAATGCAATTGTAAGTGGCATAGCGTAAATGACAAGAGCAGATACGAGTATACATACATATTTACAGACACTTAGGAGCATAGAAAATAGCACACATAAAAAATTAAACAGTAAATCGCTACCATGCAATATTTCCGCCATAGATTTTTATAACAAATTAGCTGAATTTTTATTTCTTTAACAGTCTTTTTCTATATACATATATGGTGATACTAATACAGTCTCTTATACCCGTAACAAAAATGCTAAGAAACCCAAACCTGATAACAGCAGTTTTCGTCAGTTGTTTGACTGTTCGCTCACCAGCAGAATACGGCTGTAATCACTTTCGTGAGTGAGATTTCGTAAACTGTCAGCAGGTGTCTGCAATTCTCAACATACTTATTAAAATATTAATATACTGCGTTAATAAGCCATACATTTTAAACCACTACTTATGCATACTTCATTTCATCCCATGACCTTCTAATATATTTCCGTCAACTAAAGGGGCTCGCCCTCACAGGGTTACGGCTCTATATCAGCAAAAACCTTAAATAATTGAGATTTCGTTTCATTACGATTGAAGCGAGCACACATACTGGATCTACTCCAGGGATCTATGATCTAAAACCGAAAATCTCGGAACCAATGGCCAAAAGACCTAGCATCTTTCAGACTGAAATTCAAGCAATCATATGCACAAGGGTGCACACAAATGCATGGAAAACACTGGCTTTACATTCTTTGGAATCGAAACTTTAGGGTGGGCCATGTAAAATTTGCTTTTTGAATCGGCTATAAAAAAAAACTAATCAATATTTTTTCAAACTTTTTTTTTATTTTGAAGATTGAACATTGTCATTTATGAATGAAAAATAATATCGTTCAAATGACTGTCACGACTGGCTTTACAGTAGGCCATTCGATCAACTCAATTTTTAAGCACATTTTCGATTATTTGGGCTCCAATTTCATGCATGGCAACTTCGATTTCGTGTTTTAAAGCATCAATCGTCTCTGGATGGTTCGCATAGCATTTTCCTTAACGTCTCCCCACAAAAAATAGTCCAACGGGCTTAAATCACAGCTCCGAGGCGGCCAATTGATATCGGAATTTCGGCTGATTATTCGGTTTTCAAAAATGGTAGCCAAAAGTTCGAGTGTAACTTTGGCAGTGTGACAAGTTGCACCGTCCTGTTGAAACCAAATGTCGTCCATGTCATCCTCTTCAATTTTTGGAAACAACTCGTTGAGCATGTCACGGTAACGCTCATTTTCGAAAAAAAAAATGGCCTGATAATGCCGCCAGACCAAAAACCGCACCAAACAGTGACTCGTTGTGGATGCATTTGCTTCTCTACAGTAACGTGTGGATTTTCTGAGCCCCAAATCCGACAATTTTGCTTACTGACGTAGCCACCGATGTGAAAATGAGCTTCATCAGAAAAGACTATTTTTCGGTAAAAATGCTCATCTTCGGTCAAACGATTTTCTGCCCCTTGAGCGAACCGAAAACACATTGGATGGTCATTAGGCTTCAGTTCTTGCACCAATTGAACTTTGTAAGCCTTCATACCGATGTCTTTATGCAAAATTCTCCTCAAAGAAGTGCGTGAAATGTTCAATTCTTGAGAACGATGACGAGTTGAGGTTGTTGGATGCTCACGCACATTTTCGGCTACAGCAGCACTGTTTTCGGGTGTATGCACTGTAGGAGCACGTTCACGTGTTGTTTTATCCATTAACAATCCACTTTCATGAAAACGATTAACAAATTGATCCACAAACTGTCTTGTTGGCAAATCTTTTTTTTTGGAATTTTTTGTTCAAATTTCTCACAGTTTGAGTAGAAGATGAACTCTCGGGCGGGATCGGCAGTAGACTTTCATGGTCCAGAACTGGTCTTAACTGGGCAGAAGCTAAATGCAGGGTAAACAGTTGGGGGAATACTCAAAGAGTTATCCATTGGAAAGTCACACTCAATTCAATACTTAAAAGTTGCATTTATTTCCAGCTGTTCCGATAGCTAAGCTACTACATTTCGGATTTTCACGTTCAAGTTAGTAAAAGAATATGTATTTAAGCAAACTTCAGCTTCTAGTAAGGAAAGGCACAATAACGTGACTACTAGAAATAGAGTTACTGACAAAATGATTAGCGGAGCTTCACTCCCTGCTTCTCCTTGGAATGATTTTCTGTTACTAAGTGGTTTACCTCTAGAAAGCTAATGAATGAATTGGTAAAATTAGATCATTACCGAATGGATTCGTAATTCATTAACATGCGGTTGATAGACAACTGCAGATATTTAACATCAAACAATGGAAATTTTGCCGGATGTCTCTCGGCAGGCTGCTAGAAAAGGTTTGTCATAGAAAATACCTGTTAGTCAGCGCGATAGGACAATATCCAAGCGAACGCTGCAAATTTCAAAAGCTCAGCAAAATGATAAATCTACGTCGGATCAATTAAATAATTACATAAACGTAAACATCCACAGCTACTCCTAGTGGGGGTTTATTACCTGCCAAGCAAAAATTTTTGTATACCATTTTAATAGAAATATGTAGCGCAAAGCGGTTGAGTAGGGTAAAATTAAGATTATTCAAAGGTTGACTCACTAATAATTATCGACCGAGTTTGCATCTGCACATAAACACCTTTACCTTTCACTGGCTGATTCTATTTGCTGAAACTATATATCAAGAAACAGTAAGGTGTGGCAACCTATTTTAAATTGAAAAAAATATAGCTAATGCCATAACTGCTGGAAATATGGCTATCAAAGACAAATTATTGTTGGTTGGTTGAGGTGCTGTCTAGGTGACACACCCCAGACTCAACTAGCACAAAAGATGGCGCCTTTTGGTCCTTGGTCCCCACTACTAGAATCACTGTCGTTATTTATCATGATTTGACTATAAATCTGCCTAGGTCTATGCCATATATTTTCTTTCCTGAAACACCCAGATATGGGCATTCACACTGATAGTGAAAGACTGTATCTCTTGAATCCTCATGATTGCAGTTTCTACATCTATCGTTATGCGGCCACCCCATCTTCCTAGCATGATCTCCGACAAGCTAATGTTGTTCTGGACGTAGTTCTGAAGATATCTGTTCTTGGCTTTCGTAACAACTTGTCAGTTCTGGACTTGTTGTAATCTGGTCACGGTTCCTTCGCTATTTTGCAGGTATCGGTGTTGGTCCATCTGCCAACAGCCTGCTTCTGGAATTGCAAAAATATCTCCCTTTTGTAAACGCTTTGAGGCAGCCTCGAATACTCTAGAGGAAGCTTCCTGTCTTGCCAGCTCATCAACTTTCTCATTTCCTTCTATGTTCCTATGCCCAATAGGCCGGGTCGATTTGTGGGAAGGCAAAAAAATTGCCCATTGCTCTTTGAAAATCATATTCTAGGGATCAAAATTAGAAAGTTTGCCGAGGGAACCATATCTCTAAAACGAATTATGATGTCCCCCAATTTGGGTCGATCTTTTTAGTTTCTTTTCTATAACTCACTTAAATAAATTTTTTCATTTACATATGTTCTGACTAAATAAATTTCTTACGAGAAAAAATAGATATTATTATAAATAAATAAAAATAAAGAAAAAACATAGCCATTTAGCTGATTTTTTCATGTAAAGGCCAAAAATGGTGATATTTTGAAATTGGGGGACATCAGAATTCGTTTTAGAGGTATGGTTCCTTCGGCAAAGTTTCTTATTTTGATCCCTAGAATACGATTTTCACAGAGCAATAAGCGGTTTTTAAATCGACCCGCCCTAATGCCCAGGTACCTAGATGAGAGTAATGTCTGTCACACCTGCTAAGGCATTTAGTTCTACTTTGCATGGTCTGACGATTTTTGAATTGGTTGTTGGTGACTTTAAAGCTAAGATAGTTGCTGACTATCTGCGACCGCCGTAGCCGAATGGGTTGGTGCGTGATTACCATTCGGAATTCACAGAGAGGTCGTTGGTTCGAATCTCGGTGAAAGTAAAATTAATAAAAACATTTTTCTAAAAGCGGTCGCCCCTCGGCAGGCAATGGCAAACCTCCGAGTGTATTTCTGCCATGAAAAAGCTCCTCATAAAAATATCTGCCGTTCGGAGTCGGCTTGAAACTGTAGGTACCTCCATTTGTGGAACAACATCAAGACGCACACCACAAATAGGAGGAGGAGCTCGGCTAAACACCTAACAGAAGTGTACGCGCCAATTATTTATTTTTTTTTTTATCTGAAAAAATACGCGCTTCTGATAGTTGTTGTGAATGATTTCTGATTATCTTGCAAGCTTCCCTTATCCCGAGAACCTCTGCTTGAAAGATGACATTCCAATTCGCGAGGCGAAAGGACTTGGAAGTTTCGAGGTCTTTCAAATATACACCCTCTCCGATGCCGCAATCCATTTCGGATCCATCGGTGTAAAGTGCGGTGGCATCTTCCTTGGCTACTAATTATACTTAATTGGAAAATCCGAAGATGTTTGACTATTGAGAGTTAGGGACGTGATAGCGGGAAGCAAAAGAGTTTTTAGGTTACAGTGTGCCTTTTCTTTACTACTCTAAGAATCAATATCTCAATCTTTTTCAGATATTTATTTATCTTTTCATCAAACTACTTTCTAGCCTGCAGTTTACAGCATTCTAATCTAGTGGACTGTACCTTGTGAATTTCTGTATTTCTTAAAAAGAAGCAGCCTATCCTAATGTATGGACGTCATGGATATATTTAAGTACTTCAGACTTCACAAGCCATAATTCGCCACCTTGAAATTACAATTAATTGAAAATCAATAAATTTGCTTAATGGAAAAATTATTGCACTAACAATGACAATTTGTATCACACAAATACCAAACCATGTTTGTGTTTGCATACACTTAGAGACGTCTGCGTATCAGCAGTAGGTGGCCGAGTACAAATAACCACCTTATTCTTAATTAGTATGGGAAATATGGATGGGTAGAGATGGATAGGTTTGCTATTTGCTCTGATCGCATCAAATTGCTTGAGTTCTTTGAATGTTGCTTTGTAAGTTGGGCGCAAGACAATCAAAAAATGTGTGAGGCACATAAAGCTGTGATGCTGTTTTTCTATATTAGAAGAGAAATAGCTTAAACTTAACTTTCAAGGGTGTACTGGGTGTGGGCAAAACGTAAGTTGAATTTTGTTGTAAAATGAAAAATCTTTATTTGCTCTTGTAAATCAATTTCATCCCCTTCAAAATAATCCCCTCTCGATGAAATACACTTATGCTTACGATTTTTCCAATCCCCGAAACATGCCAAATAGTCCATTTCCGGTATAGCCATCAGCATCTTCTTCGATTCAGCATTTATCTCCTCAAGCGACTCGAAACGCATTCCCCGGAGTGGTCTCTTGATTTTTGGGAATAGCCAGAAGTCACACGGAGCCAAATCAGGCGAATACGATGGTTGCGGAACGATATGCGTGGAATTTTTGGCGAAATGGTCACGAAGAACGAGTGCAGTGTGAGACGGTGCATTATCGTGATGCAAAAAACAAGAGTTGTTGGGCCATAATTCTGGTCTTTTTAGACGAATTGCTTCACGTAAACGACGCATAACGCTCAAATAATATTCCTTATTAACAGTTTAGCCAGATGGAAGGAATTCATAGTGCACCACACCACGAAAATCGAAAAAAACTGTCATCATGACCTTTATTTTTGAACGACTTTGACGTGCTCTTTTCAGTCTGGCCTCGCCTTTAGCACGATATTCGCTTGATTGGTCGGTTGTTTCAGGGTCGTAAGCATAAATCCAAGTCTCATCTCCCGTAATGATGCATTTGAGCTTGTCCTGATAGTCTGAAAGCATCGTTTCACACACATCACCGCGACAACTTTTTTCCAAGAAATTGAGAGTTTTCGGTACCAAACGAGATTTGACTTTTCGTCGCCCAAACGGTCTTTCAAAATGGTTTTCACAGATCCTTCTGATATTCCGATCATATCAGTAAGGTCTTTAACAGTCAACCGACGATTTTTGAGCGAGCACTAACTCTTTCACTTTATTGACGTGTTGGTCATCTGTTGACGTCGATGGTCGTCCGGAGCGCTCCAAGTCATCAACACGTTGTCGACCCTCTTTGAAGTCTTTGTACCACTTATAAACATTTTTCTGTGACATGGTCGAATCACCAAATGTCTTCTGCAACATGCTAAACCTTTCCGCAGCCGAAATTTCATCCCGCAAACAAAATTTGATGGCACTTCTCTGCTCAATCAAATCAGGCATTGTAAAAATCGAAAAATGCACTCTTGGTCGTTTGGTAAACACAAGCGTAAATATATTACTGATAATGACATTCACATGAAAGTTGGCTCAGATGTTATTAACAATGCTGCAAACTCATGAAAAAAGTAACTAGAGCGAAATTTTAATCCCACGAAGTTTGACAAATAAATTCACCTTACTTTTTGCCCACAGTAGTATGTGGTCTTCATTGTACTGTTTAAAGCTATGAAAATTTCAGAATATATTTAAGATTTGGGTTGATTGCATACTTTTCTAAAAAACCCATTTATTTAGGTGAACTAATTCAGGTGGGTATTGTTCACATAAATGAAATGTTCTAGAAGAAAAAATTATATACAGCAACAAAATATACAGTTTTGAATTTTACGCAAAAATAATGACTGAAGTTTAACAGCCAAAGTTTATCTGAAAATTTTACGTCGGATGGTCAAACCTTGCATTGCGTTACGCATTTTTTGTGTCCCATCAACTTAATCGAGATTGGCTTCGTTTACTCTTAAAAGCCTCGCGTTTTGGGCTTTTTCTTGTGTTCACCTTATTGGATATTCATAATTTAGTATCTGTAGTGTGCCTAATGGCCGACATTCATAAAAGCGATCATCCATAGAAACAAGCGGGTACTGTACTCTTAATTGGTTTCCCAAATAATTTTATATATCATGTAGAATTTCACGTGAAGCATTTTCATATAAACGTACATATGTTTTAGAATGTTAAATATTTATATACCACAACTCATTCAATTTCAATTAGTTTTTTTTTTTTCATTACAAGCTTCTAAATGTTAATTGTACGTACAAAGTAGTTCAGAGATTAATAATACTTACTATGTTTGATAAAAACCTACTACTCACCATACATTATGTTGTCCGTTTTTTCAAGACTAATTAAGGTGATATATTGGTACACTCCATTTTGCGCCATTTTCACAAAACCTCCACACGTTTATGTATGTATGTATATTAGGGTACAGCACTCCATCAAGCCATACTATAATAATTATAAAACTTATTATATTTGTATGATTTTAAAGGAATTTGGTAATTGAAAAAAAAATGTCATAATTCTTTTTTTTTGGTTTTTGTTTTTACTTAACTTTTCTTTTGTTCATTCAATATAATTTTCACCTTCCACTGATGGATTTTCTCTTTTTTGTTAGCTTGACGATTCGTTTCCTCTTTGACCATGCTCTTCTCATTGAACGATTTTATAATAACAAAGCTTTAATTAAGTTCTTGTACGGTAAATTTACCCAATTAAAGTCTTAACTGTGCAAGTAGGTTGTACGCCAAAAGCGCGTTAATTACTATGATCTGTTCTTCCGTATGTGATCTAACAAGGTGGGAGACCAATTTACCTTCATCTATGGTGCGATACTACCATTTGGAATTCAAAGAGGACGTAAGTTCAAATCTCCCAAAATGAAGAAAAAGTTTTTTCTAAAAACGGTCAGGCAATGGCAAACCTTCGAGTGTATTTCTGCCATGAAAAAGCTCCTCATCAAAAATATCTGCCGTTCGGAATCGGGTTTAAACTGTGAAACAAAATCAAGATGCGCACCACAAATAGGAGGAGGAGCGCGGCCGAATACCTAAAAAGGATGCAAGCGCTATTTATTTATAAATATAATCATTTTCACATCAATGAACCAATTTTTTTTGTATGATTCTTCACACGAATAAGGCGCAAAGAAGTAATGAACTTTTGAGTTCATGAGTTTACGCGTGACCACCACTCGATGGGACACGTGTTCGAAACCATCTAAGAGTGCATACACAGAGCTTAATTCGTGGAGCTTTTTATTGAGATTTACCTTTTTTTCTCGTAATTGGTTCGAGGTCACTCTTTCGCGAATCTTTTGGATTCATTGGTGAAACTTAAGCGATCCGGAAGAGGATAAGTATGAACTTTATCCATGCTCGGAACATCGCAGCTCAACTGTCTAAGTCTGATTTTAGAGAACCCCGGACAGCTACAGATGAGCTAGCAAGAAATCGGCATTAGACAAAGCAGAGTGGGTAGCAATTGATACCCCATTCAATACAATAAAAATATCCATTGCTTCACACTACTAGGATTTATCCGAAAAAAGGTGGAAGCAGTTAACTGCATGCACTTCAACAAGAAAAGGATGGCATTCGTACAATATCCAACGGACGAATTACCTGCTAGAATGCTCTCGCTTCATGTCTCACGTATAACTGCAACCCTTACAGGTCACTGGAAGATACGGGATCATGCAGGCAGACTTAGCCATGCTTTCAATTCTATCTGCAGAAGCTGTAAGGCAGAGGGGGTGAAAGAAAGTCTTTTCCACTATTGATCCGAATGGCCTGGTTTAACTAGAGCAAGACTTCGTTCTTTCGGTAAGCTTTTTCTACAGCAAATTAATGAAATCTCACACATACAAAGAGATGAAAAATTTGTGCTGCTTTATTTGGAACTACCGAAATGGATATAACTCATTAAACAAAAATGTAATAAAAGAACAACAAGACATCACACAAGAGCAGTGACAGTAAAACGGCGCTAGTTGCTAATTAGGATTATTTCAGTGGAAATACTCACACACTTCAACAACAACAACACATTGGATCATCTTTTTTCAATTGAAAGGTTAAAAACAAACTTTAGCAAAATGGCGAATAATTGAAATTTTAGTTTTCTGTAAATAAAACAGCTAATTTTGGATTAAACAAGGTGTTTCTTCGGAAAAAAAAACCATTAATTTTGAAAGTTGCAACTAGACATAACCTCTTAAAACAATTTAAGCTGATTGCAGTTCACTTTAGCCACCCTGTAGAACTTTTCTGTAAGAAAACTATTTGATTGCAGTATAAATTTGCAAGTAACGTATCCAGTAATACTCTCCAAAACTCATTGTAAGTAATTTTTTTGTAGCTTCACAGCGATTTCCCTCATTTTTATTAGCATCTATTAAAGCATTTGAAAATCTTTCTATCAAATTTTCTCACTGTGAAAGCTCTTTCATACACAAACCGGAGTAATTCCATCAACTTTTTTACTGTGAAAGCTCTTTCATCCACAAACCTGAATCATTCCATCAACTTTTTTTACTGTGAAAGCTCTTTCATCCACAAACCTGAATCATTCCATCAACTCTCCTTACAGTGAAAGCTCTTTCATACACAACCGGAATCATTCCATCAACTTTTTTACTGTGAAAGCTCTTTCATACACAAACCTAAATCATTCCATCAACTTTTTTACTGTGAAAACTCTTTAATACACGAAATTATCTAACAGATTTAAAACATTATTAGCGAACTTTGGTATGCATTTTAAAAGTATAACATAAAAAGTTATGTTGCGCTTTAGCTTTGAAAATATTTTCAATTAATTTAAATATTAAATTTTTTATTCAAATAACATTTTACGTTCTCTTGCGCTGTTCATTTGGTTTTTTTGTTTTCAGTAAATATTTACTTACTACTATTTATATTCTCTTTAACAACTTCTACAATTACCTCAACTGCAATGAGTACCGAAAAAAAGAAAGAAAAAAGGAATGAATTACCACAATGCAATTAAAGCTAAGACTAAATAAAGTCGAGAAAATAATTGATAAATAAAACAACAAAAACTTCCCACTGCGCTTTTACAAACTTACTACTAACTTGTTGAAAATAAACTTTTCTATCTTAATTTTCCAATTTATTTCCCTTCCTTATCTTGTATAAAGAAAGCTTTACTAGTAAGCCTATTTATTTGAAGTATATATTTGTATTGTATATAATTATAAATCTTCATAATTTCACTTAACGTAACTAACTACTAAGAAAATTCAAAAACTCAAGCAATCTTTTATTACTTATTGAATTTCATTTCATTTCATTTAGTGTTATGAATTTTCTATATAATTTTTGGCTTAACTTTTCGTCTCGTTGAACTGAACTTAATTTTTGAGATCTTCATATAGAGCTTTTGATGCTTTCAAGCACAAAATGCACCATAGACAATTTTTATTTCACATAAAAAGAAGCTACGTTTAACTGAATCCCGAAACCCTCTTCAATACATGTAAATATATAATACAAGCACACTGCTGTGCTTTCGAAAGCTTTCCAACCAAATCGTGCTTAAAATGCTTTTATAAGTATATTTAAATGCTTATTGAAAAGAAGCTTAGGAAAACACAACAGCGAGTATTGAACACAAAGTAATTTTTTAGTTGTTATTGAGCTTTTCTTAAAACAAATGCGTCTTCAAAAGTCTCGGTATGAACACGAAAATTTCTAGAAGCTACACCCTTATAATATCGAAAGCCTAAATTAACACAAAGCTCAAGTTATAGCCTCATTAAAGCTTCGCTGCTTAGACAGTACAATAGACATGCAAATCAAGCTTTTGTAAACCTTTTTCAGTTTTTTAGGCGACATGAGGCCAAAGGAAATTATTTTTAGCAATGGCATAAAGTTGAGAAGATCAACACCTTCTTAATCAGAGGCTTTAAGAAAGCCCGAGCTTAACTAAAAGCTTTTAAAAACGAAAAAGAGCTTTTTATGAAGCTTTGGATCAGAAATAAATTAAATATTTTTTTAGAGACACCCTTTTTAATAATTTGTATGTAGGAGCTTTTTAAAACTTCATAAAAAAACAGCTTCGAAAAAGCTGTAAACGAGCTTTACGTACTTTATTGGAATAAAAAATGATATACCAAAAAAAAAACAAATTAGATTTTTCTCTATTAAAATCTAAACCTAAATCTTCTAAAGAAATCTAATTAATAGAGAAACTTAAGGACTAAGAGAACGAGTATGATTTTTTAAGAGAATAGATAAACTAGCAGATTTTAATGATAAATAAAATAGGTAACTAAAAAACTATAAATATATTAATGATCCTTTTTAAAAGCTTTCGTAATAAAATGCAAATTATTTGCGTCAAGAATGCTCTTTTTCTCCTTAGAAAACCCAAGTAACGGAAGTAAAAAAATATTCTGGTTCAAAATCAGCAGCCTACAATCCTTTAAGCTTTAAGCTCAACTCAGCAAATTTATTTATATAATTTGCCAATGCCGCTTATTATATATAATTTTATTTTTTTCCTTATTTTTTTTTTCTTTTTTTTTTTTTTTGATGAAACTGAACAATTTTCTAACAATACCCAGTCACAATAAAGCTTCTAACTTATTTTAGCTACTGAAACCAAAGCGTTAAACAAAACACATTTTTTTACTAGAAAACTATACAGTTAAGCCACATTAATGACAAATTTGCAACCTCAAAAAAATCACAAATTCAATGTGTTGGTGTTATCTACTAACGCGCTTTATTTGTTCACTCACTAATCAAATACTAATTTAAAAAACCAAGACAGCAATTGATGTAATGTCAAAATTTTTGCAAAGCAACAACTACACCGTGCTTTATGTAATTGATCTATTTGTCGCAACCAAATGCCCAGATAATTTATTTCAAAATTTTTCAGTTCAAATTTTTGATGTTTAATGTTTATTGTAAGGATTTTTGTATTGTAATTTTTATTATGTGTGCTATTTTTGTAAGTTATATTTTCTTATTTCCGTTCTTAATTCAGATATAAATATTATTATTATTATTACTATTAATATTATACTTTTTTCGAAACAAACTAATTGGCTGCATATAATTAGAATATAGAAATTAAGTATTTTCGGTGAAGGTGTGAAACGAAAATGTGCATTCCTATGAATAGAAGAGAAGCTTTGAAGGAGATATTGGATCAATTAGCATGCAGTTGTGATTACTTTATTATATGCGTATTTATTCATTTGTAACTCAGGTAAGAGCTGGTTGATCCAAAGTGGTGAATAAACATCATTCCAAGAGCGAATCAGATGCTACCATTTTGTGTAGTTCAAATAGCTTTTTCTACCATATGAACACAAAAACAAGATAAAATAAAGTAAAGTAAAATAAAGTAAAATAAAATAAAATAAAATAAAATTAAATTAAATTAAATTAAATTAAATAAAATTAAAAAATAAAATAAAATAAAATAAAATAAATTAAATTAAATTACATTAAACATTTTAAAATTAGTTTACACTAAATTAAATTAAATTAACTAGCAACCTATAAAAAAATGCAAAAAGAAAAGAATACAAATTGAATTTAAAAAATTAAGCAAAATTATAAAAAGTCCGAAAATGTTTAATTAAATATAAAGTAAAATAAAATGAAGTGATATGAAAAAACTAAATGCGGATACAGATGAATTTACGAAAAAAGGTATTCAAAAAAAATTTAAGAATAAAAGAACTATGAAATTACGAAAAAAAAATACTTTTTTTTTACATTTCAAAATAATCGTATGATAAAAATAAAATATAATTCAAACTAAAGGCAAAAAGATAAAATAAAAAAATGTAACAAAAGAAAATAAAATAAAAAATAGTGAAACTAATATAATTTCGTAAAATGTAATAATGAAAATCTTTAAATAAATAAATTTAAGTAAAATTCGGATTTTTCTCTAATACAAATGTAATAACAAAAAAAATGAAAACTAAATAAGGTAAAAGAAAAAAAATTAAAGTAAAATAAAGTCTAGTCAAATTTATAAAATTTCGTATAATGTATTAATGAAAAAATAAGAATTCAAAGGTAGAGAGCGATATTTTTTTTTAATACAAATAAATGCTATAAAAAAGTAAATTAAAACTAAATGCGACAAAATAAATAAATAATTAAACAAAATAAAATGAAATAAAGTAAAATACAGTCTGAACAGGAACACTGTTATCTCTTCCGACATAGACTATCATGTAAGTCTTCCATCACCACCTTTGCTATTCTCCTGTTCACTCCCAACTAGGGAAGAATGGAAGACAAATCTAACCGAAATCGATGGCCCTCTGATTATATATACAGATGATTCAAAACAAGGCGGCAAAGTGGGATTTGGAATCTTTTCCAATTCCCCTCACATCAATCTATCATTTAGATTACCCGACTACTGTAGCGTATTCCAAGCGGAAGTATGCGCTATCTGGTATGCTGCGAAAACTCTCTTAGAAAATAGAATATCACTAGAGGATATCCGCTTTTCCACCGACAGTCAAGCGGCCGTTCGAGCACTCAGCTCCTCTTATACCCACTCAGATGTGGTTCGATCCTGTCTCTTATCTCTTAACGAGATAAGTGTTCAGAATTCTGTCCAAGTTATCTGGATACCGGGTCACAGTGGATTCGAAGGTAACTGCAAAGCTGATGAGCTCGCAAGAGCTGGAGCTGCGCAATCAAATGTTAGTAACTTACCCACAATCCACATTCCGCTCTCAACATGTAAAATGCTCATTGATCGAGAATTTCACAGCATTGCTGAGCGGAGGTGGCGAATGGAAACTACTTGCGTTACGACCAGACAAATCTGGCCATCCTACAATCTGAAACAGACAAAAACCCTTATAAGTCTTTCGAAACACGAACTAAGGCATATAATATCTCTTATCACCGGCCACTGCCTGTTGGGCACTCACGCACGTCGGCTCGGGGTTCCTCAAAACGACCTGTGCAGATACTGCGAGGACGAAGATGAAGAAGTATCGAGCAGACATTTGCTGTGCAGTTGTCCCGGTCTAGCCAGAAGTCGACTCGCTCTTCTAGGCTCTCCAACAGTTGACAATCTTTCAGTACTCTCGAACCTGAAAATCGAATCTCTCATCAAATTCTCGAAACGAATTAATATTTTTGACCAAAATCTACAATAAAAATCTCGGTTAGGTGGGGAAATCATATAACATAATGAGCTCTAGGGCAACACAACGGACCCAATTTGAGGTCTATGTGGCACTCCGATGCGGGGTTACCCTTAAACCAACCAACCAACCAAAATAAAGTCTAACGAAGTTAATAAAATTTCATAAATTATATTTGTGAAAAATTAAAATTAAATAAACAAATATAAGAGAAACTTTTAACAGAAAAAATGTTTCTTTAAATTTCAAATATAATAATAAAAACTGAAATTCATACGAAATGCATTAAAGTAAAATATAAAATAATTTAACAAAATAAAATAAAGGAAAATGAAATGTAGCGATATTAACAAAATTTTTTAAGCTGTATTAATGAAAGATTAAAAAATATATAAATTTTAGTGAAAGTTCGAAAAAAAATTGTTTAATTCAAATATAATAATAGAAAATTTAAATTAAAACTAAATGCGATAAAATGAAATAAAAAAAAACATAAAATGAAATAAGATTAAGTAAGTAACATTTTAAAAACACTTCAAGAGGATTCGGCAATTGTTTCGCTTCTCCGCAGGTTAAATCAAAATGGAGTACCAAATTATTGCAGCATGGCTCAGAATTTAAGCTAATACGCGTAAAACGAGGCACTTATGAAGGAGATGCTCTAAGTTCACTCGGTTTTGCATATGCTTCAGCCCTTTTAGCCAAATTATAAATCGTCTAAAATATGGTTGCATTATTAAAACCGTAAATTTGAAGTTGTGCGCGCAGTGAGACAGCAATGATATAAAGATGTCCTTTGGCCTTGACATATGCAGGGCAAGACATTTAGAAAAGAGACAACGCAACACTCACTATGACACTGACACTGAATATGCGGTAGTGCACGAAAATGAAATTATTGATAATCTTCTTGAGGAATAATCCTACAAATATCTAGGATTTCTTCAAGAAAATTAAAAGACCAGCGCACCATCCACAGAATGCTGTAGAGCGAATATGGCGCTTACGTAAAATTGGATGAGGAGGTTTAATAAATATATCCATGCTGCATCACGATCAGAAATTGAAGCTTCGGCAATAATTTTTGAATAGCTACTATTCGAGAAATATGCGAAAGCTACACTCCGCTAAATGTCAGCGCCCGAGAAGATCAAACTCCAAGCACCATCTACAGTGAGAAAACAATCATGGCGCACCGTCCGCATATTGGCATTATCGATTTGGCCAAACCACTTAACCGAAATATACTGTCAACTTATTCTACCAAATTGACTAAATATTGCACGCTTTCAATAGAGACGCAACAGGTGACGTAAACATAAAGCCTTTCGCAATATCAACAGCCGGCGTGGTACCAAAATCACTCATTATAAATTTTTAATTTCTTTTATCTCTTTTTATCTTCAATTCTTAAACACATAAGTAAAATGATATTAATGAGAGTAGAACTTAGGCTGCTCCCTCCCTACCAGACCATAATCCCATGGAAAATTTACACGGGATTAATGTAAATCCCAGCTTCTTAGCTGCGATATCAAAACTCTATATAAAAAAGGTTGAATAAAATGTGGCAAAATTAATCAAATTTCGTAGAACGTAATAATAAAAAATCAAAATTATATAAATAAATTTAAGTGATATTTCTAACACAAAAATTCTTTTTATTTTTAAAGAAAATCATTTAATTCAAAGTAAATGTGATAAATTAAAATAAAAAAATAACAAAATAAAATAAAATGTAGCGATATTAAAAAATAACGTAAATATAATAATGAAATATTAAAACTAAATAAATTATTTAACCGAGATTACGAAAAAAACTTAAGCACAATACTGTTAAATAAAATAAACAAAAGGTAAAAACTTATAAACTTGAATAGAAAAGTAATTAGTAATTAAAAATAAATTAAAATTAAAGAAATTGCATTTCACTAAATTCGACTTAATGAAATTAAATTCACACAAAAATATAAAAAACAAAGTAATAATTTAGTTCAAATATTTTGTAATATAGTTATTTATAATTATATTTCATTATTAATAAATAAATAAATAAATAGTTCACATACTTTAACTCAGAAAAAAAATATATATATAATTAAGTTATGTTAAATATTATTGAATTAATTCAGTTTACCATTTAAAATTAATAAAAATTTACCTAAATTAAACGAAATGAAAAAGCAGATTAAATAATTAAAATATAATGAAAAATTAATTTATTAAAAGTAAATTCCACTAAACTAAATTCAATTAAAATGGATTTCACGAAATTTAACTCATTTAAGTTATACTGATTTAATTAATATACTTATTTAATTTTTTTTAAGTTAAATTCACACTAAACTATATATAAAAAAAAAAAAATAATAATAATTGGGTTAAAATAATTTAAACTAAAATGAAAAAATTACTTAATTAAATAAAATTATGTTAAATAATTCTTATTTAAGTAAGTTAATTATTTAAAATTAATTAAAATTAAATCACACTAAATGAAATAAAAAAATAATTGAAGTAATACAAAGTAGTATAAAATGCAATAAGAAATAATTAATGAAATAAAATTGAATTAAAAAAAAGTTAATGAAATAAAATAGAACAAATCAAAATGAAATAAATTCCGCTTAACTAAATTCGACTAAATTGAAGTGCATTAAAATAAATTTAATTAATTTAAACTAAATTGGTCTAATTAACTTACTTATTTTAAATTTATTAAAACTAAATTAACACTAACTTAAATTTCAAAAAATTACAACATTTCAGTTAAAATAATTTAACTCAAAATAATATAAATTAGTTTCAGTTAGCCTAAATGGTGTTAATTTAATTTTAATTAATTTTAAACAATTAAGGAAATTAAATTAACTAAATGAAATTAATAGAAACTAAGCTCAATTGCACACCACAAATAGGAGGAGGAGCTCGGCCAAACACCTAACAGAAGTGTAAGCGCCAATTATTTATTTATTTATTAAGCTCAATTGCAATTCATTAAACTAAATTGGAAAAAGTTAAACTATATTAAATTAAATTAAATTAAATTATATTTAGTGAAATAAAATAAATCAAATTACACTGAATACACTGAATTGAATTGCTTTGGGTTAATTACTTTCAGTCTAAAGTTAGATAAGATTAAATAAAATAAATTTAAATGAAAGGAGATTAAAGAGAAAATATTAGATACAATTTAGATTTTTCCACTGCTGCGATATACTATTTACAAAAAATGAGCCCAACACTTTGTATTTCGAGCTAAAACTCACTGACAGGATATTTCTTGATTATTTTGAATAACCAAAGAGACTAAAGATTTCTAGAACTTAGGATATTATTATTTTATTATTTTTTTTTTGTTTTAGTACAAGCTTCTCACTCTCCTAATAGCAGCTGCAGGTCCAAATGTAATATTAATCCTCTTCACATTACTTTTTGGCTGACGCCGCGAGCGGCGCCAACGAGCAGCTGAACGGCGAATTTAAGCGGCTAGTTTTAAAATACCGTTTCTTTAATTGAAGTATTTATTTATTTATTTTTTTAGCTGAAAAAATTGCCTAAATTATGAAATGTAAATTGCTTATTATTATATTTTATTATAACTATATACCAGGTGCAATGTATCGCTTCTACAGCATGAATAAGAATCGTTAATAAAAAATATAAATAAATAAATAAATCTTTTTTTGCAACATTAGCGGTCGATCAACTCAAATTATATTCATGAGCGGCGCCGCTCACAAGTCACTCATTGTGTGACCACTTCAATACATTCTAATGTTTTAATTTTCACCCGCTCAGCTGCTCAGCGCGTGACCTCGCCTTTGTACACTCAAAATATTTCACGACTAGTACTAAGCCCATTTGAATACCAGCTAATACTTCTTTTTATTGTTAGATTAAGGCACGGTTTTCTTAAGAGTTCCCTTTAAGATGGATTCTTTCTTTTCCTGTTATCTTTTATATAAAGATCTGTGGAACAATATCGATTGGCTGCAGTTTTTCATATGCACATACAAATGTATTGCAGATACGTGAGAAAATAATAATTACCTACAAACGATCTTGCCTTGTAATTCCTGAGAATCCACACGCACCATTTTTTGTTTCATGGCTTAGTAGTCTTACGCTCTAATCTGTGAAATCCTTAGATCTTCATTCGCTCCATCAGTTGCTGCTTACGCCAAGGGTCAGTGAACTATTGTCCGATTTCTAGGCTAACGTTGATATCTGTGTTAATGCTGATGAATACGAAATAGACTAAATTCTCTACTACTTTGGAGTTATAACTCTAAACTCAATACTAGAGATGTAAGTGTTCAGTCATGCCATCAAACAACTTCGCATACTCTACTGGTGTCTCTTGCTTAATCTAATTTACAAAACAAGAGGAGGGTTCCATAAAGAAAACTCACCTACAATTTAACCCAAGGCAAAGTAACTTTCAGGACGGATCTCACGACAGTCTGTTCTACGTACGCGGAACAACCCAGGTTTATATCCGGTCACTGCACTTCAACAGCATTCCCCGTGCATGTGTGGGGAATGTTTATGCAGCTACAACAACAACAACAACAACAGATCTCATTTATTTTTGCGTCGCATTAGGTTTGTCGAGGCAAACTCAATCTAGTAGACATGGTTTTCATAGGTTTCATTATTTCTATTTAGTTTGATATAACGGTAATTTATTGTAATTTTCCTTTAATGCTCGACATGGGTATTCAATCAGTAGTAGGATCTAAAGAGTTTTCCAATAAGAGGTGTTGCAGGTGAATGGATAACGTTATCGAGAGGTGATTAACTATTTTTTATGTCCGGAATTGGATGGTATTGATCTGGACAACGTTTAGCACACAAGCAATGAAACCATTGACCTCTTACAGGAAAAGTTTTCGGACCGTGTTATCTCTCGAAGAGGTGATGAGATCACAATTGGCCACCGAGATCTTGTGATTTAACACCTTGTGACATTTTTCTTTGGGGCCATGTGAAAGAGAAGGTCTACGCCAACAGCCCAGGGTCGATTCAAGACCTCAAAGATGGACTTCGTGAGGCTATCGAAGATATAGGGCAGCCACTGTGCAATTCGGTTATGGAAAATTTCATGAAAAGGATATTATCCTGTGAGCGTGGTCGTGGTGGTCATTTGCTTGATGTTATTTTCCACTGATAACGGCATACCTTCCTTTACAATTAAATAAGCATGCGATTATTTATATTAAAAAATAGCATTTTTCTTTGAATATAACAAATAACACCTCCTATTGGAAAAGCCTTTACTTTTTTACCTTTCTGGTCAGAAGTAGCTAACCAACAGCAATGACTTAACAAAATATAAGCGAGAATTAAGAAAATATTTGATATTTTTTCGTTCATTTTCGAGAGTAAAATTTAAGAAAGCAAACTAGCCAGGCCATCCACAAGAGGCACATTTTTGTTTCACGCCTTTGATTGTATTTTAAAACTATATAACAGTTTTGCTTGTATATAAGTAGCCATGTACATATATATGTAAATTGATTGAACAATTAAAAATATTTCATTTACACTTTTTCTCTCTTCTATTCGCTTTCTTTTATTATCTCCCTCTGTCTCTCTATCTTTCTATCTCTTTATCCCTCTCTCTCTTTCTCTCTTCCTACCATATTTACTATGTGCCCTTCTCAACTACCAACAAAAATGTCTCTCAACAACACAAACATGTTTGCTCTTTTTCTCATCTCTTTTTTGAAACAAAAACAAAACAAACTTCGTTACCTCTATCATCAACAATAACAATGCCAATCAACTATAAACCTCAAACAACTCTATCTAACAAAACTACCAACACCAAACCAACTACCACATCTTCAACTACAACTACAACTACCAATACTATCTACTACTATCAACCAAACCACCAATCACAGGGCAATGCGGCGAACTCATCGGAGACGTCAATGGCCACACAGCCGGGCGGTTCGGTGACATCGCGGGCCGCCTCGGAGACACGCTCAGGACCGCCAGGATCGAGCAGCGGCGCTGGCGCAACAGGTAATAGCAGTGGTGGAACTGCTGGTAGTACACACACCGGTGCAAAATTCCGTCATGGCCTATTGCAGCTTATGATACACACAATAGATCCGCTACATGATGGTGAGTTCATAACGTTTCCATTAGTGTTTTGCACTTCCCCCATACACACATCCCCAAAGAAAACCCCTCCCTTCAGCCAACACCCAACCACGTACATATATCCCAAATATTTAACGTAAAATCCCTTGCTCCCCAAGAAATACATACATATACATACATATGAAAACAATACAACAGATCCCACTGCTTTCCTATAACAAATAACATAGAATTTAACATAAAAAAGCAAATTGACGAAAATAATTCAATAAAAGCAAAAATATGCAAAAAGAATATCAAAAATACTAATTGAAAAAATAGAAGCTTCTATGTGCTTGAGAGAAAATTTAAGTACAGTAAAAAAGAGCAAGAAAATTTGCAAAATTCCGTTTTATGTTGTTTGATTGTGTTTTACAAAAACAAAATAAATAAAAAAAGAATATTAATTAAGCAAAATTCTTTTCAAAAAAACTTTTATCGAAATTCCCGTTAAAGCTTAGTTGAAATTTTAAATTTAGCAAAAAGAATATTTATTGTTGCTTTTGAGTTCCGCAATTGAGATTTAAGCTGCGTTAATTGTTGTTAGTGTTGCTTCAGTTCCAAAATTTCGTTGGCTGCAATTAAAATCATGTGATTCAAGTTATAAATAAATGTTTTCAAAATTTCTAAGAGGTTTTAACCCCAGTTAATGAGGTGAAAATATTTTCATTTAGATTCTTAGTTGAAAATCACTACTTTATTTCGGTTAAATGCTTCGAAATTTTACATACAAAAATAGTTTAAAAATAAAAGCATACAAAAAAATAAAAATATATTTAAAGAAATACGAATTGCTATTGCTTTCTCAAAAATACATAGTATTTTTTGTTGTATGAGTATATACAGGGTGATAGTAAGAGAACGGTTCTGCTTTTTGAAGAATTGCATAACATTTTCGAAATATTGAGTCATAACCCTTGAAAAATAAATGGTAATAAAAAATGAAAAAATATTTTATTATAAAACTAGGTAAAAGTAATTAGCTTAAAATATCTGAAATACATACCTATATAATATACACCTGTGAATATATATACCATATATTAGAGCAGGTCAGTTTGTAAGGAACGATTTTTTTCGACTTCACTCCAAGCAGATTTGTATCGTTAATTTTTATTTTTTTATATCCCTGTTCACTCTGCTCGGGAGCATAGGGCCTCGACAAGACTCTTCCATCGTACACGGTTCTGGGCTGTTGTTTGTGCTGTCCCATGAGATGTCGACTTCTGCTAGCTCGCACAACATCGATCTTCTCCAAGTATTATTTGGCCGACCGCGACCGTCGCTCTCTTGCGGATTCAACTCCAGCGCCATTCTCGTGATGCCATCTCGTGATTTTCTTAGAGTGTAACCTATCCATCGCCACTTTCTTCGCTTGTTTTGCATAGGATGGGTTCCTCATTCGTTAAACTCCACAGCGCGTCATTGCTGATGGTGTTCGGCCACAATGTTCTACAGATGAATCGAAGGCATTTGTTGACGAAAGATTATAGCATGTGTGTGATAGTGTTGGAGACCCACCATGTTTAACTTCCGTATAACACTACTGTCTTCACACATGAACTGAAAATTCCTTGTTTAGAGCGCCTGGAGATATGCGCACTCGCATATATTGTAATAATTCACCCGAACGCCGTCCTCCCTTTGTTTAGCCTGCAGTTGACATCTTCATCTGCTCCACCATCTGCCGTGATGATGCAGTCGAGGTAGTAAAAGCTTCGTCAAATTCCACCGAGCATCCATCAACCAATATCTGCCTTGTGGTTATCACCTTTGTTTAGTGACTAGTCTGTCCGCCTTCGCTTGCATGCCAGTGAGTTTGTGAGAGAGGAGGCAGATGTCATCGGCGAAGTCCAGATCTTCTGCAGGATCAATTGGCTCATAACGTCGTCTAGTACGATGGCAAAGAGAAGGGGCGACAGGGGATAACCTTGCCTTACGTCTGCGTTGGTGGTGAATGGGTTGCTCATGTTGTCCTTGTGTAGCACTGCCAGTTCAGAGTCAGTAAACGGCTCTAATGAGGCGGTTTAACTTAGCGAGAACTACTTTTCTACTCAACGCCAGCCATATTGAGTCTCTAGATTTGTATTGTACCTGCATAAAAATACAGGAAAAGTCCCCAATCACAGATTCGGTTAGCTTACCCAGTTAGCTTCACAAAGACAAGACACTCGATGGCTCTAAAGCCCATGGTGAAACCACATAGGTTTTTTTAAAAGGTAACTAGTCCTTCCACTTAGATATTTTGCAAATTTCCCAGATCTTCAAAGAAATAATCGCCAAGATATTTGGCATGGCTTACTTAAAATGCAGCACATTCAGAGAGGTGTTGTACCAACTCAACTTCTTGATCTGCCGATTTTAAGCAGATATTTTGTCCTTTTGAGATTCAGTTTTGGCTAGAGCGCTTTGGAGACCCTTCAGTTAGTAATCAGAGACCACCTTCTATTGGTTTTCGCAAATAGGCTCAAGTCAATCGCAGTGTACAGTTCCTTTAGAGGAATGCTTATGTCCTCTACCACACGCTGAAGGTCAAGCTCAGAGTCTTTCCTTGCATACTCATCCGCTCTTTCGTTTCCCTCCACTGTGTGGTGTTAAGTTGTTGGATAAGCGAGAGGAACCTCATGCATTCTTTAACACATCTTGAGTTGATGCGCGGTGAGGCCAGTGCTTTGATCGCAGCTTGACTATAAACAAAAATGGTTAGGTTTGCTGAAAGTAAGTCCAGTAGTGTTATCGTTTTTGCTGTTTTGCCTATAGCGTAGACCTCAGCTTGGAAAGGGCCATGCCGGATGGCGAGTCTAAGGGCGCAACTCATTGATAACTGTTCCGAGTACACTCCCGATCCAGTAGCTTTGTCCATCTTTGAGCTATCAGTAAAAATATGGTGACCAGTATCATCCGATTCAACTCTGGTCTGCCAATCCTTTTTGTCGGGTATTCGTCTTTTATAGTATTTATTCAGATCTATCTTGGAAACCAGAAAGTCTGTTTCCGGTGCGTCTTACAAGTGTTCAATAGATAGTAGAACTGAAGCACCCTGTGTGTTTTCTTTTAGCATGTCTGCTGCGTTAATCGCAGAAGCAGATTTGGCCACTATCTTTTTAACATATACATCAATGGGAGGGATATATAGGATCACTGCCAGCGCTGACTGAGGTGACGATCGGAGCGCATCTGTTATTCCTACACAAGCTAATCGTTGGACTTTTATGAGATTGTTTAAGTAGGATTGTGTTTGCACCGTTTTCCACCACACGAAAGTTCCATAACTCGAAATGGGTCTGATGATCGTATTTTACGACCAGTGATTTATATATGGTTTCAGACCCCATTTTTTGGCAAATGTCCGTTTACATATAAAAAGGGCATTACAAGCTTTCTTCATTCTTTCCTCGGTGTGCCTTTTCGAAGAAAGCTTTGAGTCATGAAAACTCACTATCTTATATCTTCTAGTAATAGGGACTAGTTTGGCATTGGCTGGTTTAATCATTAGACCATTTGAAGTTACCCACTCCAAATCGCTCAGCTCTAAAGTCAATTTCGCACCCTTTAACTGTAAAAGAAGCTATGTTGATTTAACACGAGGCATTACAGGTGTAGGTTCTGCGTCCATCTTCTTTCAAAGAATTTCTAAAAGAGATGTTAAGTCCCGAAGCTTGCCTCACGCTCTCTGGCATCAGGTATTTAAATAAAACTACAAAAAAAGGGAGTTAACTCAATATTTTACATCTATCATCTTTAAATGCATCCACGGCTACAGCTGACCACCGCTGGCAATCTCTCTCTCTCCCTAATTTTCACTTTCTTTTTTGTCGGGAAAACTAGCAAGTACAGCATTCAGACAACATTAAGTGCATTTTACTGCACCCGACCTCCGAAGAAGTCTGAGTAGATCTTGTCGTGCCAAGGAGCCAAGGTGGTCGCTTGTTAGTGCCAAAGACCTCAAGCCTGATTTGAGCAAAGGACGAACAGACGCACAGTCCGCCGTCTCACCCTCCTCCCCATATGCTGGGCAGAGTGCATTGTCTTAGATGCCTACCTTACTATGTGCTTCCTCCATAGAAAGTGTCCCTCACCAGGGCACCTTTTCTCTTAAAGGGAAATTTAAACTTTCACAAGCAAAAAGACCAGGTAAGGCTAGGCAATATTTACTGGCAAAATTTGGTTTTATGAAGCGAAGTATTCAGAGTGAGAGTAAAGCAATTAAATAATTCACAAAGGTGTATATTAGCTATATGTATGTATTGCAGTTATGCAGTTATACACAGGGTGGTCCATGTAGCATTTGAAATTTAGTTTCCATTATAAATAAATCACGCGTGAATATTGTGGAATTGTTGTTGATTTTTTTTATTCTTTTTTTTTTTTGTGTTGGCAAGAACTACCGTAGCTTTACAATAGCCCATTCGGTGAATCCTATTTTTCAGTATATTTTTACAAAATTTTGACACTTATCTCATTAATGGCAACTTTGATTTTGTGTTTCAACTGCTGAGTAGTCTTCAGATGTTAGACGTAAAATTTATCTTTAGCTGCCCCGCGTAAAAAATAGCCTAATAGTGCCGATTTGCACCTTCTACGCAGGCAAATGACATTTTGATCTCAGTTGACTACACAGATCTTCACAAAATTCATTTTTTTTGTTTCATATGAAACTGGCTTCAGCTGTAAATTTGTGCGCTGGTGACGGTTCTAGGGTTCAAGAATACACCAAATTCATTCTGTTTTTAAATGAGACTGGCTTCAGCTGTAAATTTGTGCGTTGTAGGCGATTTTGAAGTTCAAAAGTGTCGATGACGTCATAGTTTCGACCAAATAAAGCGGCGGGAGCCAGCTTCATAGCTCACAAGAAAAAAAAACATATATGTAGCCCTGCGTTATTCCGACTTTGTTCCAGCAAAGCGTCCAATACCATTTGAATACCCTTAAACCCATAAACTAAATTTCTGATACATCACCGAAGTTATTGTAGCAAAGTTGAGTTCAAAAGTCGCTAAGTCAAGTGCAAATCCCAAATGTTAGATGGACCACCTTGTGCGTTATGTTGACGTCACTGCTTTCCTTAAAAGGCATATTCAATTTTTCTTGTAAATTTTCTCAATTTCTGCAACCGAATTTGACAAATTTTTTAGCTCTTTGCGACTGCAATTTCATATAAAAACCAACATCAAACTCAACGCTCAATTGTCCCAAGCATACATACATACAAACCTGACTTGTAAATATGTTTTAATACCATCTAAGCAACGAATCTAAAAATATGTATATTATCAGTAAGCGAAACTGTAAGTTTCCACTAACCGTTCTCTGCGTAGTTTCATTGTGCCTTTGTAATTATATTAAAATTAAGAAATTGCGTTCTCTGTGCTTCTCACAAAAATCTATACAAATTATATATATATTTTTTTCAAAAATAAAATAAACTCTATGAAACTGTAAAAAAACGTAAAACTATTACCTAAGTATCAAAGTAACAACACCCACACATCACCCTGTATATAATACCAGTGAGACCGTTGTTTTATAAAGCGAAATTTTAATTTACGTTACGTCAGTTTATGTAAAAAAAATTGAAATTTTCTGCGTTTGTTTATAAGTATAATCTATAAAAATATGTATTTAAATATATGATTTTTGTATTTAGTTTGGTTTTTGTTTGTGTGATTAGAAGAAAAAAATATAAATAAAATAATGAATACATTATTGAGTTTCAAAATTCGTTCAACCAAAAAAACAGAAAACAAAAAAACAGCAAACAAATATTTACTCAATATGTGTAAAAAGCTATCATATTTTGTGTTGTTCAATGTCAGTTTGGAGTTGAAATTATTCAAATAAGTTTACGAAGTTAGTTAATTAATTAAAACTTTTGATTATGGAAAAAAATTAATTTTTTCTAAAATTTCATATTTAACTTTTTGCTGCTTGCAATTTGTTGGTGCAACCAGTTCGTTTCTTTTTTTTCTCAATACTCGTACGTATTTTTTAATACTAATTGCGTTCGTAAGTGGAATATTTGATAGATATAAAAAATATTTATTACCCATAAATAAATTGGTTGGTTGTGTTTATTCATAGCGTTGCTTTTCGAAAGTAGCATTGAGCTGAGAGTTATTATTAGTTTTTATATTTACTAACATAGCTTAATGTGCTGTTTATTATAGAAGTGGTTTTTTTTATTATATTCATGCTTTATGTGTAGCCGGCAAAAGCGTTTGTGAATGTGTATGCGAGAATTAAATGTTAATGAAAGCTTTTGGAGCTGAAATAGTATTGATTGAAAGCTTTGTAGAATTTATATTTTTATTTAAGAGCTAAAAACTCAATTTTCCAGCTTTCGAAAATGTGAATATGAAAGTAAAGGTTAGGTTAGGCAAAGTGGCTATCTAGCGACGCACCTAAGCCAAATGGAGGGACCTTCTGATACCAGCGGAACTATCCCATCCTTGGTAATGTAATGTGAAATAATACCACAATTTTTCTTGCGGAGCTTTTCACTAGAATGGAAAGAGAGTTCGAACAAGTAAAAATTGAAATACTTTCAGAGAGTCAAGCAGTCCTCAAAGCCTTAATTAGTTATACGTTTAACTCAAAAGTTCTTATAGAGCGTAACAATGCACCCAACAAACTGGGGACTCTTAAACAGGATTCCCTCATTTGGGTAAAAGGCCAAGAGGGGCACAAAGGAAACGAGAATTCAGACTTGTATGCCAAAAAAGGGGCGGAAGGACCATTTATTGGACAAATTAACAAAAACAAACTAAAACAGGAAACCAAAAAATGAGCCCAAATAAAAAGCAAGGAATATTGGAACGACACAAATGGCCTTAATCAATCCAAAAAGTTCCTGAACTTGAATACTAACAGAACAAAATCTGCTCAGGCCTCAGGGCCTCAGATTACTCTGTGGAACACTTACAGGCCACTTTGGCTATAATAAATATTTCAGTACGAAAGGACTATCTATCACTAGTTTCTGCAGGTTCTGCTGTGATGAAGAGGAATCTATTGAACACTTACTCACCAACTATGAGGCATTGGGCTACAGAAGACAGAGAATCCTGGTCTCGTACCTACTAGAGAATGAAGGCTTACGAACGCTCTCTCCTAAGGAGCTGGTTCGACTCCTTGCAATACTAAATTATTGAAATTAAGCACTCAGTGGCACACAATAGATCAATTTGGTCGCAGTGCATTAAGGGCTTAGCATAACCCGTACAACCATTACCTTCCCATCCCTTCTGCACTTGGTCCTCTTTCAACCATCCTGTGAACTTAATAAATCTAGTTAGTCTAGATAATTTTATATATGCAGCATCCGCGTTGCTGTCCAAAAAAGCGATTCCGAGCAAATTCACCCCTATTCTACACAGAGATATTCACCTGCATAGAAAGTGTTCAACTGTCGCTTCCCCTTTCTCCTCTTCTACATCCTATCAGCCTCTGCAAAAGTCATTATATGGCGCCTCAATTCTACTAGCTTGCCTTGCTAAAAGATAGCCTGCTTTAATCGCCAAAACTTCAGCTTGGAATACGGAAAGTCTCAAAGCTAATCTGGCAGCACATGAAAGCTCTTATTACAAGCTTTCATATATTCAATGAAAACTGACTGCAAAGAACACAAAATTTGAAGAAAGTGTAACTGAAAGAAATTATAAGTAAATAAACACATAAATTTCTTATTACAAGTTTTTGCAAAAAACTACGCAAAATAAAACCCAATATAAAGCTAAATGAAAGCACGTTTTTCGAGCTTCTTCAAACGATTAGAGAGGATTAGAGAGAACTATAATTTAGAACAAAATTTGCAACCGTCTTCTGAGGTTAAATACTTAGGAGTAATCCTAGATAGTAAACTTACCTGAAAGAAGCACGTCGATCAGAAGGTCTCTCGAACACTAAAAGCCTTCTGGCAGTGTAAGAGAATCTTTGGAAAGACATGGGGTCTAAGACCGGCGATAGTACACTGGTTGGACATCAGCCTAATTAGACCCATTATTACATACGTCTCTGTAGTAGAGTGGAAGGCTGCAATGGTTGATTCCAGAGTAAAACCCCTAAACAGGATACAGAGAAGTGTGTGCTTGGGTATCACAGGTGCCATGAGTACGACATCTGGTGATGCCCTTAATGCCATTCTGAACTTGCAACCTCTAGATCTGCAAATTCGAAAGGAAGTGCTAAAGGTGACGTACAGGCTCAAGTTAAACGGAGTGTGGGAAAATGAAGAAAGCACTTGCCACTGTCAGATATACCACCAGTTATCGAAGCGATGCACACTGTTTTCGATGCCAGTGGACAATCTGGTGCATGCCGTTAGCTTCAGTAGGAAGTATGATCTTTTGATCCCAGATAGAGATCAATTGTTAAGTCCAGAGCACTTATTAACGGGATATCAGCACACTTTCTATCCCAGTGATGGTAGCGGATCTGGATGGTACTTAGAGACTACGTACTCCTATACAACAGGACAGTTCGCCGCAGTATTCTTTACGGAATTATATGCCATCGTGGACATCCAGTATGATAATTGAGAAAATGAAAATGCAAAACAAATCAAAGTTAGTCTTATTTGGGTGCCTGGAGGTTGTGGTAATACAAGGAACGAGTTAGCTAATAAACTGGCTAATGAAGGTTCTGCAAGTATGCCCTTTCTAGGTGTAAATTCTGCATCGATTCAACTATGGATTGACGACTTCATGAGGTCTACCCATAGAGGACGTTGGTCTGAGTTGAACTCGTGCAGAGTGGCCAAGTGCTTTGTGAAAGAACCAAACAGGAAAATAGCGACCTTTCTCCTAAAATTCAGCAGAAAGGACCTGAGAGTACTGGTGCGTGTAGTCACAGGGCATAACGCCTGTGGTAAGCATATGGCTGCCATGGGGGTGGTCGACATGCCTATCCTGTCCTGAGGATAACGACAGTGCATTTTCTCCTTAGCTGTCCGGTGTTTTCCAGAATCAGACTTAGGACATTGGGTTGCGATATACTGAGTATGGATAAAGTTCATACACTTCCTCTCATCAATGAATCCAAGAGATTTGTGGAAGTGTGACCTCTAACAAATTTATCCATCTTACCACCCAGTTTTTATCTTCCCTATCTCTATTCTTTCTACTGAAATCTAACTGGGTGTAGTACAATGATCTCCTGACTAAGTGCTTGGACTTGTTCAATCCCAAACAAATCTAATCTAATCTAGGTAAGAGTTGAAGCTTTTAGAACTATAACAGAATTATGTCAAAGTTAATTTTTCAAGCTGCTGCAAATCGATTAGGAAGTTTTCAAAATTTAGATGAAAGAGAAGGCAAACCTTAGCAAAAGCAAGAAATAGTTTTTAAAGTAGAAATTCAAGCCTTAAAACTTTGATAGATAGATTAGAGAGAAATTGAAATTCAAAGCTTTTAAAGCTGTTACGACAAGCAATCATTAATACAAAGCTTTCAAAACATATGAAAGCTGCAATTATGAAATACATATTACTTGTGCACTGAATAAAACAAAATCTTAAAAAAGAATCAATTTAAGATCGGTATACAAAGATAACCACTTTTATGCAGATTCATTAGAAAAATTTGTATTTATTTAAAGCAAAAAATCATCCAAGGATTTTCGTCCAAGTAAGCTTTCTCTATGGGCAGCCATTTCAACCTGGAGGGAAATAGTAAATTAAGAATTTTAAAGCAATTTTTCTCGATATTTACGATTTTTAAAATGCAGCATTTTTCTAAAGCAATGTATAGAGCTAATGAGTTAAAAGCTATACTTATAATTTTGATTCTACATTAACCTTTCGCAAGCGCTTTCAGCCGTACGTAAAATATATTGTCGATATTAAATTATTTACCTATAAAAGTATATACAAACTTACATAGAACTATAAACCATGAAAGCTTTTCGTATTTATCGCATAACGCTCTGATTTCAGCAATATACAATTTTTTTTATGCGCTGCAGTATTTATACAAACTCTTCATGCATGCAGACTCTGAAGTATATTAAAAAATCGTGTGACTTTAAAGATACTTACTTTTTTCTTTGAGAGCTTGAGAATCTGAATAGGAAAATTATGAATTGAAATATTCCCTACTATATTCTTGGAAGGAAAAAAATACCAATAAATCAATTCACAGAGCAAAAATTTGAAAAAAAGCTCAAAACATACCAAGTTCGTTCCACATAACTAACCGGATGTTTTGTTAGCTGTTATGTATTTATATTTTGTCACATATCATTTGGCAAAAATAACAGCTTTAGTCGCCTTGGTATAAAATATACAAGATTTTGGCAAAATTCAGGGGAAAGTGCATTCCGATCGTCCAAAATATATGGCTTGAGCTCCTCAGTATTGGAATACTGCCTTTGGTACACTTTTCAACCAACTTCATGCCAATTATATAAAAATGTGGCAATTGGGAAGGCATATCCAATACATGAGGATCATTATCTTGGTAGTATATAAAATTATTTTCCATTCTCAATTTAGTACATGACTTGTTTACATTTTTCATTAATATGTCTACGTACTGAAAACGATCCATAATACCTCGCAAAAAATGAGGACTGACCATTCCTTTAGCCGCTACACATCGCCAAACCACTACCGATCCACCACCATGCTTAAGTGTTACTCTGGTATGTTTTGGCAAATGAGCTTCGTTGGAACGTCACCAGACAAAATGGGGCCTTTCCAAGTTGAATTTGCTTTCGAAGTTTGAAGTTGTGAACAAAATATGCATTAAAATGACTACTAAATAAAAATGTTGGCATTCACTATTTTCCAAAACTTGCGAATTTTGCGAATTCCAGCCTTTTTTCTATTCTTTTCAGATATGTATGGCTTCTTTGCATCTGCTCTACAATGTAAATCGAAGCTACAGCAGGTTCGACGAATCATTTCGGCTGAAATCGTCTTCTCTTTTTCTTTTTCTAATACCTATACTTGTTATGGTTTCCGATGAGGAAAATTTATCTTTTTCAACAATTCCTCGTACTAACTTCTTGTGAGTTTCTTTGTGTTTAGAGTTTAAGTTTAAGACGATAACTATTGGTGTTTTAAACAGAATAATACGAAATTCCACAACAACAACACAATATGGAGGGATCTATAGTTTAGCTGCTGAGCTGCTTTTTTATGGCAGAAATGCACCCGGAGACTGCCGAAAGGTGCCTGCTATTGGAGAAAACTTGTTCTATCATTGGTGTATCATGCACGGAAATAATACAAAACAAAGATATTGATATAAAAGAATTATTATAAACTGGTAGATACTTTAACGGAATTTGTTTTTTGCATATGTTGTTTCAGCATATGTCCACAGCGGCTGATAGATAGATAGTCCATTCGATCGGTCCAATTCTTGACTACTCTTTGCAATAAATCTGCCCGTATGGCGTCAGTGATGGCTTGAATATTGCTATAAATCGATTGTTAAGCGCACTCTATAGTAAGTTGCGCCGTCCAAAGGTCGTCAATGATTAACTGAGTAATTTTTGGAAGCAAAACTTCAGTTGGCATGGTTCGATAGCGTCGCCAGTCCGATGATGTCGCCAGTGCTCTATGAACTTCGCGAACAGATTTATTACTATTTTTTTTTTGTTCAAAGTAAATTTCTACAATTTAAAAGCGTTGTTCTGGAGTTAAACGATTCATGATGACTTGCCAAACTTTACTTAACAAAAATGCCAATACAATTTGCCACTCCCAGCTATCAAACCATAGACATCGATATCGATAGTTTCCAGGCAGCTAAACCCCTTTATATATTATATATATTCAAGTAACATATTTATACCGCTTTTCGTACATACAAGTACATTTTATGGTGACTCTACTTAAAGTGAATGTATGTACGAGTATATAAAATTTTGTTACGTGTCGTCAAAATTTCAAAACAACCTCGTGATGTTGGTATACAAGTTGTAAAATACAAAGTTTTCCATGCTGCGAGAATTTCTAAACAAGACACACATCTTGTTGAATAATTCGCGAGCTCTTCGCTGCTAAATTCTTTATCTTTACAATGCACTTCCCATAACGAAGAAGCAAAAGGACATAAAGTTAAAGTTGAATTGTAGTTGTAGTAAAAAAGGCAGTGGAATACTGCAGTTAAAGCTCTAAATGTTGTAATGTTAGAAAGCACTAAACTACGTGCAGTCAGATGAAAGTTATGAAGAAACATTGGTTTCATAAAATAAAAATGTGACATACTTCCCAACGATGAATTTAATTGGTATTACTTTATGACGAATTCAAAACGAATAATCAAACTGGAAAATTCTCAATAGCCAAGTAAAAATTTTAAAAAGTTTTGATTGCCTAAAATAGAAACGCCACCTACTTCCATTAGATGAATTCATAAATTATGATAAAAAAATTAATTCATGCTCAAGAATCCTTTGTTATTAGATAAAAGTTGTACAGAAATATTGGCTGCGTAAAGCGGGAATGCCAGATCCTTCCAATAAATTAATTCAATTGTTATTTCTTTTTAATCAAAAAATGTATCCACACTCAATAATTTTTTACTATTAGATAAAAGGTGTACAGAAATATTGGCTACCTGAAACTTAAATGCCACATACTTCCAATCGATGATTTTAATTCTTAGTAACTTATCATTAAAAAACTATTCCAAACTGAATAATCCCTAGCGATCAGGGAAAAATAATAGAAAGGCGTTGATTGCTGGAAATAAAAATGTCACATATGTACATCCAATAGATGATTTTAATTTTTTTTTACATATGGAAGTTTTACATCTAACAGATGTCATTAGTCATTAAAATATACGTTTCGGAGCAAAGTATCCATATTTATATTTAGCACAAAAATCAAATGATTTGTTTTTTTGAACTTTTAGACACCCAATAATAGCAAAACCCCGTTCTTCCCAATAAGTTAGTATAGAGAAATTCTTATCAAATAATATAGCCTTGAGCGCAACTCTACAAAGTCTCCGCTTATAAGTTTTGACACTTACTATTTGTTTGGTTAATGAAACTTCTGTGAAACAAACCCCTTTAAGTTTCCGAATAACTCTACAAAGTCTCCAAAATGTCTAGCTTCAATTGATTTTGGAAAAATATACTGTATAAACTATTCCTACAAGTTTCCGAATAGCACTACAAAGTCTACAAAGCCTCCAAAACTTCTAGCTTCAATTGATTTTCGAAGAATATACTAGTTTCTTTATATCAATAACAAATATAAAGAATTTCGCAATTTACTGCTAAGTAAGTCTCCAAAATTCATAGTGCAGAGTGTTGTTTTTTTTTTGTATTAAAAGTTCAATACTAGTTTAACTTAATCATTAAAAGCGCTTCAGCTTTTCCATTTTATCTATAAGTGTTCCATAAATTGTTTTAATTTTGAAGTAGTAAGAGACTACGTTTATTTAGAAACCAGCATTAACACCGATAACAATGTCAGCCTTTAAATCCAATGGAAAATCTTGCCCGCCAACAAGTGCTATTTTGGACTAAGTAGACAGTTCAGTACTGAAATTCTCCCTCGATATCATGCCTGTCCGGCGTATATTTGGCTCAAAATCTCAGACGATGACAACATCCGATGGTGCGTTGCTTAGAGAGTTCGGGGGAAAGGTTCTGCGTAAGATTTTTGAACCTTTGCATGTAGGCGACAGCGAGTAACGTAGCCAATGGAACTATGGGCTGTAGGCGTTTTATGGTGGCATAGACATAGTGCAGCGAATATAGGTCAAGCGGCTTCATTGACTGGGTCATGTCATCCGAATAGATACAAACGCTCCGACTCTTAAAGTATGCGTTGCGATACCGAATGGTAGTATCTAGTACAGGAAGGAAAAGGCCTACTTTGCGTTGGAAAGATTAGGTGGTGAAGAACTTGCCTTCACTTGGTGTATTCAATTGACGGCGATGGTACGAGAAAGAAACAACTGACACACTATGTTAAATTCGAACAAGATCGCTTAAGCGACTAAAAATCCATAAATTATATTGAATTAGTTTTGATTTAAAGAGAAAACTCGACTTCCTAAACATTCACGAGTAGTTTTCTATTATACATATTCGGGAGTATGTAGATTCGAGTCTCCGTGCATGAAACAGCAAAATAATAGAAACATTTTTTCTAATAGCGGTCGCCCTCGGCAGGTAATGATAAACCTCCGAATGGATTTCTGTTATGAAAAAGCTCCTCATAAAAAGTATCTGCCGTTCGGAGTCGACTTAAAACTGTAGGTCCCTCCATTTGTGGAACAACATCTAGACGTACACCACAAATACGAGGAAGAGTTCGACCAAACACCTAATAGAAGAGTACGCCCCAATTATTTATGTATTTTTTTAAACTAAGCCAGGTCTCCCTACACTACTGTCTTAAAATTTCTTTGCTTTCTCAATAAATTTGAGAATCTTTAGAGGTACAGGATAGCCACTTGTCCACTCTTAGCTTATCTGAACCCAGATTTACCTGAAAAACTGAAAAAAAATCAAAATGTTCAAAGAGAGTCATCAGCTTTAGCTTCCCCACTTAAACAAATTCTGCTTCTCTACCCTCTTGAAAAATCTTACTAAGCATTAAAGCGGATCAACCTGATGTGAAATTTCGCTACTTCACTGTCTGATCTATTTACTGCTATGATTTGTATTAATTACGAAGTTTCTCAGTATCTCTTTAGAACATCAGACCTCAGCGCAGTATCTTTAATACTTGCACCTTATTTATACATTTCAATTGAATTCTTACATTTCCCGCTAGCTGAAGGAAAACTTTAGTTATTCTATACCACATACACACATATCTACACTACGACACTATAACAGGATATGGTATGTAAATAAAAATCAAATTGGTACAAAAGCAAAAACAACTCTCTAAAATTGTTCACCTCACAACCACTAAATGAAAATAATCCTTTCGCAAGCGAAAATAATGTATTAAATTTTCAGTATCAAGCAATTTGCAGTGTCCTAAAATAGTGGCCACTTTCAACTTCTCACTGCTTTCTCCACCAATTTTCTGTATCATTGAGAGTGCGCAAAAATTTAGTAATACTGTCAATTTCAATTCCAACTATCTGACTTAGCTTCCTTCAAACGATTTCAATTTCAATTGTTGTCAAAAATATTTCGACTATTTCACGCTCAGCAAAATCAGCTTTTATTGCTGCTGTCATAGTTTGAGATGGTGCTCCTTCTGCTTCTGCTTCAGCCAGCAGCGCATTTTAGATATTCGCATTTCGTTGAAATTGTTACCGCTGCAGTTCAACGTAATTCATTGCCAATGTTTCATTACGCCACCTCAGCCAATCAAAGGACAAACAGCGAAGCAGTCCCCCAAGCCAACATACGCTAACGTATTACCATTTTCATTTGCTTCCTGCCCTTGATGTGGTAGTTAACTTATTCCGTTCACGTGCTTTAGCACTTCCTTTACTCTATTGCTAGCAGATAATTGTGCGAATATTTTTTATACTTCTCACTGGCTCATGGTGCATTTGCTTGTAGCAACCCCATTTTCTTGCTTGCAGTGGCTGCTATTCAAGTGACCTGCAGTTGTTTGGGTTACTGATTGTCGGCACTCATGCATCAACTCGATTGCGCTGGCACCCTTTAAAACTGCACTTCAGTATTCTCAAGGAGCTGTCCGTAAACGTTTTTCCTACACACTTTATCACCAATAAATTTTAAAGCACACCAAATGCTTTTGATATGTGGCAGCCACGTTTAACTTTACTATGCAAGTTTTCCCTTCAAACTTAAAATTTTTTGGCGTTTGCAGGGCTCGCGTAACGGTGTGGTTTCCCATTTACGATAATCTCCTCTGGATTGTTAGTATTGAATTTGCAGAGGTTATTACACATAAAAAAAGTATTTTCAATGGAATGTGATTTGATGATAGCTGACACGCGCAACCGAAGATTTTTTAAGCTTTACCACGGAGAGAATATTAAAACCCGCATGATTACACCAACTCTGGGAAGTCTCCAAAAAATATACAATAAAATTCAACTGCCCTGATGCACTGAATTTATCCTTAAGCATGTGAAACAGTTCACGCGGATATATTTAAAAACTCTCCAAATTCTTCAAAACTATATTGATGTGTATAAACCTAAAAAAAGAAAAACATTTACAAAAAAAATTACATGTAAAACTCTTCAACCCAGTTTTACACTTTCCATGCTGGAATTGTGCACTTGCAAGTCGAACAAGAAATATATGTATATTAAAAGATATTAGATAGAAGAATCACAAAAAAGTAAATATTAAAACTGTGACTTTCAAACTATGGAAATTTCAGTTTAGGTTAGGTTAGGTTAGCCTGGTTGGCAATTAGCAACGCATAGAACTTTTGGTCCTTAGCGATACCAGTTGGAGAAATTTCAGTTTAAGTTTTCAAGCATTATTAATAAAATTGTAAAATATTTATATAAATTTATAGTTTCATATCTTAGTTTTACAACTCTGAAAGTCCATACAATCTTGTTTGCACTTATACTCATGTATAATGTCGAAAACCACAATTAACAATGTAAGATATGTCAATTAAAAATTTTTGGGAAAAGTCTCCAAAGTTTATCTATATGAGGAATACATATTTTCTTCATTTCATGACTTCCCACAACCTAAACAAAGTTACTAAACCAATTTTAAGAAAAGTCTACAAAGTCTCCAATTTCTTAACTACTATTTTTTCCATTTACGATAAGCCACAATGTTTTTTAAATTTATATAAAAACTCATATGTACATACATTGAAGCGCAGACTCCATAAATTGGTTTTCATTATATGTAATATAAATGGATATATATTACTTGTATATTTACTGCCTCGAATTCTTAAACAACATACTCAATTTAAAGTCTTTAAACCTTAAGGGGCTCAACCAGTGTGACTGACAAAAAAACAGGTGGTTTTTGAAAATTTATTTTTAAAAAAGTTTTACATTGATTGTTTTAAAACTTTGTAAGTATATTAATATATAATTAAACTTCAAGTACAAATTTTTTCAAAGGAAAATCTGGACTTTTCTTCTAATAATAGGGCATCTCTCGAAGGTCCAAAAAAAAAGTTTCCCCACTGCTGCCTTTGTTACGGTCTTCAGAGTGCCTGAAATAAAAAAAAACAAAAAAGTCATTAAAGATGATGGTATCACGCGTTGATTAACGCAGGATTGTGGTGAAAAACCGAAATCCAAAAAAATCCCGCAGTTTTGAAAAAAGTATAAAAATTTAGCTTGAAAATGTGATAGTATTTCACATCGCAAATTTACAATTTTTATTAGATTGAAATATCGGAGGGTCATTCAATGTAAAAATGAATACTTAAAATGAGGAAACAAGATTCAAGTCGATCGTAAAATTAGTTTTTAAGTTACAGTGGCAGCAAATTAAGAAAACGCTATTTTGAGAAAAACGTTTTTAAAGAAAAAAATAGTGATCTCACATTTATAAAACGATAAATATCATACCTAATCCTAATCTGCTATTCCAATCCCATATAATTCACCTTCTTCTTCTTCAAAAAGTTGCTGCTTGCTTGCTGAAAAATATGAAAAAAATTTTTTTGAATTTTTCAAAGTTTCACACTGGTTGAGCCCCTTAATGTACATCTACGTTTCTTGCTACTAATCTGGCAATCCTTTGCGTAGCATAACAATTCTCCAGTGCACAAGAGCACGCACAGCACGAGAAAATGATTGTTAAATAAGCAAATAAGCTTAACTAAGTGTCCAATCCAAATATGCAAGCATATACAGTATATAAGTATGTATGTGTGTACCTCGTGTATATCTATTTAATAAAATAAAGGATGCAGCATAGAATTTATTCAACGCTTTCAAGACGTGCCGGTGCAGCATAACATCTTGTTAAGCGGCAAACACCAACGGCTAGGACTCACTATCCACACTCACAATGTAAATACATACGGATGTATGTATGCACGTGCAGTCTACAGTTGCAATTCAACTTATGTTACACTCCCTGAATAACTAAAGAAATTACAAGTACTTGGGCCTAAAGGCTTATACCAAAAATAAGGAACAAACTTAAGATGGAGGAAGAGAAATAGAAGCTCTGTGACTGATTTCGTTGAATGCACACTGATATGTGCATTTATATTTTGTTTATCCACTTGTTAGGCGACTGTGACAAGCTGAAGAGCTTACAGTTACTAAATGGCAAGTGGACGATATGCGACAAAGCGCACCAGATGACAAAAAGATAGAAAAGTAGATTGGTAAGCAGATGTCGATTTGTTTAAAACAGATATTGTTTTTTATATATTGATTAAAGCTTTAAAAGTAACCTGTTTAAAGTGGCATTTTGAGCTAAATAAAGGCGCTGTTATGCTTTTACTGAAAAAGGGCATCTATCTGAGTACAACAATTTAAGATGCATTACGTTGCTGAGTATGGTGAATGAAATCATAGCTCATACAATCAACAAAGGGAAGAATAAACCGGAATTCGGTCACGACGGTTTTGCATCGACCACATTAACACCTTAAGAGTGATCGCAGAGCAGTCTGTTGAGTGGCGCTCATCGACTTCGAAAAGGCGTCTGACACTATCTACGACGATGCGATCTGGAGAGCTCTCGTCTGTAAAGGAGTATCTGAAAAAATCATCAACCTAAAAGAATTGTGCACAGATGCCACTTCCAGAGTGAGAGATAGCATTCAAGTGCAGGCAGGAGTAAGACAGGGATGCGTGCTATCCCGCTCCTATTCAACCTAGTACTGGGCCTAGTAATGCGTTAAGTATCCATGGCTAACATAAGTATATCCTGGAATCTGGGCGGCCACCTTGAAGATCTTGGCTACGCCGATGACATATATCTGCTGTCGCACAAATACCCACATATAAAGCAAAGGACCGCAGCGATAAGTGATATGTGCAGCGAAAGTGGGTTTGAAAATCAAAATTGTGTAGGCGAATTGCGTCAACACTCCGGGCACACACACTTTTCAGATAAACAGCATTAAATTCGAAGTAGTAGTTGATTGCATCTATCTCAGAAGCTTAATCAACAAAAATTGCGGCTCAGCAGCTGGCGCCCGAAATTGAAGATCTTTGAATCGAATGTAAAGTCTGTTGTTCCGTATGGGTGTGAGACATGGAGCACAGCAATGCATCACGCATGCAAGCCCCCCGGGTATTTATCAATCGCAGTCTTCGCAATATTGTGCACGTTTCCTGACCAGATGCCATTACTAACACAACACGGACTCTGGGCATTAACAAAGCAGATTCCCGTTCATCTTGAAGATGAACGGCGATAGTGGAAATCGATCGGTCAAACACTGCGAAAACCACAAGGAGATATCACAAAGCAGCCTTAGACTGGAATCCGCAATGCAGTCGGAGATGTGATAGGCCATCTAACACGTGGCGGCGACTAATGGAAGCATAAGCGCTACAAAAAGGAACTAGGAATTACAGGAAAAAGTATATATAATATAGCACTAAATTTGGGTAGAGAAACAACTAACTATCCACCATAGAACTGAGGCATAAAAACAGTCCAATATGTTTGTATATTTGTATTCTACACAAAAAAGGTATTCCTATTTGTTAGGCAATCAATACAATTCCTAGAAGTTTTCCTATTTAAAAGCCGCTGTCATAATATAAAGCATTGATTTCGGCCGCCTCTAAACGTTATACAGTACCAATTCAGTAAATGCAGAAACTTTGCTACCTGGTAGCAATGTTGCTGCCTTGGATTTGTAGTTTTATTATACCAATTAATATCTGAACTTGCATACATTCATTGTGTTCTGGAATTTTGCCCAGCTTTCTGGTGGTTATAATTTGAAAACTCTCCAAAGTCTCCAAATATTTATTGGCATTAAATCGAGTTTATTTTAACTTAGAAATATTTCAGTAGAAACCTAAATACTCCAAAATCTCCAAAGATTTCTTATCTCTCCAATTCTAAACTCTCCAAAAAAATTGTTTCCAAATATTTATATAGAAGTGTGTAAAGTATGAGGTATGTAATTTTTTTTAATTTTTGAACTATTTCTTTACGAGCTTTTATGCCCAAGTAGCTGTGTCGGATTTTCCAATAAAATACTTAGTATTCCGTAATTTTTTCTTCTTAGTAAAATTATTGTATACTTGAGTTCTCCAATTGAACAGGAGTAGAGTAGAGCTCCACAAGGTTAACTCAAACTTTTGAATATTTTGTTTCATGAATTTTTTAAATGATTAACTGAAACTGTCAACAATGTTGAAATAACTTCATAAAAAAAAGCATTGACTTTGAGTGAACGCGAGGATATTTACCATCCTCTATCAATCTTATAATGAAAAGCTTAACTGAAGTTCAGTGTTCAAAACTATTAAACAGACAGTTGCTTTCTGCCTTAATTTACGGCGCGACGGCAATGTATTCTGAAAAGTAATTACTCTACAGGTTTTAATAAATGCCTCTATGCATGTGATGCACGCACAACCACCTACTTAGGTGAGAATATTGACATATACATATCTACCCACATACCTATACTTGTACACACAGGTAAGTAAACATCAACAAGAAGCAATTTATAATTCCTGCAAAAAGTTAAAGCTTCTTGCCTGCCTTCTCTGGGAACAATATCCGCTCATGGTAGCGTTGAATACCAAACCCCAATGACTATATTTATGTGTTCAACAAGGCGTGCAATACCTTTTTCGCCAATGCCAATATCTTGCCTGTTCCCTTTTTTTATTTTTTACAACAACATAACTTCACCTTCTCTGAGTTGAATGCACTGCTAAACCAGAAAAAAATACAACACATCTGCAACGCTTACAGGTCGAAGGGTTACTTTATAGCTTTTGCTGCATACTTTGTAATTTTAAATTTCTGGCTGTTGTTGCTACAAGACGGAAATCAATTTCACTTTACGTTTATGACGTCAAAGCAACAATGTGTATACATCCACAAGCCTCCAAATACTACAATACAAAAATACGGTAAATCTATTTTTAGGCGCCATCAAATTGCGTACGTTGACAGCTAACCATGATGTTTAAATTTAAAAAAAGCTTAACTATGAGAGTACGCCTATTAGGCAGTTATTTTCCGCACGACTAAAAATAGATGCCACCTGTCATTTACAATTAAATTTAGCAACGCGTGTGCTTAACAATGGAAGTGCAGATACAAGTAAAGCGAGACAAACAAATCTGGTAGTTTCATACCATTCAGTGAGTTTTCATTACAGTTTAAATATGGCGCTCCATTTTTTTCACTCACCTTCCACAATTCTCAACAGGCTTATGAGCATTTATAACAAAATATTTGAATAATTGATTCAAAGAAGAAGGTTCACGCTGTCTATCTCATGAATTTGTTGGGATATACATATACCTACATATATATGTCACATGGAGAAATAGTGGAGGGTGTATCTCGGCTGCATCTTAACACCAGACGGTGGTATTGCGTATGTCATTCAGCAAAGGATTTCCACAGCAGCGAGTACGTTTGCCGGGCTGTCTCGAGTGTGGTATAATAAAACGATAAAAAGAGTAAGAAAAATAGGGATTTTTGAGGCTTGGGTAAAATCAGATCTACTCTATCGGAGCGCAAGGTGAACCCGCAGGCGAGCTTGACAGGCTGAGAGAGGCTGCAGATGGACAAAACTGACGATACCTGTCATGTCAGACCGACTGTCGCAGTTCCTCCTGTCACCAAGCAGAGTGGACTGTATGAGGCTGGTTGGACTGATGACGGGCACCTTTCTATGGGTAAAGCACATGGAAAAGGTGGGCAGCTCAGACAGTGCACATTGCCCAGCATGTGGAGAGGAGGATGAGACGGCGAACCACGTTCTGTGCATCTATCCCGCCTTCGCTTGAAACAGGCTTGAGGTCTTTGGCACTGTTGTGTTAATAAGCGGCCAGCTTGGCTCCTTGGCGCCACAAGATCTACTCAGATTTCTTCGGAGGTCGAGTAGATTTAAAAAAAATTAAAAAAGGAATCAGAATGCAATATAATGGATTAAATTGTGTCTCAGTGCTGCACTTGCTAGTCTATCACAACAAAAAACAAAAAAAAGGTCAACTTAAAGCAAGAATCGGCAAGAAAAGTGCAGAAAAGTATAGAAGGTATACAAATTGATCGGCCACATGCTTCGAAAAAACAGGCACAAAAAAGCTCTTTCAGCTTTGGAATGAAATCCACAAGGCGTTATATCATAAATAGGGGTCGGCCTAAACTGACTTGGAGAAGGTATATTTCGAAGGATACCTGCAAATCATTCAACAAACAAAAGTATGTAGCAAGAAGCCGTGATTTGTAGCCATCTTTTCTAGATAGACTAAGTTCTTAATTACGATGTGGATTGTAATATTGGAACGTGTCAATAATAACAATATGTCGCACGATGTATAAAATGCAAAGGTGTTGCCAACATCAAACCGTTAATCAGCTTTCAGCTGAAATTTTTATTTACTTAAATATTTATTGATATAAATGGGGTAGATGCGTATGTAAGAGTATTTTTATGAATCTAGGAATAGCTACTTTTGAATCATTCTCTTATTAATCTTTATAACTTAATCTACAATAGCTCGAAGCCTCTTCTTAAAGAAACCAAATTTCAAAAACTTAAATGGTGAAGGATGTGATTTATCCAATTATTTCTACGGCCAGCTATATGGAGGTTAGCCTGGTTGATGACCTGCTGAGACAGTGGCGCCTCACTTTCGCGTGGCTTTGATGTGCTCTATACTCTTCGCCCACCTCTTGGAATCGCAGCACGTCTTAAGCATCCTTTGTGCGCATGGTACCATTAATCTCTATCCTGCCGACAATACTTGATTCGGTATCGATTTTTCTTCATTGCATTCAACGTAGTTGGCTTATCTGATGCAACATTTGACTCCCCTTGACAGCTGCGGAAAGTGGTTGATTAAATATCGCATTTCTGTGGATGGCCAAGAAGACTGGCCCCTTTACAAAGAGGAGAAATAATTCTAGGACTAGGTTAATGACATAGGTTAATGTCCCCTTGACAGAGGGACAACCCAGTCGAGGTCTTTGTCGTGTGATGAGCCTATTAAGAAGCACTGGTTGTGTAATTTGCATAAATTCCGATAACATTTATCTTTCAATTTACTTCGATAAAAAATTTCAACAACTCCCCATCAACTGCAACGCACTTATGACAGCGTTTCATCCAGCTCAGCAACTATATTCTAGAGTTCTATAACCATCAGTGCCGTCTTACTTTTTCCATTACTTCCTTTGGACTATTAAAATGCTTTCCTTGTAATGATTTTTCGACTCAATCAATCAGAAAAAACTACAGTAAGCCGTATCAGGTGAATTCGATGGCTGTTGTATGGTATCTTCTTCTGACAAAAAATCCATAAAAACCGGAAGCAACACCTTCTTTCTTTGACTGACATGGACTTTTTGGTCTTAGTTCATTCGGAGCTCTCCACTCAATTGCCTGATGATTGGATTGCATGTTGTATTCATAAACCTACGTCTCGTCTCCAGTTGTAAAGCGTTTGATGACTGTTGGGTCGGATTCTGCCTTGGAAATGTCTTGGCGATAAGAACGCGATCCCTTTTTCGCATGAAATTTAGTTTACAGCAATACGGCGCAAATCCTAATCATTAACTACAATGTCCTGAACGGTTACATAAGCAATGTTCAAGTACGCTTCCAATTCTTTGAAGGTTAGTTTGCGGTTACTGATCAACTTTTCTTTCAACTTTATAGTTATTTTTACCAGTTTACGATGTCGATGGCCTGCCACTACACAGACCGCTTGTCATCCTCGATGGATTCACGATGCAAATTCAAATCCATTTTTAAAACTATTAGAAGAAACTATTGACGGCGTAACTTTTACAAATGTCAAGTAAATTGTTAAAAATTTTTGGTGGGCAAGTTAATCACTGGTGTGGCAGCCTAACAAAGAAAAAACAGAACTCAAATCAAATTACTGGTTGTTCCGGGAACTTTTTGATTATGATGGTATTTATGTGGCTAACCACTGTTTTCACAATTCACCAGACACCTAGTCAAGACCCAGGATGTATATTTCCCTATCTAGCTTAGAAGAAGCGATTAAGAAAATATTAAAAATTAACAAAAATATTTTTTAAATGAGAAAAATGACTTGATATCTTATTTTCCAAGTTTCATGACTATCTATAGAATAACATTTCATTCACATCAATGATCCCGTGGCATTCGCTGCAACTATTTAGTTCGTGGTTTTTGGTTCTATCACACGATCGTCTGAGAAAATATCGAGTTCAGAGTCTAATTATTTTCTGATTTGTCCGCAAAACTTTGATCACTCAGAATACCTCATACAAAGAAGTCTAGCTGGACCATATGCCTAGCTTCACTGTGGCCAATTGACATTATTAAGTCTGCTTGTTGTTGAACTTATCACACAAGAAAAGTAGATTATTTGATGTATTTGTGACATGACATGTCATCCTGCTGATATTACTTTAGAAATTTGAAAAGGTTGAGCCAAGGAGCACCAAGAGGTTACTCAGGCTAAAAAGCCCATTGCATTTATAGCTCTGGAAAGAGGGTAGATAGGCAAGGATAAAAGGAGAAAAGTATCAGAGAAAGAGATAGGAAAGAATAGAGACAGAGACAAAGATAGTTTGGCAAATCTGTAAATATCCTCCAGTTTTAGAGAACGAATATTACTCATTCTTATGACATCGGAACCCAAAATTCGTAGCCGTGCTCTAGCAAAAGCAGGACACTCACAGAGAAAATTCTCAGTGCCATCCACCTCCTCCAAGCAAGACAGGCACATCGGGTCCTCAATGATTGCAATGGTGGTCATATGTTGACCTCATGGGGTGTGTCCTGTAATAATACCGATCATCAACCGAATGTCTTTCCTTCCAAGTTTTAATAGAAAGTTTGACAGTTTTCTGTTCGGACTTGTCACAAAACACTTTGCAGTTCTGCAGCGTTCCAGACCGGACCATCGCACTTTATATAAATTGCATACATAATCGCTGATATTAAAAAATTGTCAAATCCGCAGCATTTTTGAAAAATAAATACCAATAATATTGTTGCTCTAAAACCTACAGCAAACTCTCTCCCTCTCTCCATTCACGGTTGCGTTCACTCTCCTCTATCTATCAAATGAGCGCTGTCTAGTGTGCAGCATGCATCAGCCTTTGGTGCACCGAGAATAAACAGCACTGAAATGTTGTTTCCCTATACAAACCGAGTACCGCAAATCAGCCAAAATGACATGAGCAATAAATTTTTCAGCTGTCATTTTAGAATGCAACAACTGGCATGGGCAGCTTGTTCACGAGCAAGGCAAAACTATGTACGCCGAAAATTGCAATATGTTACACCAAAATCGTTTACAAAAGTAGTGAATGTGTGAGAGTATGGCCTGAAATTCATTACACATATGAGTGCAGCCGGGTATGCATGGCCGTTTTGGTAATTATTTATGTACGAGCGCAGTGAGGCCGGGAGACCAGGCTTGCGGTGGCTGTAGCGTCGCTGTGTACCATATGGGCCATTCATCACTCATTACAATGCCAAGTACACCGGTGGCGAAGTAACACGTCACTCTGGTTGATTGCTGACGTTGGGCGCTGCATATTACTTTTGTTTTATATATATTTTGTTAAACTTAATTTGGCAAGAACCCGTCAATGAATGAGGCAAAATGTGCACACTGGGAAGCCACTTCTTGGCAAAAAATTTACATTTGAGCATCTACAATGACTCTCAGATCCACACTCCAGACCGTTTAGCATTCACTTTACTGCGGTATTGTTTCTTATGTTGACGCACTGGTTTTTAAATTTGTTTTAATTAAATATTTTTCCCCTTACTTATTCTTATATATTTAATGTTCACCACTACACTTATAGACATATTCTTATGAATGTCTGTTCTTAGTTCTTAGGTTGAGCATCCTCTTATCCTTGATTGATGCGATAGCCGGTTAAGCGGTTTTGGTCGAATTTAACAAAGTCAGTCATTTGTTTCTCGTGCTAACCGGCGCCAATTGGACCGGTGAAGTCAAGTCCTTCTCCACCTAATCTTTCTAACACAGGGAAGGTCTTCCTCTTCCTCTGCTACCGCCAGCTGGTACCGCATCGAATAATTTGAGTGCCGGAGCGTTTGAATCCATTTGGACGACATGACCAAGCCAACGTAGCCGCTGGATCTTTATTCGCTACGCTATGTCGTCGTAGGGCTCATACAGGTCATCGTTCCATCGCCTACGATACTCGCCGTCGCTAACATTTAAAGATCCCAACATCTTCAGCAGAATCTTTCTCTCAAACACTCCAAGTGACTCCTCATTGGATATTGTCATCGTCCAAGCTTCTGCGCCATACGTTAGGATGGGTATGTTGCGAGGCTAATAAAGTGTTAGTTTTGTTCGCCGAGAGAGGACTTAACTACTCAATTGCCTACTTTGTCAAAAGTAGCAATTGTTGGCAAGAGAGATTCTCCATTGAATTTCAAGGCTGACATTATTATCGGTGCTAATGCTGGTTCCTAAATAAACGAAGTTTCTTACAACCTCAAAATCATAACTGTCAACAGTGCCGTGGGTGTCGATACGAGAGTTCGCCGATTGTTTATTTGATGACAGGAGGTACCCCGTTTTGTCCTCGGTGACCACCACACCCATTCTTTTTCCGTCTTTATCCATAGAAAGAACATAGGCCCTCAATAAATAGATTGTAATTTGATTTGCGTAAAGCTATAAATTTAATTTCAATATAACGCAGCTCTTGTAATATCCTCCTATGGCTTATGCAGCGTATGGCCAATCCAATTCAATTTACGATGCCGTACCTCAAGGTGGATAGATGTTGGTTGAGTTGCAGCTCAAAGCTCAGGGTTGCTTACGAAGTTGGGTCTGAATATCCGCTTGAACTTGCGAAGACACGATTGAAAAAGGATTGGTACGCTGACAGGACGCATGCAGTCAGCTTCTGCATTTCAGAACTATAAAATACTACTGGCTCACGTTGACGTCGAATATCCTTAACTTCATACGGCTGGATATGTGTGTCAATCTCCGAACTTTATCCAGCATGTCAAATGGGACACTAATCGCCCAAAGGCGCTACTTAATCGGTCAAGGGTAAAAGTGCCTATGTTAGTTGCTTTGATCACAGGCCAATGTTTCATAGATCGACATACTCAAAGATTGCTCATTACTATTAAAGAAGCTGCAAGAATGAGGAGAATGAAGAGTCCGTCAGATATCTTCGCAGATACTGCCCTGCATGTAATGCCACTAGGTTTAGATACTTTGGCTCATCGTTCTTAGATGATACTAATGACCTTAGGGATACCAGTGTCAGCCAGATAAACAGGTTTGCACTTAAAACAAAATGTTTTAACGAGGGGTAGCAGATAAGCTGATACTGTGGTATCACAACGGATCGGCAAGAGTCTAAGTGAGTTACTTCAGAGACCTACTGCCACTTCTACCTGCCTACTTACCTACCTACCATGTAAAGGTGGCTCGTCCTTTTACTATGCGATTGTGTATGTCTGTTGCCGACCTGCCATTTATTTGTAATGATGCTGCCAATATAATAGAACTCGTCTACTTCATCTAGAGGCATGCTGACAATATGTATTGCTTGCGTTGTGGTGGTTTTAATACACATTAGCTTTGTCTTGGCGATGTTGATTTTCAGACCTGTCTACGTTACAAAATCAGTAACTGAATGGATCTTCGTTGATATTTGTCAAACAGTCGCACTCTGCCATCAAACAAATATCGTCCGCATAGTCTAGGTCTTCAGGATGACCCTTCAGACCCTAGAGTATACCATTATTTTCCGCACAGAGCATTTTTGTGCTTCACACGTCAACTAAAACCCGAGTACAATTCTTGAGGCTAATACATAATTTCATTAGGCACTCCTTTGCACGTAAAGGTACTCCAAATTGTGTCACAACTATGAATGTCAACCGCCTTCTCAAAATCGTTGAAGCAGCGGTAGAGAGGAGTGTGCAACTCGCCGACTCATCATCATCATCATGTTTCCTTGAATACCTAGCGGGACAAAGGGTACCAATAACACCTATGCGCCATTTCGTCCGAATACGAGATAACGCCTTTACCTTACTTCCAGCTTAACTCGAGTCAGCCCCTAGCTGTGAGTCGGTACGTCCACTGCGTTCTTCGCTATGTTACCGTCTTCCTTGCGTAAGGTGTGACCAATCCAATTCCATTTCTGCCTTCCAATCGAAATGTCTAGCGGCTCCATGCTTGGCTTTTGGAGCAATTTCTTATTTGGCATTATATTTGGTCAAATTCGCAATATAATCCTTAGACTGGGGTTGACAAAAACTGGAGAGTGACAGACACTCAGACGACTACTCCACAAGAACTCTTAGGGTGTTAATGTGATCGACGCATGGGCGTAGACAGCTTCTTGGTTGCGTAGCTCCTGCATCAATGAATTGGAAAGCCTTTTATAATCCATACTTAACAGCGTTACACCAGTTTTTGCGGTCTGATAGATTGCCCTTTTCCGGGAGAAGAGTAACAACTCCTTCTTTTAACCCAGATGGTATATTTCCTGATATACTTTTTATGCCCGCCATTTATATAATATAAAACATAAGAGCAGTTATATACAAATATATAAATTAAATGTTACTTTTAAATCCTATTTAGCAAAGCTTCATTAATACAATCAGCATTTAAATTAGCTACAGGCACATAAACAGGCGTTAGAATAATCTCAATATTCATGGGTATGTATGAATGAGTGCACTAACAAATGCAAAAGTCAATTAATGAATACATAAATTTTAGAAACTCAGGCAGTGAAGTAACGCACACAAATGCAGTAGTATATAAACCGGAGGGTTTTGCAATTGTATTGAATAAAAGCAATGTATGGCGCCTAAAACTATGCCGCACCATATGCCCCCCTTGCTAATGGAAGCTAATTTCATTGCACATAACTTTCGCTTTTGCTGTTACCAGTTTTGCGTTGGGCCTTATCAAAGCACTAAAAATTGAGTGAAAGTGAGTGTCGTAAAATAAATGACGGCAAAACAAAACAAAAATATTAAAAATAAATATTAATATGGAAATTAATGACTAACTGTCATTGGCATAGAAATAGTAGTGAAATAGCATTAAATAAGTGACAACATAGCGCAAATTATTTGTGTATAAAATCTAATAAAGCTGTGGGGGAATTAATTGCATACGTACGTAAGTCTGTAAAAGCTATCTGTACGGAAAACTTTTTCTAGCAATAACGGGCAGTCCTATCAGAAAACCATAGCATATCAACATAAAAGCCATAAACACTAGCCAGTTTTAATTGAAAATACATAATAATCCCTCCACAAGCGAATACCAACCAGCAACATGGACTAGCAAACCGCTGGGGCTGTGTTGTGTCAGTTTTAATGCAGCAGTTTAGCGATACTGCTGCTGATAGACTCTCAATTGCTTTGGGCGAGTCACTCGTACCGGCATTAAACGGCATTAAAGTCCGCCATAAAGCCTGTGCTGCCATAAATTGCCTTAAATTGCTATAAATGAGCTTGTAGAAGTATGGATATGTAAAGATGCAGTGTGTCGAAGAATTTCAAGTGCGTTTCATAACTGTAGTATAGGGGCTAATTGACAAGTTGTGACCATTTATTTGATTTTTTCTTTTTAATTTATATTTTTTGAACAAAAGTATAGTTCATTGTTTTAAAACTCCAAATTTCAAATAGTGCGGAAATTACAAAAAAATCTACAAATTTAATCAAAAACTTCAAATTTTTAAATAAGAACTTTTAGAAAAGTTATTATAGTACATTGAATTTAAGTGGCACAAACATCGCAATGAATTAAAACTTTTTTTCTTTTTTGCTTGCTGTTGGTACAACTTGCTCTACATAAAATATGCTCGAAAAAATTTTTTTTATACGGAAAATTATTATTAAAAAAAAATTTTTAATTAAAGGAAATTGAAATTTGAAAAGGACAAGCCAAAGAGCACCAGGAGGTTTGGTGGTTCCTAAAACACTCAGGCTAAAAAGCCCATTGTATTTAAAGCTCTGAAAAGAGGGTAGATAGTCAAGGAGTGAAGGAGAAAAGTATCAGAGAAAGAAATAGGAAAGAATAGAAACAGAGATAGAGATAGTTAGTCCTGTGAGAATTTTCCAGATTCTTTGGCAAATCTGTAAATATCCTCCAGTTTTAGAGAACGAATATTACTCATTCTCATGACATCGGAACCCAAAATTCGTAGCCGTGCTCTATCAAAGGCAGGACACTCACAGAGAAAGTGCTCAGTGCTATCCGCCTCCTCCAAGCATGACAGGCATACTCGGTCCTCAATGATTCCAATGGTGGTCATATGTTGACCCATGGGGTGTGTCCTGTAATGATACCGACCATCAACCGAACGCCTTTCCTTTCAAGTTTTAGTAGAAAGTTTGACAGTTTTCTGTTCGGATTTGTCACAAAAGACTTTGCAATATGTTGTGACCCCATCATTATGTCGCTTTTTAAAAGTTAAACGTTAAGTGAAGATGTTTAATGGATGTGCGTTGTTCAACAATAAGTTTCATCAATTTGCTATTTTTCTAATGCAAAAATATATATATTTTGACAACAAATACTTAAATGTATAATAAGGGTGGCGCAAAATTAATCGGGTGGCGCAAAATTAACCATTCAACTTTTTACTAAAAAAAAATTATTTTGAATGACCCTTACCCTACCCCTGACCTTACCCCTATTTTGACCCTTACGTGCTCCATTGCTTGTCTGTTTGTATGCTGCAGCTGTAGGACGATACTTGCAAATATTATAAATCTTTCCATAATTGATTAATTTTGCGCCACCCTTTTCTTTTTTTGTTAAATTTTGTTAATTTTATTTTCTTAAAAAATCGGTCAGATTCGCTTTAAAAACTTACTTTACGTTTTATATTTCTCATTTACATATTTCCTCTGAAATATTTGTGTGAACGCGAACGAAAGCTCCAAAGTTTCACTTCTTAAATTCGAAGTGCCTAAAGTTCCCCCAACTGGTTAAATGGGCATTTCGAAATTTATTTCAACGGTATATTGCATGTAATACGTAGCCATATGTGCATTTACGACTGCGCTTGTGTGCGAAAGTACTAATATGCAAATACCAACAACACTTATTCATAAACCACTGCATATTTATGGGCGCACGCAATGTGCAATTACTCGCATTAATATAATGCGTAATAATGCGCCATATGATGAAATGCGCGAGCACATATGAGCACAACTACACACAAGGCTAGGGCAACATAAAATCGATGTTAACGATAGCAACAACAATTACAATTGGACTGCACAACAGTTTTCATGCGGAATTTGTCACCACTGCTATATCTACTTTCATACAAACAGCAACAAAATGTGCATGCGAAGAACATGAAATTTTAGAAATATCAAAGCATAATAATATTGCGAAGTGATAAACTCAAAATTGTATTTTTTGGTTTATTAGTTATTTGTTTTTTAACCAGAGACTCAACCAAGAAATTCTTAACCAACTCCTTTCTGAAATTGGGTTTATCCTCAAAGCACAAAAATAAAATAAATTTTAATCTTTTACTCTTCAGGCCCCAAATTCTTTCCATTGCTGTCATTTCAACAGCAAACAAAAGAGAGCTTATCAACGTGAGCTGGACTCTCCTATTTTACTGCGACTCGCAAGATCATTTTTATGCAAAAGACCCCTTATATCCATTCCGAAGACACCAAAATTGAATATTTTCGCTATTCAGTTATATTTTCATAAGATCTCTTTTTCGTACCTCCTACTGAAGCCAAGACCCAATTACAGTTCGGTGAATAAACAAAAACCACCAGCAATCCCTTTAATAACTATTTCGTATTCCTACTCTCTAACATTTAACCGCTTTCATATACACATATTACATTTTCCAGCTACATTTTGTAAAAACCTCCCGACCCACTATTGAATTTCACGAACGAAAGGACAGCAAACTTCGCTAAGTTAACCTACTAATCTCATTACAATTCCAATTTTCACACTTCGCTTTCTACCTCCATGGGGATTAATTGCTTTTTTCGAGTTGAATTGCATACCCGAATATTTGTTTTATTTCGAAGCGTCGAAGAGTGTTACTAAATCCATACAAATGTATGTAAAGTATATACTTACATGCATACGTACGGCAATTTATAACTCGTCAAACTTTCTGTGTTCGCCTTGATTTGTGGATTTTGTGTGCGCGCGTGAATATAAGAGTAAATATTGAAAGTAAATGAAATGAAAGAAAAATTGTAATGAGGCGGGATGTGGTGGAAAAGTGGTTTATACGAGTATGTACAGATATTGAAATGCAAGTAAGTTTTATGAATTGAAGAAAATGTGAGGTGTGCATGGGAAATTTCTTGAATTGATATGAAAAATAAAACTGTTCAGCTGGGAGCTGTTATTTTAGATTGCTCAATAAAATGTTCGATTCGATAATAAAAACACAATTTTATGGTTTAAAATATGCTTTACTCCTCAATATAGTCTGCCTCAGCATGAATATACCTTGTTCCAACGAGATTTTAATTCATGAATTCCTTCCTGAAATAAGAATCTGCAAGCGCCTCAAAATACGCTTCCACAGCTGTTAAGAGCTCATCATTTGGCGAAAAACGCGTTCCACGCATAAATTTTTTAGCTCTGGAAACAGCTGGAAGTCGGGAGGGGCCAAATCTGGCGAATTCAGTAAATGCTCCAACAATTCGAACTTTAAATCATGGATTTTAGCCATCGTCAAAATGTATTGTCCTTTTTTACGAATTTTTTCCTTCATCTCGTCTAAAAGATTACAATAATATTGAGAATTTATTATTTACCAGTTTGGAAGTAGTTCACAAACAAAATTCCTCTCGCATCCCAAAAACTAATGCTGCTAACAACTTCTTGGCCGATTTCTGAACCCGAACTTGTCTCGGAACCGAAGAGCAGCCTCTCCTTAGCCTCTTGTTTTGATTTAGGATCATGCGGAGACCCAAGTCTCATCCGAGTCAAGTCACAAAATCTACTTTATCCTTTTGAAAACGCTATAAATGTTGCTGAGAAACCCGCATTCGAATGTGTTTTGGTTTTATTGTTAGTGAATGCGGCACCCATTGTGCTCACAGTTTTCTGAAACTCAATACTTCACTCAAAATATTGCTACCACTGCCCAATGAGATGCCTAGGGCACCTATTAAATCTCTTTCAGTCACGCGATGATTTTCCAATACGACATCCTGCATTTTTTCTACTATTTCTGGTGTTGTTTCTGTGGACTTCGTTGACGTAAATTGTCTTCAAGGCTCGTACGACCACTTTTAAATTCAGCAACCCATACTTCTATTGTCCTAATTGATGACGAAAAGTTTTTATACACTTTCAAAATTCATTCGTAAATTTTTTTGTTTGATTTTAGCAGTAAAAATTCAATCTCTGCACGTTACTCAAATTTTTCCACTGTAGAAAATACTGTGACACGTCGTTACTAAATGACTTGTAAACAATGAATGAATTGACACATTGAAGTGAAACTTCACATGCGTACTAACGTAACACATTTCTCTCTTACCGAAACGCAAAACTTATTGAACAAATCAACCAATAGCATAGGCACTTCTACTTCTAAATTCAATATACTTCAATACCAACTAGTCGCTAAGTGGTTATTAAAATACTTATACCCAACCATTGCAATACAGCTCTGTATGTTTCACAATCATATCTGGAAAATAATCTGCAGAGCACCTCCAGGGAACTCAACATCAAATCCATTCATATTTCAAATCTTGTTTGACTTAGAGAGCCTTTCAAAAGTGAATAGATAATTGTTCTTTCTTACTCATCCAGACCTAAACTCATTTGTTTTTCTTCTTTATTGGTGCATTAATCGCCAAAGCGATTTTGGCCGAGCTCGGCGAAGCGCGCTTGTCAAATAATTCTGCCAATGTAATTGCCAATATTTTTGGCATATTTCCATATGCTGCGTGAGATCACTGATTAGATTAAATGCATTTATTCTATAAAAGATGTATCGACATCGTAGGAACGTCTGCCAGCAATTAATTTCATATTTCCCTAGTAAGTGATGCCATAAATTAGTGTACAATTTCTCCCAATATCATCCAGCACAAATAACTTAGGACCCCAAACTAGCTGGAAAAGGAAAACTGATGACCGGGTAAGAAAAGCAGAAATCGATCTGTATGCCTACAACGTTTGCGAAAGAAGATGGGGTCTTCAATCTAAATATACCTTATGACTGTATAAGGTTGTTATACGACCAATTTTAACATACGGAACGTTAGTTTGGTGGAAAGCTCTAGGGAGATAATACAACACCAAACTACTTAGCCGAATACAGAGATCAGCCTGGTCGATGCATCTAGATCACGTTCTCGGGAAGATCTCAATGCACTGACACATATAATTGTGGCGGATCTCCATTCAAGAAGAGTGCTACCATGAGTTCATTTAGGTTAAATGAAGGGGGTCGCTGGAGGCGACAAACTCAGTTCATATTGGGGAGGACTGATAACATTATCCCAACAGGAATATTCCATCTACTTTCCATCTCGGGAGGAATGAAGGAAGGGTCTTTCATTAAACAACTTCGACTCTTCAGTCTACATCGATGGTTCAAAAATGAGCTGTGAGGTTGGAGCAGGTATATATTTCGATAGACTTAGAATTGAAGTATATGTTCGTCTTCCCAATACTTGCAGTGCCTTGCAGGCGGAAGTACTGGCAATAGGGGAAGCTTGTAGGTTACTACATGCAGACTTCTTTTTTAAGTGCAATATAGCTATTCTTTCAGATAGCTACTGGATTCAATTACAACAACCCTTAAGCTGGTGTAACAAAACAGAACTAGCCTTACCACCTTAAGTGTAAGCCATAAAATTACCTTAATCCAGGTTCCAGGATATCGGAACTTAAAAGAAAATGAAAAAGCGGGTCTAACTGGCAAGAGGGAGATCTGCCATGAATAACGGTATTCACACCACTGGATGCAATCAAGAATGATATTTCTTTAAAGTATCTACAAATCGCGAAACGCTGATGAAGGGTCCAGACTACATGCAAAGTTAACACAACATTATGGCCCATCTACAACCACAAACAAACGTCAAAACTGACAAATATGAAGCGAAGGAATGCCAGCAGAATCACGGCAGTGATAAGTGGCTTCCGATGCATAAGAGAGCAGGCAGCCAAAATGGGCGTCCCTCACAACACACACTGTCACAGTTGTACACAAGCGAAGAAAAAGGAAAGGATTTTCCATTTCCTCTGCGAATGCCCTACCTTATGGAAAGAGAGAATGCAAACTCTGGCAAACCACTGTTCGAGAGTCTCGAACGACTGTCTCAGGCTTAGACTCAACAATCTAATGAGGTTCTTAAACCGCACAGATTGGATATTGTAAGACCGTAAATAGTAGTTGGTAACGAGGATGTGGCAATAAAATGGTGCGTAGACGGTAGTTGGAATTTGGATGAATCACCAATTGAAGCAGATACTTGAAGCTTTCAATAACAAATGCACCATTAAATTATGACTCTAATATGTAGTCGTATAGCTCAATACTGAATTTAACGATGATTAGTTATGTGCTCGTTAGCAAAAATATAATTAGAGTTTCTAAGTGTGGCCATTAGACTGTAAGTTAAATTAGAAAATTGCCACATTTTCATTGCTCAGCAATTTTCTCATAAAACGACAGATATGCAGTGAGTGATGCTCAATCTTATGCTTTATTAATTCCCTTAGTCGTAGAACAAATTAGGTGTTTGCGCCATTTTCATGCATTTCTACATTTTCCAGCGATGGGTAATTGACGCCAACTAATAAAACCCGCTAAAGGCCAAATGGGTGTGTTCGCTGTACGTCGTAAGCTACAAACCACCATGGCTAGGCTGCATAATGAATGTGCGTGAATGTATGCATATGTGGATAGATGTACAAGTGAATGTACTAATGGTTTTTATGTGTGGCCTGTGGTGACACTGGCTAAGGTAAGCACATTTAGCAGGTGCCATGCGGTCTAACGCGACTGGAGGCAGCGTTAAACGGGGCAGCGCGAGTGAATGTATGGCCGAAAGTCTTTATTGGTAGAAAACAAGCATATGTGTGTATGTGCGTGTGTATTGTATATGTGCATTAGGGTGCATCAATTTTCACAAAAAAAAAAAATTATTTTTTCCATATGTGCCTGTGCTCCAACTTGGAACTCTACGAATTGATGAGTTTTTCATGGGAATTTAAAAATTTATTAATTTTACGACTTCGGACATTGAAAATAATTTTAATATCAGATATTGAAAATAAACTAACATTTACGTAAAATGAGATAATTTGAAAATACCTTCAAAAATCAATTTTTTATAAATCAAATTGGTTTTTAAAAATAACGCTTCTAAGAATTACTTCAGATAATAGAAAAGTTAGTGCGTAAAGATCTGCATACAATTTTTTTATATATTATAAACGTAAACAAATAAAGAGACATTTGATGCCATTTTTTTACTTGGTTTAGAAGTTGGGTTTGCGGAAAACTTGACTAATCCGCTTCAGACTTCCAAGGTATCATTGTAAAGATATGACCTCAGTACTCTAATTTCTCGGAAAATTAACCCATTCACGTCCCACTTTTATTCAGTAATTTCTTTCTCTAAATGAAATTTCTCAATATTTTTATATAAAACTTTTCTGTGGTGATTTTTTTTTAATAATTTTATTTATAAAAAACTCGCCTTTTTTAACATTTTTATGCAGACCTTTAAGCTTAAGCTCTTCTGTCACGTGTGACGATTTTTTATAAAAAGAATTTTTTTAACTAATTTTAGTTATAAAATACACCAATTTTCTAGGTATTGTCAGATGGGCTTAGCTCACGCAAATATTAAAATTTTTCAGAAATCTGGTGAACGAAGCCAGAAAATATAATAAACTAGCTTTAACCCGCAGCCCCGCTCGCGTAGGAGTAGTTTTGAGGGATTTAGGATATGCATATAAAAGAATTACAAACAATAATTTCATAGAAAATAATTTTTTATTAATAACCATAATATTACAATACCCGGCATCCGTTGCTATAAAATCAAAACAACCAATCAGAAAAATATCAAGCAAAATTATTTTTATTAATTTTCTATCTCAAACCGTTTTTGAACTTTGCATTTGGGTCATAGTTGAACAGCTTATGCGGATTGTGAAGTCTAGAGTGCGCTATAAATAGTGGGTAATAGGAAAAACTAAGATTTTTTAGATTAAATTTAAGCAAATATTCGATTATTAGTGACGAATGAGAGTGGTGGCGCGGCCTGGGGACTGTGGGAGGGGAGTTCCATCATAAAAACATGACTATAACCTTCATTGGGTGAAAATATGAATGTATAAAAATGTTTACGTCATTTGGTGTTGTCGGGTCGTAGTGACGCGCGGACAACGTACAGACCTTCACCTTTATCGTATAGATTTCAAAATTCTAAACATTTTCATGCAAACTTTTAAGCTTAAACTCTTTTTATTAGCTGCGGCGATGTTTTGGAGAAAATACTTTTTTAAAGAAGAACTCCAGTTTATTGTTAGATGGACTTACCTTACGCAAATCTTAGTTTATTTCAGAAAAAATTAGGCCAAAGCCCTAAAATATAATAACATTTATAATTTCAAACAGTTTTATTCAGGGCTTTTAAGCTTAAACTCTTCTGTCATTAGGGTTATTTATTTTTTTTTTTTTGTTTTTTTTTTTGGACAAAATATAAACTAATTCTATGTATAAAAACCTAACATTTTCTAGGTATATAAGTGAGGTGGGCTTAGTTTGCGCAAATATTAATTTTTTTTTTAATTTTGTTACCAAAAATTTTTAAAATATACTAAGTTTAATAACTCTGGTGGAAAGCCGCAACGTGTTTTGGGAAGTACCCTAATGTAGATATCCGCGTATAAGTAAAGATGTGTGAGTTTGTATGCATATGAATTGCAATATATGAAGCAGTGAAGGTGTTTGCGTTTGCGTTTGTTTTGGGTTTTTGTTATTGTTCGTGTTGGTCAACACCTCAACATCGCAGCGCGCAATCAAGCTCACTGAAGTATTTGATGCACGGTGTGCGGAGCTCGTCAGGCATACATACCGCACTCATATATCTATGTATGTATGTATGTATAGGGTGTGCCATGTAAAATTTGCTTTTTGAATCGGCTATAAAAAAAAAACTAATAAATATTTTTTCAAACTTTTTTTTATTAAATCTCAGCTCCGAGGCGGCCAATTGATATCGGAATTTCGGCTGATTATTCGGTTTTCAAAAACGGTAGCCAAAAGTTCGAGTGTAACTTTGGCAGTATGACAAGTTGCACCGTCCTGTTGAAACCAAATGTCTTCCACGTCATCCTCTTCAATTTTTGGAAACAAAAACTCGTTGAGCATGTCACGGTAACGCTCGCCACTTACTGTAACCGCGGAAGAAGAAGAAGACTCACCACTTTGGAAATAGGTTTTCAATATTTCCCAATTTTGTTCAAGAGTATAGCGTCCCATTTCATAAATGTCAAACCTTTAAGTAAATTATGAACACATTTGACATGTCATTTGTGTTACCATTCTCAAAAAAATAGGTGGTTCAAAAAGCAAACGCTATATGGCCCACCCTGTACATTTGGCTGTGTGAATACGACCACACGTATGAATTCAAGCGTAATTTTTTCCATCATGCTTATGTGCATATGGATCTAGCGAATAGATAGGTGGATATGACACTGATTGCATATTGACGCTTTGCTTACAAACAGCTAAAAAAAAAAACAAAAACTAAAAACCACAGCGCTTGCAAACAGTAGCCAGAATGAAGGTGAAAATATTGTTAAAATGCGCAGTGGCGCGAAATTGAATTGAAACATCACAATAACGTTGCCAACCAACAACACAAGCAAGCTACAATGGCATAGAGGTATGTGATAACAAAAGCAACAAAACTGCAAAAAAATAGAGTCAAGCGCAAAAAGTGCAAATGTCAGTCGTTAGCGCTCCGAGTGAGTGCTCTCGCTCGTCTACTCACAGGAGCATGCAGGGGAAATTGTGAAAAAATATTTGTTGCATACTTTTGAACGTTAACGACTAAAGTAACATTTTTTTCACATATTGCTTTACCATGACTCCCACGCGCTATATCAATACAATGTCATTTATTGCAAATTTTGCATAAAAGATCTCAATCTAGTTATTAATTGGCAACTCAATCAATCTGGTGTGAACTGCAGCGCTTGCATAAAACTACACACGCACGCACACATGAAAAATGCAAATAAATTTAATACAATAATATATGTAAATATGTAAGCATGTGTTGATGTGTATGCAGAATTGCGCGCAGGCAGCTGTGTATTTATATAAGTAATATAAGTTTTTTCTTCATCGGTATGCGAAAGACCGTGGCGTATGAGTAACTTTTACTGTATACTACTGTGCATTGTGTGTCTTCCCTGTAACCTCAATCAATGCACCAACACTCTCATATTTTTACTCGCTCTACAGCCGCTGCTGTCGCGTAATTTTTCATCCTGTCCCTACTGCGGTTGTTTTGCTGTTATTTAACAGTCATAAACTTATTAAGCCCCATTCAATATTCAGTAGCTTTCACGACATACTGGGTGTGTGATGACAACTAATTGCTCGACAACTCACTGCGCGCCACTTTAAATATTATATTAAGCTCACTGCCAAAAATGTTTTAAATTTTCGAGTGTATAAATTTCGTATATATAAGGAATTGACGCTCACACCTTTTTTGCGTGTTTGGCCAAGCTCCTCCTCCTATTTGTGGTGTGCGCCTTGATTATGTTTTTCAACAACTGGATGTACTTTTTGACATAGTTTCTTTATATGCATGTTTCCATTATTTTATTTGAAGTGCTCCATAGAATGGAGAGAATTTAACTCTAAAAATTGCAGCCTACATAAGTAATTTTTATTCATATATTGTGAGGGAAATGAGCTGGGCCACTGTAATCTATTATGGAAAATTATGTTGTCAACCAAAAATAAACATTTCCAAGCTTTTATATATTTACATACTTATTATTTTAATCTCTGTTAATCAAACTAATGAGTTATAGTGAGTATGCTAAGTTACGTTTTTGTGGCATTCGGTTCGGACTGGGTAACACGGGCACCTCAGTGTTTATTCATCATAGAACCATTTAGAAGCTCTTGTGAAACGTAAGAGAGTCAAAAGAGTGTTTTTTCAACAACCTTGCCCCACTCCTAGCTAAGGCTGGACTATTACAGATGAAGTGCTCTACTTTTTATTCTTCTTTCTCGTCTTTGCAACTTCTGCAGTATTCATAAGAAAGTACTCTTCGCTTAGAAGCAATTCTCCGGAACTTTTCTCATGTAATTGCACCCAAGTTAGCCGGGTTGTGACAAAAGTTTTTTCTTCTATCTATGACCTATTGACCTCTTGGAAAATATTATTTTTTATCCTTCATTTGCAAGTGGCCATTGGAATCCCAATACTGCCTCTGTTTTTAAGCAGTGGAAGATTAGTACCATTTCTGGCTAACTCATCGGCCCAGAAATTTCTTTCTATATCTCTGTTTGCCGGAACCCACAGGGGGGGAAACGGTGCTAATATCATTTAGAGCTGCCAGGCATTCTTCAGCAACTTTTGATCTTAGTATAACTGCCTCCATTAATTTGAGGGCCGCCTAGCTATCCGAAATGATATTTATCGTAGTTTTTGTTACGGCGTGGAAGTAAAATTATTCTAAAATTTTAAAAACAAAGATACTATCAATTTACTTGCTTTACTTACAAATATTTTCTTCTTCTTCTTAAGCGGAATTCAGAAATTTGTTGCATATTTCATTACTGCTTCTAATCGCCTCAACCTGGCGTGAATAGGACACTCCATTTTGCAGATGCTTAGACTTTTCTCATATTCTTCCAGCATTGTTGTTTTTGTTTTCAACACTGCTCGATTTGTATTGCGTACTTTGCACTTTTACTTCAAATGAAACAAAAAATTTGTAATTGAACTGGTGTTTCCATAAGTTTTCCATACATTTTCAGCGCATGGGTTTACATTTCTGATCAGGAAGCGTACTTTTTTTTCACAAGAGTCAATACATTTTCGGTCAGATGGTACTTTGAACTCTCCATCGCCGTTTTCGTACTGCTCATGGAATATATCTTTTAACCACCAAAAAGTTTCAGCCATTACTGGCTTTGGGATTTTTTCTTTCATACCTATAATTCAAGTAGCAAACAAAACTATTCATAACTTAGTGCATCTAAATAACATTTAAGTAGCTGCAAAACTGCCTAATTTTAAATGGCACGGATACCCTCGGCACTACTCATCTGATCTGGCAGCAAACTGCTAACTAAAGCTTCTTTTTTTATGGATGAGGAGACTTGAAATGCCTACTGCTTCATACCTAAAGTAGTCTAAAGGAAAATAAATGCAATGAATTTTGAGTGACAAGTTTCTCAAACACGCCCAACATCATTTTTATAGAGCCTTCATAGGAGCTCAAGCTATTTTTACCAAGAAACCCATTAATGAATTCTTTGACTGCGAGCCATATAAATTTCCACTTTAATTTTACATTAATTTACCATACATTTTTATTTTTTATTTTTATTACTGAATGCATAAAATCTCAAAAACGTTACGTAAAAATTTTAGGTCGATTGAAGCATTTTTTTTTTTTTTATTAACGCATCATTAATAGAGATGTTGTAATATTGGAACTAGTATGTAAATATAATACTAACAATCAAATCAAATTAGAATTTTGAATCAAATTTTTTTACTTTTAAAGGGAAGCGTTTAAATCACTTGTTGAATGCAGAATATATGAAAGAAAATATGAGTATTTCTATTATATTCCGCGAATAATCGTACAAAAGTGAAATTATGGGTAAAATACGCACGAACTTATGGCCTGACCTGATACATTTGTGCAACGTTTAGAAGTACTAACAATTTTAATATCATTTTTAGTTGCATTTCCTTACAAAAACCGATGTTGCCACTCGCACTGCAAACGAAATTAAATTCCAAGAACCTTTCAACTAACAAAACACTCAAGAATTCCGTATTTACATAAATAAAGTTATGCTTTAATTCATCACTATTATTACTTTTCCTCCGTTTAAAGTGCCCATTTCAAATGCATAAATTTGTATGAGTGTGTGAGTGTATGTGTGTGTGAATAACTCGTTCATAAAAATGTTAAGTAAATAAAAAAGGCATTTCCGCAGAAATCAACACTGCATTTATCATCACTACATTTATCAACACTGAATATTTTTCTTACCGCAGACATTCACGCAATGTAAAAGTGATATGCGACCATTGCATAAAAATATGTACGAATGAATGAATGTGTATGTGTATGCGTGTAAGTGAATATGCAAAGATGAGCATATGAGAATATATTATATGACATCGTGCGCTCATTTGCATACTCACACACACATACACATACACATTCGGGCAATGCAAATGATGTAGTTAAGCGAAATTCATGCTTTATGGTTTCGAAAATTCACATTTTCCCGCTTCTGCACAATGCAATTCATCAACAATATTTGAGAATTCGGCCGGAATGCATTTGGGATTTATTATCAATTGTTTTTGTTTGTTTAAAATAGCAGTAGCGTTAAACCATAAAATTGTCCAAAATGGCTTCTCGCAAATATTTGCTACTTTAATAGCGTTTTTTTATGGAAATTGAAAAGTGGTTCTGATAATGGTTTTTCTTGCTATTTATATACTAATTTAAATATGCGAGTACTCCTCTTAAGAATCAATCCTACTTTAGAAGCGCGAAGATGAAGTTTTAAACTTTTCTTTGGGGTGATAAATACATCTATGAAAAAAATAGATGTAAGTTGTTTTTACTGAAAATTATTTTTTTATTAAAATAATCGGAGTAATGCGGCAGTGATTTGTGATTGGCATGGCCTCTGTAAAAGGTTTGGTTGTTCTGAAACTAAAAAAGAATTGTTAATAGTAAAATTTCACTTTAAATGCACCCATAGAAGTACAATAATAACGAAAAAAATACTTTTTTAAGATGAAAACAATAAAACTTTAGTTTTCTATAGAAAATTTTTTAAATAAAAGGTCTTTCGAAAGACCTAAGAAAACATGTAATAATTTAGATTCTTTCAGGTTTCAGCATTTAGATTAGTTTTGTTCGTCCAGATAAACGATAAGGCTTGTTTTAACAATTTTGTTCTTTCAATTCCTTCTTCGTTAAATCCACTCTTAATAACCGGCGGAATCTTTCGCTAAGTTATTACTGGAAAGCATGAAAGGGCTCTAGTTGAGCTAAGCTCGTAAATTCCTCAATGTTGCAAGGTATGTCTTGCTATCACGAAACCGAGTTTTGCGAACTATTTCTCTTGTCTGCACGTGCGAAGCCCTCGACTGCAATTTGCGCGATTTCTTACTGTTTTATTCACCCAGCAATCATCTGAAGTTCTCAACAAACTTATGACACATTATATTGAATGCGCACGTTGCTTAAATACTTTCACCTATCTAGTTTTCCAACAGCATATTATTTCCAACAAGAGTAAGAATTCTATGAAGAGGCTCACTTAACGCAAGACCAACGCTTACCCTCATGTATCCAACTGGTGACCTGATTTGGCAACAATTCAATTAAGTCCAATTCTGAATTCGATATATAGGATACTAAGAAATACTTAAGGAAGGAAGGAATTTTACGGACCAAAGGAAGCAAAAAAGGGGGGTCCGCAAACTAACGGTTTTAAAGATATTCTTTTATGAAACATTTATTTCAAATCATCTATTTATTTATTATATGCAAAGACAACAAAACAAAAACAAAAAACAAAGCTACATAAGATGTCCAAAGTGATCTTCTTCCATTTACATGCAGGTTCATCATATTTGCCTGCCCATTTTCAAACTCTTTCTGAAACCCCACAGTGGCTTGGATTTGTTGGCATTGTTGAGCTTGGTTTCATTAACTCGTAGCTACTTCTTTTCAATTATACTTACAGGATTTTTTTTCCTTGTTCTCTCCTCTCGGGAGCATAGGGCCTCGACAAGACTCAGTCTTGCGTTGGTTTCGTTAATCTATTTTTGATTTCTGACAGGGTGGGTGATTAGCCTGCCGCTACCAGTCCTAAGTAGTGGGAATGCCCACCTGTCGTTGCTTAAGAACAACGCTTTCTTACTGCTTGGAGCGCCATCTGTGTCTCACATTTTTCTGGCAGAAGGATCGCACAGATGGTTGAAGACTTCGCTAAATTTCGTGTGCTGTCCTATTATCGTGGTCGCTCGCTTCCTCTTGCTGGCGCCACTGATGCAATGTGTAAGTGTGTATTTTTCTTTGTTTTTTTGCTTGTTTTAGCAGCCACAATAGAAATAAGGCGCAGACTATTGTGCGGGAGTAAGGATGGGAAGGAAAGTTTTTGGGGTTGAGGAATGGAAATGAAGGATTTTGGTTTTTGGGACTCGAACCCACAACCTCTGGGATGGCAGGATAGAGCACTTACGTTAAACTACAAGATTGCCACTGACTAATATTTTCAAATAACCCCAAAAAAAAGGAATGACAGTGTCGACGTTCCACTGCCCTACTATGACGAGGTCTTCAGTGCAGATGGCCTGCCGGCAGAGGTATTCAAGGCGGGAACGGGTGAACTATCGAAAAGCTTGCAAATACTCATAGGCAAAATATGATCGGCTGATGCCCATCAACTGGCATCTCAGCATGCTCTATCCAATCCACAAGAATGGTGACCCCACGAACTGCGTCAATTACCATCTCAGTATCGCAAACAAGGGAAACTTTGTGAAAGGCTGAAACCCCTCGTCAACAAACTGATTGGGATTTATCAGTGGAGTTTTAAGCCACAAACTGTATGCCGATATGAACATAGTAAAGCGCACAAAAATTCAGCGCCTGCGCTGACTAGGTCACGTTGAGCGAATGGACAATAACGATCCAACAAAGAAGATGCTCTTTTCGAAATGTACTGGTGGAACTCGCAAACAAGGACGTCTTCATCTGCGTTCGAAAGACCATGTCGACGACACCCTGACCACCCTTGGTGTTTCTAACTGGTATCAATGCGCGCAATGCAGAGCAGATTGGCGCATCATTTTGGTAGGGGCCAAAACCGACCTTCGGTTGTAGTTGCCAGTTGAGAAGAAGAATAAAATTTATTAAGGCGATCTTGCAAGCTAAATATAGATCTGCCCCTACTCATCCACTCGAAAAACGCTTTTATTTCTCATTGATGGTTGTTACGTCTGTTACTCTCAATGGCTCGTAAGAATCTCTCTGTACAAAGTTGACAATTTGAATTCAACATGAATGGCATAGCAAAACATTAGTCAACAATTATAAGAATATCGAAGTAAAGAAAAACAAATAAAAGTATGCGAGTAATAAATGAGCTACCTCTCACTTACTCCAAGCAAATCAGTTGGTTTTCAAATAACTCAAATAACTCCTGAATGCGTTGGGGATATCTTCATGATAACTCTTCTGCGTAACGCTCATTGCGCTTTTCTACTCAGTCTACGCAAGGTTTTGCTTTAAAGCGTTAGGCAAAATTGCATTGAATGGTGATCATCCGTAGTTCGTACATAATTTAGAATCGAAGCAGGGAAAAACACCAAAGCTTTAGTTACCCCACCTATGTGTTAGGACCCTAGTTGAACATATAGTAAAGTGAATGGAAATTCTCGCATGTAGACAAGAATGGAATTGGCATAATAAGTTTAGATGGATTTAAGCATTTATTATTTTTGGACATTATTGATTTCGGGCGGTCAAAAGATATTTATATGAGCTTAATAACTTCAAGAACGGTAAATGTCGATAAAAAGTCTTCACCCAGATTATCAACTCCGCAGAGTTGTGGGTCATGCCAACTACTAAATGAACTTCATAGATGAGTCCTTCATAGTTTGTCAACACACAACCAATAAGCCATTCGTTTATTCAGTCTGATGAAAGTTGTAGAGGGCAGGCGAGTGATATTGCAGTACTGTACTTTTACCATTTATTACTTTGATGAGACATATACAAGTAGTTCTTGAACTTTGAAGTAAAAATCACGGTTGAGAGAATACGGATGGTGGCCAAGGAAGGTAAGGAGTTACAAGGTTTGACCAATGACTATGGGGAAAAAGAAAATTGTGAGGGGAACTTCGGCTGTCACGTCACGGGAGATGCGGCAGTCGAATTCTGCACGATCATTTTACATATATTCACACACGAGACAAATATGAGCGGAGACTGTATTGATTGTTTTTCGTATATCACCAATACAATTTCAGTTTTTTCATAAACAAACCGCTGTGATGACATCGGCGACGTCAGCCACTCAGCTGATTCTTTCACATTCACTGAGAGCCGGTTAACAGTCTGACTTCGGTCACACCCTCTGAATGCGTTTATTGATGATGGCGATATCCGGGAACACGTATACTGGTACACCGATATACCAGTACATATACCTCCTTCAGGGACAGAATCAACTGATTTGTTGACGTAATATTTGGGCATTTAAATAAAAACCGTTTACAATATTTATTTAATTTAATGTTCCAAACGCGCCCGGCCAGTCCTGTGCTTCTGTTTGAATGAATATCCGTTTTTCTAACGTTTTAGTTCCGAGCCCTTATCGTTCGGTTAGTGATGCCCATTTCAATTAAATTCGTTAAATATGCAGAGATGTAATTACTTATATGTTATAATCTGAATATCGAAGTAAATAGAAACAAATAAAAGTATGCGAGTAACAAATGAGCTAAAATGAAAACCATTTTCTCGACCTCTCACTTACTCCAAGCAAATCAGTTGGTTCTCAAATAACTCAAAGAACTTCTGAATGCGTTGGGGATATCTTCATGATAAATCATCTGCGTAACGCTTATTGCGCTTTTCTACTCAGTCTACGCAAGGTTTTGCTTTAAAGCGTTAGGCAAAATTGCATTGAATGGTGATCATCCGTAGTTCGTACATAATTTAGGATCGAAGCCCTAGATATAGTAAAGTAAATGGGAATTCTCGTATGTAGACAAGAATGGAATTGGCATGATAAGTTTACATGGATTTAGGCATTTATTATTTTTGGGCATTATTGATTTCGAGCGATTAAAAGATACTTATTTGAGCTTAATAACTTCAAGAACGGTAATTGCCGATAAACAGTCAACTGCTTCACCCAGATTACCAACTCCGCACAGCTGTGGGTCATTCCAACTACTAAATGAACTTCAGAGATGAGTTCTTCATAGTTTGTCAACACACAACCAGTAAGCCATTCGTTTATTCAGTCTGATGAAATTGTAAAGGGCAGGCAAGTGATATTGCAGCTTCAGCTACTGTACTTTTACCATTTATTACTTTGATGAGACATATACAAGTAGTTCTTGAACTTTGAAGTAAAAATCACGGTTGAGAGAATACGGATGGTGGCCAAGGAAGGTACGGAGCTACAAGGTTTGACCAATGACTATGGGGAAAAAGAAAATTGTGAGGGGAACTTCGGCTGTCACGTCACGGGAGATGCGGCAGTCGAATTCTGCACGATCATTTTACATATATTCACACACGAGACAAATATGAGCGGAGACTGTATTGATTGTTTTTCGTATATCACCAATACAATTTCAGTTTTTTCATAAACAAACCGCTGTGATGACATCGGCGACGTCAGCCACTCAGCTGATTCTTTCACATTCACTGAGAGCCGGTTAACAGTCTGACTTCGGTCACACCCTCTGAATGCGTTTATTGATGATGGCGATATCCGGGAACACGTATACTGGTACACCGATATACCAGTACATATACCTCCTTCAGGGACAGAATCAACTGATTTGTTGACGTAATATTTGGGCATTTAAATAAAAACCGTTTACAATATTTATTTAATTTAATGTTCCAAACGCGCCCGGCCAGTCCTGTGCTTCTGTTTGAATGAATATCCGTTTTTCTAACGTTTTAGTTCCGAGCCCTTATCGTTCGGTTAGTGATGCCCATTTCAATTAAATTCGTTAAATATGCAGAGATGTAATTACTTATATGTTATAATCTGAAAGTTATGGCCTCTTTTAGTAGCCCTGCGTTCGTCTGTCAATCCCACATTCGGTCATCCTTACGTTTCATTCGCCTCAAATGAAGGTTCCACGGCTTCTTATACTCTGCCACTGTATGCGTTATTCTTTTCTACGGTATAACGACCATGGTTTCCTTTCTCCTTTACCTTGTACGGTCCGAAGAATTTTAGCTTGCGCTTAAGTTCGGTTCCATACTGAGTGCGCTTAACGATGACCAGCCAAATACTCGGTTTCTTTTTTGCGGTTTTTATTAAAATCTCGAATGTTCTCCTCTTGCGTGGGGCTTATATTAATGCGAGAATTTATCGCTTACGTCACAGCTAGAAATACTCGCCCAAATGTCGCCATCTTGTAGTCTAACATTCGTGGGTAAGCGCACACTATCTATGCCAATAAATTAATTCAGAAGCGTTGTTGCCTCCATAATGCGTTTTATTGCAATAGTCTCCAAAGGACGTCACTCTAGTCAATAGTTCGTCAATCTTAAAATACATACCTTTTTCCTTCTTTTGCTTTCTCATACAATTTAATCCCGCGCATTAAAATCTTGTCGTTTAGAATCTGTTAGTTTAAAAAAATTATCTTATGCAAAATTTTTTACTAGCCTTCAACTCTTATTACAGATTTTTACAACTTTTCTGCATATTTTCTGAGTACTTGAGTTATGTGGAAAGTTTGAGCGATAGTGACAAAAAATATCTATAAATTTCACGACTAGCACCAAATTAAGTTGATATCCTTAAACATACCATACATATATAAAAGTATGTATATAGATAGACATACATGCATACATACATTTATCTACTCACTTCTACTACATTCACACCAAACTCATTTCCATGATAATCGAGTTCATTTCCACCCGCCGACTACAGCAAATTGAAATGCCAGTGCAAACCGCAAGACCCCCACTGACTATTGAGCCCACAGAACACAAATATAATTGATTGCAAAACTCAAGAACAGCCATTCACAAATAACAATAGTACAAGCGGAGAGAAATTACAATAGATAAAACCGGCAACATATTTTAACGGGCACTCACCCCAAAGTAAATGGTCAGAGCTCCGCAAGTATTGCCCGTGGCAAAGGCCGCTGGAACTAGTATTAAAAATAAAAGACAAAAGGTATACCACTGGCGCATTGACAGCTGAAAGTGGACAGAAATAGTATAAGAGTTCGAAAATGAGTAAAGAGCAGAAGTAACAAAGCATAAGGGTATACAAGTAGTGTGGCAGGTAGTAAAAACTATTTGCATTCACATTACACAATGAATTCTTTATTTTTTTTGTGTGCAACGTAAGGCAGAAGAGCGACAAATGAACGTCGAGTGTGGCCAAGTGTAGCAAAGTGGAGCAACACAGAGCAATAAACACGCATACAGTTGCCCACAAAATTAAACGTACAACTCTTTTACGAGAGAAAATCACCAAATGGTTTTCATATAAGGCAGGAGGGATTACAACTTTGCGCAAGAAATGAAGAGGCATGCAGTTATCGTCGCTATATGCGCAAATCACACCGATTTATAAATCTATAAATTTCTTAAGTGCCGCATTCATTTGTTTATAAGGTTTGCCGTGAATTGAAAGCATCAGGCGGCGATGCAAAATGTGTTGCAAAACGCAAACGAACTCGAGGGAGCTTCTGACACTGTTCGATTTGCCGAATTTATTGAACAAGTACAAGCAGTCATTTACGTGGTTCCTTCAAAATCTATGAGGGTCCTCGTGAGGAAGCTAAAGATTCTGAGGGTCTTACTCGTCCAGTTGTCCATGTAGATCTTAGATATAAATCCTCCCTTCGCAGTAGCCAAACACGAGAACAGCGAGTTATCCGATCAAAACGTCTTCTAAACAAAATGAAACAACCTGAAGCGCCTGAGTTGCTATGTTTTTTTTTATGAAATAAATTTTGACCAAGGCCAAAAGACCAAGCACAGAAATTATCACAATGGCAAACGGGCATGTTCCAATCCTACAGAGGTTCCTGTTGTCATGCACACGAAGCTTCTAGCCAATGTTACGGTTTTAGGTGTTGTGAGCAACAAAGCACATAAGAAGCCGCCACAGTTTTTAATTCAAAGATTTTAAGCGAATTCTGCTGCATATATCGAGGTTCTTGGCGACCGCCGTAGCCGAATGGGTTGGTGCGTGACTACCATTCAGAATCAGAGAGAACGTAGGCTCGAATCTCGGTGAAACACCAAAATTAAGAAAAAGTTTTTTCTAGGAGCGGTCGCCCCTCGGCAGGCAATGGCAAACCTCCGAGTGTATTTCCGCTACGAAAAAGCTCCTCGTAAAAAATATTTACCGTTTGGAGTCAGCTTGAAACGGTATGTTCCTCTATTTGTGGAAGAACATCAAGATGCACGCCACAAATAGGAAGAGGTAGTGAATGCATTCATCTTTCAGCAAGACTCTGCTCCTTCACACAAAGCGAAGGCGACATAACAACGAACTTATGGCCGCCTAACTCCCCAGAGCTTAGTTGTAAATAAAACCAACGAAGATCCTCATAAAACCATTTCTTCTCTGAATGCCGCATTTGATTCGGGCAAGCAATCGTTTTCGGGCCCAGAAATTTTATTGAATGATTTCATAGAAATCGAATAAGTAAATTTTGTGTAAAAAATTCGAGAACTTTCATTGAAATTTGCTCAAAATAGAAGATTATTAGTTTTACTCTCAAGTTCTCCTCAGATACCGTACGCTCCCTGTAGTTAATAATAGTTGAATATGCAAAACAAAATATCTTTTGTTGTTATGTAAGAAAGCTATTGAGATACTTTCTTGCAAAAGATACTCCAGGTATCAGTTTGTCATTTGGTGCCAAAAAACTCTGTTTACTGATACTAGACTGACAATCTTTCAAGAGTCTAAACGGTCCGTCCATGCTGTAGAAAATAATTTTATAACACTGATATCATCTTTAAGATATGGCCAAGGTCAATGAACCTAACAACGTTTGCGTAGCAACAAAACTGGATGCGCCAGCTCTTCGGTCCAAAAACAACGCTAAAAACTCTCTAAGTAGCTCTCCCTGCCAACTTAGACCGTCCACTCTGCATACTGATGTTGATACTTTAATCGTTGCTGATGCTAATGTGTTGACCTCTAATGCTGCTAATTCTCTCACTGGATCTCTCTCTTACGCCCAAACTGCCATGGTAGCTAAAGCCAATGCTGTAGTTCCCACTCACCTTGAATCCGTTACAACACCTCTCCCGTTCGCTCCAAATACTACTGCTGCTGCAAATGTCAAAGGCGCAGGTGTAATCTCTTCACCTGCTGTTTCATGTAATACTAACTCTTCATTGTGTGTTCCGAGCTTAGCAATGCAGCGTAAGAGAAAAGAAAATAATATTCTTGTTGTTGATGCAAACTGCTAACTGCGAACTTGACGTCGCTACTCGCTCAATATGGTTACACATCTCATCTTTTAAACCGTCGGTATCAGCGGAAGATATAATAGCATACATTGCGAAACATGCAAACATCGACCATAACCTTATCTCTTGCTATAAATTAATCAAAAGAGATGTCCAAATTGACTCGCTAAAGAGGGTGAATTTTAAAATAGGCATCTCTTCATCACACTATGATAAATTGATGAAACCAAACTTATGGCCAGTCAATGTAAATTTTTTCAAACAGCGGCGCCGGCAGAGAAATCAAAAAGATTTGACGACAAGGGTCAACAAGCCAGTAATCTTCTTGTGGTTTCGCAGAGTGGGAAGCAAATAAAAGCTAGTGGATTGCCTGTGCTACGACGTTGACTCATTCGTTTCTTCAAATGTATTCAGTCTTGCCGCTGGAGGAACTTCCTGAAGAGTAGATTTTATGGAAAAGGGATGTAATGCGTGCTTGTACGAGTCAAAGGTTGCGGGGAGGAATTTTCTTACTAAAAACCACTCCCGAACAAGTACCAGGTGGGGCATACGGACATAGTAAGTTGAGCAGTGGACCCAATACAATCTTACAAAAACTGCAAGATCAAATCCGACAAGGCGAAGAAGTGCCGCCTTTCGATAGGCATTCAGCCTCTAACGGCGTATGTCTTGCAGCAAGCGACTGAAAAACGAAATGCTGCTCCCACCAGCTATCATGCGGATAGGGACTCTTTTAATAAAAATTTGTTACTGAAACCGAAACAAGTAAAAGAAAAGGCAACCGAGCTCTGGCAATGACTTTTAGAATGAAAGAACGGACATGAATTGTAATAAGGAATGTAAGAACGCTTTCTCAAACAAGAAAGACTGCACAAGTGAACGAATTTTTAGAAATTGACGAATTTCTATAGTAAAGTGGATATGATGTTGGAATCAAATATTCTTAATTTAGGGTCTCGCGACAGAAATGAGGAGCTCCAGATGTTTTTCAATTGCCCGAATATTTACTGTGACTTATTTATAATGTTTTCGATGTCTTCGGCACAGCCGCCAGAGGTCGAAATAATTAATTCTAGATGGCAGAAACTTTGAATTTCTTCTGTAGGTGTTGAGTTTAGTAGGGATGGAGGGGTGTTGTTTGTAGTTGTGCGCATGACTTTGGTTTTAGAGACATTGATGTTGAGTCCTACTTTGGATGCCAGTGTCGATATTAATTCTAGTTTTCGTGACATGTCGATGTAGTTAGAAACATCGTCGGCATAATCGTGATCGTTTAAGGATGTGATGTCTCTCTGATAATTTTTTTTTTGTGTCGGGACAAATTAGCAAGCACAGCACTCTTACAATATTAAGTCCATTGTACTGCACTCAGGTTCCCCTTTTTAATTTTGTTTGAATCTACTCCACCTCCGAAGAAATCTGAGGAGCCAAGGAGCCCAGGTCGTTGCTTCTTAACACATCGGTGCCAAAAGCTTCGAGCCTGATACGAGCGAGGGCCCGGCAGACGCAAAGTGCTGCGTCCATTGAAAACGATTAGCCCAACTAGCTGCCGATAGTCCCTTCTGCTTAATGACGGTTCATCTGCAGCCTCTCTTAGCCTGCCAAGCTCACTTGTGGGTTGAAGTAAGCCGTTTGCTAACCGTGGCTTTGATGGTGGCCGGGCCAAAGAAGTTCACCTCAGAACGAATCCTAACTACAGGGGCAGAGGTATCATTACACAGCATACCCACGTGTCCCGGGGCTCATGCTCAAGCAACAAGATATTATGTCTACCGCCGTAGTTCAGCCTGGATTTACAGGACTCAAGACCCTTGAAGTGGTTGGTGGGCTGTCTAAGGTCATGAGCGCAGCTTTTCTATCGCTGCAGACACATACAGATCTGCCTCTCCATCTGTTTTCCACAACAAAACTCATTGCCTCTCTGATTAACTAGAGCCTGACTTAAGATGACGTCTAGGACAATGCTAAAGAGAGTTGAAGAAAGCGGGCAGCCCTGTTTCACTTCAAATTTTACGCTTATAGCATGGCCTATCCTTTGTGTCTTTGGTGCCTTTACAACGGGGCGTGGCCCAAATAGAGTCGTGCCCAATAGTGTCGAATATCTTAACAAAGTGAATAAATATTAGATAAAGCGGTGACCGATATTCCACGCTTTGATTTACTATTACCCGAAGGCTGTTTACGGCGTGAACACATAATCGGTACTGCCTAAAGCCAGCCACCTATAGCCTACCTCAAAATGCGTCATCTAAAAAAAAAGTGTTTTATATCATCGTCATTCTCCAAACCAGATGAGCATAGTAGCTCGTTGATGATTATGCTTATATTGACCATACGTCGTCCCCCAGAATTATGCTTCATAATTAATCCTATTAGAGCTAGCAGCTCAGTCTTTCTCTGTTTGAGAAGCAAGTTTACTTTCACCCTCTCAGGTTTCTTCAGGAAATATGTGGTTGTTTGAAAGTATGAGATCCAAAGAACCGCAGCTCGCCAACTCATCAGCCAGTTTGCTGCCTTTAAAACCACTGGGTCCCTACACCCACATAAGCTCAAATTCATTACACCTTACACGGAATTCAGGCTCAACTTACATTTCTTTAAATTTTGAAGAGTTCTGAAGGTTTTTAGGCCTATAGATCAGCTCGGCAGTCACTGCAGACGCTGGTCTTAAGTCCTCGCCAGCTTTCACCAGCTATACAGTCTGCTACTTTAGGTATTTCAAAGACTTTCGACTACTGGACCGACATAGGTGACTTCTTTCAAATACTTTCCCATTGTTTTTCACAAAATTATCGATTCTGCTCTCTTAATCGCGTGAACACACAAATTTAGCTAGCAATTAATAAGAAACTTCCTTCAGGAATCGCTCAGATTACCTTATTTCTTCCATTTTCTGACTGACAATTACAAATTCTGATATTTCAATTCATGAAATATTTAAGTAAATGCATTCTATTGCCGAGAGGCACGCAAATGTCATAGTTTCACCAAATGCACCCATAAGTAGATTACAGCAATAAATAAAAGCTTGTAAGAATTTTCACCATCTTCAAGTCTCGTATTGAGACTTTCCATTAGCAACAATTGTGTAATAATATATTACTCCTGGCGCATTATTAATATTTAAGCTTTATTGCCATATTATTGCTAACGTCAATGGAAAATCCATTAAGAATTATATTATTACTAACCCACACATGTCAGCCTGTGTATACATGCACGCCACAACATGCTTGTAATGCAAACAAATCATTATAAAGATTATATAATCAGCAGAAAGTCAACAACATGCAACATATGTACGTACACAAATACATTAGCGCGTATTTATATATATGCAACTTGGTGTGTGTGTGTACGTATTTCCTTGGGTAGATGGCTTACTGAGTAGTGGTGTGTGGAAACGACAAAATCAATTGAGTCATTAGGCGCAGGCACAAGCACTAAAGATCGTAGTAAATAAAAGATATGAAGGAGGCGAATGCTTGAACAGAAGTTAGCGGGAGCTAGTGAGGTGGAAAAACAGTAAAGACAGCAAACATGACAGTTCGAAATCGCGAGAGAAAATCTTAAGAAAGTAAAGTAAGCAAGTCATGCATATAACTAGTCTGGAAATTTTAACTATGGTATACATGCACAAACAACTTTCAACTTATATAAATAAGTATACAAGTAGGTGTACTGTAGTTACTCTGGTATCGGAATGAGGCAAACAAAATTCTCGCTAAAAACTGTTCCTGAAATAAGTATCTAAATTTTTTTTCCAATTCAGATGAACCGACTTGAATAAAGTTTTATAAAACTTGTTCAAAACTAGTTACAAATACAAAATTAAAAATTAAAATTATATTAAACTTTCGAAAATAAAACTTAACTATTTCGAGACTAGTATCTTACTAATTTAGATGCGATCTGGTACATATCGCATCAAATATTTGATAGTTTCAAATTCACAAAAGATTTCGTTATTTTCAAAAGATGAGATGTAGTACGCGATAGCTTCAAAGGAAAGATTTATAATATTTGAAAATGCAGCATACAAACAGAAAAGCAATGGAGCACGTGAGGGTCAAAATAAAGATTTCCGTCATTCAAAATAATTTTTTTTTTTTGAGTAAAAAGTTGAACGGTTAATTTTGTGCCATCCGATTAATTTTGCGCCATCCGTTATATGAAACTCTTCAAAAAATATTAAACTAAATAAAACTAGTTTGAAACTAGTTCTTAATTAACTAGATGTGATTACTAGTTAAGGAGAGATCAAATTTTTGATGGTTTCAAATCATACTTAACTCCTTAAAAAAATATAAAAAAAAAATCAGTTTCGTTCAGTTCAGTTATTTTCAATAGTGTTGATATAACACGCGCTGCATACCATTCTCGGTAGTCTCAAATTAGATTTTACTACTGAAAAACTGTTAAACCAAATGAAACTAGGTCGGAACTAGTTTCTTATTTACCACTTCAGATCTAGTACGAGCTGCATACTATTTTTGGTAGTCTTAAATTACATTTCACTCATTAAGAAAATATCAAAATAAATGCAACTAGTTTGAAACTAGTTTTCTTTTCACCACATTCGAGGTAGTATTCGCTGTATCCTATTTTTCAACAGATGAGTTTTAGGACGCTCTACTCAGAAAAATAGAAAATAAATAAAACTAGTTCGCAACTAGTTACTTTCTCAACACATGAGTTTTAGCGCGCTTTGCAATCCATTTTTGATATTTTGAAATTTTATTTAACTAATCAGAAAAATAGAAAATAAATAAAACTAGTTCGCAACTAGTTACTTACTCAACACTTGAGTTTTAGCACGCTCTGCTATCAATTTTTAATATTTTAAAATGTTATTTAAAAAGTACAACTATGACTCAAGTTGCGCTAATGCCGTTTCGATAGAGCCGATAGAGTAGAGAATTGCTCTACCATTTTGTAGATCTCATAATCGACCCTTCAGAAGGACACACGATTTATTTTTTTTTTTTATTATTCTAATAATTCTGCAGATTTGGTACTTACATTTTCTTGTAAAAAATTAAAAGTGCAGAATCACTTATTAGGATTAAATTCATACAATTCCACCATAATTCAATAACTAACCGCATTAGACACCGAAGACAATTTCCGAATCCATGACTTGATATTTTCATCTATATTTTTCGGAAATTTGTTGTGGCCTGAGTAAGAAAAGTGCTGCACATTTTGTGAAGGTCTTTGCTGCAGTGACCCAAATATCCCTCCTTTTAAGTACTTAGCAGCAAATAAATGGGTCACGCTTGGAGGCGCATGGCTCATTACTCAACCTTTTGCTTCAGTAAGCCATTGAATAAGACGTAAACAGGAAAGAGAATTGAGTCAGTTTATAAGAAATTGTCAAAATTTATTTATGCCATTGACATATTAGAGACGTTTTGGTTTTGATTGCGTCATGATTAGGACAGCTTTCGCAATAAAAGGCTGTGTCATTTTGTAAGTTTTTTGCGCCACTCACCAACACAAATCGCCAACAACGCTACCGAGCCTAATTTGTGGCTTTCCATAATGTGAGTAATCAAGGCGCAACTTTTCTTTTCATTCAACACAGCTTTTAGTAGATATTTTGTTGTCACAAACAGAAGCTGGGAGGAGGCAAACAAACACAATGAAAATCGAGAACAAAGAGGCGCCATAATGGCCTTCGACCGGTCATCATTATGTTAAATTACTTAAAAGGCAAGCCGAATGAGACGGCTGGATTTAATGGTACTTTTAAACACATTAGCTGATCAAGTAATGGACGGACGAACAGAGTGTAGATGAACTGTAAAAATATTAGGCGGAAAATGGTCGTAAATCCAGCTCCCAAGCGCAAAATGATATCGCTGAAAACGAAAGCATAAAAGTTGCTTAGTAAATAAAAACGAGAGAAGAGAATAAGAGCTTTAAAGTAGATAAGTAGGATAAGTGGAAGGGTGCGTATTGTTTGCTTCAATACGAGTCATGCAAAGGTCGAAAGAATGAGGAAAGGAATTACTCATTCACAGTCGTAATACGAAAATTGAAACGGAACACTCTTTGGAAGGTGTATGAAATAAACCGCCCACTGAAGTAACTGTTAAAGGGTATAATTTCAATAATGAGTTCAAGACTCCTAAACTTAACAAACTCTTGGTTTTTCAGAGGTACCTCGGTTATATATAAGTATTATTATTTTATTTTCCTTGGCCACTCCGCTTGGAAACATAGGGCCTCGACAAGACTCTTCCATCGTTCACGGTTTTGGGATGTTGCTCTTGCGCCGGTCCAAGTATTCTTCCGCCGACCGCAAACTCTGCTCCCATGCTGGCTCCCGTTAGGCTCCCTTGCAGGTGTCATTGTCCATCGCCACTTTCTGCGTTTGATTTGACTTAGGATGATTTCCTCATTCCTTAATCTTCACAGCTCATCGTTGCTAATGGTGTTCGGCCAGAATATTCTACAGATGATGCGGAGGCATTTGTTGACGAAAGTTTGTGGCCTCTGTGTGATGATGTTAGAGACCAGCCATGTTTCACTTCCGTACAACAAGACTGCCTTCACGCATAAGCTGAATATTCGCAGTTTAGAGCCCTGGAGATTTGCGAACTCGCCCCTAATTTATGCATTCGCCCGAACGCCGGTCTTGCTTTGTTTGACCTACGGTTGACATATCCATCTGCTCCGTCATCTGTCGTGATAGTGCAGATATAATTGGCTTTATTTAATGATAGAAAAGCAGTCGAATGCTTGGCATTGTTTACCAAGGGGAGAGCGCTTTCAAAATAAAAAATATCCATTATTCGATTTTTCAAACTCCACTGTGAATATTCAATCTGGGATCACCGAAAGTTCGTCATCCGAAAAACCCCTTTGGTTCTGGAGGTCTACTTAAATAATTTAAAGAATACTGAATAGGCTTAGATAACTCGTTTTTTTTGTGTTATATTAAGATTTCTCATTTTCCATTTATTTCAACTACCTAGCTTCTCAAACCAATATCCTTTAAGTGGTTACTGTTATTTTTTAAATAAAAGCGAGTCCTTTGTTTGCCTTTCCCAAAACATTTGTCAGCGGCTTGGACGAAATCACTTCCATTTCAGCTCAAGTGCTGAGCAGCATAGATCATAGATATTTGATTTGACTTTACTCACAGATGTGACAACCTAACAAAAAACGGAACTGAAATCAGTTGACTTAAAGTGTCACCTGGAGGTTATTCGAATTAAAAAGAAGAAGAAGATATGGTTTCCGTCATAGTGCCGGCAAGATATTTTGTGCTGCTGAGTTAAAAAATTAAGTGTATCTATATTCGATAGAAATTAATACCGAACGTTTAAAAATTACCGAAGTTACTCAGTAATTTCATTGACTAAATTGAGATGGCAGCTCTCATACGAGGCTTTGTTTTCGTTTTCATTGGGTGGGGTTTTAACGTGGTGGACCTCAAACCCAGCGCACAACCAACTATCCTTAGTTGATTCGCCTTCTCACATTAACTCGCTCTCGAACGGATATTCGGAAGCTACCTAGAGGAAGCTTGGACGAAGATCAGAAGTTCTGAGCTACTTGGACCTGACCACTCCCAAGTGAATGGCGATGAGGGACTTTCTCCACTTTCGTGGACTTCTACATATGGAACCATCCTCCATTGATAGAGAGGGACTTTGCATAACTTGGGTCCAACTGGCGCCGCTTCGCATGAGACAGAAATGACTGTGCTTTGTTAAATTCGGCCAAAATCGGCTAAACGGCTATCGCGTCAATCAAGAAGAAGGTGAAATTGAGATGGCGCACCCTGTACTAGAGCTATTTCTAAACCATTCTTGCAAAACATCCAGCAGTCATCCTTCCGAAATCTGAAATCATAAGTGTGAAAAAATTCAATGGACCATCATTAAGAGGAAGGAAATCGTCTCAATCTGCACGCTGTATCTACACGCTAATATCCAAGTTCATGTGTTTTGGTAGTGCAGAACTTTTTTTATGGGCAGGTATTTATGGCTACACATATTTTTGTCTGATTAGTGAGAAAGCGAATAACTAAAGGAGTTTCCAATAACAGGTGTGACAGGTGAATGGATTGCGCTATCGAGAGATTTTTAACAATTTTTTATGGCCGGAATTGGATGGTATTGATCTGGACAACGTTTATTTTCAACAAGACGGCGCTACGTGCCACACAAGCAACGAAGCCATTGATATTTTACAGGAAAAGTTTGCGGGCCGCCTTATCTCTCGAAGAGGTGATCACAATTGGCCACCGAGATCTTGTGATTTAACACCTCGTGACTTTTTTCTTTGGGGCAACGTAAAAGAGAAGGTCTACGCCAACTGCCCAGGGTCGATTCAAGACCTCAAAGATAGAACTCGTGACGCTATCGAGGACATAGGGTAGCCACTTTGCAATTCGGTTATGGAAAATTTCATGAAAAGGATACTATCCTGTAAGCGTGGTCGGGGTAGTGATTTGCCTGATGTTATTTTATACTATTAACGGCATACCTTCCTCTTTATAATTAAATAAACATCCGATCATTTATATTAAAAAAAGCATTTTTCTTTGAATATGTTCGAAGGGACTCAAAATTCTCGTTAATTTTCCCCCTGACGGTGTTGTGTATTTCCTCATATCCAAAATTTCGTGGATTTGTTTCGTTTTGTGTGTGTATCCAGCAGTTAGACGATTATTTTTATTCAAGGCGAACTCATACAAGGTAATACTCGTAACGGTAGTACAAATCCAAAATTTGCCAGTTTTTGCCATTTATTTTCTTTTTGCAATTTGTTGGTTTGTAACCAGCTAGGAATCAAAATAATGAGATTTTTATAACAGGTGGCGCTAAAGTAATCCTCCTATCAGAAAATGCTATAAATTTTGCGATTGGCCCCTACTGTCAGTTCTGTTTTGACATTTGTGTAGTAAACACATGCGAAATACACATTAATAAACAATGTTACGCTACACTGCTCCAGAACGCGGAATATTGCTGACTATTTATTTGACCAATAATCGGTCGGTGACTTTGGCACAACGTGAATTTCGTCGCAGATTTCCTCGCCGTCCAACGCCTACTGGTGAAACACTGCGACGTTTAGCTGCTCGCCTCGAAGAGACTGGCACAACACGAGATGCTGCCAGGCGTGGCAGACCCCGGAGTAGCCGTTCTGCAGAGAATATTGCTGCTGTAGCCGAGGATGTCATGGAAGCGCCGTCGACATCGACCAGACGACGTGCCACGCAAATGGGTATCAGTCGACGGTCTTTACAGCGAATTTTGGTACAAAATTTGAAGATGTTTCCGTACGAAGCCCAGACGGTGCATCAGCTGTTAGCTGCTGACCGCCAATCGCGTCTAACATACGCTCAAGCCATCCTTAATCACCACCAAGAGGAAGATGATTTTTCATCAAAAATAATCATGAGTGATGAGGCCCATTTCCATCTTAGCGGGTACGTAAATAAGCAAAATTTACGCTTCTGGGGCACTGAAAATCCGCGTGTAACCCACGAAGAGCCATTACACTCGCTCAAAGTCACTGTATGGTGTGCTGTTTTCGCTGGAGGAGTCATCGGACCTTTTTTCTTCGAAGACGTCGCGGGTCAAACGGTTACTGTGAATGGTGAGCGCTACAGAGCAATGATCAACGAGTTCTTTTTGCCGCAACTTGATGAATTGGGATTGGAAAACATGTGGTTCCAACAGGACGGTGCAACGGCACACACTTCACGTGCCACAACCGATATGCTGAAGGATTCATTTCCCGGGCGCCTAATCTCCGTTTTGGCGATTTGCACAGGCCATTAAGATCGCCTGATTTGACCGCTCCAGACTTCTTTTTGTGGAGCTTTTTGAAGTCGCGGGTTTATGTCAACAAGCCTCAGACTCTTGCAGCTCTTAAAGACAATATCCGTCAAGAATGTGAAGACCTATCGCCGGAAGTTTTGGCCAAAGTGATGAAAAATGCTATAAAAAGGGCTAAAATGGCAATCAACTGTGGCGGCGGCCATTAACATGACATCATATTCTCGACTTGATGTAAAAAAAATTAAAAGACCAAATAAAAATAATCCACAAGAAGAATCAAAGTTTTTCATTTTTTTTTTAAACTACAGCCAAAAAACATCGCAAGGTTACTTTTGCGCCACTTTCGATACAATCGATCTCACATAAATCTTAATATTTTTCCAAACTATTTTGGCGTAAGTCTTAAAATATAATGAGTTTTAGAATTGCGTTCCAGATTTTTTTTTTTTTTGTTTTTTTTTTTGTAAGGACATTTTTTTATTAAAAATTCTTATACATTTCACGTATAAACTTCAGAACTAGAAACTCTTTTTTGTTGGTAATGTCTTCCAATTAAAAACTTCATCAACCTTTTTTGTGAAATGCCATGCATAATCCCATATCTCCCTCAAAACATGCTTTGCTTAACTAACATTCAGATATTTCTTTTGAAGACTGCAAGAACGAGCTCATATTGTTTGACACAATTTTCCGGCGCAACAACTTTGCATAGCAAAAAATTACGCGCTGTTCTTTATCGCCAAAAACATGCATACCAACAAACGTATTGACATTTTCGGTTGTCATTTTTCAGCAGTGCTTAAAACTGACAACTGTCATTTATCAAAAGCAAAACGCAAAACACTGGACTGAGAAGGCATTGTAGTTTGGAGAGTAGTTGAAATTGATAGTTAGTTGAAGAGCAGCAGCAAAATGGTCATTTAAAAGATTTTCTATGTATGCCGGTGCGGGTATAAGTACATATTTACAGCAGCATTGTGGAGTGCATGTAACTATGTATGTAGCACAAAAGGAAGAAAAAACTAGTACGGTAAAAATCCTACGTAATGATGCAACGTCGTTATTCTTTGCCGCCGCCGCTATGCCGCCATACTTATGTCGGCGTGTCACTGTTATGTCGATTACAAATTCCAGCAACGACAGCAACCATTGATAAAATAACTGACAGCGCCATTGGCAATGGCATTCAGCCGTCAGTTTGGGTATGCGCTAAATTCGCAAATGACAAGCTCTTGCCAATGCGCACACAAACATAGAGCTATACACACACACACACACATGTTATACACACATACTCACTCACTCCTAATTTTGCTGCTGCATCATTTCAGTCATACCACACAACTGCTTATGCACTCATTCTTTTAGTATCTCCGCCGTTTCGACTACTAAGTACCTTTTTTTTTTTTTTTTTTTTTTTTTAAGCCAGTAATATCGCATATTTTCCGCACTGCTATTCCGCAAATTCAATTTTCATAAAACAACTGCATTTATACTCAAAGGTTTATAGTAAATAAATAAATTTTGTGTTTTCCTAGTAGAATCTTAAGGTCAGCAGGAGACGTCAGAGGGCGTTATGCTCTAGTAATTCGGGAGCCACATTTGAAATGCTGCCAAAATTATAGCACAACTGAGTGCATGAAGAAAAAATTAATAATTTACCAACAAGAATTTAATTTGAAAAATATGCAGATAAATTATTAGCGCGCCAACAAATAGATAAGTAAAAAATAAATGTATGTAAATATTGGGTAGTCGAAAAAGTCTTTTCGTATTTCTAATCAAACTTCAACTCGTTTTTTTATATTTATAATAAACTTTATTAAACCAAATATGTACCACTTTGGTCGACCACCTTTTGCCATTTTTCTTTTAGAGACATTATTCCATCAGTGTAAAACTTTTGTGGTTTCTCGGTCATTTTCACAGGCTTCTCTTGAAGCCAACTTTACTCCATTAAGGTAGTTCTGCATTAACCGAAACAAATAGTAGTCCGAGGGTGCAAGATCAGGGCTATATGGTGGATGCATCAAAACTTCCCAGCCAAACTCTCCCAGTTTTTGCCGAGTCATCAAAGATGTGTGTGGCCTAGCGTTATCCTGATGGAAGACGACGCCCTTTCTGCTGATCAGTTCTGGCCGTTTTGTTTTCGATTGCTTGCTTCAATCTCATCAGTTGTTGACAGTCGAGCAGGCTGGAGCAGCTCATAGTGGATGATTCCTTTCCAATCCCACCAAACACACAGCATAACCTTTCGAGGCGTCAATCCTGGCTTTGCGACCATTTGTTGAGCTTCACCACCCTTACACCATGATTTTTTTCGCACATTATTGTCGTATTTGATCCACTTTTCGTCTTCTGTTACCATTCGTTTCAGAAATGGTTCGATTTCATTTCGTTTCAGCAAAGAATCGCAGATGTTAATTCGGTCCATTAAATTTTTCACAGACAATTCATGTGGTACCCAAACATCGAGCTTCTTTTTGTAACCAGCCTTTTTTAAATGGTTCAAAACCGTTTCATGATGAATGTTTAGTGCCTTGGCGATGTCATAGCAGCTTATGTGACGGTCCTGGTCAATCTTTTCCATAATTTCATCGACTTTCACATCGAAATTTCCAGAACGGCAGCGAGCGAACCATTGTTGTGCTACACGAACTGATACAGCATCGTCTCCGTAAACTTCACAAATTTCATTAGTGGCTTGCGTGGCATTCTTCCCTTTTTTATACAAAAATTTCAAAATACAGCGAATTTCTTCATTATTTTCACTCATTTTTGAACAGCTATAACTTTTTTTGAACTTCTCCGAATTTAATTATTTTTGGTTACATGAAGCTTAAAATGTCACTTTTCTAACACCATATGATGTGACACAATGTGATTGGTAGCACTGGAGATAGATGACTCCAACGACATCTATTGACAAAATACGAAAAGACTTTTTCGACTACCCAATAAAAAGATTTCACAGCCCAAAAAAAGTACTCTGCAGAGAATGTAGGGAGTTCCCTGAAACGGCTCTCTTTGCAGACTCGAAAACATGACTAGTTCATATGCGCTCTTTTTCTCATATATTAGAGAGGGAGTGGTAGCGCATTCCCACAAGCCCAGTGCTCTTGAATAGTAGTGGGCTTGTGGACCTACTAAGTACTATATTGAATTTCTCACAAAACAATTTTTTAGCTTTGTGGGAAATTTATTTCAAACTCCACAATTTCACTGCCACACTTTTTGAGCCATTTAACATAACCATAAAATTTGGAATCTTTTTCAAATATATTGGAATAAGACCCACCAAGTATTCCTACTCTAAATAAGCTCTGAGATATGTCCTGAAAAATAGGGGACTAGACAACAGTTTACCTGTCTGAATTGACAGCAAGGTTGCACTAAGGGCATACAACTAAAGCGGGCATAAAAGCTGAGTAATTAAGTAAATTGCTAGATACTGGAACTATCGAGTCCAAAACTATTCCACATGTGATTCGATATCGTCCATATAAAAACCGTGAACACATTTACCACATTCATACTACGTGTGTGGTACGTGGAAAAACCTCTTTACTGATATTTCGCTGTTTCCGCTTGCAAAAGTAACTTTACACATTTTATGATGATCCACTAACTTCCAGCAAACTAAATAGAGACCAACCCCGAAAAAAGCGTTTGATAGGTGTACTATTTTTCAGTTTTTTTGAAGTATTTCTTTGTAAACTTCAGAAATTTGCCTTTTTCTGAAGATTTTCGGAGTGATGAGCGTCAACTCTCATTTTTGAAATTAAATAAAACCGATTTGGATATTCATCTTCAACTTAAAAAGTAAAATGCATTTCAAAAAACGTATCTAGATGCTAATTTTAAAATAAAATATGTAAAAATTTAGATTCTTTCAGGCTTCACTATTTTTATACAAAATATGCCTCTTAAGAATTATATGTGAAAATGCCCACCATAACCACATCTACAGGCTGTCATGCGAGAATTAAAATCTGGAACCAAATTTTGTGTGTCAGCTCCGGAATCGTAGTTGGCTTATTCATATAGACTTTACTTTTCAAAAGTAAAAACAAAAAGTAACACAGTGGAGTAAGATCGCATGATCTAGTTGGTCAGTTTATGCCAACATTACGTGAAATGAATCGACCGGTAAGCTCAGATCGCAATAATGCAATACTCTCACCGTGTTGTGTGACTTGTGGTTCCATCCAGTTGAAAATAAAGATCATCTATGTATTCTGTTGAAACACCTATAGTATAGAGACTAAATGTCTTTTCATTTTATCACATTTTTTACTTCCTTTTTGAAACCAATAAACGAGAACACGTCGAATAAAAACTCTATTTTGAACAGGTTATGGGTTCTGTGGCGCTTGGACGTCCAAATCTTCAGTGGTTTGAGGTTGTTGTTGCTCTTTTCGGGAAGGCTAACAGGTGTCGTTTGTTCGAACTGGGAATGCATTTCGATGTCTTTCGGTAAAAAATCTTCAAATGCGTATATATTCAGCTGCAGGATGAGCACAATATCTCTACTTCGGCGTATTTTACTGCCTACGGGGCACCACAAGCGGTAACCCTTCGACGTATCGCAATAATCTGCAAATATGCATTTTGTGGACTTCGACTTAAATTTACACTTCCTTGCTGTTTTGTCTAACATGTATACTATGCAGCCGAACTTTTGCAAATAGCCGACATGTGCAGTCCTCCCCATCCATATTTGGTAGGGAACTTCACCATTTAAACTTTGTGACGAGCACCCATTGCGTAAATAGTTTACGGTTTGATGGCTTCTGCCCAATATGTTGGAGGCAGTCCCGATTGTATGAGCATGCATCTGACCATTTCTACGATGGTTCGGTTCTTTCGTTCGGCTATTCCTTTATGTGGCCGCCGTACCGTGACTACGTGGGTTGGTGCTTGATTGTCATTCGGAAAAATGCATGACGTAGGTTTGCATCACCGTGAAACACCGAAATTAAGAAACAAAAATTGGTCTAATAGCAGTCTCCCCTCGGCAGACAATGGCAAACCTCCGTGTGCATTTCTGTCATAAAAAAGCTCCTTTAACAAATATCTGCCTTTCGGAGTCGGCTTAAAACTGTAAGTCCCTCCATTTATGGAAAAACAAAGTCCCATTATCGCTCCCCAGACACTTTATTTTCTTACCAGATTAGTTTCTCATTAAGCGTTTATATTCTTTGAATTTCTGTAAAACTTCGGTTTTATGCTTTAGAAAGTAAATTACGCACAATCGACGCTTGCCATCCATGAATGTGAGACTTTTGAAATGGCTTCTATGCCTGCTTTCCCTGAATACAAGTACTGCATGTAGTCAAGTTTGTTTTCGTATTTGCGTTTATACCAATAACTGTTTTTTATCAATAACTGCCTTCAGATCTTTTTCGTTTAAGTGGCCAAAAACTTCATGCCAATCTTGAAGTGACGCTGGTTTCGTGTTGGCAACCGCTATAAATTCAAGCGATTCCTCAACGTAATAGAGATTATCTTTTCACTATGGAACGAAGATTTTTGCACCTCTTCAAGTATTTTTTACAATAGCTTTGTTTCCGGTAAAGAATCTTTAATCAGCGGCCTTTTTCTATCACTTTGTGGTTTCACGCACGTCTACCTCAGCTGCCACATATTTATGTGGCTTAAATGAATTTAATGCAAGAGGTATAACCGCTAAACTCAGTTCCGATAGACAGCAATAGCAGAGCAATGGCAAAGATAGCCTTCAACACTCTCAATATGTTCATCGTCCTAGCGTGCCGCAAAAGTCATTTGCTGGTAAACCCATTCTACTGGAATGGAATCCCACGAAACGCATTCCAAGTGAATGAGATTACCATATCTTCTCTCATGGATTTCGACCCGCATTTGTCGTGTTATCTTCTTAATCCATTCTATTGACTATCATTTTGTTTGCATCTGAGGAAGTTAGTTTTAAACTACAGAATCTAAAGATTTATCGGCACTATGCGAGGTATTGAGGTCAATTACAGAGCTTCTTTCAATCACCAATTCCTCGCTTATGATTGGACGGGGGTTTAAATTAAAATATCAGAAACATCATCAAAGGCGCTGTGGCACCAGTGGTATGTGGGGCATGCACCCTCTAATACTATAACAATCCTCCACATTGGCTAAATTCCACTCCGTGATCTAAAGATATTACTCCAGAGTGGAGCCACGTTTATGTCTGCTGACACAACAGGTACCGGCGTCCAAGTTCCTCTCTTGTGAGCATATGCAGACTCTACGCCTTCGATAATATACATTTCTTCCTCAGTGTTCTTGGAATAAATGGTATATCGGAAATTTTGCGATAGTGTGAATTTACAAGCTATCGACTTGTCATCTGTCTGTGAGAAATATTTTTCAATAACTTTGCTATAAGATTAGCTTGAAAACCTCTTTAGCGGAAAGTTAGCAGAAATTATTGGAGTGAGAAAGTACTATCTCACTGCCCACTTTTTGATCTAGTTTTGAAGCATCAATTCGAATGCTGCTATAGTTAAATTACAGGCCCAAGACGAAACCTTCTTCTTCTTCAGTAACTAATGCCTAACTGACTTCCGAAATACCTATATAGCTCCAGTTGGACACAGAAAATGTGTCTCATTACTATTAGGTTTTTCCTGCAGGGCATACGGCAATCACACAACATACATAGAAGTGCTTCTACAACTAATTACACGCCATTAGATAAATTTGTGGTCGCTACAGAGATTTATGAATATTTAGAAAATTCTCTTGAACACCACAAAGCTGACCTTTAGGGACAAAGCAAATGAATAGTCTGCGAAGGCAATACTCAACTTCGCTGTATTTTCCTTACCACCCAACAAACAGTTAAACACTTTCTAATTGCATTGTACTTTTTTTTGTTTTTGTTTTTTTTTTTTGTTTTTGTGGCAGGCAAGCTTTTTAAGGCGTCACAACTGGCATAAATCGTTACTGCCTACTTATTTTTTGTTGTGGTTGTTGTAGAAATAGTGGATGACGCTGTCACTCTATGGCAGGCCGCCAAATGTAATAAATTACATTGAAATTTATGTATGCTCCCGTTGTGTTTGTGAAGCCAAAAGATTATTTTTAAAAATATATAAGAAAAGAGATAAATAGCAGAGCCAAGTTCGAAATAAATGTTTTTTGTTTTATTTTTTGGGCTTTTGCACAAATTTATACACAGAAACTTATTTATGTAACTAATTTGAGCAAGAAATGAATTTACATATCCTTGGGAAGTTAATTGGCGCTTGAAGTGTTTCAGGTCAGAGGCAATTACAGTGAGATTTTGGGATTTCCTCAACAGCCTCTAACAGATAGATGGAACGCTTAAGATCACTTTTTCTTCAACATTTTTTAAACTTCATTCTCAGGTGTGAAGCAATTTTTAATTGATAAAACTGCCGTATTTATAACCTCGATAGGGCCACATCAGTCTTTTTTTCTTCCGATCTTTCCTAGAACCTGCCTTTCGAACTGTTTCTGCAGTTTGGAGTTCTACAATTGCATACCCTCGTCGACTAACAGATGAATTAAAAATAAAAAATTTAAATAAAATAAAAGATGAATAATATAATCTTTCATTGTAAGAATATCGCACATTTTTATTGTTTCCTTTGGGGAAAGTTAAGATCGCACCCACATATATTCGTCAATGTTTCCATCAATGCTGATTGAATTTGATAAGTGATTTCAGTATTTTCGAAAGCATTCAAAAATGCTTTGAACTACCTTCTGCATTCATCAAGCGTTTTAGTATATTTATTATTATTTATTTGTTAGTTTTGATGCATAAAAATAGATCAAATTTGTATACAAAATCAGTACAAGCAGTCAAGGCCTTCAGTTAAAAATCTATTTAAAGAGATTCGTTTATGTCCTCAGATATTTAAAAAGAGTGGCGACAGCTATTAAAAGAAAACTTTTCTATCATTTGGAGTTTCATGCCCGGTGCTTCGAGCCGCATGGTAGGCACACGTCAGCCCATTTGACTTCGGTGGCCGCCAAACAAAATCAATACGTTCGATATGCTATTGAAAGTTGTAAATAGATTCTCTAAGCTCACTTGTAGGTATCTATTTTACATAATGAGCTAATAACTTAAAAGTTATGAACTAATAGTTAGTAGAACCCGATGCTTCACCCATTCAGTTTTCTTAGGTCCAGATTTTAAGGTCAAATTAAATACCTTGCATTTTTAAAATGATTGCGTTCTAGCCCAAGTTGGCGTTTAAGATTAGTTAGGCTTAGTTTAGTATACGAACAAGAAATATTCCTTTGGTAGGCGCTATTATTCTCACACTTTCAGGTTTTTTTAAAGGCTTTGAACATTTTTCCTTATCAACTATTGAAACTTTTTTCCATAATTATGAAAGTGATCTAAGTCATATATTTCTTGTTTCGAGATATTGAGTGAATTGTGCTTGTACGAGTTAGAAAATATTTTTATATTAGTGACCTTTTAATTTATAATTTTCTTAATCTTGATTAATGGAAATTCATTATCAATATGAAATTTTGTATGAATTTCATACGAAAATGTTGCTTTTAAAGCTCTAATTGACTTACACCATTTTCAAAATTAATTGCTTGTCCTATAAATGACTTAATGCAATAAAGGACTCTGAGTTTTATTTGAAACAATAACTTAAAGGAAATAATTCATGAACATTTATTAATTATTTTTAAAAGGTACTCAATTTTTATCAATTTTTCTAGTTTTTAAGATTCTTAAAATGTTCATGGAGGGATTGACGGTAGTACAGGAACTGGCACTCGAAGTGTAACTAACTAAAAAGGCCATAAATTGGAACAAAAATGAGAGATTATACAGTTTCTTTTTTTTTTTGTGAGACTGGTTTCCGATATATTTTTGTGGGCCGGCCACGAATTTCGGTCTGAGTTCCAAAAGTGTTCATCACGTCTCATGGTTGTGGGGTAAATTTTGGGTATTTTTATACCTCTTTGTCTCAAGAACTTTACTTTCTATTTGGATATAATTCAAATGAAAACTGGAAATAAAAAACAAAACTCGAATCTTACACTACAATAACCATTTATGCAAGTTCCAAGAAAAATAAATAACTTTGAATAAAATGGTATTCATTCTTTAAGTTCCAATGAATTAGAATTTAATATGCGATAAGCTCATAAAAATAACTACTCTTGTTTTTTCTGGCTCGCTGATTACAAATGTAGCTTAAATGTGGCCGAAACTTCAAGGAGAAGCGTAAATTTTAAAATAACTCCGTCTCGGAACGGCGTATGCTTTTTCGGATTTTTAGCGTTGCTAGCCGAAAACAAGCTCTATATGCTTTCCATTCTACTTAGAAGGGGGGAAATTATGTTGGCACTGAAGCTTTATTACTGACATAGGAGCTTTTTGATTGGGCCTAAAGCTTTAAATGTCATGCCTGTCAAGAATGTCATATATACCCAATGGATGTGACGGTTTATTAATTTTTGTGTATTAAATTCCTGCTTTTGAATTCAAGCTTTTGCAGAAAAAATATAGAAAAAAAAAAGTTTGCCTATAAAAATTATCCAGATCATACAAAATTCACTCCTACAATAAAAATAAAAAAAATAAATAATTGGCGTGTACACTTCTGTTAGGTGTTTGGCCGAGCTCCTCCTCCTCTTTGTGGTATGCGCCTTGATGTTGTTTCACAAATGGGGGGACCTACAGTTTCAAGCCGACTCCGACCGGCAGATTTTTTTATGAGGAGCTTTTTCATGGCAGAAATACACTCGGAGGTTTGCCATTGCCTGACGAGGGGCGACCGCTATTAAATAGAAAAATGTTTTTATTAATTTTGCTTTCACCGAGATTCGAACCAACGACCTCTCTGTGAATTCCGAATGGTAATCACGCACCAACCCATTCGGCTACGGCGGCCGCTCACTCCTACAATAATTCGCCATGTTTTATTTAGGCTTTAAAGTTTTTGAAAAATGCTCACTACGTGCATTTTTCTTTTTAAATTTCTTTTAAATCCCGAAGAAATCGAATTTATCATTTTTTTCCCGAGGTCCATAATTTTCATTTTACAAATCTTTGACACCCTTTGTTCTAACAGGAGTTAGAGAATCTTATATACTTAATTATAAATATATTACACATCTTTGAAATTTGAAAAAATATATAATATTTGTTTTTTGAAGTGAAACTTCTTAGGCGTCGATGGGCGAGCGAGAATGGAGAGTAAAATTTCAAGGCCTTGCAACGTTTTGAGCATTTTCGTTCCGCGAGAGAGAAACAAGATATAACGTGGAGGAAACGGAGAGAGAGAGCTATACCTTATATATGTATATCTTAGATACACTTTAGGCTATCTTTCCTGAGTTTTTCCTTGTGGTTGCCTGCTTTTTGGCGCTTGTTTGTTGGTGCAAACTTGTACGAAATATATTTTTGGTGCCTACTTTTTGGCGCTTATTTCCATTTCCTGGCTAATGCTTGTGCGTACTATAAAGTGCTATCCATTCCGGCGTTGGATTTATTGGTATTGCCTTACGGTAATTTTTGCCGTTGCTGCGGTCCTGTAATCGCTACGTTTGTGCGGGTGATAAACGCTCGGAGTAGTGCGTGTTGTTGCCACGGCTTGTGTCCGGCGTTTACCTACACCGATCGAACCTTCTCCGTTTTTTGTAAATTTTGTCTATTTGTATTCTCTGCAAATGTTGTGAGTTTATTTATTATTATATATTCTCTCTCTCTCTCTCTCATTCTCTCTCGGGTCTCTCCCTCTTTCTTTGTCTGCTTTGAAAGTTTCACTTCTGTATGTGCACTTTTTTTTGTATTTCAATATTATTGAGTGTTTTGATTACGAAAAGCTTTCAAGGTATTTTATAAGAGCCTGTATTTATATATAAATTTAATGTTCTGGTATGAGCGTTTATTGTAGATCCATAGATGTGCTTTTTTGTAAATTACCGCAAAATTATCTGCTTAATATTTCGTAGCTTTGGGTGAACAACATAAATATATTCATAAAAATTGTACTTACCTTATATGCATTTGTTCTACAATGAAATATCAAATATTGCAACAAAAATATCTTTTCATAAAATTCTTTTGAAAATTTTAAGTCCTTTACAAAAAAGGTTTGCATATTTATATATATTTTAATGCACTCGCAATGCTCTTGCTCCATAAATTATGGAAATTTAAAAAAAAAATTTTCATTTGTTTATTTTTTTTGTGAATGAGAGGGCTTAAATGCCTAATGTTGCCTTCGCAGCAAGGATATATCCGGAGACTAAAAAACTCCCCCTCTTCTAGAACTACCGCCCACTCTGGAACCGTTTTCACATTACTTCAGACTGGCGTTCCATTTTCCTCAGTACAAGTGCCTGCCTATGTCCCGCTTTTTTATACGGAGAATTCTTTCCGCGAAACCAGTGATCATTTCCTACGTTTCCTCGCTACTTAGCATCTTGCCGATTACATTTTCAGTGATTATGTGACCGACTGCATGCTCCAGCGTTTGAAGTTCTTGTTCCCAACGCATCTATTGGGAGAATGTCTGTTCAGTGTCATCTTCGACGGCATCCCCGTATATGCATGTGGGTATATTCGCATTTCCTTACTTTTAACAGGTATCTCTGCAAATACCCGTGCCCGAAGTCATTTGGCTTGTATAAAAATTGACTTCACCGTAGTTCCTGCTGTTCCATGTGGCAATGTCTTTTATGTGTCCATCTGCCGCGTGTTTCGTTAATCCGGCAGTCTCGCTATAGCCTTGCGTTTCATCCCTTATTTCGCGCGCTGCACATTTGCTAACTCCATCTTCCGTTCCCTCTTCTTTAAAGCCCACTACTATTTCCTTTCAAAATCTAGTAAGTCTATCGGTATTAAACCGCTTATTACGTTCCTGCTAGCCGTGATATGGTGCGGTAGGTGGACATAACTCTCAGGGCTGCCGTTCGTTGTACCGATGGAATGTTTACGATTTAGAAGAAACCAGTAAAATACCGAAGAAAATTTATTTATACTCAATTTTATTTTTTTATTTTTAAAATCACACCACTATATGGGCCATCTTGTATATTCTTGGTCTAGTCATAAGTTCTGTTACAACTTACAAATTAATGTAAAAACTTCAAAAACTACATAGTTCTAAGATTTCATTGCAGCTTTGATTTTTTGTTCCTGTAAAATTAAAAAAAATATTCAAAATGATTCCCTTTTGCTTCGACACAGACTCCTAAACGGTCTGGCCATTGTGATATAGCAAAACGTCAGGTTTTCATAGATATGGCTGATGCTGTTGTAATACGCGCTTCATTGAGTTTCCCCAAATTTATATAGCGAACTTTGCAGACCACGATAACCCCTAATTCAGATATATATATTTTTGCAGGCGCAAGCATTTAAATCTGGACTCACTAAGCGCCAATCTTCAGCAGGAATAAAAGCTGGAATATTCTGTCGAACCCACGCTTGGGTTGCTTTAGTTTTATGTGCCGGTGCAGAGTCTTATTGAAGCACCGAATGTATTGCATTAAAACGGGGTTTCTGTTAAACTTTTCAACACCTCTTTCAAGGCATCTAATTGGTACGCTTTTGCATTTATGGGATACACCGGACGAATACCGGATGATGAACTCTTTGGCAGCTTTGGTACTTTTGGCACCTTCTTGTGATATTCTTGCACAGACTTTGTCATTTTAATTCATTAAAACCTTCTTCCACCATAAACATGTGTTTGTCCGTAAAGATAATATTTTCACAACCCTTGATGACCTGCCAATACAAAAGCTTCTTGCTTCTTCCCAATCTAATTTGTTTCAACGGCCGAGCTAAAAGATGGCCAGTACTCCTGCGAAAATCGTTCATGTGAGTATCATCATGGATTAATAGCAACATAATTCTAAAAGAGACATTCAGTGCTCTAGCCTTGGCTTTCTGCTTGCCGAAGGCATGTGCGGCAAATTCGCTTAGCACAAATTTTATGACTTCACTCATACGAACAATGCGCGTACATCTGATTCCGATCAAATCCTGCACTTGAGATAGTTCCAAGATTAGGTGATGGTACGGCAAATAAATATTCGAACTTGAATTTATTTTGAAATAAGAACACCTACGGTTTGAAAATCGCATAACAGAACTTATGGCAGCACAGGTGCAGGGACAGAAAATACTCTAAACAAACTGAAAACATGAATTTTGAGGAAACCTGCATACTTCTGTGCAGAACTTAACGAAGTCATTGCATGGAAAATAAATGCGTAAAATATGTTTAAACATGCAAACTTTTTTTGTAAACTTGATATAAGTTTTTTACCCACAAATATGTCCATTAGGATGATCTCAAATAAGAGTAAATTTTTAATTGGTTCGCTCCCTAAATATTTTTTATGGTACAAAAAAAATTATTCAGCTAAATTTTTTGTATTTATGATCCCCAAAAATAGTTTTTTTCTTGGTGCGCCCCCCTAAATTTGTTCTATGATCCAAATAAATGATTTAGCCACAATTTTTTTATGAAATCTTTTTTTCTTTGTTCAAACTCCTAAATTAATTTCTGGTGCAAGACAATTATTGAGCAATACTTTTTTTATGAAGTTTTCTTTTTCTTGGTTCAAACGCCTGAATTTGTTCTATGGTACCAAAAAAATATTCAGCTATATTTTTTATTTATGATCCCAAAAAATTTTTTTTCTTGGTGCTACTCCTTCTATGGTACAAAAAAATTATTCAGCTATATTTCTTTCATGAGAATTTTTTTCTTGGTTTCAACTCCTAAATTTGTTCTATAGTACAAAAAAAAATTAGTCAGCTTTAATTTTTTTAGGTTCCCAAAACAAAATATTTTTTTCTTGGTGCTGCCACCTAAATTTTTTTCTATGCTACAAACAAATATATTATATATTTTTAGTTTATAAATTTTATTTTTTTTTTTTTTTGGTACCGTGACCTAAATTAGTTCTACGGTACAAAAAAACCTATTCAGCTATATTTTTTATTTATGATCCCAAAGACTTTTTTTTTCTTGGTGCTACTCCTTCTATGGTACAAAAAAATTATTGAGCTATATTTCTTTCATGAGAATATATTTCTTGGTTTTAACTCCTAAATTTGTTCTATAGTACAAAAAAAATTATTCAGCTTTCATTTTTTTAGGTTCCCAAGCCAAAATATTTTTTTTTTTAGTGCTGCCACCTAAATTTTTTTCTGTGCTACAAACAAATATATATTTTTAGTTTATAAATTTTATTTTATTTTTGTTTTGGTGCTGTCCCCTAAATTAGTTCTTCGGTACAAAAAAACCTAAATTTGTTCTATGGTCCAAATAAATGATTTAGCCACAATTTGTTTATGAAATATTTTTTTCTTGGTTCAAACTCCTAAATTTATTTCTGTAGCAAAACAATTATTGAGCAATAATTTTTTTATGAAGTTTTCTTTTTCTTGGTTCAAACGCCTGAATTTGTTCTATGGTACAAAAACCTATTCAGCTCTATTTTTTATTTATGATCCCAAAAAAAATTTTTTTTCGTGGTGCTACCGCCGAAATTTGTTCTATGTTACAAAAAAATTAGTCCCCCATATTTTTTATTTTTTTGTTTTAGTTAATATTTGCCAACGTTTTGAAACGTTTGAATTTTCATGAAAAAAATTCGCTTTTTCGTAAAATGTTTGCAGATCGATATTTGTACTTTCCTCTTTTAATTTCCCTGCACAAGCGTCCAAAAAATGGTACCCTATACTTTATTTAAAAAACCAAAATTTCACTATTTTTTATAGTAACCCTTAAAATCCCCCCAAAAAAAAATCAAAAATGCTAACAATTTCAAAAAAATATTACTGTCGCTTTTTTTTCGTTTTTCGTACTCGTATATTTATAAAAATAAATCTAGACCCCCTTATATCCATGTACATATATATTACCACTTATTGTAGTTTTATTCAGATGTGTACAACTTATTCGTAAAAGTAGACAAAAATTCAAATAAAAGTTGTGTTATATCAAAAAGTTGCAAATAAACATTTTTAGAAAAAAAAACACATAAATATATAAAGGCATTACTGTAGGCCCAACCAACCAATTTATTTAGCAACCCTCGCCCCACACCCACTCGCCATGGCATTATTGCATATAAACCAAAAAATGAAAAAAATGAAAAAAAACTCACCAATGCTTTAATGTTTTCGCTCAGCTTTCATTGCCAGGCTTAAGTTGAAAACCACGAGCTTTATTTGCACTAATACAAATGCAGTTAAGGATGCTTACTTTTTCTTTATTTTGCAAAGCGGTAATGCTCAAAACTTCAGCGCTTTCGAAGCAATTTTATATTCACTTAAATTATATTTATCGCTACCAAATTAGCAAGTTTACCAAATCATGGGGCGATTCGTCCTGTAAATGTCACATTTCCCGTAGTGCGTGCTAAGCTTTCGCATAGAAACCCGCAATATGAAGGCAAGAAGATGAATTTGTGAAATAAAGTAGAATATCCATAAAAGAAAAAAATGCAAATCATTATCTTTTCATTTTCATACAACACAAGAAACAAACACAAGCTATTGAATTTAACTTAAACTAAAAATGAAAACATAAAACAACAACAAACAAAATCCACTCCTAATCCCCCAAAAGAAACACAACTCCCCACTCCAACACTCCCAATCCGGCAGCAAAACACAAAATCAGTGAAAGTTGCGCTGAAAAGTAGACTAACCAACACTGAGGAAAACACGCACTCACTCTCATGCGCGCACACACATCCACACACACACACATAGTACAAGCAGCGAACTCACACAAAAACACACACATAATTACATGAAATACAAGAAATGAAAAGCGAAAATCTAAAGTTTGGCCGTGGCGTGGTAAATATGAAAAAGAAAACGTAGTGAACCAATTTTTCTAGTTAAGTTTTTTAATTACTGAACTTAGTAGCATGTCTAGTACTGCATAGTTGTTTAGTGATAGCGTCAAATCTGTATAAAAGAAACGCATTTTTTACTAGCGATTTGCCAATACCTAAGCTCAAAAAGCGTTGACATTTGCAAGTTAGAAGAGAAGCTGGGAAAAAATGTGGTGCACAAAAATTTTCTTTTAAAGGCCTAGTAAAAAAATGCTAATAAAATATAAGGTGAAGTAAAAAGTTCTGAATGACTTTAGTGTAACATACCTCACGATGTACAAGTAGGTATACAAAGCATTGGATCGTGCTGTACGGTGATTTAAAGGGGACATCATTATGCTTCAAAAAAAGTTCTTTGCCAGTTTTGTGTTTCCTGCTATTTACGGGCCAAAAACAGTATGGAATGCAATTGCAAAGCGATGGTTCCAAATATGCCCGCAGGTGAATCGTCGAAAATGTTGTTATAAGCAACGGGTTCGGTCGGCATGCCGAAATTCAAGAAAATATGCATTTCATATGGTTAATTATACCTACAAAGTGGCGCAAATTTAGTCACCCTATCGGTAGATTCGGTCATTTTTGTCACTTGTGAACTAAACAGCTACAGTTGCAAACAGACCAGCGGTCCATTAAAGGTCAAAATAATGATTTCCATCACTCAAAATCATTTTGTTTTATTTGGCAAAAAAAGTTAATTTTGCGCCATCTCATATAAGTCTATTAATGCTTTAAAAATGTTTCAGGGTCAATCTTGACCTCTTGAGAAATGCTTCGACTACTAACATGCCAATCAACTTCGATTATTTCTGTGATTTTATCGATATTTTCGACATCTTTCACAATTTTCGGTGCAACTTTAACATTAAAAATGCCTGAATACAAGATAACTACCATAAATACCACTCACAATTTCAGTGGTCTGGCTAGCATTTTCGCCTTTATCATAGAAAAACTGTAAAATGTACCGAATTTCCTCTTTGTTGACTTCCATTAACATCCTGTAACTCACAACTGAATGCACAAACAAAGAACAGTAAAAGAATTTTTTTAGTATGAAATGTCACCCTGACAACGAGCATAAACTTTAAATTGTTTGATCGATACTTTACAATATATCGATCACTACGGTCATCTACCGAGAAAATGATAAATTTATTTTTCTGCAAACTATTCTCATCGTCGAATTAAAGGACAGGACCAGCCTGAAGGTTTGAAGATTAAGAAGTAGCAAATAATCAGTTTTCTCTTGCTGAAACTATTAGTCATAGAACTTTTTAACATTTATTTGCGCTTAGCACAGATGAGATGTAATACGGAAGAAATTTTTAAAAGCCAAGAAAATGTGCATTTTCAATACTCACTTTTTTATGGCGGCCGTAATGAGCATCGCAATATTTTATTTGAAACAAGTAAATGACTATTTTTTTAAAGCTTAGTAAATAATCGGCAAGTCTTGAAAAAAGATTTTTTGGCAAATAGAAGCACCCCCTAATCTCTTTCACATCTCTTTTATTGCTAATAAAGCTAGTTAAAAATGTATAAAATTGTTTACATATTTGAAAAGCTTAACGCTTCCGTAATGTGTCAAAATTTCAAGCAAATCAGAGGCACACTGGGGGAGATAACTCCATAGAACTTTGCCGGAAAGAATTTAGCAAAGGCGACTAGGAACTTGGAACAAGTGAGACTTTAGGCTCATTTCGCGCTTTTTTTTTTGAACAAACGATATTTTTGTTTCTTAAATACTTGAAAAGGCTAATGCTGCCGCAATTTTGTGTCAAAATTTCACGCAAATCAAAGAAAAACTGAGGGAGTTATAGGGATTTGACCGAAAAAATTTAGCAAGACCGCCTAGGAACATGGAACTAGTGAGGCTTTAGGCACATTTGACTGATTTACCATTGATTACCAACAATTTTTGGTTTTTTTCAACATATTTGAAAAGGTTAACACTTCCGTAATTTAGTGCCAACGTTTCAAGCAAATTAGAGGAAAACTGAGAGAGTTATAGAACTTTGACTGAAACTTTCGCTTTATGTAGAAAATATTTAAAAAAAATGTGCAGCAATGGGGGGAAAACTATTTGAACTATCATGCCCACTACATCAAACAAAACTGCCGCACGCAGAGCTATGTATTACCGTTATTTAAACAAACAAATAATTTTTTTTTGTTTGAAGAACTTGAAAAAGTGCGTAAAAAATAATATTACTTTTAACCAGCATTGAGAACTTTTTACTTCACCCAATACAATATATTACTCCACTATTAGCCGCTACTTTGATAGTGCTTTCTCTTTTTCTCACACGTACTCTATCTGCAGGCACTCAACTTCTGCCTGTTTTGTGCGCTATGTTCACAGTTTTCCATTTGCTCCTCTCGCGCTATCACACTAACTTTCTCACTTACTCTCTCTCTCTCTCTCTCCCTCTCGCTCTCACTCTCCCTCTCTCTTACTCGCTATTTCTACTTTGTTCGCTTCTTAAAGGCGTAGTTAAATTTTTGATTGCAGAAATAGCAGTAAATTCTCGAAATAAAATATTAATCAAATTCTCTGGCTCCTAGTGTTTGCTATTAGATTAGAATTCTTCTGCAGTGCACCTTCTCTGTGCTCCGCTGTAATTTAGCTCTTATTTTCAACCTTTGGTGCTATCGCTCTCACTCACGCCCCTTCACTTGCTCGCTCCCCGCCTCTCTGTCTTACTCATTACATTACCCCATTAGTTCTCCTTAGTTATGCATTTTAAGCCAATTAGCGGCAGTTTTTTGCTAGCAATAACTCTTTGCATAACTTTACTGTTTACTTCAACTCTTCTGCTCTGCTTTGAATTGCCTGTTTTCGAATTTTTATCACGTTAACTAGAGCTCTCTTTCTATCTACCCCTCTATCTCTCTCCATAACTGATTAGTAGACAAACACAAAGTTATTGAATGAATTAATTGATTGAAACAATGAAAGTTTTTAAATGCAAATTTTAATGTTTCAAAATTGTTTGATTGTTAATTAATTCAATGATTAATCGATTGAGTAATTGATTGAATAATCAAAATATTGTATTATATGAATATCAATTACTAAATTCATTTGTATAAATTAAATTGTTAAAATTATTTATAACAAAAAAGCAAAAAAAAAAATTGTAAAATTTCAAATAATAAACTCAATTGCATTCAATTCGTTTTTCGATTTTTAATCGATAAATTTTTTTCTTTTTTTCTTCTTTTTTAAATTATTTTCTACTTGGATTTTTGCGTTTACTCAAAACAAATCAAAACGATCGTATCGTAACCTATCGAAAATCGTATCGGAATCGAATTCTGATTAAAAAATATTTGACAAATTAAAATATATCTAATACACAAACAATCTCCAAACAATCGTCTATTGTAAAATCGTATCGAATCGCATCACGTACAAAATCAAAACAAATGCATCTGAAAACTAAATTCTATGCAAAACGTAAATCAATGCCAATGCCAATGCCAATGCTCATATGCCAACAATCACGCAATTGCAATTGTAATAAAATTTAAATATTTCTATATTGAATTACATGAAAATTTGGAATTATTTTTTCCACCTCCAATGCAAATTGCAATGCTAAATTAAATTCAATTCAATTAAAAAAAAAAAACAAATTAAACACAAATCAAAATTTCAATTATCTCAAAAATCAAAATGCAAATCAAAATGCACACAACAATTAATCAATAAATGAATAAATCAAAAAATTCAAAAAACAAATGCACACAATGACAATGACAAAGATGATGTTCCAGGCAAGGTGGACGAGAAGGCGACCCAACTGCATGCGATCGCCTCGCTCAAGGTATTGCTCGATGCAACGAAACCGCAACGCGGTGGCGCCACCACATCGGCTGCTAATCATGTTAAGATCAACTTGAAGGAGACGACATTGGCCGATCGACCCAATGGCAACATTGACACGACACTGGACTCGGTAAGTGGCAATTGTTTTGTTCCAATATTGATTACAATATTTTTGCATATTTACATGTCTATTAACATTTGGTTCGATGTAATTAATTAGTAGTGTATTTGAAGCTGCTAAAATAAATCTATATAAATGTATATTAGGCATATTTTTAGCTAGAAAGTTTACCTATAATAATAAAAAAATTACGGCATACTTTTGGGTGTGGCAACTAAGAAAATAATGAGTAGTAGGGATATAACCTTCAGTTTGCTACCCTTTGCTCTAAAAGTAATTCAAAAGCGATAAATAATCCATATTTCAAAATGATCAAAGGCATTTCAAGAGCATTAAATGTATTGCAAAATCATCACAAGTGTTTGAAGGGCATTAAATATATTTCAGAATAGACAAAAGTACTTCAAAAAACAGAAGAAAATTAATTAAATGCTCCTTAAAAACGTTAAATATACTCCAATTTATCCAATTATTATGCTAGACCCCCCTACTTTCCGCAATTTCTGGAATATATCACTCTATGCAATTGAAGTATAGTTAACGCTGTCTGAAGTGGAATTTAATATTCTGAAAAACATTTCATGCTTTTTCAAATTGATTTAACTATTTCCCACGTCGTTGTGCTGTTGGAAAAGCGATAGCTAGAAAACGAGAAGAAATCATGAAAACAAAATTATTTAAAAACGCAAAGCATACTTTTTGGCTATAGAGAAATTATGAAATTCGAAGTGATTAACCAAAAACGGCAAATCAGCGCATTATTTTAATTAAAAGTAGCACACTTTTAGAAATGCAACGTTAGGTGTTTAAAGTAGGTACCGGTGATCGAGCAGAATCGAATTGCTACTTTTCAGACTTGGAGAACAAATCGTATTATTCGGAAGAGATTAGCAAACTAACACAGGGTTGAACGAAGTTTATAAGCGTAAAAGATTAGGTTAAGTTCTAATAGCAGGTCACGCGAGAGCAGGGTAGAAGGTGCTGAGATGATTTCACCTCAACCTCCATACAGCTGACGAGTAAACAACTCGAAGCAATTCCAAGTCTCACGGCATGCATATTTCGTTTCATATTGATCTGACCCACGGAGCTTGAGAGCTGAGATTTTGTCATTCTCAGCAGATCCCCTGAAAGCCTCCAATGCACACGTGGCCAGAAGAATTTCGCGATCATACAAGTTTGTGTACTTGCCCAGCGTTCACTGAGTTGACGCGCATCCCGTCGTTCCAGGAGAAGAAGAGCGCAGATTGTCAAGGGGATCCCAATCCTCTTCTTTCTTGAGAAAACAACCTAACAGATCACTTGTCTGGCCAGCTCATCCGCCTCACAGTTTTCCGCAATATCGCAGTGACCTAGAACCCAGATGACCCTGATGTCAAAGAATTCGGATGTGATTAAAAGTGAAACCGGGTGTTCCCTGAATAGTTTCGAATGCACCGTAATAGAGCCCAGGGCCCTAATTGCCACTTGAATATCGGAGTAAATATTTACTTTCTCAAACAGTTATTAAGCAAGTGAGTAGCGGCTACCCTTGCGTGGAACACACTGCAGTGATCCGGTAACCTGAATTTGAGTCTAATGGGAGCTCCTCGCAGAATTCTCCTCCATCCAACTTCGAGCTATCCGTGAACAAGTTCACCAAGACCAGTCTTCAAGTGTTGTATGCAGTCCACTCCTCCTTTGATGGAATTTGGATGGATGTGAATTTTCCGCTTGAACTAAACGAGAGTATAAACTGATCCGTTGTGAGGAGGATAAACCCAAAGTTTCTAAGTATACCTGAGTGTGCGTAAGTGAGGTGGAGCCTGAAGCTCAAGACTTTCCACCTGATTGTTGTACGTACAGCGGCAGTTTTGCGCGCAATGTCTACAGCCTAAGTCACTTTAATCTTCCGTTGGGTACCTTTTTTAAAATCTTTGATTGGGCACCCTGGTCTGACCTATTTTCGTCCTATTCGAGCATCCTTTTTAAAAGGTTATATCCATAGGTAGGTAGGTAAAATGGTTGAAGTGCCGATCTGGCACTCCTCAAGTAGCACTAAAGCGCCGTTTTGATAACATTGTGAGACCTAGACCAGGCAGAGCTATTGATGTAATTGAGAGGATTGATGGGATTTAGGTTGGCGCACTGCCCAAGGCTGTCAAAGAAAGGAGCACCCAGTGATCTTAATCGTCTATCTGCCAAACCCAGACATTTACAGATAAAGTGCTCTACAGGCTCCTTCTCTGAAAGGTCCCCACAGCTTCTGCAATGGGGGTTAAATGGTAACCTTAGCTTTCTTGCGTGTGTGCCGATCATCCGGTAACCGGTAAACACAGCTACGAGTTTGAAACTTGAATGGTGACGAGTCCAAAGGACTTTCTGAGTTCTCCGTCTATTGTATTGGGACCAAAGGGTTTTCAAAATAGCACATGACGAAAGGGAGCTGCATCTTTTCTACGCTTTCCTGAGAAATAATTTGTGCAGTTCCCTTTTAACAACAATCAGGGGATGTCGATGCCAAGGTAGGAGGTCTCTGAGACCAATTCAGTCCCCTTCCTGGCAAGCTCATCAGCAATTTCATTTCACTCTATGTTCTTATGTCCTGAAACCCAGATTAGAGAAATGTTACCTGCACACTCAAGAGATTTGATCTCCTCCTTACAAGAGTTTACTAGTTTCTTTCTGCAACATGGCGTCGTCAGAGCCTTGATCGCGATTAGACTATTGGAAAAATATTAAAATCCCCTCGCTCGCTAAGAGTTTTGCATATCTGCAGGATCGCAAAGGTTATATCCATAAATCGATAGAAATTTAATTTTAGGAAGCTACCCTGGGCTTCCCTAGGCGTTGGCTATAATAGAAATATGTTAAACTCACGGCCAAAGTCGAAAAAGTCTGGCCAGAAAAGTCTAGTAGTATCAGCAGAGCAGCTGATTTGATTCCTTTCCATTTTCTTGTCCTCTAAATTGTCAAATATTGTTGAAGTTGCTCTAGACTGCCAATTTTTGTTTATAGATTTTGTCATTTAAGAGGCCAAAGACAAAAACAAAATACATTGCACTTGTTGTTTTTGCTCTACTGCCTACCTATTCAATGTGTCTCAGAGATTGGCCAAAATCTCTCTCTCTCTCTCTCTCTCTCTTGGGTGAAACTATCTCAAGCCACAATGCAATAATTTTAAGAGCCAAGAAGTATGCTTCTATTATTTACTCAGCAAAATCGTAAAATATTCAAGTAATTTAATGCAAATCAAATTGAACCCAAACATATTTACTCAGACCCCAGAGTATGCCATAAAAAAATCCGTATTTTTATAACTGCAAAATATTGTATTTGCATAAATATTGAGTGTATTTGAAGTAAAGCAATGAGGCTAACGATTTCATCACCGATCGCATTCAAAATAAGTGCTTATGTACCTACATACACACATACATACATACGTTTCTTTTCATTTACCCAGGTAATTAGGCGCCCATACGAAAAGTCACACACTATTCGCTGCATCTATTAGCTCTATATTTTTGACTTTCTCTGCTAGTCTACTTACTTTTGAAGCTCTGTGCGAATTTTCATTTGTTATTTTCTGAACAAAATATTGTTTTTTGCTGTCAGTTATAAGTGTATGTTTTAGTATTTTCAACAGTTTTCTGCGTCAAATGCGTTTACTATAAATTTATTACACAAAAAACAAGAAACATAAAAAATTATTTAATTACGAATGCAAAGCATTTTTTAATAGCAAATCGGTTAGTTGAAAAAAAAAATAATAATAAAATAGTCGAAAATTCTTTTATCTGTAGTTTGAAGAGCAAAAGCACACATAAATTTTACTAAGTGCTGGTTCATTTTTTAGAAGTCTTAATCAACCGAAATTAATTATAGATTTGTTGTTTATTTGTATGTGCGTATTTCGTTTGGTTTTTTCACAAATAAACACGCACACACACACACACACATACACTTTGTGCGAGTTCAACAATATTGCATTCCAGATTTTTGATGTGCTAGTAAAAGTCTAAGAAAGCAGTGCAAAGCAACCACAACCACAAACACACCCACACCCACACACACAAGTACACTTCACCCATGCGCGCACTGGAATATGTAAGCCCGGCGGCAATGCGAGCACCTCTAACCCCTTTGCCGTACACCAATGTGTCACCAATGCTATTCACTTGCAAATTTTACACTACAAAAATTCGGCAGCATGAAATGGAAAAAATTGAAACGCACAAAAAATACGACGTATGAGTTACTTGTATGATTTTCTATGGCTTATTCCAGTTATGATAATTTCAGTATACTCAAAAGTCTCCACTTTTTCTATTTGACCTGAGCAGAAAAACGGCATGTTAAAAAATTATTTTTCCTTAAAGTTGTATTTGAAAGTAAGGTCGCGGCCGCAACACCGCTCTGCCACTACAAATTTGAAGACAAACTTGCGCTTCTTTGGTTAGACGTCGCAAAACGTTGAAGATTTCAGGCTATATTTAGTCGTCGTGCTTTTGGCCTAGCGGCTTCAGTTAGCCGCAAATTGCTTACAAAGGACTGGATACCCGCAAAATCTTAATATTTATATTAAGTGACCAATTTTACTATCTCGACGAGGGCATTCACTAATGGAAATATTCTTTGGCCACATTTATATTTCGCCAGTATCTAGCTGAAAATAAAAAAATAAATCCTCATTTGTTACATGTCTTTGTCGCGCTGCTCTCCCACTGATATTTACAACCATCGTTGCCTCTCACCATAAAAGCGAAACTGAATATGCGCTCCTTACCGCAGTGATTCTCATGTCTTGCCTTCACCTGTTATATCTTTTTTTAGAACTTGTGGCTAGATACGCGCCCTCAGTATTTGGTGCTTTCTCCCCGCACCTTTAAACCGCTTTCTCTTTCACCCTTTTTGGAGGGTGTTTAACGAAGTTTCTCCTCCTTTTCTGGTATGCGTCTTTAAGTATTCCACAAATGGAGAAACTTACAATTTTTAGCCGCATTCGAACGGCAGCTGGTTTTTTTTATGAGGAGCTTTTTTTCATGGCAGAAATACACTCGGAGGTTTGCCATTTCCTGCCGAGGGGCGACTGGTATTAGTATTATATATAGATAAAAAACTAAGAAAAACTCACATTTACAAGTTTTTGTCGCGCCTCCCATTGATATTTACTAAATATTTGCCCCTTGGCCCAGCAATATTCATGTCTTACCTTCGTCCGCCAGATGTCTTTTTGAATTGGTGCTCTCTCTCTCGGCATATACATTACACTTTTTCTCTTCTCTCACCCCTCTCTCTTTTTTTTTTTTTTGGGTGTGTGACCGAGTTCTCAAGACGCATACCAAAAAAGGAGGAATCTACAGTTTTACGCCACCTGTGAATGACAGCTAGTTTTTTTATGAGGAGCTTTTTCAAGGCAAAACTACACTCGGAAGGTTGGCATTGCCGGCCGAGAGGCAACCGCTCTTAGAAAACACTGTTTTTATAAATTGGTGTTCGAGCCCAGGATTTCGAACCTGTGCCCTTCCAAATGATAGGAACGCACCAACCCATTTGACTGCAGCAGCTGCATACTTTTCGAAAACAGTTTTGTGTTTCTTTGTGTGGCAGCAAAGCCAATTGATTTTCTTGACTTTCTCTCCTTCATTAACTCATTATCTTTCAACTCGAACTCGGTATCAGATTTGTTCATCATTAATAAGTAGAAGTCACAAAACACAAGATTTTATTGTCTACCCGCATCCAATAGATGCCTTTTTGAAGCGGCTTGTAGAAAGATGCCCGCCATCCTTTACAGCAGTGGCATCCCTTTCCCTTAACACAAACCCAGAGCTCTGCGTGACAGCTCTCATATGTAGAAGTTACAAATTCCAACGGTTTTCGCGCCTTACATGTTCAGCACATATATTGAGTAGCAGGGTTGACAATCCATGCTGAATGAATCAGCTTAGAAGAGAAGCTTAGTCTATTTCCTTCTCTCACTTTAGAACTAAACCATCAAATATAGCCACTTTGATTTATCAAGTGCGTATATCAACCTAACCTATGGTAATAAGAAGCGCTCCTCCAAATTGGGCCTGAAAATGGGAACAGCTGCTTGCTTTCTCCTGTACTAGTCCTATTCTGGTATCCCCCTGCCCAAGTGATCTCCAGTTGAGGCAAAGCCCATAAGTATTTCTTTAATGCTTTAAAGATTCCTCAGCTATTTATTCCTTAGTGAATTTTAGAGCTCATAATATATTCTGCATTCTACGGTTTCATATTCAGTTGGGGTGCAGTACACTCAGTGCTTGGGTTGCCTGAAGTTACCGACATACCATTTCTTGCTGACCGATGTGAATATGTGAGGAGAGTGCATTCCTACGGCTGAGTGGCATCAAGGACGCAAAATATTTGTCTGATTTCACTATTATGGACTCCATTGCTTTCTATGCGGCTTGACTGACAGCGAAGATTTTAAAAATTTTCGAACTGAAGTTTCATACTTATTAAAATCTAATACCTGATGCCTAAGAGGACCTTCTCTGTATAGCAGAGTTCTCCACTGAACAAAAGTCTCATTTGTTTTTTTTTCTTTTACGAGGTGTAAAAGCACTCGAAAATCTTAGTCAGTGAGAGATTTTTACGCCACTAAAAGCACCTTAAGTCCGATGGTTCATTCTACAAGGATTCCAATTTGGTAATTATGTCTGGCGGCCGTCGCATTTATCAATACGGCAGTTGTTCTTGCTGTTACGTTTGTCTAGTAGCATTCCTTCGCTTCCAATCAATGTTGCGAGGTTACACCATAATTCGTGTTGCAAAAGCTTGTCCCGCTCTTCACTTTTCATCCGATTCAAGTATTTGTGGGACTCGATTATTAGGCGTTAGAAACAAACCAGTTTTCTTTACTGGGTCAACGTGTTTTTAGCAAACCTGATGCAATAAAATGCCACATGTTCGACCGTCTCCTCTTCGTCCAAGCATTCTGGACAATGAAAACTACCAGCCAAGTCAAGCCGATGCAGATATTTTTGGAAGCATCCGCGTCCGCTTAATAGCTGCGTCAAGAAGAAATCTTGAATCTATTGTGATTTTCAGTGATTCAACGGTCATTGGCCGCATGTACCAGTGAGAAGAAGTTTCTTCCGGTAAATTTTTGAAAAAAAAGTATTTTTTTATAGTATGAAAACCATTCTTAAATGATGCCAAAGTTCTAAAATCTGTTATCTAAACGAAATAAATAAATAAATATTCTTTTTTTAATATCAATGATTATCACTTTTCGATTTAATACAGTAATGCCCAAACTAACAAAAAAAAATCTCGAAGCATTAACTCCCTACGTCATTCCAATTGTAACATTTTGTGTCTAGCATCGTCTATAAAAACCCCTCTGTATGAAACCCACCATCTGTATCAGTAATCGGCACCGGTTGGCACGTGGCTTTTGATTGCCCTTCTCTAACTCATGTTAACTGACAGCGAGAAGAAGACCGCAAAAGTCGCTATGTGACTAACGGCCAAGTGAGAAAATAAAATATTTGAATGTGTTAGTTTGCCGTTCACTGATCTATAGAATTACATTTCCAAAAAATACATCACCGTTCTTTCGCTCATAGGCAAACCAATAACACTTTCTCTCTATATACATAGGTATGATAATGAGTAACTCTCTCCCTCTCTCTCAATTTTCTCCTTCAAAAGTGTTTGCCCCTTTCGTGTTTTGTGCATAACTGTTTAATGTGGTGTGTGTTATGCAACTGTTTATGAATGTATGGATGTATGCGGATGTGATATTTTGTTAATTACAATAATTAAATTTAGGAATAAGAAATTTATTTATTTCTTTTTTAATTTTTGGATAGTTAATATAATAAAATAAAAGAAAAAACAAAATCGTTTCTGCTTTGAATTTTGATTTAGTTTATACTCTTTGCTAGTTTTATTACTTTCAATTAAATCCAAAATATTACCCAAGTTTAGTTAATGAGTACAAACAAAGACTTCTTTTACTACCCATACTCTCTCACAAGACCATCACCCACACCTACATATCAATATATATATATACATATAAACACATTACATAACAAAAACAAACATTAAGCATCTGCTCTGCGCATGCGCTGCTTAATTTAAAATATCAACTCGAATTTCAAAAGGCCATCCAACTACTAAACTAAATAAGTTAATTTTACGCTTATACTCTTCTAAGAAATGGTTAAGTAAGGCTTGATCTGTCATCTATTCTAAAGCTTATGGGTTACCGCATAGTTAAAAATATACCTGTATATAAATATTTTCTTTTACTCTTCCGGTATTTGCTAAAGAATCTGTAGATTTAAGGTAGTTAGCAGCGAAGTAAAATCTTTACGGAGCAATAACTTTCGCTACAATTTTCTCTTATGAGCTTGGAAGAATTAAACGTTCGCCCTGCACAAGAGGCTTATGTAAAAGCTAACCTATAAACTGCATGGCTTCTGTATTTGTACCCAAACTAACCGCAGGCGCCATAAGGCTATCATAGATAGTACGTCATGAAGTTAAAAAAAATTGTGTATCGAAATCACCTCAAAGCTCATTTTACCCCTCTCATGCCTTCCAACTAAAGGATGCCCCATAATAACTCGCGCGCCAAGACAATAAGTGAAGAAATGTAGAAATAGAGCGTACATAAAACTCACATTCCTATCTGGTATTTTCTTAACATGGATTGTCGGCGATGTTTAAATGCAGGCTCAGAACAGGCCACTATGATAGGAAAGGTATAAAACGTAGATATGGAAACTAAATTTTGAATGGTAAAATGAATTAGACAATCATTACACCTGCCAAGAAATTTCAGAAGTCGACGATAGATATTACATCCCTATAAGTTTACCAGGAGTGCTGACAAAATAAGGGGCAAGCCTAAGGAACAAGCCTAAGAGACAAGCTAAAATTAGGGCAGCTAACTAGAAAATGGCAGGATGATAAACCTCATCGACCTTACTATGGCGGCAAGGAATTGAACTAGCGCTAAATCTGGTAGCATAGATGTATACCAGTTAGAAATGTTCCACACAAAGTTTTATTTTTCGAGGACGAAGCATCGACAGTCTAACCTCGTCAGTGTTAAAGTCTCTTACCGTAACAGCACCGATCTCCTCCGTTACCACCGTCAAGCATTTCGTTGTAAGGTGATTTAAACATTAGACTCAGCAATAAGTGCTGATGTAAAATATCAGAAGATGCATTTATTTGTTACCCCACCCACTCTTTGAACCATTTCAAGAAAAAGACACCACATATATCAGTTTGCTAGTTAATACTGGCTGGTTTTCCGTTCCATCACACTCTACTGGAGTCGAAACATTACTTCGAGAGTCAAATGCAGCTCATCCTATGCGTCGTTGCTTCTCAACATCAGTGGCACTAGACTCGCGACCATGACGCGCGGCCGAAACTGCCCTCCATTTGTTCCTTACCCTTCTGAAATAGGAGCATATGAAACGCCCAAGTTCCCCATCTTCGGCAACAGCTGATTCGAACTACTCGCACTATGCTGAAGCTTTGCTTTAAAATAGCTATGATCGGTGAGAATTCCGGTAAGATAGTAATCTACATCACCATACTCTCTCTCGAGCCATGCTTTAATTAAGAGATGAGCCTGCATTTTGTGATTGATTTGAACTATGGCTAGGGAACATAATTTTGAAACGCTCCATACCAGCACTTCCATCTTTGATTATTGACCTTCTTCTTCTTCTTCTTCTTGATTGGCGCGATAATCGCTTACACGATTTTGGCCGAGTTAGACAAAACGTGCCAGTCGTTTCTTTCTCGTGCTGACCGGCGCCATTTGGGCACACCAAGTGAAGCCAAGTTCTTCTCCACCCGATCTTTCTAACGCAGAGGAGGCCTTCCTCTTCCTCTGCTACCACCAGCTGGTACCGCATCGAACACTTTCAGAGCTGGAGCGCCTATTTTATTCTTTACCTACACTCGTATGTATCTGAAATTTATTAAAACTGCACGTTCATGGTTCCCTGGCCATTGCCAGTCTTTCTACTACTTCTTTGAAGTCCGCAACAACCCCAATTCAAGCATACGAGACCAAAGTCCCAGACGGCTAGTTCTCGATTTCAAAGCTTACGAAGTACTTTCTGGCATTAGCTTAACTACCTCGACAACAGTGAAGATTTATGCTCTAAGAATACACCAATGATCCAGCAGGTTGCAAAAGCTGTTGATCAGCAAATTCGGGTAGTAAAAATTCGCTGCCACTTCTTTTTTCACTTCTCTGTCTTTTTTGTGCTCGTGAATGTGATTTCGTCAATTGGTTTTAGAACATTTATTTAGAGTGCACTTGAATATTAACAGGTTGGCCTGATTACTCGAAATGCGCTGGCATACAACGTTGCCTATTTTCACACTTAGGCAAGCCCTACTTAAAATATTCACTACCAATAAAGTGAGCGCACGACTATGAGTATATACATATGTACATATGTAAATACGGGCAAATATATACCGTTATATATGAATGTATTTCCACATATGTTGGTATATAAAGTTTTCGCTGCAGTAAATGCAAACCAACTCAAGTGAAACAGCCCACAACTTAGCTGCCACAATTTCGTTAATTACGCTATCAGCATAAAATTAGCTCATAGGTCATGCAAGAGAGGGAGCAACCCTCCGATCCTATATACTCGTCCCCAACACCAATGTGTATGTATGTGACAAGGAAGACTTGTGGCAAGTTCGCAGTTGCAACATGTGCGCTGATTGCAGTGTAGCAACATATTAAATGGCATACATGAAACCATCACACACATGCATACGTGTGTGTTGTGTGGCACTAAAGTGTACTTTAATCTTTTGACGCAAGAAGTCAGCGCAACGATTATAACGCTAATTAGCCTGGTTAGGAGCAGTCAAAATGGTTAGGCTAAAAAAACACACACAAAAAACAATCACAACTTAGCCAAAAGTCACATACGGAATATCACTAACACATGCATAATAACAAGCAAAATATTGCATTCAACTTTTACACACAAAAACACCTAAATATAGTTCCGTTTTTTTTCAAATCTGAACGCAATATTTTTAATCTAGTTTTCCCATTCGCATTTTATTTTTGATGTTCCCAGATGGTACGTCTTGCTGGAAAATGTTTTGAATGTACTTGCTTTTATTACTATTTTAAGCTCTTTTGGGTATTTAGCTGTGCGTTCTCCAAAATTAGTATTTTCGAAAAAATAAAATTTTTTTAAATTGTCACTCCATCCAAGGCGAGCGATTTTTTTCATGATCCAGGAGTACGCTTTCAAAGTTTTATTGTTTTGTGTATTTTTTTTTTTGCAACGACTATGTGTGACTATCAAAATGAATACAACAACAACTTAAAATTTACACATACTTATTCATACATGTATATACTCGTATTTAAGCGTATTGAACGACTCACCCTATATTTATGAAAACATATTCGAGAATCAACCTGTATTTATGGACTGTACATTTTCTCTACATATTAATTTCCTAAATACACCTTTACGTATCATTTAAACGCTTCCTCTTATTGATTGCTCAAACTTTTCATTAATAACATCAGGCATATTAAGTGAGCTGATTAGTAGGCGGTTTGGCCTCAAAAATGTGATATAAAAAATTTTTAAAATTATAATTTAGTTGGTCGCGCATTTCAATTAATTCAGGTTAATGGGACATTCTTTCGTACCTGTCATTTTGGCTGTACCTCACAATGACTTCTGCAGGAATTACGAAGATGAAGAAGAAATTGAGTCGGTACAACACCTCCTCTGTAAATGTTCTGCACTTCAAAGAAGAAGAGCCGGAAAATTTGCAAAATGTCTCAGTGGAGTGATTAGTCACCTTCTTAAAAAGATCTAAGTGGTTTAAGCAACTTAGCTAGGGGATGGAAATCAAATGCAGGTATCACAAAGTGCCTTAGGACCACCGAGTGTCTTATCTCAGCCAAACAACCCGGCTAACCTAACCTAACCTACTGGTAATTTCATTTTATTTCTAGCAACTACTTTCGCCTATCTCATCGCTTCCTTTGCTTTATCTCTCATCTCATTTTGCTTTGGTGCTTACTTCCACTGGGTAGCCCATTCTTCCAGTTAACGCTGGGCATTCCATAGAGATGAAGCTAAGAATTGCCTTCATCTCAAAAATGTTGTTCTCCTTGCGTAAAATATGACTGCCAACTTTTTCTTCTTCATTCGCATTCATATGTGTTGCAGTCCGAAATATAAATACTAGTTTTTTGAGCAAACTTGAGCTGAATGACAGCCGATGGCAGACAAAACGATGCGTTAAGCGGGATTCTCTCTACGTAGGAAGTGACTTCTTAAAGAGCTAATTCTTCACTAAGCGTTTTGGTTTTTACAAAAGCATTAACGAGCCAGGCAGAGCTACTTTCCCTCTAAAGAGCCCGACATCCTCAAATCACATATATACTTAAAAATAAATAAACAAAAAATTGATGCGTACACTTCTCTTAGACGATTGGTCCAGCTCCTCCCCCCTTTTGTGGTGTGCTTCTTGATATTATTCCACAAATGAAGGGACCGACAGTTTTAAGCCGACTCCGAGCAGCAAATGATTTTGATAGGGGCGCTTTTTCATGGCAGAAATGCACTCGAAGGTTTGTCATTGCCTGCTAAGGGGCGTGCGCTGTAAGAAATCACTTTTTCTATTATTTTGTTCTTCATGCACGGAGATTCGAACCTACGCACTAGCGAAATGTTAGTCACGCACCAACCCTTTCGGTTACGGGGGACGCCTACATCACAGACTTAAATAAATCATACTTCAGTGATGACGAAATGGATTTGTCCTCCTTCGAGGTAAAAATTTAAGCAGCGAACCGCCTGCTTCCAAATCTGATGGGAGATGCTGCTTACTTTAGTGAACTCTGAAACCAAATGCATCCGAGTGGCCGCACTAAAGCTCTCTCTCTCTCTTTTTGCCTTTGTCTTAAACACCGGCGGCTAACCACATTTCGTCATAGAGAGTAGTAAAGCCCTTCTCGTCTCTTTCAACGTACAAGTTTTATTGTATAGTGTACACTGTACAGGCATCGTTATTAAGACGCTGGTGTATGCCCTCAAATCGTAATCCTTAGTTCCTTCGCAGTGGGCGTCATCAGTGTAGGTAATTCTCAACCGCGACTTAGTTTTCGTTTTTATTGCGGAGAATTTTTACGTGGTGGCTCTCAAACTGAGCGCACAACCAGATATCCTGGGTTACTTCGCCTTCTCTAATTAGAAAGATCAACTGGAGAAGGATTTGGCTTCACTTAATGTTTCCAACTGGCGCCGGTTAGCACGGGAAAGAAACGACTGGCGACGAATACCATCCAATTCAGGCCATAAAAAATCGTTAATCATCTCTCGATAGCGCAATCCATTCACCGTAACTGTTACTCCAACTTCGAAAAAATAAAGTCCAATTACTCCGTCAGACTATAAACCGCACCAAACAGTCACATGTTGAGGATAGATAGGCTTTTCAACAATAACTCTTTGGATTTTCTGAGCCCCAGAACCGACAATTTTGCTTGTTGACGAAGCCACCGAGGTGGAAATGGGCGTCATCACTCAAGAATATTTTTCGATGGAATTCCATCTCACTCTACTGGAATCGAAACATTACTTCGAGAGTCAAATACAGCTCATTTGATTATTGACCTTCTTCTTCTTCTTGATTGGCGCGATAACCGCTTACGCGATTTGGGCCGAGCTTAACAAAGCGCGCCAGTCGTTTCTTTCTCGTGCTACGGCGTCATCACTCAAGATGATTTTTCGATGGAATTCCGGGATCATTTTTATGTATTTCAACAACAGCTCGCATTTTTTCACCAATTTCTGTATTGCGGTCCGACAAGGTGCTTCAGGATGACCCAAAAATGTTCGAGTTTTACGAACCCTCTCCGCCAATTTTTTTCATAATTCCAATGCGTTGTTTAAGCGTGTATCGTTCAATTTTTATTAATGGTGGAGTTTCTACTTGTTAAATATCAAAAGATGGCATCTACCGAAATAGCGGGCTATTCAAACTAATTTATTGTCTGTTATTGGAAAACGCTTTAGTTACGAACTTTTCCGCCATGGGTCTCTTAGCATTTATAAGACTGACTTTTTGGCACTGAATTTCAGGGCATCTGAGGCAGCCAGAGGCAACCGACGTAGTGCGAGTTGCAAAATACTTTTATGGCGTCGGTGTCCCTTCGTTTTCTGTTGCGCTCAGTAATCTCCATTTATCGATCTAATTATTATTATTTTTTTGTTATTAAGTAGGATGGCAAATGTAAAACTTAATATAAAGGGGAGTACGTTGATCTAAGGCCATCGGGACTCGTTTATGCAATTAAGTCTATAAAAATATATCGAAAATTAAACCAGCTCACCAACAATATGCCTTATGTCATTTTTCAAGCCGCCCATTCCAATTAATTCTCGCAATTCTTTCACATATTAACTTGAATTATTTTCATTAAATTATTCAATTAAATTACACTTTTCCAAAAAATTTTTTGTTGCGCCACTACTTAATTTGCCCAGCTTGGATTAATTAGCCGTCACAGGCGATTTAGAACTAATTCGAAAACATTTTTAAATTAGCGCTCAATTTTAAATAAGCAAAAGTTTAGATTTTTTAGAAATTACAATTAAACCTAATTTGGCAGTTAAAATGTTTGTTCATTTACCATTTCCTGATAATGCAACAAAAAAATCTTTGAAATCATTTCATTGTTTTTAGTTTAAAAAAATTCATTCATACCTTAGCATTTTCCTGCTTTTATCGAAATTAGCATTGCAAACTAGTTCATTCCCTCCTTCTGGGCACACGCTATGAAAAATGTAAAATAAAAAAAAATTGTTAGAAAAACAAGCCAATTTGCCGATTAATAAATTTTATTATTATTATAAAATGAATTTTTTTTGGATCAGCTTTTTATTGTTTGGATTCATTACTTGACTGCTCATTTAAATTTTTTGGTTGAAAATTTGTTGAACCACTCAATTTAGCTTATTTTTGTTTTACAAAAATTTCTAGGCTAACAAGTTTAGTTTGCTCAAGTAACTGCAATGCTTTTTGAGTATGCAAATTGGAATTTCAAATTTGTTAATGGCTTTTTTCAACAAAGTTTGTGTAAGCAAAAACTTAAGATGCATAAGAAAAGTTTCGAATGATTTGAAAGCCATTAAAAAATATCACTTTTCTGTTCAAGTTATGAGTTTAAAGTACTGTTGGACACCTTTCTTAATACCTTCGGTTGGGTACCAGGGTTAGATCGAGGATCCTTTCTAAAAAGTGATATCCGTAAATCGAGGGAAAAATAAATTTGAGGAAGCTACCTGAAAGCTCAAATCGTTAGGTTTAATAGAAATATCTTAAATTCACTTCCAAAGTCGAAAAACGCTGGCCAGACCCAGGTGCCCAGCTGAGAGTTAATTAATTAATTATTTTTTTTAAGAATTATTTTTAAAAAAATTTCACAAATATATATGTTTTAAATTTTCACGTTTTTCACAAGTAAAATATTTCACTTTTAAAATTAAATCTTTCCACTAAAAATTGAAAATTTAAGATTTTACACCAGCAAGAAAAATTACATAAAAAAAGTTTCTATGAAGGAAAGATTTACTTATGACTAAAAATTATTAAAAAATATTACAAAACAAAAAAAATGTTTTTTTTTATAATTTATTTAAAAACTCTAAGTCAAATACTTTTTAAAAGGATTAAAAAATTTCAAACTGGTTAATTTATATCTTTTAATAAAAAAATTATTTCTTAATACGTATTTTGATAATTCAAGCTGGAAATTTTTTTAAATTAATAAAAATTGTAACTTTTTTTGAACTTTTTTGAATAAAATTATTTTAAAACATTAAAAAATATGCAAAGATACCTATTTTTCATTTCATAACTGTAATTTTATTATTACTTTTGTTGTTATTATTATTAAAAAAATTTATTTCTTTTCCTAAATACGACAAAATATTAATTTTTTTAAAACTTAGAAGCCGAGTTCATGAAAACTAAAACAAGCTAAAAATGTTCATTAGCAGAAAAAATGATTTGAAAATTTTATTTTGTCAAGTAAAGGGTCTTGCTAAAGAAACGTCCAGAGGGCAGTAGTGAGTAATTCCTAGACGGTACCGTTTTCTATGTCATCTTTGACATTCAGTCAGAGAGTGATGATGGCAGATTGTGACAGACAATTAGAACAGACGATAGAACAACGCTATAAAACTATTGAAATTTGTTAATATGAAAAAGGTCCTTCTTTAAGAACAAAATTCGATCGCAAAATTTATGACTATTTTGATGGAAATACTCAACCGAATGAGTCGAAAATTCAAAGGTTGGCGAAAAGATTCAAGAAACTGGTTCTGTCGAGGATAGAACTGGCTGACCAAAAACTGGACGTTCTGTTGGCAATATTGAGAATAGTGCTGTTGCAGCGCAATATGTCGCTGAAAAAACTTCAATTGCACCTCCCACATCCATACCTCGACGTTCTGAGCAATTAGGCAGTAATGAATTGACTGTTTGGCGGATTTTACAAGTAGGCCGTGAGCTCATGGTGGACATCTATGTTTTACCATTTTTCACATATATTTGTTAAGGGGCGTATTTTGAACGGAAAAAGAAACTATGAACGAAACTAAATTTTTGCCTGTTTTATTTTAAAGCATCTAGGCACGTCTTTTGAAATACCCTTTATTTAGACGCCATTTTACTTCTTTTATAAAAAAGTTGGTCTTACCGGGTTTTTAGTGATTTTTAATTTTTTGAACACAAATTTAAATTGTACAGAAAAATTTGTTAAACAAATATTTTAAATTTAAACAAATTTGAAATTTTATAATTAAAATTAAAATCTTTTTCACATGTTTCTTTATATTCTTAATTATTTATAATATCACGTAAAAATATTTTAATTAAAAAAATATCAAAAAAAAATAAGTTTTATATTTTCTAAAATTTTGTTTCGCTGTTCCTCATTTTTCAATTTTTTTTTTTTTTGTTATAAAAAATGTCGTATTTTAAATTTTTTATTATTTCTTGTTTTAATTTTTATTTAAAATTTTGTATTTGCTTAATGGTTTTTAATATTTTTAACAGTTAAAAATATTATACTAAATAAATAATTTTAAATTATAAATTTTAACAATTTAAAAAATTTTGAATCATAAATCAGTTATAAGTTCGATAACTTTATGCAAAGAAATATTATATAGATTTGAGTATATTTTTTATTTTATTTTTCAAATTTTGCGGTCTTTCTTAATATATAATTTTATATACTCTAATCTTTTTAACTCAAATTTTGAGTTTGCTTACTCTTGATTTTCTTGAAAAGTTTTGTAAATTTCGAATTCGTTTGTTATGCTACTTTGTTAATCTTTTTTTGTTTGTTGTTCAAATTTAGTGCGAACTGTGAATTTATTTGAAATCTTCTATAGATACTTGAATGTTTTAAAGTATCAGAATAATTTTTTTATAATAAAATTTTTTTTTGTGACTTTCGATTTTTTTTTTAAAGCTTTTGAATGACCTTTTTTTTCCTGAAAAGTTTTATATATTTGCGGTAATTTTTTTAAGCTATTTTATTATTTTTTTCTATTTCGTTTAATATTTTTTTGCTCTTAAGTTTTACACCAAACTTTGAATTTTTTGGAATTCTTCTATAGATGCTTGAAAGTTTTGGAATATCAAAATAATATTTTTTTGATTAAAATTTTATTTTATAACTTATAATTAAAATTTTGTTTTTCCTGAAATGTTTTTGCAAATTCCCAGTAATTTTTGTAAGCTGTTTTGTAATTTTTTTTATTTTAGGCTTTAAATTTATACCAAACTTTGAATTTGTTTTTCGATTTTTGATTTTATTTTAATTTAATTTATTTTATTTCATTTTACTTTATTTCGTTTTACTTTATTTTTTTAATTTTATTTTATTTCATTTTATTTTATTTTATTTTATTTTATTTTATTTTATTTTATTTTATTTTATTTTATTTTATTTTATTTTATTTTATTTTATTTTATTTTAATTCACTTATGATTTGAGTTTTTCAAAACATATGGAATTATGTGCTCGAAGGCTTTAAAATATCAAAATTAATATATATATTTTTTTTTATCATAAAATTTTTTTTTTTAATTTTCATGTACTTTTCAAATTTTTAGAATCAAAATCAATGCTTTTCTTGTTTAAAGATTTTTTTCAACGTTTAAGTACAATTTAAATTTTCCTATAAGCTTTGTAAATTTCCCATCATTTATGCTATTTGGAAAACAAATTTTCTTTTTTTGGTTTTAAATTTACACCAAACGTGGAACTCGTTGCAATTTTCCTGTAAATATCGAATTATGTGCTCGAAGGTTTTAAGATATCAAAATAAATTTTTTTATGATTAAACACTTTTTGTTTAAATTTTCATGTGCTTTAAATCTTAAATATCAAACCAAATTAATAAAATATTATTTAAAAAAATTTTTTTTAACTTCTAATTTCAAATTATATTCTTAGATTATTTTATTCATTTCTTTTAGTTTTTTTTTTTAACGAAACTTTTATTTGATATTTTTTCTTCAATTTTTTCCGAAATTAATTACTTTGTTTCTCTAGTTATTTTGTTTATTGGAAATTTTCTCAAGTTATGTAAACACATATCGAAATACTGAAATATCAAAATATTTTTTTTTATGATTTACAAATATTTTGTTTCAATTTTTAATCGAAATTTCGTTCTTGATTAAGTCTTTTCGTAAATTTATAATTACTTTCTCATATTATTTTATTAAATTGTTTATTTTTTTTGCTTTCAATTAAAACAAAATTATTACTTTTTAAATTTTTTTCTGCAATAGCTACCTTGTTTCTCTGGTTCTTTTATTTATTGCAATTTTCTTAGGAATATCGATTTATGTACTTTTAAATTTTGAAATATCAAGATCTATTGTTATTTATTCCTAAGATTATTTTATTAATAATTTGTTTCTTTAATTTGCTTTCCTTATCTTTTTATTTTATTTTTTATTAATACTTTTTTTCTCTGCTTCGTTTGTTTACCTAAATTGTGTGCTTTTAAATTTTAAATTATTTTTTTTTAATTATCAAAATCAGTTTTTTCATTATAATTCTAAATAATAAATAATAAATATTTCGGTTATTAATTGTCACCTTAAGCTTTTCAAGTAAGTTCTTTTACAAGCAAAAGCGCATTTTTTATTTTATTAATACTAAAACCCGTATTCATTTTAAGTCATTTAGAACTGTCTTTATGCCTCTAAATTCTTAAATAGTTTTCCTTCCACAAATGGCAAAGCAAATTCATTTTTCTCAGTAGGCAAAAATGTACACAGATTATTTTTTAAAGTTATCTTTATTTTTATTTATAAAGCGGAAAATTTATAACATTTTTTTCTTATAAAATCTCTACTCAAACCTTGCCTTCGATTTGGGCCGGTTTACTTCACAATTCCAACTACTCACTTTTCTACCTTTGAAAACTCGTACCAATACAATTTTGATTTGGAAAGTGCCTTATGATCGCTCACTTCCCTTTTTATATTTCTCTTGTATGCTATGCAATTACTCGTATGCTACTCTTCTCTTCTAAACTTCCATATATTCGTATACTTATACTATTTTATAAGTTCTAAATACTTATTCGACTATTCCATTATTGTATTACTCTCTATACATCTACAAATATTACATAACTACTATTCAATACTCTTAAGTAATTAGTTTATCAGAACCAAAAAAAAAAACCAAAAAAACAAAAACTAAGCAAAAAATCAATTTTTATTAAATGAAAATTTTCAAAAATTCTTTTCTTCAAATCCGTACCCACTGTCAATTGTCAAACTGTTACGATTCGAATAAATTGAAACTGTTCCCGTTATGAAACAATTTGCTTTCCGATTTATTACTACTGTTTCCCGTTAAACGTTACCGTTATCGTTCACACGTTGTAACACATAAAGCCATCCATCCAAAGCCAAAGTGGTCGTCGTCCGAGCTGGATTGATCAGAGGGTCAAAATTCAGACACGCAAATTTAGCATCAAAGTTAGTCTCACCATAATTGAGTATCACATAAATTTTCTTCTTAATTAATTTCGAAATTTTTTACATACTTATAAAAAACAATTAAATTTAAAGAAATATTATTACTTTCATTATTATAATTATTGATATAGATATTAGCGTTTTTATTGCAAAATATTCAAAATTTGCTTTCATTAATTGCTTATCTACCATAAAACAAAAAATTCCGCATTACCCTCAATTAAAAAATTTTAGCTTTGAATTTGTAAATTGACCGCTCGTTGATTACTAACACACATACCTTTTGTTTCAATTAGAAATTTGCATAATAGCTGAAGTAAGAACGAAAAAATGCATATCTTAGCGAGCCTTAATCCTCTCACTACACAAGATAGAAACCACGCTATCACTTAGAAAAAGGATAATTTTATTTTTACCTAATAAGAGGGAATAAAATCGAATTTGGCTGATGCACAGTTAGAAGTAAAATTATCCTTTAACTATAATAATGCATATACCTAAATGTGACTTAATGTTTAATGTGCTTCGGATTGTATAGAAATGTGTTTAAGTATTAATGTTTTAACTAAATTTAAGGCATGCCATTTTACCTCAGCCTTATACTGTTTGTATATGTAGAACATTTGGAAAAATCGAAGCATGTCTTTAACACTTTATTTGTTCAAAAGCTACAACATATGTAAAATGAAATTTGTGGAACACTTGACAGGAAATATTTTAAGCAAAGAAATGAAACAGCGAAGTGGAATTGAAACAAGGAAATACTTTGTCACATAACTCGAATAACTCTTTTTCAAAAAAACAAAAAACTGTGTATGTGAGGTACAAAATTAAATTTATATGGTGAGGAATTTTAAGCAGAAAAAGTAAAGCACAGAGTGGAATTGGAACAAAATATTTTAATCGTGTAACTTGAATGTTTGCACACAATTTACATATTTTCCATAACTAGGGAGTATATTTAGTGAGTGTATCCTAATGAAAGCCATCGAATGAACTAAATAAAACTGAAAAGTAGTGCCGTTAGGCATCTATAAAGTATCAAAAAATGCTAGCTTGAATATTTTATGCGGCAAATTTGTGGGGAACGAAATGGAAATGGAACAACATTTTTAAATTGCTCGCTTGCTTTCTTTACAAGAAAATATGTTTCAATCAGAGTATAATATAGGCGGAGTCTAAGCACCACAATACTTGCATAGACCTACATAATGGGAATTGGAATAAGCATACATATTTATAAAGTAGTAACTACAAGAAAGGAACGTTTCATTAACAAATAATGAAAGTGCGTCTAATTTAACAAAACTCGTGAAAGAAACTTGAAAACACTTATATTTATGATTTCAATTTGATTCTAAACGGTTTACTGTAAGTTGTAATGAGATTAACAAGAGTGTATATTGCAAAATTTGTCTGCCATAATGAAGCAAACTAATGTTTGTATAGATAATTTTTAAGTCATATATAAAGAAGTGGAATCGAAACAAAGTGTCTTAAAGAAATGAGACCATTTTAAAAGGTTTCAAAGTAGTTTTTTCTTAACAAGATTTGTACCGTGATATTAAGTATTAAGACGCAAACATGAGTCATCAATTTGCCCATTAGCTACAGTTCTTTATTACTAAAATTTTTTAAATAACATTTCAGCAAAAAATCCAATTTCTAAGTCTCAAACAAGGGAAGAAAATTTAATTAGTACACAATTTTTGCGGCCTAAAGAGATTTTCATTTACGCTAAGGTTATTTATGTAAGAAACAAAGTGCGGAACAAAATGGAATCGAAACAGTTTTTTTGAAATACCTCACAAAAAATCTTTCAATTAAACGAACTTGGGGAACATTTTGGAATTGGAACACACATTTTAATATTCTGAAAAATATTGGCAATGTTGTTTGTTTCATAAAATGTGAAACAGTAATGTGAGGAACATTTTGGAATTGGAACACACATTTTAATATATCTACTGAAAAATATTGGCAATATTGTGTGTTTCATAAACTGCGCTTTTAAATAAGACCAATGTAAATATAATATGAAAATGAATAACGCATAAAGTATATCTAAATATTGTTAAAATGTGTGCTTAGTTAGATTTTAGGTAGACAAGTGTTATTTTAATGTGCATACATATTTTCTGTGCTTGTTTTCAAGACATCCCACTATACTCAGATCTTTCTCTTTATACTTTCTTATGCTCCATTTGCTACGCCAAGTCATGCACGCAAACTATGCCTATGAAGTACTTACACAATTACATATACACATGTGCTATATGTAACTGTTTGTGCTATCGTTGGCGGGTGGTATGTACTTAAGTAAGCTTCATACAAAAGCGGCTTAAATTTAATTAAAACCACACAAGCCATTTTACAAACTCGTAAGCGACGCCCACAATTAATTGCAACGATTTAATGTACTCCCGCATGCAGAAACTCATATGTATGCGCACATACACTAGCACATGCAGCTTTGGGTCTGAATATTCAACAACAGGGACCACGACCTTATGTTTGTGTGTGGGTGTGTTTGTGGAACTTAAATACATGCAAGTGTGATATATGTGTGCGTTAGCCGAAGGTAAAGTGGTCAATTGATCCGCCCCAGCGGAAACACTTTACTGTGCATATGCCTGGATACAGGCGAGCTAAGACAAAAGGCATAGGCACTACTACTATAATGGAGGCAGTAGAGGCGGCAAGCTTATTCTACACAAGCTCTGCCAATGACAGGAAATTGATGCTAATCGATTTTAAGCTGCTTGCCTTGGCATTTGCCATCACCTTAGTGCCTTTGCGTAGGAGCTCAGCAAATATTCACAAATTAACACGTGGTAGGTAAGGCTATGGGATGCCATGGATTTTGCTACTAACTAATAACGAGAATATCCATGATTTGTATGTACTAGCCACCATTTTTCTCTCAATGCTGGATTTTTTTCTGTGCATTTTTATTCCCTCTAGCTGGTCTACATGTGAAATTAGCTATTATATCTGATCAATCTTTCAATTATTTGCAGGAGTGAGTGACTACTTTGTAGTCTGTTTGCGCCTGTCAATTACAATTAGCGCCTGAATTTCAATAGAAATTGTAAGCGCGAATTATAATATGCAAAAAAAACTAACACGGCATAACCTAGGAAATGTATGAAACCTAAACAAAGCTAAAATGAGCAATAAATAAAGAAACTTAATAAATGATTGGCGCGTACCCTTCTTTCAGGTATTTGGCCGAGCTCCTACTCCTATTTGTGGCATGCATCTTGATGTTGTTTCACAACTGGAGGAACCTACAATTTTAAGCCTATTCCGAGGGACACACGGTTTTCTATGAGGAGTTTTTACATAGCAGAAATACATTCGGAGGTTTGCCATTGCCTGCCGTGGGACGAGCGCTGTTAACCTTTTCATTTTGCTTTTTAATGCATGGAGATTCGAACCTACGCACTCCTGATTGGTAGTCTCGCACCAACCCATTCTGCTACGACGGCTGCCGCAATAAATAATAGGAGTATAAAATCTAAGTGCGTTGTCAAATTGTCGAACTAATTTATGATAAATGGAAAATCATCAGTGAAACCACATTAAAATTGTATACTTTGAAAGACTGCAAACCCAAAGGCTCATGGAGTCGTTAAGGGGTTACAATATTAGAAGAAATGGCCGGCAAAATTTTAACTCTGGTTCAAGATTTAACTCTCTCACAAAAAATTATGTTAACTTCTATGAAACTTACTTATTTGTTTATGTCAAGAAATCCGAAAATATAACTTCAGGCTGATTACTACAACCGTTTTTTGGTTCAAAATTAGCTTTATGCATCAACGTAATTTCCATCAAAAACATCATCATTCCATTCAATCTAACATTTCAATACCACTTTGCTAGAACGATTTATCTTTTGCCTCAAAATAGGCGTCTTCATTCGAGCGAAATTTCTTTTCAGAGAAAATTTTTTTAGAATTGTTTACACAATGTGGGCGGGTCGATTTAAAAATCGCTCATTGCTCTGTGAAAATCGTATTCTAGGGATCAAAATAAGAAACTTTGCCGAAGGAACCATACCTTTAAAACGAATTCTGATGTCCCCCAATTTGGGTCGAACGAAAAATCCCACTTTGGCCCATTTAGAGTGCTCCAATCGAGTCCAAATGTATGACCAACCCCCACTAACTTTGGACGGCCGATCCACCCATGCCAGTGGCACACCCCCTGTTACTCCCCTGGGGGTTCCCCATACAATCATTTCAAAATATCACCATTTTTGGCCTTTACATGAGAAAAGAAACAAAAAAGTTCGACCCAAATTGGGGGACATTAGAATTCATTTTAGAGGTATGGCTCCTTTGGCAAAGTTTCTTTTTTGATCCGTAGTATATGATTTTCACAGAGAAATGAGCGATTTTTTTGCCTCCCCACAAATCGACCCGGCCTATTACACATCCACCGTGGAAGTATGTGCCATTGGAAGCTACAACTTCACTCCATCTTTTAGGTAGTAAACGGATTCCGCTGAATAACAATTCGAGTTCTTTTGACTTCATCCATTCATTGAGCCAGTTTGCGATGCTCTCGTAAGAAGTGACCCGCTCTCCAATAAAAGCTGACTGCATTGATGAGAACAGATGATAATTCGAAGTTGCAATGTCTGGGGAATACGGCAGGTGGGACAAGATTTTCCAATTCAGTCCCTCTGAATATTACTGGACCGATTTAGCAGCGTGTGGCCTGACGTTGTCATGCAGCAAAATCAGTTTGTCATGCCTACCGTCCCATTACGACGAGCTTTTCTTTGAGAACTCGATTCAAACGCATTAGCTGCATTCTGTAACGTTTGCCATTGATGGTTTAAGATGGTTTAAGGAGTTCATAATAAATGAAACTCTTTTGATCCCACCAGATGTACAACATAATCTTTGAAGCATGAATAGTTTTTTTCGCTGTCGATGGACTTGCTTTACCTGCTCACCTTTCTGCGCCATTCCCATCACGAGCAAACATTTACCGACGGTTGATCTGTCAACATTCAACTCTTTAGACATATCATCAAGAGTTCGACATGCGTCTTCATCCAATAATTGTTGTAGTTGAGTATCTTCGCGGTCTTTATCACTCACGTCGAAATTGCCACTTTCGAAGCCTTGAAACGACGCTTTACAAGTTGAAAGTATTTGGTGCGGCTTGATTACCGTAAATATTTATCAATATGCGACACGTTTCAGCTGAAAGGTAATAATGAAATATGACTTTCCGAAAAGGATGTTTTTTCGGTACGAACGCTACACAATTTTGATGTGGGATAAAAAAGGATCTTTATGCTTCAAATGAATATCAAATCACCTGTATATTACTATAGCGAACACAAAAATAGTATCAGCCGCCGACACCTCTTTTACGAGAGCGGAAATTTATTTTCATACTAGTACGCAATAGTTCTGCCATTGTTTTGCTGGACTTGCGACTCGGTGCATTGTCTTGATGAAACAAAATAGTGAGCAAACGCGGCCTCCACTTTGAACAGAACTTTCTCAAAGTCAAATGCTCATACAATATAAAGCCAACACATTTTTGATATCTTTACGATGTCAGCTAACTCAAGCAACTTCACTTTTCGATCATTCTAAACGACTTTGTGGATTTTTTTTTTATGTTTTCTGGTGTTACCGGATCATTTGGACGTCCACTGCGTTGTGCTTCATCGATGTATGTACGATCACGTTTGAAGTCAGCAAACCATCGTTTTATTGTTGTTTCTGATGGAGTGGAGTCTCCATTACATTTTTTGAGCCATTGCCTCGCTTAAACGATATTTTCCCCATCAAGGCCTCCAAATAAAGGCGGCGTATTCCAAACTGGAGCGAACGAATGTAAACCGGAATTTCAGGGTTAAAGGGTGCGCAAAATTTTAGCTATTCCGTCCTACAAAGCCTAAGTCTAAGCCTATAATTTTGATAAAATAAAATTAATATGACTAATAACTGAAAAACGGCTGTCAAAATTTACACCTAAACCTTTAAATTCTTTAACAGATTGAAGTACGATATTAGATACGCTGTAATAAATGTGAAAGACAGTAGGGATTTTGGAAAAAGTGACATGACAGCAGTTTTTTGATAAAGAAAATTGAGATTTTTGAAGCTTGAAGCCTGCATACGTCAATTGTGTTATTTATGACTGAACTTAAAAATATGGTCAGCATATAACAGAAAATTAGCAAATGAAAAGCGATTGCCGCGAATGTCGTTGCTGAATAACACAAAGAGTAGCAGATCTAGCACACTTGCCTGAGGCACTCCAAAGCAGGCAATGAATGATTCACAGGATACACCAACAATTGCAGGAAAACAGTACACACAATTCAAGTGAAAATAATTTATGTAATAAAATGTTGTGAGCGACTCTGTCGAAAGCTTTGGCAGAGTCCATGTAAATGCAGTCGATTTGCTGCCCTGCTGAGAAGGCTTAATATTCACTAAAAACGATTGACGCTGGTATGTCTCTGACATTTCGTGCAGCTGATGAATTTTTTTCTGTAGCTAAACAGTTGCGTAAAAAAAATCTACTAGGTGTCTTCAAATTTTATGTTTGAATAACGTCTATGAGTTATGCCTTAATGTTTTGCCAAAGTACTAGTATTCAAAGAAAAATTGAAGAAGATTCACTCAAGGACAATGGAACGGCTTCAATTGTGCTATAAAAATATGCGTCGTTAAATTTCACGGCGGGCTTTGAAAAATAAAATTCATGTTAAATGTGATTTTACTCAATTGTTCTTTATATAGAAATATACATATGTATATTCGACTCCTACTTTGATGCGACTTTAATGCGTTGTAGGAAATTTTGTCGCGTTGGCGTGAAAAATCCAGTAGGGTCATTTTACTACTAAAATTAAGTACTTGTTCGATTATATCCCGCGGCTAAGACTCTTAAGTACTTATGGTATTGCAGTACCAACCTTACCAACTGGGTGTAAAAAGTGAAAATCGTCGTTCTTCATCAATTATAGATATAAGTATGCGGGACCTTTTTGCTGCCAACAAAAAATGGTATGTCCAAAAAAATGAAAAAAATTATTTGCCTACAACTGCATACAGAGAATATTTGTTCTATATAAGTAAGTAAAAAAAAAATGTACTAAAGTAAAAGCAAAACTGTGCTCAAGGACGCTTAATTTGGCTGATGTGAGTATTTGTTGGTAGTGACAGCAATAAATCTTCAATTTCGCTTTTAATTCTCAAAGGGAGTGGCGGAGGAGAAACAGGAAAAAAATCATTTGAACTTTGGCGCATTTGCACACACACACACACACAAACAAATGAAAGGAGGTATATTTGTATAAAAATGTGTATGTATTATTTACTTCTAGCGCCTGCAAGTCTGTGCAATTATTAGCGCAGCCGTTGGCCTCGACAAGCTTTCAGACTCACACCATCAGCTGTGTTGCCGCTGCTGTTTACTTGGTCCGTTAGTAGTTAGTACAAATACATTTATTTCAATGTGTATATGTATGTACTGTGTTCAATATATGTACCATGTAATGTGTGTGTGTACTACTGGCATAATAGTAAAACAAACAAGCGTTGTCGACTGCGCCAAATAGACCGGCAAATGAAGGAAAACGAAACGAATAGCAAATCGATTCTGCTTTGCTGTTAAAATTGGAAACCATCAGGACTGGTAAGGATCTAAAGAAAAATTCATTCATATGGCACGGTGTTTAAGATGGCGATAAGTACGTGAAATAATGGATAGCAAACTAGTTAAATGGAAAAGTTAAGTCTTTTATGGAAATTGAAAAAGGTCATGTCGGCTAAATTTATTATTTGAAAGCTAAGTATAATTTTTATTCTTAAATTTTAAATAAATAATTTTTATTTTTAAAATTAAAATTTTTAATTCAGGTTAAGGTCGTATTTTAATGATATTTAATAGTTGCTTTAATTAAAAACATTTTTTTTTTTTTGGAAATGGAATAATTTTTTACGATTGACCCGCTGAACAGGAAATTGTACAGTAATCTGGCATAGAAGCCTCGTTCAGATAAAGAATATATGACCGAAGTAATGAGCAAACCAACGTTTGGAGATGATGTGTACTTATACATAAGTTATTTAAAAAAAGAGGAATAAATGGTATTAAAACGAACAAAAGTGAATCGACGTCAAATGACTACTCTCAGACTAATACATAGGTACATGCAAATATTTCCGCACAGAATTTTAATTAAATATCAGTAACATATAAAATCTTAAGTATTTTCAACCTCAGGGCAAAATAGTATGCGAAACAAAATGGAATTGAAACAAATTTCGCTTGCACATTATTTTTGATTAGAGAAATGAAATTTACCGAAAAAATAATGTGAGGAACGAATGGGATTGGAACACCTTTTTTCAAAATATATTTACAGGTATATTGTTACAGCTCTATTACTAAAGAATAATTATGCCATAAGCTTACTTGATGAGGAAGTAGTGTACGGAACGAAATGGAATCAAAACAAATTCAAACATGCATTATTTCTGCCTGCTGACGTTTTTTAATTAGATCAATGGGCACGGCAACATAGCAAGGTCTACAGAAACTGTAAAGGAAATAAAAAAGACTGTGAAGTCACCTTCCATCTCCTGTGTTGGACGAAAGGACCACAATTTGGGTGAGGAGTATGTCCGGAGCTTGGTAAAATTCCTGAAACTAGTAAACTCAAGCTGTGTCTGGAACTTAGTTGTCTCTACTTTAAATTGTCAGGTTATACAATAAATTATGCGACGAAGGGTATCGCAATATAATTATTCGTATATACATACATTCCCATTTGATAAATGGAGTTAGAACATAATTATTATATTATTTCTGCTGCAAGCATTATAAATCAAAGGCATAACATGTTGGAACAAGCTGGAATTGGGACACAGTTTTAATGGAAACGTTTTTTGTCCAACTATATTATTATATATATATTATTATTTTCAAAAATTTATGACACACTATGGAATCGGAGCGCCTCTATTAACATTAAAATACTAATGTTATTACATGGAACATAATTAATTAATGGAGTTAGAGCACAGTTATTAAATAATTTATACCTCAAACACTATTTAACAGCCCTTATAAATCGAATACGTGACATTTTGGAACAGGCTGGAATTGGAACGCAGCTTCAATGGAAACTTTTTATTAAACTCAATTATTAACAGCATTCAATGCAATTTAAACTTTAAAAGTTTATGAAACGCAATGGAATCGGAACACAAAATCTCTTTTAACAATAAAATAGTAATGCTATTACATGACTATTGATATTTTATAGAGCTCGTCAGAAACTGCATTTTCAATCCGCCGCAAATTATGGCATAAATGCTTCATTAAAAACTCAAACTATCCACTGTGTCCGAACTGTTCACTATTCCACCTGCCATAGATTTTAAATATTATTCTGCACAAAAAATTCCACTGCTACTGCGATTAAGTGATTTTCTACTACCCGTTTCGCCATCGCTGTACGCTAAAATGTCCTTGATATCAAACTTATTTCCTATACATAGTACAGTGCCAAAAACAGCAACAAAAATCCATTTGAGCCACTAAATTTGAAAAAGAAAAGAAAACAAAAAGCATATCTGCTTCTAGGCACTCAAATGCCGCCACAACGACGAAGCAATGGAAACAGCAATAGCTGCCTCCTACCATGCTGGTTACCGCGAGCTACTCACCAAAGAAATCAGCCACTGGACCAGTGAACCAAGCATTCTTCTACCCACCCAATCACCCAACCAATTGCTTCCATTAGTACCAAAAATCAATCAGCGCAGTCATCAATTTACCTTTTGCCTGCTGTTGCGTCCATAAATATACCTAGATACGTACATATATATGTACGTATGTAGTTTAGTATGTTTCTTTATGTGTATGAGTGCACCTAACAGGCATTTGACAGCTCAACAGAACTGCTGCCAATTTTATTTCTTTGCTTTCGTAATACCTACAAAGTAAATTTATTTATGTTGCAGCGTCAAGAAAGGGAAGGCAGTTGAGGGTATTCAATTCAATCAGATTGATTTTCATTTCATAAGATTTATGTGCAAAATTTTTGCATCTGGGCCATTCGCAAATACATATGTACATATGTACACTGGTGTATACTACATAAAGACAAATGCACAAAACATTTCACATTTAAGGCAAAATTTTTGTATTGAAAAAGCGCAACTTCACACAAAACAGCCTATCAATTGACCTGTTTTACGTCGAAGGAGCAAACAAGCATTTGAAAATTTGTTCTCTTTTTTTTTTATTTGTTCTTCACACTTGAAACTAAAACCATTCATTTTCAGATGTTCTAAAGGAAGCTTTTTGGCCCGCCAGCCACTTGATAAATGCCTCACATATCGACCAGTTCGAGCCTCTGGCATATAAAAGCAAACAAAAAGGAATATTTTATCCTGTTTACCATTTGTATGCGTTCAAATTGAAACTACCTACATACGAGTTCTCACATGGTGAAAGATGTGTACATATATATATATATATATATGTATTCCACATGTATAAAAGCTTTGTCCATTCAAATGATTGCGCCCTTTCTGAGAAAATCTGAGAATACCAATGAATTTCAATTCATTGGGGGAAAATTAAGTTAAAAGCTATTGACGGCAGACAGTTGTAACGACAGCTGCATAAAAGCGTTTGTTTGTTTGTATAGTAACAAAAGTAGTGAAGGGGATTAATAAAATTTATGGCGTTTATCACACTTTTAAAGCATTTGAAGTATTCAGATAGGAAGAAGGGTTATTATTTCAATTGAGAAAAGCTTGAAAATAAATTACCAGAAAGCCTTTAGGCCAATAAAAGAAAATACTTAAATAATTCTTTGAAATGAATTACACACCAGAGTAGGTTTTTAATTGATGATTGATTAAAGTAATTAGTGAAATATAATATTTAAAATCAATTTTATCCATCAGTCTGTGAATTCGTGCAAGATTTATGCTTAATTTTTAGTATTTCCTTTTTTGTTTTTTTATTTATTTAAACACGCATTTTGGGTTCAAATTTAAAATATAATCAAAATATTTATTTTTCTTGATTTGCTAATATATTTAACTTTTTGTTTAATTATTTATTTATTTATTTTTTATTTATTTGTTTATTTATTTATTTATTTATTTTTTTATTTATTTTTTTATTTATTAGTTTATTTATTTATTTATTTATTTATTTATTTATTTATGTTTTTATTTTCCTATTTATTTATTTTTCTATTTTTATAATTATTTTATTTTTTTTTTAATATTTTTTAATTGTTTATTTATTTACCTATTTATTTATTTTTTTATTTATTTATCTATTTATTTATTTACTCACTCACTCAAGTACATGAAATGCCATAAAAAGTGAAGTAACTGCAAAAGCTACCGCTCTGAGAATATTTATATCTATAGAACTTTATAAAAATATCATAGTAACAAAATGGAATTGAAACACTAATTTTGTAAGAAAAGTAAAGAGTGGTCAAATGTTGAATGTAAGGTTTGAACCAAACACACTATAAAAAATCTTAGAGGAACGGAATAGAATGGGAACAGTAATATTGTGGGAAAATTTAGTCCTATCACATGAAATGGTATAACAAGTGAAGTTGCTGCAAAAGCTATCGGTCGAGAAATATTTATGTCTATAGAACTTCGACACATACAATGAAGTTTGAAAATATCAAAGGAACAAAATGGAACACTAGAAATTGGAACACTAGTTTTATAAGAAAAAGGAAGGAGGTCAAATATTTAATGTATGGTTTGAACCAAACACACTATAAAAAATCTTAGAGGAACAAAATTACATTGGAACAAGAATTTTGTGGGAAAATTTAGTCATATGACATGAAATGCCATAAAAAGTAAAGTAACAGCAAAAGCTGTCGGTCTGAATAGATAGAACTTCGACATATGCAAAGAAGTTTAAAAATATCAGAGGAACAAAATGAAATTGGAACACTAGTTTTATAAAAAAAATAAAAGTGGTCAAATGTTGAACGCATGGTATGAACAAAACACAAATACCAAATCTTATAGGAACGGAATGGAATTGGAACAATTATTTTGAGGAAAAATTTAGTCGTACTACATTCATTAAGTCAGACATAAAAAGTGATGCAATGTGAGATTGGAAATACTTTCTTACTTTCTTGGATAACAAAACTGCAACAAAAAGTGTCTAAATTATTTTATTGCACTAGAAATCGAATTAAATTAAAGTAGTTAAATTAAAACCGCAAAAAGTTTAGGTAAATTTTCTATTCAAATTTATTTGCTCAAAACGCCAAACAACTGGTAATTGTTATTCCATTTTTGGCAAAGTACTCGTGCACCCGGGATCTGCTTGGATACAGTCGCGACCAGAAACGATGTACTCAATCAAATTGAGGGCTTTTGAATCACCACGGCACACTAGGAATTACTAAGAAATGAAATGTGGAACAAAAGGGAAGCAGACCAATAACCTTAGACTCTTATATTGTATTTAAGGAAGATAGAAATATTATCAAATGAAACGCATCTACTAAATAAAATTACCAAGAAGACGAGCGAAATTAGCGAGCGCACGAGGAAACTAAAAATAAGAATGAAGAAATTTAGCTAAGTTATATACAAACTATTTGAACTAAATGAGTCGCATAAATTTAATAACAACAGCATGGAAATTTAACGATTATTTCACAAATCCTGGGCCAATAATATTGAACGTATTAAGAAAATAACATCTGGAATGAAATGGAATTGAAACGTAATTAGGTTGTATTAACAACTATTTACAAGAAACTAACCGCTCAAATGCAAAAGTAAGTAACTACACCGGATGAACCAAATTGAAACTGGAACACTTATTTTTCAAACCCTGCAATGAAATTCGAGCAAAACTAACGATATGGAATCGAACGGAATGATATGGACTCGAAAGAAAACTTTCATACAAATAAGTTTAAGTAAGTACTCCGAATGAAACAAAATGGAAATGGAACACTTTTTTCTCAACTCCGGCAAAGAAATTCGGGCAAAACTATTAAATACGGCAAGAGAACAATGATGGGAACGTTATGAAATCGAAATAAAAGGGGCACAAAAATAAATTGAGTTACTACGAACATTTCTAATGAGTTTCTACAAATTTCTATTTATTAATGAAACTAAAAAAATTTACTAAAAAACAACATAAAAATTGACTGCAAAACTTTTTTATTAAAAATGCAATATTAAAATTTTCTGCTAAAAAATATGTTTTCTTTAATTTTTTACTAAAAATCATTGAAACGTTTTTTCTTTAATTTTTTACTAAAAATTATTAAAAAAATTTGTTTAGTACAAATTTTTAATATTAATTAATATTATTAAAATATTAAAAAAAAATATTAATATTAATATTAAAAATTAAAAATATTAATATTATTTACTAAAAAAAATGTTGAACTAAATAAAAATTAAAAAAATGCTAAGCAAATTTTTTTGTGTTTCCTATCCAACGACATGAATTTCCTATGCAATTGACAACAATTAAATCCAATCTTTCGACACTGTAAAATTAAACTTGAATCTATTAGCAATAAAAATTAAAAATTGCTTAACCGTCACACCAACATAGCATAACAATCAAATTCACCTTCATATTCCAGTAGACACACACAAAGTCAAAAGTACAAACCAAACACATCCCCACAAACCACCGACAATGTGTTAACCTATTCATATGCAATGGGGCGCCAACAGCAGCAGCAGCAGCAACAACAGAGGCGACACTTGTCACCGAGGAATTAGACATACAAACAAAAAATAGATGGCATCATAAGTGAAATGAAATTTGAATTCCAAATGTTAAACGCTGTAGGCAGATAAGCATTTAGAGGTACTCTCAGCAAGGGACTAAATGCCAATGTCAGGCAACAACTGTGTTGCTCGCATACGTACGAGTATATGTAAAATAGAAGCCATGTGTGGAACGAAGCTTTGGTATGAAACCATCTTGTACGCATGCAAATATATTACGAATGTCACCCTTACCGCCCTCAAGGTGTGATTCTCAGCATTCATGTTCGAATATGTATGCTCACTGCTGTCCTTCACGCCCGCACGTCCTTGAAGCTGGCTTTGGAAAGTGGAATCGAGTAGTAGATTTGCGCCAAAAGACATTTAAGTATCTTAAATTATTAAAAGAGAATTTAAGTTTGTGAAGAAAATTTTAAGATATGTTCTCAAGCCAATTCCGAAGTGTACTCACATATGTTTCGTGTGTGTATGTGTGTGCGTATGCAGTAATAAAGTAAAGTTGTAATAATAAAACTGGAAAATTTTCAATTTGAATGCGCACACATACGCTTGCAGTGTGTGTATGTGTGCTTAAAAATTATAGGCAATCAAAAGTTAGTATAGTTAGGCAAAACAAGTTAGTATATGGGAAGAGGTAACGGAAGCGAACTATTTGTTTAGTGCAATTAATTACTAATTATTTCTATCTGAAGGTTATGTTTCAATTCCAACTTTTCGGGCAAACGTAACGTTTCTGTTCTGTATGGCCCATCAGGATTTCAAAAACACGTTGTAACAAATAGAATTCACCTAAATGTAATCAAACAATGCTTTATAATGTTGAAATTGTTAAATCTATCACTCCACAGGTTATGCCTTCGATACAAATTTTTCGCGCAAGCATAAACTTTTTATTACGTATATGACCTGTATGGCCAAAATTGATTGGTGTAATAGCATTAGAAATAAAACATGCAGTCAAATATGAATTAAGAATTGCATTTGCATAAATTTAATAGAAAAATTTGTGCATTATTTTTTTTGAAGTTAATAAGAATACGGAGGGTCATGTGTTCGACTACAAATTATCGGACACGTTCAATATATTTGTTACGTATACGACCTGTACATCCAATATGGATTTGAAATGAATTATGCAATCAAATCATGAATTAAGAACTACATTTACGTAAATTTAATACAAGAACTTGTACAATACTTGAACCAATCATGCGGAGGGTTATGTGCTCGATTCCAACTTTTCGCATAGGTTTGAAATGTTTGTTACGTATACGACCTGTATGATCAATGTGGAAATTAAAAATTTGCTTTCGAAAGTGTATTGCACATAACATCTAGATATATAATGAGCGCTTAGCGCTTTTATACGGTGTTTGACCCAGCGTCTTTGATAGAGCGTCTTGATGTTGTTCCACAAATAAAAAAATCTACAGTTTTTTGCCGCCTCCGAATGGCAGATGAGGAGCTTTTTTTATGACAGAAATATACTCGGAGGTTTGCCCATTGCGTGCCGAAAAGGGAACCGCTATTATAAAACAACCTTTTGTATCATTTGATGTTTCCATATTTATTATTTATTACTATTTACAGAGTTCCGCCTATTAAATCTGTCAAGCCGAGAGTCATGTGTTAGATTGCAATCCTTGCAGAGATATAAAATGATAGGGAATTTGCTTTCTTTGTTTTTTTTTTTTTTGGTAATACTGATCCCTCAGCAAACGATTTGTCTCTCCAATATCATTCCGGTCTTGAAAATGTAGTCTAATACAGTCAGCAGCTAATTTATCAACACACAAACTTTTTTAGTATTTTTTTTTTGTTTATGCAAACATATTTTCACTTAACACCTGCATGTTAAAAGAGGCAAATATTACTGTGTTTTTGTCAGTAATGCCTTGATAACGCTTTCTGGGTTTTCTCCACATCAAATTCTCAAATGAACTTTAACGCTAAATGGATCTCATCTCTTAATAAGATTCTTTTTATGGAAATGAGAATTAAAAACATGATTTTCAAAATCCCTTTGCGCAATTTGCAAATACTATTTTGATGCCAAATTGAAGCATGGGAAAGCGCTAAAATACACCTAATATACATCAGCAGTCCTTTGCCGCAATGATTGTCACTAGAGGTCATATTTCCAAGCTAAAAAACGAACCTCTAAAGTAACGTATACGCCATATCTCCATGAGGAGTTGCTTGGATTAAGAAACGGGCTCAGTTGTACGTAACTCTGCATTTGTGGATATTTAGTGAATATCTAAACTATATGCATATTTTGGCAAATGCATATTTCTACCGAGTCCATAAATACTCGTAGACAATTGCAACTAATGCTGGTGAAATTAAATGTTTCTTATTATCTTGTTACAAGGCAACAACTCCTGTCTGTGTGAATTTTCCGGCCGATAGTGAATTTACTATCGTACCTAGTATGTTATTTGCGGTCTAGCTTGGGCACAGATACTAAAAAAAAAAACAACAAAAAGTAAATTCATATCCAAGGATTTAAATGCTCATGCTGAATGCACTCAATTGTGAAAAATTGCATGATTTCCTCTGCATTTGTGCTGCATTCAAGTGTGAAGGATAATAATATGTCAGCGGCAGACGCTGCAGCCACCAAATGCGATTACGTTGATGTCCTTCATTAGTGGAAATTCAGTACTCCTTTTTTTTTTGAGTTTGTTTTCTTTTTAATCTACACTGAGATTGGCTGCGTAAGTTTTTCTTCCGCTTCGTCGCTTTGCTGTTATTAGTTCATTTGGCTGCTTCTTTTTATTCTTAATTTTTTTTTTTTAGTAAATTTGAAAAGTTTATAAGTGGCAGAAGTTTTTGGGAAAATCATTTATTCAAGCGTGGAAGGGAATAGCGAAACTCTCAATCAAAATGCAGCTGTAGTATTGGTGTCTTAAATTTCGTGGATATTTTCTGGGAATGGTTTTTCAGTGTTGGCAAAGTAAAATTACTATTAAAATGCAGCCTAAATAAATGCAATGGAAAAAGACATGCTTCGATTTTTGGTATAACTTTTCGAATAATTTGTTTACTTCAATTATTTAATCTTCTATTTTTCATTCAAACTGTATATATGGACTATAAAGTATTGCTCGCTTTATTGCTATAAATCACCTTTGCACGTGCATTACTACAAAGCACGATCATACATAGTTCATCAGCACTGGCATGTATTCAATCACTGATCACCACCAACTTTTCAACAACCAACTAATTAAATTTTTCTATACTAAAGTAACAACTAAAATCAGTACTTCAGAATGATTAAAATCAGATTTTAAAATTTTAAATTTTTTTTTTTAATTATTAAACGGAGACTTATACTCACAATCAGTGAACTAAATACTAAGAACATATAAAAAAATGAATATTTAAAAAATAAAAAAATAAAAAATAAAAATATATATATGAATATATTTAATAAAAAATTTAATATAATAAAAAATTTAAGTTAAAAAATAAAGCCTAAACTAAAGTAAAAACTAAAATCTAAAACAAAAAGTAAAAAATTTAGCATAAAAAATTAATTAAAATTTAATAGAAATTTTAAAAATTAAAAGTAAATACTCCAGTTAGAACAAAAGCACTATAATTAATGTATTAAGCCAAACAATTAGCGTTAATATGTTAAATATAATTACCTAGATCAGTAATGAGTACAAAGAAAAAACAAATTATACCTACTAACGTATTTTCAAGAAATCAAATAATTTTTAAATTTTTTGTTTCGATAATAGTCCAAGTTTCTCCTGCTTTATGCATTTATTATATATATAAAAAATGTACGCTTCGTACTAACAAAATTTAGTTTCATACAAATTTCTGTTTACTATTTAAAATATTACTAAGAAAAATATCCTAGCAAAACCTTTCTAAAATATAAATAAAAATTATTCCAAAAATGCGAAAATAACTTTATGAATTACATTTTTTTTATAAATCTTTACACGATTGCTGTCATTTTTTTTTAATTTAAACTATCTTTTAGACTTCTTTACACCACATTTTTAAAAGATTATAATAAGCTTTACTTTTTACGCAACACATTTCTAAAGAGTTCAGTGAAAAATCGAAGAAAAAATGAGCAACAAACGATTAGATGTCATTTATATAATTCCTGATATTTTTTTTAAGAAATAGCGGTTAAGAATTAGCGGTAAAAACAGTCAGAGAGTTATTCCATTTAACTATCAGGCAAGCAATTGTATAAAATATTCATTCCCAATACGAGATTGTGTCAATAAGTCACTAAAAATGTAAATAAGAAGTCCTCTATGCGTCAAAGCCCCCGATTTTTTGTCTCTCCGAAAACCGCTTATTAGCTTGATAGCTCATCAAACGTTTCTCGAATTTATATTGTTTATGATGCACTCCAAATAGTTTGATATCGCGGGATCCGGAAAGCAGCTATTCGGTTTTCTCTTCATTCCACCCAAATCTCTTGCTGCTAAGCCATTTCTTCTTATTTAGAAACAGCAAATAGTTGCAGTGTCCTAAATCTGGAGAACATGCTGAACAAGAGGGCAGGTTAGTGGGTAAGGTAGTGCTGGCTGATCTGTAAAAACATTTTACTTGAACCTTTAGGGTGCATTGTGTTGGCAGTATGTGGAGTGGCAAGAATAAAAAATATGTTGGTCCCTGACGCATTTGTCGAGTCCTACAAAGAGCAGGGTACTGGCAATGTTTGTGTTCCAAATTTCCCCTAGGACTCGCTTCTAAGGATGTTTTAATCCCATCGCTCTGGCCGAATCCCATTTTGAACAGTGTCTGTAATCCAACCAATATTTAGCAGTTTTCTCTAGAGAGTAATAAAAAAAAGTTGGTATTTGCTTTCGTATTCCACGTCCTTCGCATAATTTTGGCAGTTTTGTACGAACTTGAGTGTTCCCATATCGACTGCGTTGCCAGAGCTAGTTTCTCATACGTTTCCAAAAAGGATAGTGATGGGTATATGTCTGACGTGCTCAAACTCGGCAAGCGAAAACCTGCCTTAGCGAGCGCGAGCTCATCGGCTCACTCATTTCCTTGTATTCCTTTGTGTGCAGGCATCTAGTAAAAAGTGACCTGCCCATTTCCGCAGAGTTCATTCATTTTGAATATGCACTGTTGAATACATTCCGAGTTAGTGTCAGGAGTCATAATTGCTTGAATAGCCGCCTAACTCTCAATGAAAATGTTTGCCCGAGTATCAAGAGGAGTTAATTCAGTTGCTTTTGGTGCGGCATAGATGTCATCTTGGAACATACTACAGTATTTAAAGTAATTAGGGGGTCTGAAAAACTTTTGGGGAAATCAAATTGCAGGCAAAAGACAGCCGCTCCTACTCCTTTCGCCATTTTGGACCCAGCTGCAAAGAAATTGTATGAATGCCATTCATGGATTCTAGACCTCTCTGTCATCCATTTTGCTCTACAATGACGCTACGCTTCGAGCCAAATTTAAATCGAGGAATTACGTAGTCTCAAAGAGGGAGCAATTCATAGTAGAAATTTACGCAATATAGCCTATACAACTATGAGCTCGTGCATCGATGCGTCAACCTGGTGATAGATAAATTATTCCTCGCCGAATATGATCGTTTTTTCCGCGAATCGACGGTGTGTCGATCTAATGACTCTGCTTAATAAGAGTTGACGATCGTTTTTCCCTTTGCCAACGTAATCACTTTGGCCTTCTACAGCTCCGATTCCCCTCTAGTCCACTGTGTTGACTGTTCGTTCGTCTCTGGTATATTTTGTTGAATCCAATCAATCGTTATTCAGACGGCAACGAAGCAGTGTGAACAGTGTCTGTGTTGATTTTTTTCGTGTATCTTTAACGTAATCCAAGTTTTTTCGTAAGCAAATCACTGTTATGAGTCCAGTTACCGCAACTAATCTTTCAAATTCGCTATAAGCGGGTTAAAGGTATGATCTTGGCCATACCTTCTAAATTCTTTTCACCATGAAGTAAAGCCTTGTCTTCAGCATCGATCCGAGGGTGAAACTCTCTTTTGCATCACTTTTGGCGTCACTTTCACTTTGTGCTGTGCACTTTGCGGATGTCCCACCCACCGGAAGGTCGTTTAGCTTTACGTATCTCTTACTAAATTGGTTCTCATGAGAAGTTTTTTCGTGGCAGAAATATGCTAGAAAGTCTGCCATTCCCAGTCGTTAGGAAAAACATTTTTTTGGTTTGAATAGCATGAACCGAATGGTAGCTTCAATCAAACCCTTCGAGGTAAATAAAATCTCTAGACTGTAATTGGCATGACGATCGATTCTATTTAGCATTTCTTCATTAAAAGCTCTGAAATGTGCATTGTTCCACTCAACATTAGTGGGTCCGGTCATTACACCTGCCAAAATAATCTTGCAGAATATCTATAAACCTACCTTGCTAGACATCCTCTCTCGACCCATTTCAGCAGATGGTACTGACATTGGAAACATCTCGACCTGAAAAACTGTAATTTTACACTATAAAAGCAAATAGATTCCAGTACCAGAACTACAGTAAAACCAACTCCCATTTATGCCAGTGGCATATGCGGATGGCATAGCTATAGTAGTTACGGGAAAGTACCTGGACACCATCAGTAATGTGATGAACAACACTCTCAAAATGGTACACCAATCGATATCTCGCGCAAGGGTAGGGATAAACGCGGAAAAAACGGACATGGTACTTTTTACCACGAAGTACAAGGTTCCGGCGTGGAACCCCCGAAGCCAAGCAACAGCCTCGGAGTAATACTGGGCAGCAAATTGCTGTGGAAGCACAATGTTGAGGAGAGGGTGAAAAAGGCCAGTAATGCGTTGTACACATGTAAAAGAATGCTGGGCGTTACTTGGGGGCTATCACCCTCTCTGATACATTGGTGCTACACGGCAGTAGTTAGACCGATATTGCTGTATGGGGCCTTAGTATGGTGGACTGCGACAAGAAAACTGGCATACTTAGTGCCACTGGAAAGGATTCAACGACACGCTGCTCTGTCCATAACAGGAGCGACGAAAACCACCCCAACGGCGGCGCTGGAAATGATACTCAGCATGCCACCTATTGACCTTATGGCGGAAAACCTGGCAGGGAAATCCCCGAGGAGGCTAGTGGTTGCGGGAGTATTCACCTGCAGAACTTTCGGTCACAACTCAATAGGAAAGTGAAGCTCAGGTTGCACGGTCTATATGACTCCGTACTTTAACTGGGAGAGAAGGTTTCGCACTACAATTGAAGAACACAAAGGCATGAAACCTGGCCATAGAACTTTTCACAGCTATACAGACGGCTCTAAAACTTTAAACGGAGTGGGAGCGGGTATTTACTGCTCAAAACTACGGATAAGGCAGCATATCAAGCTTGTGGTCTGGCAGCAGTATTTTCCAAGCGGAAGTTCTTGCTGTGGGGAAAGCCGCGGAGCTAGCCTACACTAGAACAAGAAAGAACTCAACAATTAATATGTACGTGGATAGTCAAGCAGCAATAAAAGCAATAAGCTCATATTGTATGAAGTCCAAAAATGTTCGAGGGAGACTATAGAAAGGCTAGCCGGAAACAGTAGGCTGTATATCTACTGGGTACCTGGTCACAAAAGCATTATGGGGAACAAAACAGTAGATGGGATAGCAAAAAGTGCTGTTAGACTGCCTTTTGAACAAGAGAACGACATACCAAAACTGCTAAACACAATATACAATGAAATGGACGACCACATGAAAGGCGAGTGGAAGCTAGGTGGACTTGATGTTCTTCTGACCACATGCAAAACAGCAAAAGTTATGTGTAGAACTAACAACGAAAAACTGACTCAATTCGTACTTACGCTCTCGAGAAAGGACTGCAGAACTATCATAGGTATGCTAACAGGTCATAATCTATTGGGATTGCTAACACGGACAAATGCAGGAAATGCAGAGAAGATGTTGAGGAAACTTTAGAACACCTTCTGTGCGTTTGTCCGGCATTATTAAAAACGCGACTAAGATGCCTGGGAGCCGCACTGTTTGAGGGTCTGGAGGACGTTTCAAAAGCGGAGCTCCTAGCTCTACTTAGATTCGCCAAAAGCGCTGACATCCTACATGATGTCTACTTTCAGTATTCATAGAGGTCGGCCTCCATCTGGTATCGCTAGGGACCAAAAGGTCTATGCGTCGCTTATTGCCAACGAGGCTAACCTAACCAAGCTTTTTCATGGCAGAAATACACTCAGAGGTTTGCCATTGCCTGCCGAGGGGGGGCCGCTATTATAAGAATGTTTTTCTTAATATTGGTGTTTCACCGAGATTCGAACCAACGTTCTCTCTGTGAATTCCGCATAGTAGTCACGCACGAACCCATTCAGCTACGGCGGCAAATATCAGCAAGTCCTGATTCTTAGCTCAATGCATTTGTGATTCTACCGCCGAGAGGGGCGGAGAGACCAATTGTTGTAGAATCTGGATTCATTTAAGGTTCATCATTCTAATACTTTCTATATCAGCATCCTTTCTAATCGAAGAAGACAAGCTGATAAAATTTAAGCATTGAAATCTTCGACTCTGAGCCTGTGTACTCGTATACCCTATGAACAGAAAGTACCGGAAAAGTTTAAATAAAACAAAACAGAGTTCAATTTCAGGCACATTTAATTTATCACCTTCAAAATAAGACCCCTGTGAAGCAACACGCATGTGTCAACGTTTTGCCCAGTCTTCCATGCACCCCTGGTAGGCCGACGAAAGGATGGCCTTCAGCTCTTTTGTCGCATTCTCTTTGATCTCCTCTATCGACTGAAATCTCCTTCCACGAAGTGGCAACTTCAACTTGGGAAACAAAAAGAAGTCCCACGGGGCCATATCAGGTGAATACGGTGCTTGCACGATGGTATTTACTTGGTGTTTGGTCAAATAATCCAACACAATTTGGGTTCGGCGCGATTCCGCGTTATCATCATGCAAAATTAAAGAATTGTTTGCCCACATTTCCGGTCATTTGCGACGTACAGCATCTCTGAAATGCTTCAAAACGGATAAACAATATTCTTTATTGTCTTACAGTCCTACCAATATAAGAAAAAATATGGGCCGGTTCCCACGTGCGCGGTTCGTTTAAATTAAACATTCCCCGTACTTATTTATAATAGGGGTATTTAACCGATTTCTGCTGATACTTTGAATAAACATCCTAAAGTTAGTAATTTGAACTTCGAATATACCTTAGGTCTATTCTCATCACTGTAGTAAAATTCAAACCATTCTGCGAGTCGAGAACTATTTCACTACCCCTACATCTATTAGTATTCAATTATTTTGTTTTTGAAGGCGACCAGACATTACTGCAAGATCCTGAAGATGCCTTCGTACTGGAAAAACCCCATTATAAAATTTTGTATTTTATTTAAATTTCGGCCTTTGCTCAAATTATTGAAAACTCTAACAATACTTAATAGCTTTACGGGGGTCCGTGCAAAAACAAAACTACCTGTTTGTTTGGGGTAAAATTTTATTATTTTTCAACATAGTCTCCCTTAAGGCTTATACACTTCGTCCAAAGCTGTTCCACTTTGTGGATTCCTTCCGAATAATAGAGTTTGTCCAAGTCTTACAAATAACAAAATAGCCATTCGTTTCTGCAATCACCTCCTCGTTCGAATAAAATCTCTTTCTCACCAGTCATTTATTCAAATTGGGGGACAAATAGTAGTCCGAAGGATACGAGGGCGCCAATTTCGGAGAATAGTGAGGATATGAAAAGAGTTGGAACCCTATTTCCATTCATTTTGCGCTCACAACTGCTGAGGCGTGAACGGGTGCGTTATCGTGATGAAATATTAAAATCACTCGACATCCTCGATTCAAACGAATACCAAACACAAAGAAGCATTTCCATTAGGCTAAAAATTTTTGTGTGTTCTTCCAGGATATACATCTAACTAAATATAATCTCAATACGCGTCAATAATGCCATCTCTCTGACCGTGCACGGACTGTTCAAATACCCTCTTAATGATGTAACTCCTCATCGAACCAGCTTTTCGTGTAATCATTAAGCTATTTAACCACCATATGTGACCTATTTAAGTGTTGCCTCTTTATCATCAATTCCCTATTAGTTTGCCTTTGAATTCAGTGTCTAAAAATATGCAATAAATACTTTCGCTACATTTTAGTGTCACGCGAAAATATGGCTCAACTTCGCGATATGTAAATAATTCAGCGCTTAATTGTTGTATTAAAAATTGTATAAAATAATTGTGCAAAATTTTCGAATGAAATATTTTATAATCTGGATTTTTCTCATTTTTCACTGAGCTCATTTCTTTTAAATCTGCATTCAGTTCATTCACTCTGCAACCAAATAAAAAAAATGTAAATCTCTTTATTTTTCTAATAAATTGTAACAAATATTCTTAGCATTTCGCATAATTATTATTCAAATTTCATATTCCACAACACGTCATTACTGCATTTTGTATAATCGATTTAATTCCCATATAAAAGATAAATACATACGTTTATACATTTATACGAAAATTTGAACAAAATTATCCAAATTAAGTCCCTTTTGTAAATTTATTAAAAACCATATTTAAATTTAATACTTACTATATTTAAATATGCTAAAAAATTATATTTTCTAAAAGAACACAATTCAAAATTTTCAAATAACATTTACTAATCCAAGTTTTCTTATTTACGCCTCTTTTCCCTTAACTTCCAATAAATTACCCACTTTCATAAACACTCCCACCCCACCATCCACATTGCCTGTGTTGCAATATTACCACTCGAAAAAAAAAAAAAAATACCAAACCACTCTTACTCCCACACACACACACATACACAATAACAAAATGGACTCAAATATTTAGGCCAATGAAATTGAAGATGAACCGGAACCATTGAGCATGGCTTGGCCCGATACTGCCCGCAAACGGCTCACCTACATATTGGTGGCGCCACTGCTAATACCCATGTGGCTGACGTTGCCCGATACGCGAACACCGCGCGGCAAGAAATTCTACCCAGTCACGTTCATCGGCTCAATACTATGGATCGCTGCCTTCTCGTATCTGATGGTGTGGTGGGCGAACGTTGCCGGCGATACGGCACGCATACCACCCGAGGTGAGTACCAAAAATGATATTGTACGTACTTGTCTGTGTCTATGTGCCTACTCGCCAATTGCACCTACACAAAACCTATACCCCCACACACACACACACACACCCACGAGTAGCGTGCATACATATTCTTTACTTGTATGACTTGTTATGTGGGTCAACCTTCTTTTTATTTGCGCACATGAGAATTTTATCTTTTAATAATGGCACTTTTTTTTGCATCTTCCCATCACCTCATTATTGAGGTGGTTTGTTCTTTTTTTTTTTTTTTTTGAGCACAGCAATATTTTTCGATCTCAGCAATTGGGCTAGCTCTGGTACGTGATTTCGATTTTTGCTCACTTCTTTTTCCTTTTTCTAGGTAATGGGTTTGACCTTCCTGGCCGCTGGCACATCAATACCCGATTTGATAACATCGGTGATTGTGGCGCGTAAAGGATTTGGTGATATGGCGGTTTCCAGTTCAGTGGGTAGCAATATTTTCGACGTCACTGTAGGGTAAGTAGCACAACTCACCTCCATACAATTTTAGTCAGCATTGGTCAAGCATTTCATAATAGTTTTTTTTTGATAAATTATGCTTTGCAGAAGTAACGATTGAGCAAAGCAAATTTACTTTTTTCCGCTGAGTATAATTTTTCTACGAAACTAGACTTAATACGCGGCGCTTTTCCACACCCTACAAATAGAAAGAAGTTGGTTTTTATGTAATGTAATATATAAAAAAATGTATGCGTTTATTAACTGAATAACGGAAACATACAACAATAATGGATATTTCTTGTTTCGCTATCTGAAATGTAAACGAATCACTCTGACTTCGTACGAAAAACACGCGCTTTCTAAATTTTATTCGCACACCTGCAGAAACTGGTCTAAAACTTTGTTGAGGAAGCTACGACTGCTTAAAATCGAGATGCGGATCTGCTGGTCCCATTCCAGATCGTGTCAAAAGTATATTCTCCTTCTAACAAAATATTTTCCAATAATAGTTGGAGGGATGGCTTCGATTATACTGGAAGTCACGTGTTGTTATGCAGCCGTGGCAGCTCAATGTTGCAAAGTAAAATTTTATAGAAAGTGCAAAGAATTTTGAATAAAAACTATCACCGGTGCACAAGACAAGGTCCTTCCGTCAATCCGTACAAAACTACCTTAGTCTTTTTCACGAGAAAACGGAAATTCGATGGACATAGTCATTCAACGCTGTGACACTCAGTCTTGCTAACGAAGTTAAATGTTCTTGTATACGGTGTCCTTGTCTGGTCGAACTCACTAGAAAGGATGACTTCAGTTAAGAAGCTGGAGAGGGTCCAAAGGTATGTCTTCATTGGAATAAGTGGGGCGCTAGTGCTCAACGCTATGCTGAATGTGGTATTCCTAAAAACTGTTGCTGGATCATTGTACACCCACGCTAGGTCCAAGCGGAACTTTTTCCTTTCATATTCCCTCAAGGGAGGACGTGGCGACGAGCAACATTTGGAGGCAGGGCATAGCAAGCATGTGTACAGATGGCTCGAGATTAGACGGAAGAATTGGTGGGGGAGTATTCGGCGAGGAGCTCTCCACCAAGCTCAAATTTAGGCTTTCAGACCACTGTAGTGTTTTCCAAGCGGAAGATGTAAAGGATGCAAATAACTACTCTAACAGCAAAGCGGTAAGTACGGCCTTGGGCTCGTTGTTTGTGCGTTCGAATTTAGTCGGGGATAACCTAACTACTCTCCCGATTGCAACCGAAAACTTCGATACTAGGCTCATTTGGGTACCAGGTTACAGCGACATAGAGGGAAACTGCTTGGTGAGCTGGCTAGACAGAGGCCCCTGGAGACGGTTGGTCGTCATCGTCTGTTGGTCGTCATCCTCTGTTGGTCGTCATCCTCTGTTGGTCGTCATCCTCTAGTTCTAAAGCCTCTACTGTCTTTTTTTCACCTGTCTGGCTCCTTTCTTTCTCCTTTCCCTCTGTATGGTATCACAACGGACGAATTTTTGAACATTTGTCCAAGCGGGCCCCTCGCAAGTACAGCCATTTAACCTAACCTGGCAGTCAGGCTGCACTGGACAACGCAAAGCAAACCTCAAAGATGGTTACAGAACACTGCGATTGCCCAATCTAGAACGTTGGAGAACTGTGAGTTTTGTGATAAGCCCGGAAAGAAAACTGTCGAACATTCTTCCAAAACTTGGTAGAAAAGACTTCGGTTAATGCTCGGTATTATTACAGGTCACAACCCATGGGATAACCACCATTGGAAACATTGAGGACCCAGTGTGCGTGTCTTACTCGGAGGAGGCGGATAGCCCTGAGAATTTTCTCTGTGAGTGTCCTGCCTTTGCTAGAACAAGACTACGAATTTTGGGTTCCGATCTCGTGAGAATAAGTAATATTCATTCTCTCAAACTGGAGGATATTTTCAGATTTGCCAAAGAATCTGGAAAACTATGACAGGAGCAGCTATCTCTGTCTTTGTCTCTATTCTATCCTCTCCCTTTCTCTCTGTCACTTCTCTTCTTTCCTCCTTGATTATCTACCCTTTTGCTTTCCAGACCCTGAGTAAGCCTCCCTTTTCCTCTGCTAACACCCGCTTGTCCTACATTGAATTCACAGACGGAGCGTGTGTAGCCAATGGGGCCGCTCTATGTCTATGTCATCGTAAAGCTCATAGAGCTCATTGTTCTATCTCCTACGATACTCGCCGTCATCAACGTGCAAAGATCCAAAAATCTTCCACAGAATCTTTCTTTGAAACACTCCAAGGGACGCCACATCGAATGTTGTTATCGCCCAAACTTCTGCGCCATACGATAGGGCGGGCATGATGCGAGCCTTATAAAGTGTTAGTTTTGTTCGCCGAGTTTTGCCTACTTTGTCCAAAGTAGCAATTGTTGGCAAGAGAGATTCTTCGTTCGATTTCAAGCCTGATATTGTTATTGGTGTTAATGCGGGTTCCTAGATGAGCAAAGTATCTTAAAACTTCAAAATCGTAACTGTCGATAGTGGCGTGGGTGTCGATACGTGAGTTCGCCGACTGTTTGTTTGATGATAGAAGGTACTTCATTTTGTCCTCGTTCATCACCAGACAATTCGCTGTGGTTTTTTATCAAGCTTGAAAAGGTCAGAACTAACAGCGCAGTTGGTAAGGTCGATGCTGTCAATATCTTATATTATCAATATTTTATCTTATAAAAAATTCAGTCTGATCGTTTAAGTTCTGCGACTCGCACGATCTTTCCCAGCATCAGGTTAAAGAAGCCACACGACAACAATTCAGCCTGTCTCAACTCTCGTTTGGCATCAAATAGCTCGGCCGCATCAAACGTCCTGAGCCGCAATCAAATACTTGGGTATAATAATATTGTAGAAACAACAAAAAATCATCCACCACTGTGACTGTGCTGTCGAGGGGGATGTTAGAACGTATGTGGGCTAACTAGGACTTGAGGACTACAACGTACCGGTTATGCGCACTACGCGTATGTAGCGCTTCTCGGACGATGAAGACCTAGTAATATCTGGCATGTATCCGCTAGACATACTGGCAATGGAAGCTGCCCAAATAGCGAGGACACAGAGGCCAATAAGTTCGACATCTCGTGGCTTACAAGAAAACTGCATCGAACTGCATAAAAGGGCGTTAGATGCACAAATGCATTCCCAACCTGAAGGCGTGGCTAACGAGATCACATGGGGAAGTGGATTTTCGCCTGACCCAGTTCTTGATTGGCCATGGCTGCTTCAAAGCATACCTATGCAGGTTTAACCACGGGGGCAATCCCTATTGCGATTACTGCGCCAAAAACTTTATAGAAGCTATTCACCACACATTTTTCACATGTTCGCGCTTCCATTGTGCAAGCGAAAAACACAATAGAGTCGTTGATGACCCTCCTGCGCCGGAAACATTCGGGCAACATATGTGGCGCTCGAAGGGAAAGTGGATTGCGGTATACGACGTAGTGACCAAGACTATGAAAGAGATGTGGCGTCTAGAAAGACTGAGACACAGCAACGGCCGTTAAAAGCCTTCCGTGATGTAATGTTTGACGGTAGACCCACGGCGAGAGATTAGCCTGGTTTCAGAAAGCCACTTGAAGGTAGCGAGCGACCGCAAAGCCTATGAAAATTTACCCAAACTCTCTTAAATTTTAAGTATTTTGCACATATTCGTAGAAAATTAGAAAAATTGGGTAAAGATTTAAGTTTTCCTGAACACGATCAGTAGTTCTACGCATTACTTTTAAAGTCCAATCGACAAGGGCGCCACAGCGACGCCACTTAAAGCTTTTCCCATGTGGCTTATCATTTAAAAACGAAAAGAAAAAATACTTTGACAGACATAAGCTGCAAAATTTAAGCCTTGTTAAGCCTTGTAACCATTCAGCACTTAACCTTAGCTTGGCGTGCATACGTACATATGCACATATACATACAAATACTTGAGTACTTATGCCGCACACCTACGCCAATTTAACTTTCGAGTGCAGAAGCGGTTAAAAAAAGGCAACCAGCAAAATGCAAAAAATGTCGAACAATTGGAAGAACTTAAAACCTTACGTACCCAGGCAATTGCATTTACATACACACATACACATGTATGCGTGTGTGTGTGTGTGTGTGTATGCTTGCCTGTACTTGTATATGTTAAGCAGCCATTAAGTCTCACAAACACTCATTAATACGCCATTCAACATTTGAAATGACATTGAATAATGAAAAAGTTCACAGGCCATACGAAATGCACAGCAATAAAGCCATATGCACACATGCATGCGCACATGCAAATACATATGCATGGGCATATGTAGATATGTACGCACCAATCGACCAAAAAAGTGTAGCGCGTGTTGTAAACCTATGCACGGAGCTCAAATGGAGGTCCACTTATTTCTACTCGTATAACCAAAAAGTCGCTAACAGAAGCAATCAAGCTCACACCCACACACACACTTAGGCACACGCAAAAACGTGTATGTGATCAAATACTCATACGTTCATATGGCCCAGACAAGTACAATCAGTGAGACAGTGACATGTTGAGGTACATCAATTTTTAACAAAGTACCACAAATCTGCTCTAAAGCCGACCTATCCGCGCGCACACTCTCAAATATCTACGCACGCACACACATACCTGCAGGCCACATATATGCATACACACAGCCATGCAAATAAGTAGTTGAGTTCGTGCAGCCAACGAGTAAAGCTCCCACATTCAAGCAGTCAAGCTTTGCCCACAAAACTGCCTCCGCTTTGTCTCCCTCTTCTCTATCAATGATTTTTACTTGTACTTCCTCTTGGCCCTCTTGGCCCTTTACAAAGTCATTCAACACGCAATGAGTATCTGGGACGAGTCGGGCCATATGCCTAGTTAAGCCCTGTAATAAAAAACGAATAAATTGCCGCTTAACAACAACAAATACAACTATGTAAGGCATAAATGGGCTTGCCCTCAAAGCTAGACACACACACATACCCATAAATTGAAATAACGAGAATGTAGTGACGTTGCAAAGTGTACACGTGTTCACGTGCGGTAGCGAGTAGTGAAATTTGAATGCGACCAATAATGCTGGTGTCGGCTGGCAATTTGCCTACGCGAGCATAGGTTACACCGACAAGAACAGGGCAAGCGTAAAAAACACCCTCTTTTGAAGCAACAAAATTACATATTTGGGTGTTTAATGGTTTAACGGCTTTTTACTAGATTTTCCATTTCCCTCTAACTTAGTTTATTTCACTCGCCAACAGTGCACTGCGATCCCTCGTGTGGTCTATGGTGCTTGACCGCGAGTCTTTAATTGAAAGCTTTTAATCAATTTGAGCACTTCCTCGTGCTTTTTTCCATATCACTAAGTGATTTGCAGTCACACCACCTAGGTGAGTGAGTCTCCGTTTTGTGAGAGCTGCACTTTTGCAGAAGACGTGATCTGGTGTTTCGTCGCCCTGGTCCTGGTTTCCTGAAATGATAAGGGAGGCTAAAATGTCGCGTTTAGTATACGGTGAGAATTCGTAAGTCACCTCTGTCCAGATTTAGAAGCGTACTTGATGCTGTTCGCGAAGGGACGATACATTTTTTGTCTGCCTCTGTCCTGGATTTCGTTTAGTGTTGCATGAGCTCAGTGCCTTTGGCCCTCGATAATCTTCTTCATGTAGGCTTTGGTAAGTCTGTAAAAGGGTTCTAGTCTAGACAGTTCATCTATTCGTTGCCGTCCTGACTTTCATGTCCTGGTACCCATCCCCGCAAGACGATTTTTCTTACACTCAGGATATTGATGACAGCGAAGCATTCCTCAACGAGTTTATATGCTATTATGGGAGACTATATTGCATATAACATTTCCTGGCTGTCTAAGAAACAGCAGATGCTCACATTTCTATGACATCCTCCGCTTGAAGGATTATGGGATAACCGCCTATAAGTATTGATCTTTCAAAATTTGGCTCTAATGTACCGTCACCAGACCTATCACTCTCAAGTTTCAACCCATCTGATTATAAGAAGGCCCATGACGGCATTCATCGGGAGTTTCTCAACATCTTCTTAAACTCCCGCCCCCCGAATGCCATTGTTGTAGTCCAACTATCACCCATCGCGGACGAAGGACCTCAGATGCCTCTTACGGCACGCGTCATCTTGGCGCAGTTGCGTTCAGGATACTGTAGTAGACTTAACTACTACCTATTCCGAATCGATCCCGATGTACTCAACATATATCCCTCATTGGGAAGTACCCCGCAGGACACTAACCAAATATTCACGTCTCCACTTAAACACACTAATTTAGCACCCGTCTCACTTTAGACCCACCCCGTCAAAATCGCATGTATCCATGGCAATAAGGACCGTTGACTTCACCGCGCCCGGCAGTGCTTAATAAGCAGATACAACAACCCTTCTATGTACCACACATCGAGTCAGGTTGGAAGTTTGGATGGCCGGTCTCTCAGAGCGCCTGATTAAAATATAAAACTTGAAATTTCTAGTGACTTTTTGGGCAGGAAAACTATAGGATTATTTTTAATTGAGATGTCCTTATGTTCTGGAAACTTTTTTGATCCTTTGGCCAGAAATATTTTAGTTCTTAGTGTTCCTATAGTCTATTATTATGCGTATTCCTATGGTGCACTCTAACTTAAGTCAAATAATTAAGCACTTGTGCCATTTTGACTCATCCTTGGCGGAACGTATTTCGCCTTTGTAGCAGGCCGGTCCCCTAAAACCAAATTTAACCCAAAACGAATTCCGTTAAATCGATTATATTCATGAACTGAGAGCATAAGATTCTTAAGCCGAACGTTTGAGCCTTCCCGTTTCCTATGGTAAGGTGGAAAGTGGCAGAGAAGGTATTTTATAGTCTCATCAATGCGACAACTACTACAGGAGTCGTTTCATGAGAACCAATCAACAACCTCCAGTAAGTACCGCGACTATTAGGCGAATGTCCAATCAACTTGAAGTCAGCAGAGATTTCGTGCATTTAGCAGTTCTTGTAGCCAATTATCAGGTGCGTTCCACACGCCCCTTGTAATCTGCATTTGCAAATTGAATAGCAGTTTCCGGAAATAAAAAGGAAGGAACGAAAATACTGAACACATGAAAAATCTCAGTAGTCTTGCTAACAGATCAGTGGCATTTTATGACTACTTGTGACGTCAGTGACGTTTTTTCCATGAGTTTAGTTGGCAGTGGGAATTCAGATTACATAGCACGAAATCATTTTCAGCTACAAAGTAATCACATAGGCGAGAAGCGGATATTGAATGGGCACTGCCTTCCATGTTTCCATCAAGCTAAAGTCTATCATTTCAGAAAAGGATCTGCTCTTCCTCACCCTGTGAGACCGGTGGTTAAGCATGACTGAATTTTTGATTTAAAGGGCGCTTAGTTATTTATTTTTTAAGAAATATCTCGAATGCATCAGACATACTAATAGGATCCGCTGCTGCCGCCACTAATAAACTTCCGTCTGCCTTTCTAGAAGTTTTTATAAAAACTATCTGCCATTCGGTGACAGTAAGAAATTTCGTTTCAGCAAGGCTTACACAAGAAGTTGGAGAAAAAGCTTAACCTTCATCCATCACTTTCCAAGAGTTATGACAAAACCAACCCCTAAATGGATATCGTCATTACTGCGCAAATATCCACCACTTCAAGGAAAGTGCTTGCGATTTCGGACGCTCACTTGTTTGAAAGGCCTGGACCCTCTACATACTGTCTCGTCGTAAAGGGTGGGTGAATTGTACCGAAAATCAACACCTTAGGAGGACCACAGGTTTATGGACGCTTTTCTTTCCTAAGCTTCGGAACGAGCTTCAGGCAAACAAAGAGACAAAGCATAGCAGTCCAAAAAAACATGATCAATATCATCCTCAATCCTGTACTAAACTGCCGGGCGTCTCATGAAAACAGAGGTGAGGTGTCAAAATACAGTGTCCGACGATCATTAACTAAACAACTTCTTTGACCCCGAGCCCGTTCTCCCACTTCCTTCTGCAGTCATCAAAGCTACGGTTAGCAAACGGATTACTCTAACCCACAAGCGAGCTTGGCAGGCTGAGAGAGGCTACAGATGTACAAAACTGATGTTACCTGTCTTGTCCGACCGACTGTCGCAAATGATCCTGTCGCTAAGCAGAGGCGGCTGGTTGGACTCATGACGGGCCACTTTCTATGGGCAAAGCACATGGAAAAGGTGGGCATCTCAGACATTGCACTCTGCCCAGCATGTGGAGAAAAGAATGAAACGGCGAACCACGTTCTGTGCATCTGCTCCGCCTTCGCTCGAAACAGGTTTGAGGTCTTTGGCACTGATATGTTAAGAAGCGACCATCTTGGCTCCTTGACACCACAAAATCTACTCCGATTACCACGGAGGTCGAGTAGATTTAAAGAAAATTAAAAAGGGAAACCGAGTGCAGTACAATAGACTTAATTGTGTCCGAGTGCTGTACTTGATAGTCTGTCTCGACAAAACAAAAAAAAAACAGACGAGGCTTGACTTAAGTGCGAGCTCGTTAATTGCGACAGAAATACTTAACAGTAGTACCTTGGGAATCAGTAATTTGTGGCGGCAGTAATTTTAGTTCGGGTTCATGTTGCAGACTGTTGAGGTTGTTATTGTTGTAGCAACATAAACATTCCCCATAAATGTACGGGGAATGCTGCTGGAGAGACAGTCCTTAGCCGAATATAAGTCCGGATCGTTCAGGTAACGTAGAACCGACTGTCGTGAGAACAAGACTGACGAAGTGTAAGCCTTCAAAGCTTCATTCTGGTAGTAAACAAGAGGAGTAGCTTCATAGACCAGAGATGTATATAACCCACGAATGTAAATAAACCAAAAAAGCTTTCGATGATTTCTGTTTGACGTTTGATTATGTGCTGCCCGTGTGGCCGGAGAGAAATGGTAAATAAGACTACAGAGTGATTAGAGAGATTTGATGGATTTTCAAAGGAATTCTTTCCGAGGAGCATAGAAGCTGGTAATGCTAAAAATTTGAACTATTTTCATATTTGCAAAGCAGAAACCACGGCTTATTTAAAGGGAAAATGTGTGCGACCCACAACAACAATGTAAGCATACCTGATATAGAGCTGCAGCATAAATGTAGGTATTTTTCAGCAGATAAAGTTCAGTACACGTAACAGGAGGCGATGCCATTATTGATTGAAGGTTCAACTGACTGCAAGTGGTGACGTAAAAACCACACTTTCAAGTGAAAACGTAAAGCCTGTGAAATAGAGGGCGGCGAGTGCTTGTTGCGTGTACGTGTGTATGTGTATGTGTGGGCACAAGCGAGCACAGATAGCAGCTGCATTCGATGTAATTTCCCAGGATTGGTGGTGGTTAACGACTTTCAAGTAAAGATTGCGCTTTCGCTCTATGGCTCTATTTAAAGATGTGTGCGTGTGTGTAAATATGTTTATTTGTATGTATGTATGTATGAACATATGAACATATGTGTGAGTGCTTTAATAGCCGACACTATAGAATGGCAGTGAATGCTCAGCGGCTATTATAAACTTAACGGAAACAATTTTTTGTGCAACCCTTTTTATCGGAATAGCGCCAAACTTTCATAACTCGAACTACTATAACTAGAATTTTCTATAATTTGAACTAAATCGAGTGGCAATAGGTTTTAGAGAGTAATATTCACTAAATTGTACTCCCTTTTAATTTTTCTTAAATCCACCCGACCTCTGAAAAAATCTGAGTAGGAGCCATGGAGCCAAGGTGGTCGCTTCTTAATACATCAGTGCCAAAGACTTCAAGCCTGATTCCAGCGAAGGCCAGACAAGCGCACAGAAAGTGGTCTGCCGTCTCATCCTTCTCCAGCAGAGTGCGCTGTCTGAGATGTCTACCTTTTCCATGTGCTTCGCCCACAGAAAGTGGCCCGTCATCAGTCGAACCAGCTGTCTACAGCCCTTTCGACTTAATGATAGGGGAATTTGCGACAGTCTGTCGGGCATGAGAGGTAACGTCAGTTTAGTCCATCTTTAGTCTCTCTCAAACTACAGCGAGACTAAATTAGGTGCCGTCCCTTTTTTGCATATTTGGAAAGGCTCCTCCTCTTATTTATGGTGTGCGTCTTGATGATGTTGCAAAAATAGAAGGGTTCACAGTTTTAAACCGACTACGAACGAGAGATGGTCTTTTGTTTACGACGAGCTTTTCCTCGGCAGAAATACACTCGGATGTTGGCCACTGCCGGCGACCACATTAGGTTAGGTTGAAGTGGTTGCCCTGTCGCACACACTTAGGCTCGTAGCCTATTGTAATGCCGCTGTAATGAAAGCTCCCCAGCTTTTCCTATGCCCCCTAAAATCAGTGTGTGCTTATCAAAAATTTTGGAATACCTCCGATTTCTGCAGAACTAAGATCTTCCAATCCCTTAAAAAATTATCTAATCTGCGTCTGAATAGAACAGGACAATGGCACAGAAGGTGCAAGATTGTTTCTTCTTCTTCGCATTCTAGACAACTTGTACAGAAGTCATGTGTTTGCACACCCATCCTTTGGATGTGCTTACTTGATAGGCAGTGCCCCGTTATGACTGAAATCGGTGTGCTAAGACTGGGCTTATTTTGACTTAGCAGAGAATCTGTGCGTTTAGCATTGTGAGTCAGCCACAATTGTTGGGCGATTTTGCAGGCAGTTTCATTACGCTATCTTTTGTTTGCTTTCCTTAGGATTTCTTCAAGGATAAGTAGCTTACATGTTTGCAAGAGTATGCCAATGTCAGTGTTTATGCACTCATCGGTCAATTTGGTGACGAGTCTCGCTAGTTCATCGCTGCTTTGTGAGTACATGTTTAGCAGCAAAACAGGGCGTTCGATTGCCAATAGTTTCAATATTTCTGTAACTATGCCCTCAGGTCCTGGCGCTTTATTGCATTTCATTGCTTTTGCAGCATCCATAAGTTCTTCTTCTGTGAATGGGACAGGTTCCGTTGTTTCATACTCGAGTTCTTCCCTCTCAGCACAGTGTGTTGGGAAGAGTGTGTCGACTATTTTGCTTACCATTTCGATTTCCATATCAGCAGAAGGGGATTTGGCCCCTAGCTTTTTCATAACGATTTTGTAGCCCAACCCCCATGGGTTATTGTTAAGATCGTTTCGTAGCTCTTCCCATTTGTCTTTTTTGCTTTGGTTTATAGCTTTCCTCAATTCTTTTCTGCTCTTTTTATATTCTTCGGATTCTGTTCAGCCTGAAAGACACTACAGTAGTTCGGCTCCCCGAAAACTGAAGAAGATCCCCAAATGCTTGGAGTACAGATCTCCACCCACCCTGCTCTCGAGCCTCTTTGCATCATCTGTGTATACTCGCCCTGTCTTACATCGTCCCGTTTCCACTCTTCCCTTGAGGGTCGTGAACGTTGTAATGGTAAGTGTAGGCGGGAGTACATAGTCTACCAGTCCAGCTCCGGGAAGCTCCAAAGTGCCGGTCAGGATTTTACCGTAACCGTAAACCGTGTTTGACCACTTACCTTGAGTGTTCAGTCTTATTACCGCGCTACGTGCGATATATTTTGCATGTAGATCTACCGGCAGGAAGTTTAATGTCGTATTTAGTGCTTTCGCACCAGTCATAAGAACAGATGCTTGTCTTTGAACCTTATCAACTCGTTTAATGTTCACGCCCTTCTAAAGTCCATTCCACCACAATACCATAGTAGAGAATAGACCTAACCATTGCTGTGTGCAACCAGTGTATCATTCTGAGTTCCAACCCCCATTTCTATCCAATTAGCCTGCCGCAGGAACACAACCAATTTAGCTTCCTATCCAGTACAAGTCAAAGATATTTCTCGTCCTTTCTGTTACTCTAAGTAGTTTGCCCCTTAGGTATATTTGTTTGAGAGCAAGTGTTTTATGTTTCCTGCTAAACAATATCAGATCCGTTCTTTCAGGATTTACTTCTAGTCCTCGACTTTTACACCAAAGTGATAGTCTGTTGAGAGATCTTTGTTGAAGATTACATAATGTTGGAAGGTGTTTTCCCGAGATTGCTATTACAATCACATCGGCATATGAAATTATCTTACCATCCATTTTTTTAAGTCGTCCTTGAAAAAGATTATTGCCAGTCAGCACCTCAAGGTGACTATCCTACCTTCCACTTCTCCCTCCACTTCTCTCACTTAGAAAACATTTTTTTTATTAATTCATTTCATGCCCGGACATTCGAATCTGTGCAATTCCGAACGGTATTCAGGCAGAAACCTATTCGGTTACGGCGGTCGCCGTACTTTATTTATGCAAGGCTAGTTTCAAAAGTCCCTAAAAAAATAAAAACTGGTTGATTGTGTGGGCTACTGGTTAATTAGCTTGGGCTGGCAGTTAATTTTTGAATCAAACAAACTCATAGACAACGAGCTTGAGGATCCGAAGAGTTCTTCAGGTGTGTGAACTTCGTTCTCTGGCAGAAAGTTATGAAAAATAGCGACAAACGGCGGGCAGTGGTTCGAAACGTAAAAATCTAATTCCTTTTTTTTTAAATGACGTCTTAAGTTTTGAGGAAAAATCGGAAAAAGCAAGGCTTTATAACAAACAAAATGCAGAAACTGCTAGCGCAAAAAGAGTGTGGATTGTCCAAACAAAATAAGGGACTTAGACTAAGGAAACTCCACGGCACTTAAAGTAAACTAAGAAGCTCGAACAATGTTCTTGGTATCCACAATCTCAAACAACAACGTCAATTATTATCCAGAGAGTACCTGCTGACTCATCTCAAAGGGAGCTATTTTCCGAAATGAATATTTCCTTTGAGCACTTTGTTGCGTCAAAAGTTGCATTTTTATATTTTTTGTGAAAAATGGTTCTATTTAGTTTCGCTGCTACTACTTTTTGCCTACACATTTGCCTTAAAGTGCACAGATAATTTTAAAACACTTTAAAAATTATATATTCGCCAGCATTGTCGGGGCATGGGTTCATTGCAAAGCACTTGCATAGCAGTGGCCGTAAAAACTAAAAAAATCCACAATATAGAAAACAAAAACTTTTGTTGCACTTTTCAAGCCACGTCGGTAACTTCCTGTACCTTACTTAGCCCTCATATGCAAATTTGTGACTCGTATCCTCACTCTGCAAACAATAAAGGAAAGCACAATTTCAACTTTTGTACTATGCAAAGCATTGGAAGGAAGTGGTAAATGCGAGTGCAACAACAACAGACGCCATAAACCAAGCGAGGAAAAAGTTGCTGCATATTCGTACTTTTAAAAAAGAAAACTGGTTAGAAACTGGTAGTTATGAAGATAGGAATCCAGTTTGCAGATGGTGCCTGAAACTATGCATATTAATGTACAGTAATGTGCAAAACTTAAGTAACTTTTTCCGTTGAAGCATGGATACCATTTTTTTTAATCATGTAAATAAAGTTTTAAAATAACATAAGTTTGTGTGTTAATAACTAAGCGCTGAATGCACCGATTTGCGCAGGGTTTTTTGCATCTTGAAGCTCTCGCGCAAGGTTTGTTTCGACTTCAAGCCATGAAATTAAAAAAAGATACGTTTTTATAAGCACAAATATGTCGAAAAATCATAAAATTAATTTTTAAACTGCAACAAATCAAAACTTACTCAAGCGATTGGAGCACTGTTTTTTTGCTATAAGACTTCGAAGTGTTAACTATCGCTCTGCTGTAGCAAAAAATTACCAACTAAAGGGTTTTCCAATAACAGGTGTTATTTAAATATATAAAAGATTATGGAGAGATGATTAACGATTTTTTATGGCCGAAATTGGATGGTATTGATCTAGACAACGTTTATTTTCAACAAGAAGGCGCCACGTGCTACACAAGCAACGAAACCATTGATATTTTACGGGAAAAGTTTTCGGACCGTGTTATCTCTCGAAGAGGTGATCACAATTGGCCAACGAGATCTTGTGATTTAACATCTTGTAACTTTTTCCTTTGAGGCCACATGAAAGAGAAGATATACGCCAACAGCACAGGGTCCATTCAAGACCTCAAAGATGGAATACGTGAGGCTATCGAGGACATAGGGCAGCCACTTTGCAATTCGGTTATGGAAAATTTCATGAAAAGGATATTGTCTTGTAAGCGTGGTCGGGGTAGTGATTTGGCTGATGTTATTTTCCACTATTAACGGCATACCTTTCTCTTTGTAATGAAATAAACGTCCGATCATATACCCTTTATTTTGTCCTACTATTCAAATTTCTAAAACAAAAGGAACATTATCTCAAAAACTATCTGTTCGTTTGTATGTTCGCTGTGTGTAAAGCTCTACTTAGCGTGGGAAGCAGCAATAAGCAATCATAAAGCAAAAAATAACAATTTACGAGGGGGTTCCATAAGTACCCAGGTGAGCACACTTTTTTTTAGTTTATTTTTTTTTTTCAACCCTTTTAGAAAGATACACTTCTCCCAACCCCTCCAAAAATGGGACTCGTTGAACTCACCAAAATACGCCTCTGTTTCGGCGATAACTTCCTAGTTTGAACTAAATTTTTCCCCCGCGAGCCATTTCTTCATGTTAGGGAAAAAGTAAATTTCGCAGGGAGCCAGATCGGGTGAATACGGCGATGACTTCCACTTTTGAACTAAATTTTTCCCCGCGAGCCATTTCTTCATGTTAGGGAACAAGTAAATGTCGCAGGGAGCCAGATCGGGTGAATACAAGGGTGCAGCAGCAATTCATAACACAATACATGCAGTTTGGCAGATTCAATGTGGATGACGCCGTTTGCATCCAAAAAACCGTCGCCATGACCTTTTCGGCCGATGGGACAGTCTTCGTCTTCTCTGAAGCAGATTCACCAGGAGAAATCCATTGTTCTGATAGTTGCTTAGTTTCTGGTATGTAATGATGAATCCAGGTTTCATCAACGGTGACAACTCGACGCAAAAATTTCTTCCTGTACTTATTGAACAGCCCTCGTATGCACTGGTTTGTTATCGAAATCCAAGGCAACCTACCCTGGACACTGCTGTATGCTGACGATGTAGTCCTTCTCGCACGCGACAAAGTCATGCTCCAAGAAAGTTTTAGTCGGTGGGTTACCATGCTTGAATCGAATGGGCCACGAGTAAGCCACACAAAGACCGAAGCAAACGAGTTTCATTTTGCTACAGTGAGTTGTGAGAGTCCAGTTCTTACAAGAAATAACGCCCGTCTCAAAATCGTTAAAAGCTTTAAATACTTGGGCTCGCATATCAGTAGCGAAGATGGCACCTGCGAATGAAAAATTCCACACCGAATTCAATGGGGATGGCAAAGCTGGGGAGCAGCGTCACGTGTCCTGTGCGACAAGAAAATTCCACAAAAACTAAAAGGTAAAATCTACTATAGCATGATCGGGCCGGCAATGGCAAATGCGTCCGAGTGCTGGGCTGTACCACGTAAACTAGAACTGAAACTGTATGCGGCAGAAGGAAGGTTTGACTTAAATGAGAGGTTTGACTTAAATGAGAGTAATACGTATCACTGACTACTTCAGGCCCGGCACTAGATGCTCTGATTGGTTTACCACCACTTGATGCCTTCATCCGAGGAGAGGCCTTGAAGGCCATCTGCAGACTGAAACACAGTGGGAACTGGTACGGCCCTTGCCCGGCATTGGAACACAGAGAAGGCATGGACATCGATCAAACGATTCTCTCCACGCCCCTTGACTCCATGCCATCAAGGGTCGTACTTGAAAAGAGATACAGTGTAGTGCTGCCAGAGGCTCAGTTGTGGGGAGACTCAGAAAATGAGCCCGGCAAACACTGTTTTCGCATTTTTATGGATGGCTCCAGGACCGAGCATGGCTCCGGCTCTGGGGTCTACGTGGAATTCAGCGGGACAGAACTGCACTTTGCTCTTGGAATGCATGCATCTGTGTTTCAAGCGGAGGTGTATGCAGTTCAAGAAGCGATGAACTTTGTTGTGGAAAAACGATGGAGAGGCAGATCTATATGTGTCTGCAGCGACAGCCAAGCAGCGCTTATGGCCTTAGACAGCCCTCAAACCACATCAGGGGTAGTGAAGTCCTGTAAATCCAGGCTGAACAATGTCGGCAGACATAATAGCCTGATGCTAACATGGGTCCCGGGACACGTGGGTATCGCGGGTAACGAGACCTCTGACTCCTTAGCTAAGATGGGCTCTGGGCCAAAGAAGTTGGCCGCTTTGCCACTCCCCTCTGCGGCCATCACGGCCACGGTTAGCAAATGGGTAACTACTACCCACAAGCGAGCTTGGCAGGCTGAGAGAGGCTGCAGATGGACAAAACTGATGTTACCTGTCATGTCCGATCGACTGTCGCAAACCCTTCTGTCATTAAGCAGAGGGGAGTGCAGACGGCTGGTAGGACTGATGACGGGCCACTTTCTGTGGGCAAAGCACATGGAAAGGTTGGGCATCTCAGGCAGTGTACTCTGCCCAGCTTGTGAAGAGGAGGATGAGACGGCGGACCACTTCCTGTGTGTCTGCCCCGCCTTCGCTCGAATCAGGTTTGAGGTCTTTGGCACTGATGTGTTAAGAAGCGACCATCTTGGCTCCTTGGCACCACAAGATCTACTCAGATTTCTTCGGAGATCGGGTAGATTTAAAGAAAATTAAAAGGGAATCCAAGTGTAGTCCATTGTACTACATTTATTGTACTCAATTAATGTCTGAGTGCTGCACTTGCTAGTTGTCCCGACAAAAAAAAAAAAAATACGTATCATTACGCTATGGGAGGAGTGGCAACTGTTTTTCAAACGGAAATTTTTGGCATCCTGAAAGTAGCAGAATGGATAATTGAGAGGAGATGGAGCGGGAAACAGATTGGAGTCTTTAGTGGCAGTCAGACTGTGCTAAAGGTTCTGAAGAACGCAAAGCAAACCTCAAAGATTGTTCAGGAATGTTAGAAGAAGCTTAATTCTATTGCAAAACAGAATAAGCTCGTACTTATATGGGTTCTGTGACACTGCGGGAGTGAAGGGAATAAAATTGTCTACGAATTGGCTAACTGTGGATCAGCAGTTACTCCCAGGACCAGAGCTTACCCTTTCACTTTCCAGAGTAATAATCAATACAAAAGGCTGAGTTACCAAATCTGTCGGTGCTTCTTGGTTCGACCGTTCAAATGTCAATTTCAAATTTCAAGTATGCGGCAGAAATACGGATGCTAAGGTGAGGCAGCGGCGTTGTACTGCTGGACAAGATTCAAAACACCTTTATTCTTGGTAGCAATAAAGTTGCTTCAATCAGCACTAAGCTCCAGAAAAACCAACCACGCTGGTACGGTCATGTAATGAGAAGACCAGAGCATCGCACAGTGAGACAAGTGTTGCAGATGGAAGTAGCGAAAAGCGAGCCAAGCAGTCCACCGAAAACCTGGAAAAACACCATTGAAAACGACATACGGTGCAGAAACGTCAGCGAAGACACGTCTCATGATCGCGGACCTGGAGACTTCGCACAAGGACAGCCAACCTGTAATAGGATAAGGCTAGTTTAAAGAGAAGAAGAGAAGTTTAAAGAGGAAGATGCACTGATTTGTTATTGAGTTGATCACTCCACTTTCATATATACAGGGCGCGTACGGTATTTGAGACAACTTGAAAATGAAACTAACTAATTAGCTTTTATTTTGAACCAAATTTAATGAAATTTCACGAATTTTTTACACAACATTCACTTATTATAAATTTATAAAATCATTCAATAAAATTTTTAGCGGCAATAACCTCCTCCATCTGGGTTCAGAAACGATTGCTTGCCCGAATCAAATGCTTCTTATTCATATTGACATTAATGGTATTTATTGCAGTCTTCAGCGAAGAAATGGTGTTATAAGGATGCTTACCAGTCTCGCGCTCAACTGCGCACCATACCTAGTAATCCCAGCTATTAAGGTTTGGGGAGTTTGGCGCTCATGGACATTTTCAGCCATCCCATTTTGTTTCGCTATCGCTCTGTGTGAAGGAGCAGAGTGTGGAGCTGTTATCGCGTGCTAATCAATTCAGAGTTTCACTGCTGTCTCCAGAACCTTGATATATGCAGCGGAATTCACTCGAAATTTTTGAGTAAAGAAGTATACTGGCATGGCATGTCCATTGTTGCTCACAATACCTAAAACCATAACAGTGGCTGAAAACTTCGTGTGCATGGCAACATGAACCTCTGTAGGATTGGAACATGTTCGTTTGGCATTGTGGTCACTTCTGTGGTTGGTCTCTCTGTCTAACATCTCCAACATTTCAGGCGCTTCAGGGTGTTTAATTTGGTTTAGAAGACGTTTTGATCGGATAACTCGCTGATCTCGTGTTTACTCCGACACAAACTGGATTTATACCGAAGATCTTCATGGAAAACTCGACAGATAAGACCCTCTGAATGGCTGAAATTTTGGAAGGTGCACTGGCTACACTCAGCTGATGGGCCGCCAGTAGTGGTCTCAAAGTCAACTCTGACAAAACGGAGTTGATGCTATTCACCAGAAAATTCAAGCCTCCACCTTTTAAGCTTCCTAGACTTAACAACCAGTGTCTTACTCTTTCATCGGAAGTCAAGTATCTTGGTGTAATACTTGACCCCAAGCTCCACTGGCAGCTGCACATAGACAATCGAGTTAAGAAGGCCAATATAGCCTTCTACGCCTGTAAGTCTATGTTCGGCAAAAATGGAGTCTCGAGCCACGTGTCGTACTTTGGATATACAATTTAGTGGTTCTGCCAATTTTGACATACGGTTGCCTAGTTTGGTGGGTAGCTCTTCAGAAGGGCTACAACACCACTAAATTAGAGAGAGTGCAGAGAGCTGCATGTGTGGGCATCACTGGTGCCTGTAGATCATGTCCCACCGCTGCGCTCAACGTTATTCTCCACTTAATTCCTATGGATCTACAGGTTAAATCCATTGCTGCTCAGAGTGCTATTAGGCTGAAGGAGATTGGCCTTTGGAGACAACTTCCTGTAGGACATAGTAGCATCTTGAAGCAGATCTCCCCTTCCTTCTCTAATATTCGCACCAACCTCTCCATCCGCAAACTGTGCTTTGGGGGTAGTGCTAGGGCTATCTTTCCAAGCAGGCAAGATTGGAAGAGGGGAGAGTTGGTGCGGATAAAGATGCCTCTGTTTTCACTGACGGATCCAAAATGGAGTCTAGAGTGGGAGCGGGGGTCTACTCTAAATCAGCCAGCATTTCGGTCTCCTTTAAACTGCCGGAGACAAGCAACGTCTTTCAAGCAGAGGTCTTCGCGATCCTGCAGGCATGCAAAATGCTTCGGGATCGCTGTTGGGAGGGAGACATTCATATTTTTTCCGATAGCCAAGCTGCAATCAAGGCACTGTCGTCGCCGTATTGCAGCTCTCTTCTCGTGAACTCCTGTTAGGAGGAACTCAAACGTCTCGAACGTGCAGGAAGCATTTCCCTCATCTGGGTTCCTGCGCACAGGAACATAGAGGGAAATGAAATTGCCGATGAGCTTGCCAGGAAGGGGGCGGCAGAACCGGTTCCAGCTGCCCCCTTCTCAGACATCGGTATTCCCTTGGCCGTCGTTAAAGGGACACTACACAACTTTTTTCTAAATAAAGCGCAAGATAGATGGAGGTCTGTCTCATCGTGTGCTATTTCAAAAACACTATGGCCTCAATACGATAGAAACAGAACGCTTAAGGTAATGGGAATCCCCCGCCAATTAATTTCCAAACCCATTGCGGTGATCTCTGGCGGCTAGGCGCTTGAGATGCCTTAGCGTACCCTTTGGGGATGACTTGATGAAATTCTCCAGCCTAGATCCCTTTTTTCTCCTCCGCTACATCAACAGCACTGGATGGCTGTAGACGATTTTCTCTCCTCCCTAAATCCTTTCACAGGTAGTGGTCCACATTATGGTATCAAAACGGCACGTAAGTGCTACTTGTAGTGTACCTGGGGTACTCTTGCCATCCTACCTACCTACCTAGACCCTCTGAAACATTAAGCTCCCTCGTTAAGGCCCTCGTCAATAATCGCTTGCCCTTGTTGAGTAAACTCTTCAGATCTACCAATAAACTTGGAGTGAAAAATCTACTGGAAATGATAAAATTTTGAAGCGCTTAAAGCTTTTATTTTGTTGCATATCTTTACGCTCAACAAATCACGCCAACTGCCATATTGTAACTTATTTATATTCGATTACAACATTTTAATAATTACATATTTGTTTTACACCTATTAACTAAGAGCTCTAGTCGCTACGGCAATTATTTGGTTATCTATTATTTATACTCAAATACGCGCGACATATACCGCCCGAAAATATGCAAATATTTTCAGTTGAATTATTTATACTGCAATGCAAGCTGTTAATAACAATAAAATGAGTAAACAAAAGTGAAATAATAATAACAGACTGGCGCATACTGCCTTGATGAAGAAGTGTTAAGGCCAAGCTTTTGCTGCAATTCATGATGTGCAAATTGATTTTGTCGCACAATGGTCCTTGAGTTTCATGCAAAGCCTTTCTATAGCAGAAATGTCCTTGTCTACCTAAGGGTCGCCACTGCGAAACTTTTTCCATTACATTGATGTTATGGCGCTCAACCCAAGGACCTACCTAGCGGGGTAGGGGAAAATAATACATCCACGGTAAGGTATGCCTGTTGTAAGAGAGGACTAAAATCCGGCAGGAGAGGCCTCAGATACCACGAGAACCTCCAGCAACAAGGCTGTAAAGCTCATCAGGATCGAGGCCAGTAAAATCCTGATTACTGTACACTAGAAAGTACTACTATGGCTGGTGAAAGTCATATTCCATCCCCTCAGTACAGGAGGATGGCAAGCCTTCGGGGACGTGCATCACACGCCACCATTAAGTGGGTGGTGCAGGTTGCAGTTGAGAAATCCTGACTAGTTCCTGTATTAGATCTGAACTGAACCTAGAGTCAACCCTCTTCTGGCTCCCTGCTTGCATAGCTAACCATAGGGACACTTAGGGAAACTGCACTTTCGTGGAAGAACTGCAAGAACAGAAAAGGAATAAGCTAAATCAAACAACCCAGGAAAAAACAGAAGATGGAAGCAGAGATGGTCGAAATACCAATTTGGATCCAAGAGCAGCCCTCAGAAGAAGTAGTCTACTGCTAAGAGCCCCGCCGTCAAAGAACACACCCCCATTCTGAATGCAACTGAAAGCAGACCACCCCGCACTGCGTTCAAAAATGCCATAGGGGATAGCCCCATAAACGGTAGTGGGCACACTAACATGAGCTTTCAGAGGATGGATTCCTCCAGTACCATTATTGGAGGACTACAATCAGCGCAGTATACGCCAACCAGCACTCTTGCAGCGACAGAATAGTTCGTCACTCCACCCCAGCAAATGGCAATACAAAAACGTTCACAACAAAAGGCAGCACGTCAATCGACGCCATTGAAATGCCTCTGATTAAAAGGATGAGGAGAATGGAGGAAAGTGCGATCTAACAATGCAAGCGGGTATTAAGATCTATGCAGCAGGCGTTCAGACGTCAAAAGAACATCAGCAACGAAGTCAAAGTTGGAGTATCCAAAATAGCTGAGCTTTAGGACATTTAGCAGTATCTCTCGACTGCGGTGCTACAGTGGAACGACAAACACCTTCTTACTGCCCCTTTCTATACCACCAAACACACGTTGCCACCCAACCCACTTGCGACGCGATTGTTCTTTTGCCGGCTCATTTTCGCCCAAATGAGTATCACTGCTCGACCCCACCCAATTGATATTGGCTTCCCTTAAAAATGAGGTTGAGGTAGTCGCTACACGTTTTGGAGGCTGTACCTATTTTGCCCTGAAACATTTCATTTTTAGCGTAGCCAGATGAAATGAAAAGTACAACAAAGAGGCTAATCTGCTCATTACTTGGGTGGGAGCCCGAGAAAAAGGTGTTAGATGTTCGGCAACCCTACTTGAATCTACAGTGGATTGTCTCCTTCTTCCAGTGTGATGGTTTATGATCGTCGACTTACCCATTCTCGTATTTATTACAGGATTTCTGACATTTTGAGAGGATTTGTCGCATTTACATGGTGCTTTTGGTGTAAAATTATTCACAAGAACTTTAGACTATGAAATCTCTTTTTACCTTTTGTCGTTTTTATTTAGTTTACCATACGGTTTGATTCGAGGAGTAAAAATAAACGTAATCGAAGAAAAGAACATTTGAATTTATTGGGTATGAGAATACGTTTCCGCCCTCGTAAAAGAGGTGTCGCCGCTGATACTATTTTTGTGTTCGCTTTAGTAATATACTGGTGTTTTGAAGGTGTATATGTGAGGTCTCGATCACAGTAGTTGGCATTCGTTTGAAGCGTAAAGAGCCTTTTTTATCCCACGTCAAAAATGTCAACGCTCGTCCCGAAAAAAAAAGCACTTGTGGGAAGTCATGTTTCATTATTAGCTTTTAAAGAAAAGTGCAGCTGACGCGTGTCGCATATTGATAAACATTTACAGTAATCACACGCCATCAAATACAACTTGTAAAGAGTGGTTTCGACGCTTCCAAAGTGGAAATTTCGTCATGAGTGATAAAGATCGCGAAGGGGCACCGAAAAAATTCGAAGACACTCACCTACAACAATTATTGGATGAAGACGCATGTATAACACTTGATGATATGTCTAAAAAGTTGGATGTTGATAGATCAACCGTTGGTAAACGTTGGCACGTGGTGGTAATGATCCAGAAAACAGGTAAAGCATTCTTAGCGAAAAAAACTATTCATGCTTCAAAGGTTATGTTGGGCATCTGGTGGGATCACATCCATTATGAACTTCTTGAACCATCCGAAACCATCACTACCGAACGTTGCCGACTGCAGCTAATGCGTTTAAATCGAGCTCTCGAAGAAAAGTGGCCGGAATGGAAGGGTAGACAGGACAAACTGATTTTGCTGCATGACAACGTCAGGCCACACGTTGCGAATCGGTTCAGAAATATTTAGAGGGACTGAATTGGAAAATCTTGCACAATCATTGCACCTTCGGATTACCATCTGTTCCGAACAATGCAGTCAGCCCTTATTGGAGCGTGATTCACTTCTTACGAGAGCATCGCAAACTGGCTCAATGAATGAATAAAGTCAAAAGTACTTGAATTTTTTCTCAGACGAATCCGTATGCTGCCTGAAAGATGGAGTAAAGTTGTAGCTTCCAATGGCACATACTTCACATAGTACCGTGTATTATTTAATTGTTTAAATAATTCGTAACTTTTACTAAGAAAGGACGGAAACTTATTCTCATACCCAATATAAATTTGATTTTGGCGATAAAAATTATTAATAGTCTAAACACGTTAGTAGGCTAAGAAGTAGTACTAAAAAGTACTAAATCCTAAAATTATGCAATAATTAATTTCGCTACATTTTCATTTCACTCGAAAAAGTGACTCGAATTCGCGATATGTAATTCAGCGAAAATAAGCTCTTAATATATTATATATATTTGTATGTAATATATCCGCATGTGCTTAGAAGTGCTCCGAAGAGTGTGAATGTCTACTCACATGTTTCAAATAACAAAATACATAATTTTTTTTTCATAAAAAAATGTTACAAAAGATCGCGATGAAATATGCATTTAAAATACATTTCTGATGATACCAATAAAAATTTTTGCACACGCCTAAATACCCATTTATTGCATATGTGATATCCTCTCTCCGCATATTAATTCCACAAAAGGAAAACCCTCGTACGACACGCCTACATTCCTTTGCTTTGCAATCCACAAAAGCAATGTGTACAAGTTTATTTGCTTAGCCTACTTTTCGGTGTGCGAACTCGTGGCTACAAGTCGTAAAAACCCATATGACTGACAGCACAAAATCCTCCGATGCAAAAGCTTTAAATTGCTGTGCTCTAAATTACTGAAATGCTAAATCTCTTACAAGTATGCAGGGCGCACTCTTTGCACGGCAAATTTAAATTGAAATTCTTCAAATGAAATACGAAAATTCACACAGAAAGGAAATGGACCTTCCCTGGAGTTTACTGAACCAGAAATGAGTTAGAAGAACAGAGCCAAAACAAGCAAGCCATTGTAGCAAAAAAACCCCAGCAAACCCCAGTACATTGCTGCAGCTGCGCCTGTAAGTGTATTGAATAAAATGCATAACACTAAATAAATCACGCTGACAATGCAGTTGAAAATTCGTGCATAGAACAAATCAAGCGCAAACTCAACCGAAAAACAGCAAATGGGAGAATAGCAATAAAATACCAACAAACTATCGCAATTGAATATATGTGGGGATATATATAAATATACACATACACGGTTATACCTACACATATGTACATAAGTGTGCAGCGGGCGGAAGCCGCACTGCACGTAGTTTTGCTTTAGCAAATTTTGCAATCGCTTCCTTGCCGAGAATTGCCCCAGTGCGGCACTGGTGCGCTTATAATGAATTTAGTACCCAAACTGGTTCGCATCCTTTCGCTTTCTCATAACAGCAACTAGTGAATTGTGAATACGTGGCGGAGTGCTAGGATGTGCCTTTTTTCGATGTGCGAAATTCTACGCGAACCATCCGCTTTTCGGTAGCTCTGAGGCAGTGTTAAATTCAGTTAATAATAAATTCATGAGAAAAAAATCTGGTTGATATGGTTGAGAATTGGCATAACATTTATTGAGTCGTAGATTTGAATCTTCAAACATTTAATGTATGTGTTTTTTTTTTTTTTTTCGTTTTTTTTTTTTTGTAATTATGGTCATGATTTAAATTTGAAAATGGTATAAAAATTTGTAAATGAATTTGTACCTGAAAAACTGCATCATGGTTCGATGCTTAAGAGAATTCAAAAGGTACTCAGTTCTGGGTGAATTTGTCGAAGAGAGTATATGATCGGTTACCATTTTAAAAGTTTATCAAAATTGTTTGTAACCAATCCTATATTCTATATTCAATTCAATTTTATCTACAACCAAAATTCCACTTCTGCACACTCTTGTATTCTATGAACCTCAAAACTCTCTCTTTCCCTCTCAAAACTCTCTCTTTCCCTCTTAAAACTCTCTCTTTCCCACTCAAAACTCATCTAAAATTTCCTCATTTGATTTCCCTAATATACTCCCTTCAAAACTTCTTTATTCTTGGGCTTTAGATAAAATTAAATAAAATCTAGCCAAACTAGGACCTTTAGTACTAGTTCTGAGCCACTCAATTGGGTCACTCGTTCTCATTTTTCGTGTAGGGTTTGAAACACAGACACACCCGCATACTCACTCGTTCATAAATACTCCTACATACTTTTTTAGAATACTCCATAAACTGGAAATATTTGGTCTCTCAATTTTCGTTTTTACCGCATTTTCGTGTATGCCACATTAGATTTTGTTGAATTTTGTTTTGTGGTATTTTTCATTTAACCACATTTTTCACTGTCCCAAAAATGTGCCATAGAAATGGACTGCGTGCAAACAGTGCAGACATGCATGGTTGTATGTATTGTGTGCACCCTCTGTTCGAAAAAAAAAACCAAGCAGAGTCTTTAACATACTGAAACCACCAAATATTTCATGATATGTAATAGATAATAGATAATAGATAATAGATAATAGATAATAGATAATAGATAATAGATAATAGATAATAGATAATAGATAATAGATAATAGATAATAGATAATAGATAATAGATAATAGATAATAGATAATAGATAATAGATAATAGATAATAGATAATAGATAATAGATAATAGATAATAGATAATAGATAATAGATAATAGATAATAGATAATAGATAATAGATAATAGATAATAGATAATAGATAATAGATAATAGATAATAGATAATAGATAATAGATAATAGATAATAGATAATAGATAATAGATAATAGATAATAGATAATAGATAATAGATAATAGATAATAGATAATAGATAATAGATAATAGATAATAGATAATAGATAATAGATAATAGATAATAGATAATAGATAATAGATAATAGATAATAGATAATAGATAATAGATAATAGATAATAGATAATAGATAATAGATAATAGATAATAGATAATAGATAATAGATAATAGATAATAGATAATAGATAATAGATAATAGATAATAGATAATAGATAATAGATAATAGATAATAGATAATAGATAATAGATAATAGATAATAGATAATAGATAATAGATAATAGATAATAGATAATAGATAATAGATAATAGATAATAGATAATAGATAATAGATAATAGATAATAGATAATAGATAATAGATAATAGATAATAGATAATAGATAATAGATAATAGATAATAGATAATAGATAATAGATAATAGACTATATCCGCAGACTGCCCAGTTCCTGGCATTCGAATTTGGAATTCAAAAATTTTACGCTTTAAAATTTGGGGTTTTTTTTTGTAATAGAGGATTTATGTATTTATACTTTTACTCGTATTTATGAAATTAGAAAATGCTCCGCCAATTACTACACCAAATACCCGATAAAAATATACGGCTGCGTGGGTGAATGCTTTCACCACATGTGGCTGATAAAGAGCCACCAAACTGGCAATGAAAAATGAATGCTGTCAGAGAATTCACAGCATTTCAGCGCGATCAAACATCAAAAACTTTATTCTTAGAGATTTGCGCGGGTAAAATTTAAGGTTGATTATTTGCTAAACTTAAATATATGGAAAGCAGAGTACCTACAGATTTAAAATAAATAAATAATTGACGCGTACACTTCAGCTAAATTCATTCCAAGCATTTTCCAAAGACCCTAAAACGTTAAGAACGTCTTCAATCACCAACAAGAAAAGGATTGTGGACAGAATGTAACCCTGGCGAACGCTAGTCAGCACAAGAAAGTGTTCCGATAATTTTCCTTCATGGAGGACGTGACGACAAGCGTCATTGTAGGTTTCCTTGATAAGGCTACAAGTTAAGCTGCTACTCCTCTCCTCCGCAAGCAATCCAGATATATAGTACTCCTTACTTACGATGAACTACAGGTGAGGCTTCGAGTTATACTCGGTACATTGTTCTATGATAATACTGAGTGTGACGAAATTGTCTGCACAGGAAAAAGCATTATGAAATCCAGTTTTGTAGGAACTAGTCGATGCTTCCAGGTGGATTTTTAACCGGTCAAGTATAATGCGCGCAATTATTTTTACAACAACTAGGAGAACACAAATGTCCCTTTAGTTGTTACGGTCTTTCAAGTCACCTTTCCTTGCCTTTCAGCTTCACAATAATTCCTTCTTTCCACTCGTGAAGATAGGCTACATTGTCCCACACAGGTGGTATAAGTGAGAGCAATATTTCGTCAGAGAACATTACATTGGCTTTAAAAAGTTCAGCTGGAGTGCCATCAATGCCCATGGCCTTATTTTTGGGAAGTTGTTTTATCGCAGAAGCGAAATCTGACAAATCAGGTTGTGCAGTTTCGACATTCATTTCTACTGTATTATACTAGAGAGGAAATGTTTGTATAAAGCAGGGTCTGAAACATTGTTAAGCACGACTGAGAAATGTTAGTCATAATTGGATAGTAATTTGTAAAAAAACGATAATCATTCTCAAACTCACTTCGTTGACTACAAAGTTGTCATGGAGTATAGTTATGGAAATATACGAATAGCGCTTTTTTGATTATAAAAATAACAGGAATTCATCATTCCATATTTAAATTATTGAACTCAATTATTTCAACATTTTTATTTCTTTTTTATTCTTTAGCATCCTTTTTCATCCGAGCGGAAACACTTAAAAACTCACTGATTTTTGTATTCGAAACACATATTTCATTTATCGACGTAAGGGCACTAAAAGATAAAAAATATTATTTAAATTTGCATACGCATCACGAATAAAAATTAAATGGAGAAACACCTGTGGTAACGCTGAAAAAATCGTGTGAAGTGGTTAACCACACGCAGATGTTTGAATATAAAAAAGTATGTAGTTTATGCTTTAATATGTTTGTATATGGCATAATGACTTTCGGACAGACATATAATCTCTTTGGGATGGTAGTCAAGTCGCTGGAAGGAGACGCGCGATAAGAGGACTAATAGTATAGTAAAATCTGTTATTTCAGCAGTGCCGTTCTCTTAAGTGACACTGTGACTGCTTAAAAGATTTTAACCGTGTTCAAAAAGCGCGGCAGAAGTCTTTTCAAGCGCTTGATAGGTCAGTTGACCAGCAGCGTACAAACAACTGTCAAAACGCCATCTCTTTAATTCAGGTCATAATAAATAAGCAAAAGTTCTGAAAATATTTACGTATAAGGTTTGCTAAAATCAGCGGAAATTATTATTTAATTATTCGAAATCCTAAAATTCTGTTTAGTGAGATTTGCCGAAAGCGCACGCTAAATATAAGCGACGGGGTATGGACTAGTGGAAGTGGAAGACAGAGAAGATAAAAAAAATATCTCTATGCTAAAAATCTTCTTTTTATTGTCATCTGTTGGATGAGACGAAGTTTGCACATTACCAATATAAGTAGTCTGAACAAGAAACTACCGTCAATACTCTCTCCAGTCTGGCTTGGCAGGGATTCAAGAGCCAACAATGTGAATCCCTAAATAGCTTTTCATAAAGTTTGAGAATCGCCTCTGTCCTAGAGAAGGAGAGGTTTACTTATGCAGGCAAAAAAGGGACCGTCACTTAGAGAAGTCATGCAAGATTTACTAAACATGGTTGAAAACTGGTCAAAAGCAAATGGGCTAAGAGTCAACCCCAACAAAACTGAACTCATCATATTTACTAGGAAGCATAAAATTCCAAATATAGCTCCTCCGACCCTAGGTGGAACGGCACTGTCATTTAGTGATGAGGCCCGCTACTTAGGTCTAATACTAGACCGAAAGCTAACTTGGAAGGCAAATGTCGAAGATAGAGTAAAAAGGGCGACAATAGCACTATACTCTTGTAAACAGCTAATAGGACTAAGTTGGGGTCTCTCCCCATCCATCGTATACTGGCTTTACACGGCAATTGTCAGACCAATCCTAACATACGGCATATTAGTATGCTGGCCAGCTTTAGACAAATTGTACATCAAAAGAACCATGGCACACGTACAAAGAATGGCCAGCCTTTGCATCTGCGGGGCCCTCAGAACCACACCCACAGATGCACTAAATATTATGCTTAACATTTTACCAATAGAGCAGTACGGTAAGCAAACAGCTGCCAAAGCAACTCTCAGACTAAGAGAATTCGGCCTACTCAGAACGTACCAAAGAGGGCACTCCTCAATTTTAGAACAATTCCTCTGCATTTCCAGCACAACGGACTTCTGTAGGACCAAGGACATAAATTTCGATAAATCCTTTGTTACAGTATTTCCTTCCAAAGAGGAATGGGATAACGGGCTCATTGTTAAGATAAATGACTTAAACATCTACACAGATGGCTCAAAACTGGACAACCAAGTAGGTGGAGGGGTCTACTCCGACAAGCTCGGAGTATGCCAATCATTTCGCTTACCTGATCATTGCAGTGTATTTCAGGCGGAAGCCACTGCCATAAAAGAGGGGCTTAAAGAAATAAAAACGAAAGTATTATCCGCAAATGAAGTCTTCATTTACTCGGACAGTCAAGCAGCAATAAAAGCGCTGGAATCAAAAACACACTCGTCAAAAACAGTTCTAGAATGTTTTAAACTACTAGATGACGTATCTAAGCGCTACAAGGTGCACCTTATCTGGGTACCAGGTCACAGGAACATCGCAGGAAACTGCAAGGCGGATGAACTTGCAAGAACCGGTACAAAGCTCGATCTCGAACCGGACAAGGCGCTGATACCCATGCCCATAGCCACTTGTAAATTACTTATAGACAGAGAAACCATCAAAAAGGTAAATACAATCTGGCAAAACCTCACAACATGCGAACTAAGCAGACAGACATGGCCGAACTGGAACAGCGGTCGATCGAAGATCTTGCTAAGATTCAACAGAGAATCTATAAGAAAAATGATAGGTGTTTTAACTGGTCATTGTTTAATAGGCAGCCACGCTAGAAGGTTAGGACTCCCTTACTTCGATTTCTGTAGAAGCTGTCTTAATACAGAAGAAGAGGAAACAGTCAGACACCTTTTATGTGAGTGTGAAAGCCTAGCTATGAGAAGGCTGCGCACTCTCGATACAGCATTTCTAACCGATGTAGCGGACATAGCCCATCTAAAACTAACGAAGCTCTGCTCGTTTATTAAAGCAAAGGTCTAAGTGTGTCTTGCGACAACCACCCTACCTACCTACCTACCTAAGGGACCATCCAAGGTTCGGTTGGATTGGATGGTTAAGCCAGAAGAAGGAGAGATTAAACACGAGAAGGAGGGAAAGGAAAACGTCAGGTGCAAAGAAATTATTTAAACAAGAACGATGAGGAATCGCATATCAAGAACCGCAGGAACCGCATAAGAAAATTCTGGAGGCAACTAATATCCAAGCCTAACAGGTATTCGGTCACCGTAGCCAAATGAGTTGGTGCGCGACTACCATTCGAGAGTGTGTAGATTCGAGTCTCCGTGAATGAAACCTCCAAATAATAGCGGTCGCCCCTTGACTGCAAGTGTGGAAGCTTCAGGACTCACACTTTGATTCTCGCCGCATAAATTCTTATCGTGCAGTGCACATTTAAAACCCACACCACTAACGAGTGTTGCGGCTTAGATAGCCTAAGAAGCTCTCTCAACTTTCCCTCCTTCATATAAGTGCTCCCGAAAAGCCGAAAAGCGAATCGCAGATACCCGAAGGAAACCCAACATACAATTTTCTCGAAGAAATCACCTTAAAATTGCGTTGCCTAGCTATCTCGCCCGTCATGACGTTGGCTGAAATATCTCAGTCCTACTTTTGTATGGCAGTGAAGCATGAGGTGTTGCGCAAAACCAAGCGCAAAGCACTGATGGCACTCAGAGTTGCTTTAGCCTACCACACTCTCTCCGGGGCGGCAGTTTTTGTGATCAGCGGGGAGATACTTGTCAACCTCATGGACTGGGAACGAATGGATGTGTGGGATTCCAAGAAAAAGCACGCCGCGGAACGGAGATGTCAAACCAGGCAGCAGTGGCAAAGCTTCAAGCTTAACGGAGTGGCAGATGGAACTATTTCATGACTCGCGACCTTTCGGAAATACCTATACCGCATTGGTAAGGTAAGCAACTCGAGGTGCATATACTGCGAAGCACTTAGCGATAACGCTGAACACACATTCTTTAATTGCGTCAGATGGCTCATGGAAAGAGATGCTCTGAGAGAGCAAATTGACGGCGGCGCACCGACCAATATAATAAGCAAAATGCTTAAACGCGAGGACATCTGGAAGATGCATTGACGACATTTTATGGAAAAAAGATAGACCTCGTCGGCACAGTTCAACAAAGCAAAGCCTCACAGACATCAAATATGGTCGACCCAGATATAGGTGAATAGAACTGGTGCATTTCATAGAGGGCGTTCTGGGCCCGAAGCAATACAGAAAGTAGTCCCGGGAAGGGAGTCTTCCCAGAAGAGTGCGAACGATTGTTTTAGTGGCCTCGTCCGTCATGCCGTTGGCTCGGTGCCTTATATGGGTTTGGTAACGAAATATTATATACAGATACGAACGAAAGTTAATTAAGTCATTAAGTCACGAATTTTGACTGCGCTTTCAATAATCCTAGTGCAGTGAATTCCGCCTGACTATGAAAGGTAGAATAATAGTCGGAGATCTATAGACTGCTTCTTTGATAGTAGCTACCTTCGTTGGAAAGTACTACAATACCTGCCGGATTATAAGTTTAAGCTCAAAGAAGGCTCGGAGAGGACAGAGCAATCTCAGACTCACTAACACCTGTTTTCAAATGTTGCTACATTTCTACAAATGAATATCACTAGAGAAAGAAGCGCTTGAAACAAAAGTAGAGTGAGTCCTGAAGTTTCCGCATTTGAGAAGTGTCCGCAGTTGAAGAATTTATGGATCGTACCTCTTGGCCCAAACTAAGCACAAGCAGCGTATCAAAATTGTCAGCGGGTACAACATTAAGCGCAACGCTAGAAATAGAGTGGCCTCTTCTTCTAGAGTTTTCTCTGAACAACAACGTTGTTGGTCGTGTAATAGTCAATAGATCGCAGTTAATACCTTCTTAACCTTTACCACAATAGCTTTCTAATCCCCATTGAGCAGGGGAAAAGAGTACACCAGCGTTAAGGCTGCCTGTCCTAAGAGGCGGCTAAAATCCGGCAGGAAAAGAAAGGGATCGGCTCAAAAGGCCTCTTAAATCCTGAGTACCTCCAGCGACAGAGGTGGAGAACTCATCAGGATCGAGACCAATTAGATCTTGATTATGGTATAACAGAAAAAATTATTCGGATTAAACAGTCTAGGGGCTGATGAAGGTAGTATTCCATCACCTCAGTACAGGAGGATGACAACCCACCGAAATGGCTGATAGGTGAATGCTACAGTCGTCTACGTCTCGTTAAAACCCTGGCAGGTCTTCAAGTACGTTCGGCGCTACATCACCATTAAGTTGGTCGTACAGGTACAGTGGACACAACTCCTGACTAGACAACTGCATAAATTCTCGTGTCAACCCTCGCAGGCCATGCACTTGCTTAGATAACCACGGGAATTACTTTAAAGACAACTGTACATCGTGCGGAGATAGCGGCTTGAAGCAGAGACCCAATGAGACAAAATGGAAACTAAACAACAGCAACAGCTACAAAAACAGATAAAGAAAACCCCAATGGGAGAAGCGTATTCAAAAGGAGTACAAAGGAGGCTTCCGAAGAGAGGCATAGAAAAACGGCTGTAAAAACCCAAATTGAAACACCGAATCAGACAACACAGTGCGCCACTCTATACAAATCGGACCACTGTTGTGCTCTCACAGTTCTCCAAAACAGGAGTTCATACAAAAAATGAGGGCCGCCGAAGAAGAATCACTTACGAAATATAAAAGGATGATAAATAAAGTGAAACTTGCATTACTAAAGCAGAAAAACGTCAGCATGTACAGATAAGACGAAGTATCAGAATTGGAATAAATGCTCTACGTAATTGGCAGCTACCTACGAAATTGGAAACGACAATGCTGTATTTTGTCACGTCATTTATATATTCAGACACTTATGAGTTCTTACATTTGTATCCAATAAATTTAAAATGTAGAAATTCCGGTTACTATTTAAGACACCTCATAGCTGAGTGCATACATGGCGTGTGCATATATTTCTGGGTAAAACATTCGTGCAACACAACCGTATGATAAAGAGTATCTTAGCACACAGAAAATGCAATTCATCACGCCGCATAGCATACACTTTGCATCTACTTTTGTATAACCACAAAATCCCATATGTGTGAGTGTGCATATGTGTGAGTATGCATGCATGGCTGTGTGCAGGTGTAAAAGTTGGGTTACGCATGCACGCGTCTATTTGCAATGAGTGCGTGAGATAAGTGGCATATAATGGCCTTGAATTGTGCTGGCGGCAATAATACATGCAAGTAGCCGCCAACACGAAACCACAAATGAATGAAAGATGCTAAAAAAGAGAAAAGAAAATACGAATAAAGTAAAGGTGTGTGTGGTGCGCAGGGACGGTATTCAAGTGTAGTGCAAAGTATGTCATGACATAGCAAACATTAAGACGTAAATAACACATCGCTAACTACAGCTCAATGTAAACCTTGACGCATCATAAAAAAGCAGAATTCGTAAAATATTAAGGCGGCATATATTTTATATATATATTATATATACTTACATACATACATACATACGAGTATTTAGAAATATCATGACAAGCCACTACTCAAAAATACGAGTATAAAACGTAGAGAAATGCGGAATGAGAAAAAATATAACGCAGATTTGTTATGCTTTATCAGCTCCCAATCATTTTTTCGTGACGGACAGCTGAACAAAGCAATTAGTTCCAATGGGCATAAGCAAACCTTATTATGATAAGTTAACCTAATTTCAAATGCTTAGTAACAAAATGCGCACTCAGATTACAACCATTATATGAAAATTGGAGCAAGCAAAAATCTATAATTAGGTAAATAGGCTTTGTAGATGCACGCGCCCAACATGGCGTATAAGTAATCTCACAAGGCACGGGCTTCGTACATATGGGCTTGAATATTCACATGCAAGTGCGTATTTGGGATGGTCCCTAGCTACTTACAACTACGTATTGAAAGCATTTATATACTCGTACATGATACACTCATATTTACTTACCTCACACATACTTACATGCAAATGCATAAGTAAGACATTATAAGTCAAATCATACCAAGTAGATATGCAGCGATGCACCCATGCTTTTTGGAATCATTGAAACTACCGCCTAGGTTGAGGCAACAAAACGCGCTACAGCCATTGAAATTTAAAAGGCAAAACCATAGTAAAGCCCACGAGCTTGTTGCTTGACTAGAAAGTGTGTAAGCCAAAAAACATTTGCACGCCTAAGGCAAAATTCGTTGAAGAAAGGTAAAAGAAAATTGGAATATCAAAAAACAAAGTTTATTTAATTTGGAGCTCATTTTGGAATTAGACTTTATATGTAAAATAGTAACGAAATTTAATTAAATATAATGGAAATTAAAGGATATGAGATGAAAAAAAGGATTATAAAGCATGCAAAGAATTGTAAAAGCGAAATGAAATGATTTAAAATGAGCTGAGCTGTAATTAAATGGGAATTAATTTATATAAAATGGAGGGAATGAAATTAATTTAACTTTAAATAAAATAAATAATTGGCGCGTACACTTCTGTTAGGTGTTTGGCCGAGCTCCTCCTCCTATTTGTGGTGTGCGTGTTGATGTTGTTCCACAAATGGAGGGACCTACAGTTTCAAGCCGACTCCGAACGGCAGATATTTTTATGAGGAGCTTTTTCATGGCAGAAATACACTCGGAGGTTTGCCATTGCCTGCCGAGGGGCGACCGCTATTAGAAAAATGTTTTTATTAATTTAGCTTTCACCGAGATTCGAACCCACGACCTCTCTGTGAATTCCGAATGGTAATCACGCACCTACCCATTCGGCTACGGCGGCCGAATGATATTATAAAAGGCGAAGTCCAAAAAAAACTCATTCGAAATAGTCCCCTCTCGCCTCGATACACTGTTTTGCGCGCTCTAAAAGCATTTCGAAAGAGTGTTTCAGGTCATTGACCGGAATGTCCTTCAGGATGTCGGTACAAGCCTTTTGGATGGCCTCTATGGACGCGGAACGTGTTCCTTTCATGGTCAAAGACAATCAGAATAGGTAGAAATCAGGGAGTCATATAAGGCGTATACGGTGATTGATTGATGATTAAAATGTGATTTTTAAGCAAAAAATCAGTCACAAGAGTGGATCGATGAGATGGTACATTATCTTACAATAAGTGCCAGCTTCCCCTTGAATACACACGGAAGGCCCATCTTGGAGATGACCGCCAGTCTGGGGTTAGTATTGGCAAACATAGGTAACGCCATCACTTTCAGAAGACCGAGATGTGAACACATCACACTGGACATCATCCTGGCAACTGATAGCTTGGCAGGGGCAGTAAAAAAGTAGGGAGTCCTCTGGAAAGGATCCCCAATACATCACCTTCCAGATCACAATGAGAACCAACCCTGTGTCAAACCAAAAAATAAGGGGAACTCGCAAATGGAACATATGTAGCCAAACTTAACACTGAAGTTCTCCTGGGTCACTTTGCTGCAAATCCCACATTAGTACTTACGCGAATTCCCTTGCAAGCACCATGATGTACTGGTGGACACCAGAAATCGCAGAGCTCAGACAAACTTGTTTTCGCAATAGAAAAAGCTACACCAGAATCAGGCGAAACAGAGAGGCAGAGCAGAAAGCCGACGATTTCAGTACAAAGCAAAATGGGAAGAACTTCGGAGGGAGAGATCTATACAGCAACCCTTGAAAACTGGGCTATAAGATTGTAACGGGGAATCTACGTGCAAGTGCTGCAGTCCCACATTTAGACAGCGATGCCATTACCAACATCGTAGACAAAAAGTTTCCCACACTCCCTTTGCTCGCGGGGACCAACATTCTCAAAATGACGATATGCTTCGCCCTTCACTGAAGAAGAGCTTAAAGACATTAGACATTATGCTCGAAGTTTACAATGCGTACATTGCTCAAAGCATCTTCCCCAAGCTGAAAAGACAGAAGCTAACGCAAATTAGTGAGGCAACCCAGCGCAACCGTCAGGTTGGCGCCCGTTTTGCATGCTGGACAGCGCCGGAAAATTGCTGGAAAAACTTATACAGGGCAGGCTATCAGAGTCTGTTGAGATTGCAGGAGGATTATCCGCAAGGCAATACGGCTTGTGTCGTGAAAAATCGACCCTTGGCGCAATAGAGGAGCAACGTATACCGCGCTCAATGCGGACGCTCCTATCCGAGGCGCACATCGTCCTGGCAACGCTCAATGTATGAAACGCTTTTAATAGCTTACGATGGATAGAAAGATTTCGAATACCGGAATACTTGCTAAGGATTCTACAGACCCTCCTCAGTAATCGTGAACTGCTGTACGACACACCAGGTGGTTAGAAAACAGAGGCGGTAACGTCTGGCGCAGCTCAAGGACCTATTCTCCCCCCCGATCTCTGAAATCTGAGTTATGATGACATATTTATTGGTATACACGGACGATATAGCGGCGGTCATACCACACTGAGGACGCTAGGAACCAAGTCATCATAAGAACGCAAATATGGCTTGAGAACCACGGCCGAAAACTCGCCAAACATAAGTTATCCTTATGACACGAGGTCACATGCCATTCAAGGTCAGCGTGCAAATAGACGACACATCCTTAGTGACCCAAAAAGTATTGAAATACCGAAGTATTCAACTTGATGGCAGACTTACTTTCTGGGCTCAGATACATCATGCGGCTATCAAAGCAGCAAAGGGCACGGGAACGCTAATTGGCAAAAATCGGTGGATTATAAACCATGCTGCGCTGGCAAAGTCAATGGGACACTGAATAGAGTGGCAGATGGACGACGAAACTTATTCCATCAATAGGCAAATGGGTCCAAAGGAACTTCGGGTAGTGAATTACTTCTTAACTCAGTTCCTCTCGAGCCACGGATATTTCCGGAGATACCGATACTGCATGGGCAAGATAGGCGATTCCAGATGCATATACTGCGAAGCGCCGAGCGATGACGCTGAACACACATTCTTTAATTGTGACAGATAACTCGTGGAAAGAGATGCTCTGAGGGAGCATATTAGCGACAACGTGGCGACCAATATAATTGGCAAGATGCTCGAACGCGAGGACAGCTGGTTTGCAATTAAAAAACATTGAAGGCGTATTACTTAAAAGATAGACCTCAACGCAGAACAACAAAGCGAAGCCGCACAGATAGAGACACAAGAAGACGAGCCTATAGCACGAAAGCTGGCTACAAATATAGTGAACCCAGACGTGGGTGAATAGAATTGGTCCTTTATGGATGCCGTTCTGAGTCCTTAGTAATACAGAAAGTAGTCCCGGGTAGAGTGTCTCCTCAGAAGGAGAGGAGGGATTGTTTTACTGGCCACACCACTCGACATAGTAGACGGCGGTCGCTGTAAGTGCGTAAGAAGTGTTTTGAACCCAACATCACCCACCACAAAAAAAAATGCATTACGACATATTTTGTAACATTACTTTGAGGTATGATTGTCTGGCAGAGTGATTTGAGATTAATTTTCGGCCTTCAATTATGGGTAATTATAATAATGAATTACAGAAAGTGCCCAAAGGCAAAAAAAAATCATAATAAGGGTATTATTAAAGGAAAAAAACTGTAGGCAGGCTTTTTGGTTGCTATAGGGTGGGCCATGTAAAGTTTGCTTTTTGAATCGGCTATAAAAAAAAACTAATCAATATTTTTTGAAACTGTTTTTTTTTTATTTTGAAGATAGAACATTGTCATTTATGAATGAAAAATAATATCGTTCAAATGACTGCCACAACTGGCTTTACAGTAGGCCAATTTTTAAGCACATTTTCGATTGTTTGGGCTCCAATTTCATGAATGGCAACTTCGATTTCGTGTTTTAAAGTATCAATCGTCTCTGGATGGTTCGCATAGCATTTGTCCTTAACGGCTCCCCACAAAAAATAGTCCAACAGGCTTAAATCACCGCTCCGAGGCGGCCAATTGATATCGGAATTTCGGCTGATTATTCGGTTTTCAAAAACGGTAGCCAAAAGTTCGAGTGTAACTTTAGCAGTGTGACAAGTTGCACCGCCCTGTTGAAACCAAATGTCGTCCATGTCGTCCTCTTCAATTTTCATATAATATATACTTTTAAACGGCTTCCTCAACTCAAATAGTACTAAATTTGCTAATTAAACTTTTTACACTTAGCTTCCAATCCACACCAAGCAAGTCGAAATCAATTTTGGCCGAGGCTTTTGAGTCTTATTTTATTCTTCTCAAATTCGGTGTGTTTAGTGTTTTATCTGACCTCTCGTTCTAGTACTTTGGTTTTATTTTTTATAAATTTATTTCCATTAACAAGGCGCATATCCATTCTCGAGACCCCTTAGCAGTCGCTTCAAGCGTTGGCTCACTACACTCAACACACAATCCACAAATGTCAACTTCCATTTCCGTTACGACTTGTCATGAACATATTTGAATTGAGACTCACACATGAAAAACCCCTACGTATATTTTGAATGGCGAGTGGTAACTGAGATGCGCATACTTATATACCTGTATGTATGAATGTATACATATACATAAATGTTGGAGCGTGCACATTCATATGTATGTTTACCTTTGTCTAGGCGAGTATGCTGCTCAATTGTGACCTTGTCGCATACATTTCCCCTTATCAATACGCATGTGTATAACCCCATTCATATGCGTAAGACAAGCTACTACTATACAAATGTACATATGTGTGTGTGAGGAGTTTGCTCTGCACTTGTTGGTGTGATTAGTACGATGATTTGTAGCGGGTATTCTATGCACACATTCATGTTCCTGCTCATACGCTCATACATAGAAAATATATACATACTTGCATACCTATTTACATACCATTCACTACCTACGTTTGCGTGTTTCCATTATGATGTGCATATGAGTATATGAATTTTGCAAAAATTCGTTCTCATCTTGTTTTCATTTCACTTAAACGCACTGAGGCCACTCGTAAATGATTTCAAATGTAGCCCACCATGGAATGACTACAGCCAATGAGTCTAGTTTGCGAATATGCAACTCGTATGCTTTTGACATTTATTCTGAGTTGAGTCTGGGTTTTTCATTGCAATGACATTGTTTTGTTCTATCCTGAAGGTATTGCCAACATAAGTAGTTGCATCTGAATGAAAGCAAAGGTTTAGTAAGGTACGCAATTCATAGTAGCTTCTGTCTATGTATGTTGTTTTAAGAAAATATAATTTATTATTGGCACCGAAGTTCGGAATTTCCTTAAAATTTGGCGTTAGCTTAGGTTAGACTTGGCCATCCGTGCTAGCTACTGGATGATTTGCACCTACCTTGGCTAGTACAGGGTCCGACACTCGAAGTGTAACCATTTGAACAGGCCATAAATTTAGTTTGGAAAATTACTTTTATTCAATTCAAATTAAAAAATTTGAGAAAATAATACAAAATTAAAAATCAACTTACCTTTGCTCGATATGACCACCTTTTGCCTTGACTATGGCCTTGAGACGGTCCAGAAATGAATCGCAAGCAGCCCGAATGTGACTTGCAGATATTTTGGCCCACTCGCGGACAATGGTTTTTTTCAGCACCTCGAGACTGGAGAATCTCTTAGTTCGGACCTTGTGCTCCAAAATGGCCCAAAGAGAATAATCCATCGCATTCGCGTCTGGTGAATTTGAGAGCCACGTCCACACAATACGTTATAAAGTTCGGAACTTCGTTTTTAGTCATTCTTGGTTCACTCGAGACGGTGTCGAGTCCTGTTGAAACGGCCATGGTCTGCTACCGCAATGTTTGTTTATTCACGGCTTCAAAGCAATCTCCAGAATACTTTTCCGATAATGTTTCGCATTTACCTTGACGCCAGGCTCGATGAAAACGATTAGATAGCGCCCATCTGCGGTTACAGTGGCCCCAACCATTACCTGGGGCGGGTGCTACCTCCTTCTGGCCAATCGATGACTCAAATTCTCGTATGAGCGGTCGGTCAAATAAATCCTATCGTTTTGGGAGTTTACGAATTGCGCAATTAGAAAAATTGTCTCGTCAGAAAACAAAATGTTCAGAAATTGGCCGCTTTCCGCCAAGCGAAGCAACTGCTTCGCTCTATCAAGTCTGACTTGTTGCTGCTTTGGTGTGAGATCATGCGCCTTTTGGATCTTGTAAGGCTTGACGTTGAGATCATTTTTCAGTATGCGCCGGATGCTACTGTCAGATATTTTCAGTTCTTGCGCCATTTGATTGGCATTTCGTCGGGACTTCACTCAAGTCGCTTCTTCACTTTTTGAACTATTTCACGTGACGTGGCAGTCTTTTGGTGACCAGCTCCATGACGTTTCGCGATGCTACCAGTATCACTGTACCGAGTAATGGTACGAAAAACAAAAACTTTATTTACTTTAAGGTGCTCGAGCTCACGAACCATCGCTGATTTTGATTTTCAAACCAAATATAATGCAATTACACTATTACGTTTGAAACCCATTACTGATTTTCTTTTTTCACGTTTACTCTCAGCAAAATGTTTCCACACGCTTGTAAACAATACTCTGGACCGTCATTTAGCCAACTAACAGACAGTTGATGCCCGTGCATCAGGTTAGGTTAGCCATGTTGTTGTGGGCGATGTAGTCATCCTGATGACGGGGAATTTTTTCTCGACTATCAGCGGGCTCATGCAATCCGCGTTAAGGGAACTCTCGAAGTGGGCGACCTCAAACGGTCTATTGGTTAACCCAGCCAAGACCCAACTAGTTCTGCTTACTAAAAGACATAAGATACCAAGTTTTCAATTAATGTCCATAGATGGAGTAACACTAATCCTATGGCAAGTATCTTGGCCTTATTCTGGACTCAAAACTTCCTTGGAAAAGGAACACCGAGGAAATGATGAAGAAACATTATAATGCCCTTTTTATGTGTAAGAGAACATTTGGCAAAAAATGAGGTCTGAAACCGTATATTAACTACTGGGCGTAAAATACGATCATCAGACCAATTTTAACTTATGGAGTTTTCGTGTGGTGGGAGGCGGTGCACACACAATCCTACCTAAAGAATCTCATGAAAGTATAAAGATTAGCTTGTGTAGGAATAACAGATGCATATTCTCATCCTACATATTCCATCCATAAATATAAAGGGTTTTCTAATAAGAGGTGTTATTTTGATATTCAAAGAAAAATGCTATTTCTTAATATAAATGATCGGATGTTTATTTCATTATAAAGAGGAAGTTATGCCGTTAATAGTGGAAAATAGCATCAGGCAAATGACCGCCACGACCACGCTTACAGGGCAATATCCTTTTCATGAAATTTTCCATAACCGAATTGCAAAGTGGCTGCCCTATGTCCTCGATAGCCTCACGTATTCCATCTTTGAGGTCTTGAATGGACCCTGTGCTGTTGGCGTAGATCTTCTCTTTCATGTGGCCTCAAAGGAAAAAGTTACAAGATGTTAAATCACAAGATCTTGTTGGCCAATTGTGATCACCTCTTCGAGAGATTACACGGTCCGAAAACTTTTCCCGTAAAATATCAATGGTTTCGTTGCTTGTGTGGCATGTGACGCCGTCTTGTTGAAAATAAACGTTGTCCAGATCAATACCACCCAATTCTGGCCTTAAAAAATCGTTAATCATCTCTCGATAGCGATAGATAACACCTGTTATTGGAAAACCCTTTATATGGGATAGCGGCCGAATCTGCTTCCCGGATTAATGGATCAGTTCTACTATCTGTGGAACACTTGCAAAATGCATCGAAACAGACTATCTGGTTCCTAAGATAGATCTGAACAAAGACCATAAAATACGAATACCCAACAGAAAGGATTGGCAGACCAGAGTCAAATCAGATATTTATACTGAGGGCTCAAAAATAGACAATGGCACTGGAACGGCAGTGCACTCTTGTCTTTAAATTGCTCCTTTACACTCCCAAATCGGTGTAGTGTGTTCCACGCTGAGATCTGCGCTATAGACAAATCAGCAAAAACGATTAGACTAATGGACTTACCTACAGCAAACCTTACCATTTTTGTTGATAGTCAAACAGCGATCAAGACACTGACCTCAGCGCGCATCAATTCAAAATGTGTTATATGGTAGAATGCATGAGGTCACTCTCGCTTATTCAACAACACAACACCTCACTTTGTTGGGTCCCCAACTAATCTGAAGTGAAGGAAATGAAATAGCAGATGAGTGTACAAGGAAAGGTTCTGAGCTTGATCTTCAGCGAGTGATGGAGGACATAAGCATTCCTCTAAACGTGTTATACACTGCGATTGACCTGAGGGTAATCGTGGAAACCTTCCTTGGTCTCTGACTACTAGCTGCAGAGTCTCCAAAGCGTTCTGGCCAAAACTGAATCTTAAAAGGACAACATGTCTGCTAAGATTCCACAAATCATCTACCAGCGTCCTCACAGGTGTTATAATGGGTCGTTGCGCTAATGGCACCCTAGCCAGTAGAATAGAGATGAAGAAATTGAATTGGTAGAACACCTCCTCTGTGAATGTCCTGCACTTCAAAGAAGCTGGGCCAAATATATTGGCGATTATTACTTTGAAGACCTAGTCTTCTACCATTCAGCAATATTTGTACTTAAAACTAAAACATTTTATGGAACATGTATGGAAAGCACCCAGTGGTGCAACCATTCCTAAAATTTTTGCGTAATAAATCCATTGTTGACTTCCTCTTCAGTATGTTAAAGGAAGTGGGATTGAGAGTAATTTCTCTGATTAAAGGGTTTGTGAGTGATTGAAGTATTTTATTGTAAGATGTACCAGCTTCAGCTATTGTGAGAAATTTGGGTATTTGTGATGTAATAGGGTGAAGAATAAGTTCGTAGCGTTTTTACCGAAGACTTTTAATTAAACAAAAAACAATAAGTTAATCAATTATTTATTCGCCGTTGCTGTTTAAAACATCTTACCACCTCTCGGCCAAAGAAGTTGTTGCGCCAGTTTTTAAGGACCTCTTTGTTATTGAAGATAATGTCCTTCATATGGTTTGACAAGGAGCGGAAAAGATAATAATCGGCCGGTACAAGGTCCAAAGAATAAGGCGACTGCTGCAGGACCTCCCATTCGAGCTCTTGGAATGCAGCTTTGACGACTTGTGCAACATGTGGCCTGGCGTTGTCGTGAAGGAGTCTGGTTTGACCAAGTCGGTCAGGTGTTTTCTGTAACTGGTGTAACTGGGCAATGTAGGGCTCCTTGTTAACCGTGGCATTGTTTTCAAGCATTTTCCAGTGCACCATGCCCTCGCAGTCTCACCCAACGCATATCAACTAAACTTCTTTGGATGAATATTCGGCGAGACTCGCGGCTTTGTTGTATCTCATGGAGCCGCCCACTCCTTTCTTTGGTTCGTATTGATGTACTGCCATCATTCTCATCTCCCGTGATGACTCGGTACAAAAAGCGCTATTTATGATCGCGTGATGCTCGATGGCGGACGAGGTGCTGAGAAGGAATTTGAAGTCGACTTTCTTTGTTTTTTTTTCGTTGAACTTGTGAGGCACCCAGGCTTCCAATTTTTCAGTAAATCCCATTGAATGAAGGTGATATGAATCGATTTATGATCGCAATTCATTTTTTCCGCCAATTCACGACTGGTTTAGCGACTGTTCTCCTTCAAAAGTGATTTGAGATGTTCTTCGTCGAATTCAGAAGGCCTTCCGCTGCCAAAGTCGTCATTTTTAAACTTTGAAAACCATTTTCTTGCTTTATACTCGCCTATGACTCGTCTTCTCCTTACACGTCGCAAATATCGCGGGCTACTTCGGCAGCTTTTTGACCTCGATGAAAAGCAGAGAAGAGCAGGTGTCGAAAATATTGATTTATGCCTTCTGGGTATTCCATTTCTAAGACTGAAAAATAATAAAAAATTATATAACACAAAAATTAAATTAACATAATTTTGTAGAGCGGAAAGAGTTCTATCGAATGAATACTTACCCTTTGCCCAACAGCAAACAAATCGTTGTAAAATAAAGGAAATTATAAAAACGCTATGAACTTATGCCCCAACCCAATGCATATAAAAGGATACTAATAAGCAATTTTTACTTGATAATTTAACTTCAAGAAAAACATATTATATGAAATAAAAATATATTAAGAAGAACAGCAACGTTTTATTTAAAAAAAAACTCGATGCCAAAATTTTGCAAAATATTGCATAAATTTCAAAATTATAAAATTTCTTTCAAAATTTTTTCGCTCAATTTTTATTATGCAAATAAACCAATTTTTAAAAAATTCACCTGTCATGGCATCGCTCTTATACACAATTGTAGCTCATGATTAATTATTTTACAATTAACCGAATTCAAATATTTTATGCATATTTACGCTTTTCCACTTTTTCTACTTACAGTTTGCCTATTCCCTGGCTGATATATGGCATCATCTATGATGCACCTGTCGAGGTTAACTCTGTGGGCATGGTCTGTTCCATAACGATACTCTTTATGATGTTACTCTTTGTCGTTTTGTCGATTGCCTGCTTCCGTTGGAAAATGAATAGAGGACTCGGTTTTACAATGTTTTTGTTGTATTTCGTTTTTGTTGCTGTTTCGTTAATGTTCGAATATGATACACTCCAATGTCCAGTGTAAAATGTGACAAGAAAATAAGAAGAAGAAGAAAAAAGCAAGAAATAGAAAAACAAAAACAAAAACAAAACATAATAGCAAAATAGTAAATAATATGAAATAAAAACTAATTTAAAGAATAATTGCGACCAAAATGTAGTGAAAAATAGGTGATTGATTGAAATAGTTTTAAGTAAAATAAATAAAAAATTTAAAAATTATATCAATAAAAAGGAAATAAGAAATAAAAAAATTGTTAATAAATGACAGAAAAAATGTAAACTTGAGACATTAGCGAAAAAACAAAAAAAAAACAAAAAATAATAGTTAAAAACGAAGTAAATTTTAAGTTAAATGATGAAAACCAAGCGAAACAAACAGGCGGGCAATTGATGAGTGTTGCCAATCAGCTTTCACATAGCAAACCAACAAATACTTATATACAAGTGCATAAAAGTTGTAGACTAAGCGTTACTTCAAAACAAATATGAATTATATAGCAAACAATTGTAACTCTTAAATACTTTCACAAGCTATAACTAATGATATAAATAATGTAATTGTTAGACTTCGTCTTTTTCACGCGCTCCTCTATTCTCTCAAATATCAAATTGTAAAGAGTGTTTATTCCATTTTATAGGCGTTTTTCTTTTTAATTACTATTAAAATCAAATAATTATAATTTTGTTTTAAGTATCCAAAATTGCACACCAACATACATATGTTACATGCATATGTATGTATGTGTAAACATATATGTATATATATATATATATATATGTATATATGTATTGGGCAATATTATTGAGTAACAAATCCACCACACCATTCTTAATTTATCGCATAACAACTTAATGTCACATTCATGACCATACAAGCGTACTTCTTTATGTGCTTCAAATTGTCAGTACATAGCTTACATATTTGCATTTTACCGCTAGCCCAATAAAAATTGCTTTCACCTAATTAATTTGAATCGAAAAAGCTTTCACAGCTTCGAAAGCTGCAACATGAAAAGGCTTGTGATTTTTATAATAGCTTTGAAACATTCAGAGCTGCAACTTCAATAAAGTGCAGAACTTAAGCGTTCAGCTGTGCGCGCTAATGCTTACTTACATACACACACGTACATACAAAAAGCGCTAAAAAGCTACTTAATAACGGAAAAATTTCAAGCCACATTACCAAGATTGCTATGATTGGTCAACTTTCATACTATAGCACACTCTCAATGACGTAATTGAATATAATTACGCTGATGTTGTGTTTCTTTCAGACTTTACAATTTTATTTAACAAAACAAAATGCAAAAAAAAATTAATAATATAATTTTTCAAAGTGCAATAGTCAAAAGCATTTTATTTGACCAGTAAACCTATAGAAAAATAACCCTAAACACACACACACAAATATTAAGTTGATTTATATAAATGCATACAAAAAAGTATTTTAACGAAACATTTTCAAAAAGCTAAAAGCTGTACTATTTAGATTTAATTGGAAAAGAAGCCAGAGTAAACTCCAAAATTACTTTATTAAAACTCTACTCATTTGCTAAGCCAAATCGGATAATAAAAGCTAACTAAACCAAAGAAAATTAATATAAGAGAGCATTAACGATACGCACGACCGCCGAAGTGAAGGCAAGCTGCAAATAAAATTAAACCTTACTAAAATACCGTTACTATTAAGCCACTAGAAACATATATTGTAAAGTTTAACCCTTTATATAAAGCTTAAAAACTAGTAAGTTGGCGTTACATTTATTATATACATAGATATTAGCACTTATTTACTATTTCACTGCTCACATTATGCATTCAGCGAACACATACACTACTATGTATCATACACACGCACACACACACGATTGATGGAATACATAAGGTTTGCTATAGAGTAGTGTCTATCGCCATGGAGAGAGTGTCTATAATATTCGCCTCTCTTCTCTTTTCTACACTTCCAAATACCTAACCTAACTTTAATTGAAGTTTACATGCGTTGGCTGTTTTGCTACTTTCCTCTCTTGTGGCGCTCGAAAACATCTTGATGGCTGAATTACTCTGAAATTTCTCTCTCCTCTTCGATCTGCGTAATCGTGTATTCTTTCATTTTTGAAACCGTTGCACCATCTCCACATCCTCATATCATCAGAGCTGCATTGCTTAATTATTATTTACGTCGATGCTCGTTTTTCTGCAAACTATGTATTGAATTCATATCAGCGAATCAAAGTACATATTTCATTCTGAGAACGCACACATGTATGTACATTCAAACATTTTAGTTTTGTTGTCGAATCAAAATAATTTTCCTTAACATATATTTTCTTTTAAAACTTAGTATAGTTAAAAAAAAACGTAGAACTCCGACGACGTACAGTGTTAATTTAGCGTATGCGCAGTTCGTTACAAAATGTGTTACGAAATGTTGACGTGAGCATTTGGTAACGTTCTAGAATCAGGCGATGAGTAGCCATTTTCAGTAGTGGCACTTCAATTTATATAAGAGCCATTAATTGGCAATTATTGTAATAGCAAATGGCGCTGCGTCATTATAGTTTTGTTGTTTGTAAATACCACGATGACAGTCCTATTTGTTATAAAACTGGTATTTTTGGACGAATATTGAAAATTTTCACTTCTCATTACGAAATCAAAAGACCAAATAGAAGTGGAATGCTCCACTCTAAATGCATACAATTTCCAAAATTTCGAGTAGCAAAAATACAGAGTTTCCAATAATTAGTAGAATCTATGAGTTCCGACATCACGCTAACTGTTGCCACAAATTATGTTCTGATACGAATACCATCAACTCTAATTTTTACCGTAAATTCTAGTACTAACTTCACAGCCGTGCAATTTCCCCAGCAATATTCATTTGGCTTTCTGTGAAATGTTGCTAGCAACATTGATAGTCACATAAGAAGAAACGACAAATTAGTGAGCATCACCCAAGGTGCAATTGGCAAATTTTGGTAAGAAAGGTATTTCTGAATAATCAAAAAATATAAAAAAGATTTACTTACACTCTTTGCGAAGACATATTCGAACTCATGCACTTCACTTGCGCTTCACTCATGTTGCTGGCATGTTGCGCGTTGTTTTCACGCCATGAACTGAGTACTATTTTGCGGTAAGATACATACGAAATTGCCCGCATATTTCACGGCAATGCAATTCACATAAAACGCGTACTTAGTGCTATGCGTTACGCCGAAAACTTTGATTCCTGTTACTATGATGTAACTTTTTGACAATTGGCGGCTTCAAATTACATAATAGCAAAAGGCACAAACAAAGGCACAGTCAAACCACTTCATAAAATTGGGTGTATTTTAGAAATGAAACCCATGCTTGGTAATTTTTCCTATACATTTCATAAAATTACATATGTGGTGACTTGTAATTCGATGAAACGCATCAAAACCCACCATCAAGTGAGTTTTGGAATTTTTGTCTGCTACGGCCTTTTGCATTTCCCTTACCGATATACATTGCACATGTAGAAATTTTGCATGGAGAAACAACAACACTACAGATTGCTGTAATAAAAAGTTACTAAATCTTGGCGTCGAAATTTCATAACACATTTTCTTCTGAACTGTGAACAGCCCAATTGTTAACAATTTAGCAAATTAGAAAATTTGTAAAAGATAGAAGAAATTTGTACAAAGTGAAAAAAAATTAATACAAACCCGTTGAAGTTTTGCAAAAGCGCAAGCAGATAGTATTTAATCTACTTAAAAATCTATAGGCATTTATGACTTAACAATGAGAAAACAGCCATTAATCTTACTTGCTATATCCGATGTAAAAGCAAAAAATTTACCCTATACGAAAAAGCAAGAAAAATGAGACAAATGCATCGGTAGTAAAAATAAAAGATGATAATTTATAAAAAAAGCAATAATTTATTATAAATGGAGCAAAACTAACTAAACTACACTAGAACTAATAAAAGAAAGATGTAAACTAAAAACATGTTTCAATTAAAAACTATCTGAAAATTTGATTCATTTTCGATGAACTTGATAAAAAGAATTACGCAAAGTATTGTATGAAAATACAAAAAAAAAACCTTACTTGAAACAACAAATACGTATTACACTTTATAAACTTAGACTATTTTAAGTAATGAAAACATAGAAACTCATTTTACCTTAATAAGAAGTCCAAATAACAACTAACAACTATTCAATTCTAATAAACAAAATGTAAACGCGAAAATCTAATTCTTTTCACATTTTCATTTTGTTAATTGACTTATGGTACTAAATTACTATTAAAATATATTAAAAAATTACAAAAAAAAAAACAAATAAATTCGAATTCAAAAATGAATAATCTTCCATACATTTACCAAAGCAAACTTAGTAGAAGAAATATAAGCGAAAAACATACCCAAAATACTAAAACAAAAGCCCATTTCAAAGAGTTATATACATAATAACAAAAAACAAAAAAAAAAACACAAAAAACACATATTAAACATATCTCCTCACTCACTCATGCGCTATTTACACTACTAACCAATTTAAGGGACCGTACGTACAGTAAAAACAACATGCACGTGAAATGAGAACCAAGCAAAGAAAAAAGAGAGCAGAAAAATTTGAATTTCAACGCAACTGTTGTAATACACGTAACAATAAAACAAGACCGGGAAAATGCTTTAATTGAGACTAAAACGCAAAATGGAATCGTACTCGTATATCATACCGTTACTGACCAAACTGGACCGAAACCGTAAGGCCCCATAGCCATAGTTAGAATAAATTGACTTTATAACTTGTATCATGTATGAGATATCAATCAAAAAAGTTACTAACTTTAAAGTCGGCTCTCTTCGGACTGCGACTGTGCGTTCATGCGTAAAATAGAGAATATATGCTGCATAGACTGCATAGACTTGAAAATGATAGCAAATGAGACGACGACGGTTTACACACAAATACAAAGTGGCATATGTATAGCGAAAAAGTTGTTATGGTTATAGAGTTTTAAAAAAGTTACATTAAAAATAATAATGATAAACACACCAAAAAGCATAACATTTACTAGATAAAGAGAAGGGGAGAAATCAGAAGAAAGCAACAGAATTGCATATAAAAAATTGTTGAAAATTAGTCACTTCATATTATATACTTAATGAAAAAAAAATGAATAAATTAATTAAAAAAACAAAACAAAACTATAAATAAAAAGAAGAATATTATTATCATTATTATTATTATTATTATTATTACAATTATTATTATGATTACTATTATACTTATATACATACATATAACAAAATCATTACCAACGTACATACAACTATTTGAATTTTGAATGAAATATTTGAATAAAATGCGTTGTTTGAAAAAATCCTTCCGAATTTTTTTTTCGTAAACTATATTTTTGCACATACATAAAATGAGCGAATTTATAAAAGAAGTCGTCAAGCGTTAGCTGATAGTTAGGTTTGAATAGAAGGGTTAGAACCACACCCAAACCGGCAAATTAAAGTGAAGTGTCACGTATAAATTACAAATTTTACAAATATTTGCATCAACGTTTATTTTTTTAATTTTTACTAGGTATTTATTACAAAACAAACTCAAACCCGACCTAAAAATTTGTTTCCAGGTGCGCCGCTGATAAGTTGTGTTTAATGTTTAGCACCAAAACAGTCTTTAAACTCGTATATATGGCATGTACTACAAGGTGGCGCAAAATTAATAATACCATCTTGTTTTTGAATATTTTTTTTTTCATATAAAAAACATGATTTTGAGTAATTGATGATTTTATTTTGACCTTTACTTTCTAGTTCACAAGCGTCAAATATGATTGAGGTACGATGCCGTTTGCAAAAATTATAAGTACACCGATAGAGTGACTAATTTTGCGCCCCCTTGTATAAGGGTTATTTAACACCGTTTTCTCAATGTCTGGTTAATACTTAGGCCTGTAACCGATAGTAACTTAATCTGAATAATAATAATCGATAGTAACTTAATCTGAATCGATAGTAACTCGCATCTGAATACTTGAACTGAATGAATACGCGAACTGAATGAATACTCGAACTGAATGAATACTTGAATACCTGAATTTTAGCTGAGTTTTGTTACATACAATTACGTATTTTATACATTATTGTATCCTACAATTTTGTCTGTTTATCTATGCCATCTGCATATTTTACTTGTATTTTTTCTTATAACTTAATAATAATTTAATTAAATATAAATAGAAAATGAAACATGAAATCGTCTACTAACTATATAATTTATTATTTTTATGTCGGATAGCAGCTAACCGGCAGCTCAGCTTCTCAAAAACTTCATTAGAAGTTAATTGACTGAGACTCGCTAACCAGACATTGAGAAATAATTTTTTTACCCTCTACTTAATTGAACAAATTACAATAAAAATGGGCAATTGAGGCGTGTTAGCTTTTGTTGCATTTGAAATGTCAAAGTTAATGCTGTCATATTAATTTATACACTAGCGCTTAAATGCTTCACTAAATAAAATTATGCTTTACTAAATCCTTAACCAAATTACTTTCTTTACATTTTTTCTTTTTTTTCCTCTTAGCCAGCTCTTGGAATACAAAATTTTCTGTTTTTCTGCCTTACTTTTTACATACCTACTTATATTCAATGTTATAAAAATATTGATTTCTTGAACTTACCTTTTCAGCCTGCTATGGAGTTATCTTCCCTCCCATGTGTGTATGTATGCATTGTACATGAGCCGTCGATGTTGTTTTCCTCTGGTATTGATGTCGGACTTCTAGTTTTCTTTTCTTTTCATTTCATTTCTTTTTTTTTTTTTGGTCAAACTGGTATTTTTTTATAAAATAAGTTTTTTGCGTGTTATTTATTAATTTTTTTTAATATTCCTTTTTTTTAAATACAAGTTTTAAACTTTGTCTAAATAAACAAAAAATTCAGTAAAATTAAATAAATAAAATTGTAATAAAATAAAAAATTCATCACAATTTCGAATATTTGAATTAAAGACTTCGGCAGTAAAAACAAAATTTTGAGCCACTTCACATTTGCTCCCATTATTTAACGTTGTTTGTTGTTACATTGTAATTTCCAAATGTCATGAGGACAGATTATTTTTTTTTTACAAATTTTTTTCGATTCTTTCGTTCTATTTACTCGTACATATATATAGTAGGTTATGTCTCCAAGTTAAAAATTTTATAAAATTGTCTATTATTTATGGCGACTTTGAATTTAATATTTAGGATGTTTTTAAATTTTTCCTCGCACAATAAAGTCATACAGCTGTTACTCAAACTCTGGTATGGCAAACTTTTACAATTTTTTATTTTTAATTCGTTATTTCTTCCCAAAAATGCACAAAGCCAAAAATGACAAGATAATATTTTCAGAAATACCACCAATGCTTCAAGTAAATCTCTAAACGTTTTGAAAGCATAATTAATAATCAATAAATTGTTAAAGTGCAGCCGCCGTAAAATTTTGCGAGAGCGTAGGTTCGAATCTCCGTGCATGGACAGAATAATAATAGAAAAAGTTGTTTCTTATAGCGGTCGCCCCTCGGCAGGCAATGTTAAACCGCACACACATCACAAATAGGAGGAGGTGCTCGGCGAAACACTTAAAAAACGTGTACGCAGCAATTATTTATTTATTTTTAATATTTATTGATCAATTAAATTTTAACCACGCTTTCGGAATAAAGCACTCTAGAGACAAAACCATGGCGTATGATAAATTTTGTTTGTATTTGTTTGTTATTTGAAACTGATTTCTTCTCTTGAGACGTGCAAAAATACGCATTTATTCATTGCAACTACTTAGAAATTTAAAAATTTTAATTTATAAATAAAGTTGTTTAAACTAATTTTTTAATGTTTTCTTGAATTATGTTTATTTATATCACTTTTTTTGAGTTTTTAAAACATTTTATAAAAATATAATCGTAAACAAATGGTTGAATATGTATTTAAAGTCTGAATAATATTTATTGAAACCATTACTTATTCTCTCTAAATAGTATTATTTTTCATTTTTATTTTTTTCTATTTTTGACAATTTTAATTTTATGAATCATATTTATTCAAACCATTACTTATTTTTTATATTTTTTTTTCTTCTCAAACACTAAATCATATCTCCATAAATCAATAATAATCAATACAGTCACTAATATTTACTAATTCTTTCAAGTTTGCTTTTTTTGTTCTTTTTTCTTTTGTTTTTGTTTTTTGTTTATCTTTCTAGGCTAATATTTTGTTACTATTTATGTTATTAATCCAGTAATCTTATGGTAAGAAAATTTACGTTCACTTTACTCTATTATTTTCATTTTGTTTTCATTGGATTTTTGCTATCATTTCTTAACCTACATCCACTCTCGTTTAACTAAATCCTTTGATTGCCATACATTTCATGACCTCCCTCTCTGATCTTTTATTCTGGCCACTATAACATTTTCGCTATCCTTAATTTAAAACCATGCTTAATTCGAGCTTCAACTTTTATTTCCTTTCGTTTTCTATCACAAAATTTAAAACGGGTTAACTCAACCCCTTAATTTCTTCCTGCATGCAGTGATCTGCGAAGCCAACTTTAACCTGCTGCATTTAGCAAGTCTCACAACTGAAATTGATTTGCCTGATCCAATGAAATGCACGTGATTTCTGCAAAAGTCCGTAATAATTATGTATGTACCACTTAGTTTCTAGCTACTAATATACGCCACTGAAAAAAAACTCTTCCACTTCTGTATTAATATTCATCATCTTTTTCAGCATCTGAACCATTATTTGTATGACTTGAATTTCATAACTTTTGCCTCCACATAATAAATTTATTTCAATTTCTATCGTTCTATATTGCGCTAGATTGTAATTTTTTAATTATAATAGTAGTTTTTAATAAATCAATAAGATTATTTCAATTTACGCTTTTTTGTTTTTGCTAAATTATCACTACACGACTACCACTCACCCGAACGGAGATAAAATGGCTGACACTTGTTGCTGGAGTTGATTGATCGATGCACAACGAGCAATGTACGAGGCCATTATTGCACTGCGTTCCAAACTGTTGTTAGCATTGCTTAATTTCAGACTACAAAATTAAAACAAAAATGAGAGTGACTGGTTTACATATTTTAAATAATACGCATTTATTAAAAGTGCTTTAATTATTATTTTGTGTTTTTTTTTTGTTTGTTTTGTAAACCATTATTTTTGTGTATAATATATGATTTGATTAACACAGCACAGCGGAGCTTCCTAAACCTAGCACAATCAAATCACCGCACTTATATGGCATAAACCACTCGAATTCTTGTTGAAATACAGCTTTAAATACTATGTATTGGTAAATAGAAATAAATTTGTGTAAAAAACGTGAATTAATCATAAAATATAATCCAACTATTAGCAAGTTATTTACTCTTTCTTATTGCGCACATACTTATATCCTTATACGCAAATAATTATATTTACTAAATATCATAAAATCGTAAAAACCGTACCAAAAATTATATGTACATATATTTACAAAAGTAAATAACTTATGAAAAATGTATAATAATATTTTAAATAAGAAATTGCGTCCGTTTGAATAAAAATAAAAAATAAAAATTTTAATGAAAGTGAATATGTTTTTCATGATTTGTACTAAGTAATAAAAGTGTGCAAAAAAAGCAGTAAATAGCATTATAAAAATATTATGAAATTTATTCATAAAAACCATGAAGACATTTTTCAATTTTCTTTTCTATGTTACTCTGTTTAACCACTATTTTTGACAATTTTAAATAAATTTCGTAATAAATTTTCAAAATAGTTATTCTAAACTATTCATATTTATACTTACAAAAAAACGCTTTAGTTTCCTCTCTTTGTCTGCGTTCGACTAATACTCTCACAATTTTTCTATTGTCTAGAAATCTGACAGCGCTTAACCATAATTGATGAATAAATAAAGAAAAAAATAGTTAACATATATTTAGACTAATTTGATAAATAAATTATGTCGAATAGTAGAAATATACAGAACGTAAGCACTTAAGTAAGTTGTTGGCACTGAAAATAAGGGTTTATATGTCGCATAAAAATTTATTGAAAACTTTAGTTATTTATTGAATAAATGATTGAAAAATAAAACAGATATTTGATTAATTTCTTATCGTTTAATATATTTTCTTAATTGAAGAACTTTGAAATTTATTAAGTTAAAAATATTAAGCGATTGAAAAAAAAAATATTCCAAAACCATTTCAGAATTATTCTCAAAGGCTAACTTTTTTTACAAGTAAGTTCTGGGTTCGACTAATATACAAATTCGTGAACATAGCGGCAGTCGGAAGAAGCAAATTTCTTTTTTAAGGCAGCCGTAAGAAATCTCCTGGTTACTAACGTGCGAAAAATCTAGCCGCAACAAAAATAATTTCCAAATATCATTAGATTTTATGTGACATTTTTAATTCTAGCAGAAATAATAATTAGAGAACTGACAATTTTGAAAGAAGTGGTAAAAGTAGTGAAGTTACTTTCTTAAATCAATTCAATCAAAAGTTTTCATATGCCTTTTAGAGCTTCTAGCGATTTAGTGCATCTCTTTCAGCACCGTTGGCCACTAATATTTAACGGATGTTTGTTTAATTAACTTCTCGATTAGAGTTTTCAGATATTTTGGTGCATTTTGTTAACTTGTTGTTGTTCTATAAACATAAAAAAAGTTGGAAAGCCCATGAGCATTTAATTATATGTTCATTTGACTTCGTTGTTTTTTAAATATGCTGACTAGTCAGTGGTCACAATTAAGCACCGTCTACATACAGCTTCAACACTTGCTACACTGAACGCTTGCGACAGCCAAATCCTTGAGCTGGAAAGTGTGTAAAGTAAAGAAAACTATTTAACTTTTCCTAGCGATCACAATTTTTTCAATAATTTCCATTGTGTACTTTAACCGATTGCCAACGCAATCCGCCACCAGCGTTGCCTACAATTATCAAAAACTTCGTATAATTCGTGTTAATCTGACTGACTCTCTCATGACTTGTGATTGAATGCTCACTGATAGGGGTGTCACAATTGGTCCGTTGCGCCTGTTGCGGCAACGCATTTAGCTGACGTGACGCGTCACCCCTACCGGGGTGCCACAATGAAATTATTGCTGCATATAAAGAAAAAAGCAACAGATATTCTTCCCGTGAAAGCAAATATTATATTTCGTTGTGTATAAACAGGTTTTTGCTGGTTGTGAAATATATTATAAAATGAATGCTTATTGAAGCGAAAGAGGTTTTTAATAGAGTTTATGTTAGTCGTTGGCGGTGGGTGCGGCGAACACTTCAAGGTCGGGTCGCACATTCATTTTTCATAATAACTTGGTTAAGCCCAGCATATTCTCTACTCTTTCAAACTTTTATCGAAAAGATAAGGGTGCATTTGAATTGACATTTAGTTTGATTTAATAAAAGACACCATCGATAAAAATATGCGTGATACAAAATTTTTCTTCATTACAAAGTTTCCATTTTCGCCGCATTTGTCGTACGTCAAAAATAGAAAGTTGCCAGTTTTTGTGCATTGCCGACGTACGGCACGTATGTGGCGCCTTCGACTCAAATACGCATAATCTATTTTGCTGCCAGTCAAATTCGTTGCCGCTTTGTGACGGACCTACGTGTTCCATTACAAATTTCTTTAAATCATAAATATTTGTGGGTACAAGTATTTTAGCTAAATATTTTGTAGTAAGAAAAATTTTAAGAAAAAAGTTGTATAAAACAAATCGGTAAAGTATTTACACTCTTTTATTAAATAGTAAGTCGAAATTGTTACTTAAAAATATGTTTTCAAATATTTTTCGTTCGGAAATACCCAATTTTGAGAATCGAATAGTAAAGTTTCAGTAATCACTAAAGTTTTATGACAGTAATAGTGACTGTTTGAAAAAAAAAACCTGATGATTAACACCAGAAACGGCAAAACATTTTAGAACACTCTTATTTTTTTAATTTTTTTTTTTTGTAATCTGAAACAGAAAAATGTCGCTGTAAGGCCTCTTAAGTAAACCAAATGTAATTTTTAAATAAATAAATTAAAGGATGGTATTTAAAAAAAAGTGCTACAAAAATCCAATGGGAAAGAAGGGGAAAAATTTTATTACAGAAAATAATATGGAGTAAAAAACTGTGCTGCGAAGACATAATCGATAACATTTAAACTTAAGTAATTAATACGCTTTTAGTTACTAAGTTAAATATTAAGTAGTAATGAATAAGAGAAATAAGAGTTAGAAAAGGGTAAAATAAAAATAGAAAACAATTTAAGTGCATGATTCTTAAGTAAAAATTAAGTGAACATATACTTGTTGCAGAATGCTAATTACATTAAAGGGCATAACAAAACAGCAACAAAAACCACAACAACACGGCGTCAAGTGACATGTTAAACGTAATGGACATTAAAAATTATATATATGTGTGTATATACTTGTGTATGTATGTCTTGCTAAAGTCACAGCGATCGCAAAACGTTATCGGTCAAATGAAATTTTTAATGTATCTATCAGCAAAATCTAATCTAAATTCAACTTGCACACAACTACCTACAAAATTATGTGAATAAATAAATATCAAAAACAAAAAACACCTATTAAAGGCGAACAAAATTGCTAATGACAAATTCAGAAACGATGGAAAAGTGCATTTTCGTTAATAAGAAATTTGCAAATCATAAATGAAGCATATTAGGGTGGTGACAAAGGTTAAACGTTTAAGATTATTTTATATATACTAAATGCATAGCTACTCACACATAATATTTGGAGTATAAAGAGAATCAAAGAATATGAATTAAAAAAGAAAATTAAATAAGTAAGACTTAATTGTATTAAATGTATTATTATATTAAATTTAAGAAAAATACTTAACACAATAATTGAACGGTATTGCTTTGCTAACTGAATTGAAAACCTTAGTGTACTACGAAACACCCATTTCATTATTTTTCAGCTGGGGTGCAGTAACTTCATATTCATCTTTTAACTTCTATTTGTTGGTAGGATGTTCCGCAGCAGCTGATTGGTAGTTATATTTTGAGCTTCCATTATCACTTTGCCACCGCCCCTGAAACACTGATATATATGTAGAAAAGTAAATTGACATAAGTTACACTTATCATACTTGTGTGTTGAAGTGACAGCGAGCAGCTCTTTGCGGTATACGAGGGGTGTTTGCAAAGTCCATGCAAAAATAAAGACTACTTCATTGTTCGGGATAAACCTTCTTTTATTCTTCGACATAGTCTGCTTTTAGGCTTATACACTTCGTGGAATGCTGTTCTAGTTTTTTGACCACTTCCAAATAATAAGATTTTTCCAAGTCTGAAAAATGGCCATTCATTTCAGCAATCACCTCAATGTTTGAATAAAAACTTCTTCACGCCAGACATTCTTCAAATTGGGAAAAAAATAGTAGTCTAAGGGAGCCAAATCTGAAGAATAGTGGGGATGTGAAATGAGTTAGAACGAGTTAAGGTGTAAGCTGGTTGTGATGGAGAAGGAAATCGGTCGACTTACTCGGTTCAAACGAATGCCAAACATAGAGAAATAGACCGATTTTGATGAAACTTGATTTGTGTTCCTCCAAAAGAAGCTACTAACTAAACATAACCTCAATACGCGCCGCCAGAAGTACCATCTCTCTGACGCTGCACTTACTTTTCACCGACCCTCGTAACTATCACCAGGAAAATTGTGAAGCTTGCCACCACAGGATAATTTTACAAAAATTGAAATTCTCGAAAAAAATAGTGAGTAAGACTGCCTTTACAGTGGGCCCACTTGGACAAATATTCAAAATTTAATCGTTGGGATACCATACAGGGAGGAGAGGGGAAAAGAAGAAGGGAAGCAACCAGACAAGTGGGAAAAAGGAAGAAGGGCTTTGGCTTAGAGGATTACGACCAACAGTGGTGATTTACTTTCGTATCAACCGTTTCACCAGATGTGTGACATTTAAATCCGCAATATCAACAGGTGTAGCGCAAAAGTGAAAGCCCAGATGTCTAAACCGTTGCCGAAGAGAGTAGAGCAGCTGAGAAGAAGGGGCTGAGATGATTCCACCTCATCCTCTAGACCCAAGCCTAACTACATAGACACCTAATGGATGGAATGTCCGTTAAGGATACCCACCAAATTCGAGAGCTGCAGCTTTATTAGCCTTTAAAGTTCTCTCGAGCGGCTTCGATCTACCCGTGGCTAGAAGGATCTCACGACTTTGCATGTTTGCGCACTAGCCCAATAGTTCCATCACTAGCACCAAATCGGCATCAACATAACAGGAACATTAACAAATCCCTCCTTCGAGACTCCAATCCATTCTTATGCTGAGTGTAAGGGTAACAGGAAATCATCCACAAATAAATTAAGGTACAGAAAGTGCCTTTGGTTCCGTACTTCCTCATACTCAGTCGTGGTTAAATTAGCTTTCCTGATCAATAACGATCACTGAACAGATCCATAGAAATATATACATATATAATTGGCGTGTACACCCTTTTTGGGTGTTTGGCTGAGCTTCTCCTGCTGTTTGTGGTGAGCGTCTTTATGTTGTTCCACAAATGGAGGAGCCTACAGTTTCAAGCCGACTCCGAACGGCAGATATTTTTATGAGGAGCTTTTTCGTGGCAGAAATACACTCGGAGGTTTGCCATTGCCTGCCGAGGGGCGACCGCTGTTACAAAAATGTTTTTCTTAATTTTGGTGTTTCACCAAGATTCGAGCCAACATTCTCTCTGTGAATTCCGAATGGTAATCACGCACCAACCCATTCGGCTACGGCGGCCGCCATAGAAATGCCAAGAGATTATCTAGGGACGCAGACTATAGATTTTTTAATTATTCGTTCCTTAAATGATTAATAATGTCGAGCTAATTATGCTAAGTAGCGTTCTGAAGAGTGCTATGCAGTGTCAAAAAAGGGGGCTACAGTTACACGCACAGCAAATATGTCCTTAGATATGGTGGTCCATGCATCAGAACGTATAAGTCCTTCTGGCCGAGTCAAAAACATTTCTACCATTCCTACCTACCAGTTTGATGAGACTAACTGTGAACTTTGCTTGGCAAAAATTTTTCGACCACGCCCAAAATAGCACCCAACGTTGATTGCCCTTTACTGAAACTATACTATTGGAACTGTGTTCTAGATTGCATTTTATCCAGATCTACTTCTTTTTCAGGTCCTTAATCCCTCGTACGCGATATAGAGCATCAACCACGACTGCGCGCCATATTGTGCGATTTTTGCCAGATTTTTCCGTTGCTTCCAGCCTTTGCCTTTCAAGTATCCGCCTCAAAGTTTTCCTTGATCTACCAGGCTTGCGACGAACATTCGTCAGAGGGTTCCACTCCAAGGCCTTTCGTGTAATGCATGCATTGTTTTTACATAGAGTGTGCGCAATCCATCTCCATTTTCGGCATTTTATGAGCATTTCGACTGGTTGCATTTGCACCTTCTTCAGTAGATCTGAGTTTGCAATTGTTTTGGGCCAAAAAAGGCGGAAGGTGAAGGCTCGAAGTAATGAATTTGGTCATATTTAATGTACAGGAAGCATAAAGTAGAAACGTAGTAATCGTTTCGTAGTATCGGATTTTAAAATTATAATTTTTATGTAAACGCTGATGTTGTTATTGCGCCACACAGAAGACAGCATACCAAAGGCGGCTCTAGCTTTGGCTATGCGAATTTTTGACATCTTCGTCGGTACCGCCAAAGGCTGCTACCTCGCTATCAAGATATGTAAAGTACTTAACATATTCCACTGGTGCAACCGAAAAATTTACAGTTGCAGTTGAATTGCTAAATAAACTTCAAATTTTTGTCTTACTGCAATTAATTTTTAAGCCGTCAGTTATAGCATTTTTCCCTACTGACTCAACCATACCGTTCAATTCTGAGGTTTTGTGCGCTAGGAAGCATACGACGTCAGCATAATCGACCTGTTGAAGATAGCTCAACATGTCCCATCTCAGTCGGGATTTTCGATGCGGCGGCAGTGCATCTTCCAAGACATCACCAATAACAAGCAAAAACAGCACAGGTGATAGGCGAACGCCGCTTTGTATATCAAAGGGGTCAGACAGTTTCCCTTCATGTAGCACGCGGTAGCAAGCATTGTCGTATGTTGCCTTAATTAAAGATATAATTTTATCAGGTACATTTCTTCGTCGTAAAACCGCTCAAATGAAGTACCGTTTAACGCTGTCCAAAGCTTTCACAAAATCTATAAATACCACATGAAAGTCTGTGTTATATTCCGCAATCTGCTCGATAATAATTCACGAGGAGCCCGGTCGAAAGCCCGCCTATTCTGCACATACGGAATCGTTTAAAGCCATTTTTACTCGCTCAAGGATAGTTTTTGCTATGATTTTTGCCACAGCGGGGTGTACACAAATACCACGTCAGTTGTTGCACATATGCAAATGTCTTTTTTTGTGTTGTTAACGATGATGCCCTCATTCCACTTCTTCAGGAAGTGGTCAGCTTGAATATTAGGGCACAAAAGTGAGGCAGATTCCACGGGCTGGCATTTATAAAATTCGGCAAGCCGGCAGCCTTGTTGTTCGGTAACTCCTTAATTTCCTAAATGCTGGGCACATCGGCTTTGATGCGAGAATTTACTTGCAGTTTGAGTAAAGTGTTGCTGGAAGGTACGTTCTCTTCGATTAGATGGAAAGTGGGCTTTCCACAAGGCGCATTCATTAACGGTGGTGGCACTAGACCAACAACACTGTTCTGTACGTTTGATTGTCAAAGCAAAGTATTGAGAAACTAGAAACCAAATAATGAATTCGCCTTGTTTCATTCTGAGCTGACAGCCACATGGACACGGCGAAAGAAAAAAGCAACTCAGCTGATTTGCCGATACCACCTTTAATAGATTCGCTTTGGCTTTCCAACTGCTCGTCAACTGGCATTAGAAGTTTCAATTTTCATTTTTTCTCAACTGCTTTTTTAGCGGCTCCTTTAAAGTGGAATGTACGTATGTACAGTGGCATCAAAATTATTACTACGTCACTTTAAAGTTTTAAATATTTCTTACATCGTTCAGTTATATCTCGTTTTACAAAATTAGCACTAAAGCAAAATGAAAGCTTTGTGAAAAAAATGTTTTCTTTTTTTCTTTAAGTTTCTACTTTTTTCCATAGTGAATAAACTACTTTTAAAATTAAAAAATAATTCATTCATTAAATTATACAAAAAGTAAAAATCAAATAGATATGAAAAATATCAAAGAAAGGTTAGCAAAACGAACTCGCCTAAAAAACATACTTACAGCAACAATAAAGTATCAGCATAAACCAAAATGTATGAATGTACTTGGAATAAGAAACAACGACTTAAAAAAAAAAGTTATTTATTAATAATTAAATAAATAGCTTGCATGATTTTAATTATTTTTTTTATAAAAATTCATAAAAATTTGTCTTGAAATATAGGTGTAGATATGTTTGTATGTATAACAACAGTTGCCGTTATCAAGTATAGAAAATTGTTATTAGAAAAATTGTCTAAGTGCATATTTACATATGGGTGTATTAAAGTTATTAGTATATGTGTATGTGTATATAATGGCAGAGAAAATTTATAATTTAAAATTATTGTGTACCTACCAACGTGGCAATAATACAGAAAGAATTTAGTAGCGTATTATATATCTATATATATGTGCATATATATGTATGTATATATATATAAATATTTTTTTTTACTAAGTGAAAAAAATCTATTATAGCAAGTTTTTAGACGTATTTATGTACACGATATTTGTTTATGTGTACGCGTATGGGTGTGATTAGATGAAATTTTATTTATAATGCGAATATTGTGTTATAATGAAAGTATGTAAGTGTAGTAGTGTAGACAAATATTTTAAAGCCAATGATTTTTATTTCTTGCAATTTTAAAACGTTTGTGTAAGTATTCAAATATAAAGTTTGGTCAGAGACATTTGCTTATGCTTTACAAAAAATGTACTATAACTCGATTTAGTGGTCTCCGAAATTTATTTTTTGAGACACTAATTATCTACCACTACAATACATAAAAATACAAACAAGTTTTCGTTGCCGAACTTGGCAGTGCAACTCGCTGTCGCCATTAGCGTTCAGTCATCGCAGGCGATCTGTCAAATTCATCGCAAGCGAAATAATTATCGCAGAGATATTTTTTTAGGCGCTTCTTTCACCGCATACAATTTTGATTAAAAAAATTTTTCTCGAGTAAGCACTTCTTCGCATTTTTGTCCATTTGTGATATTCAGTGAAGTAAAATACGTCAGCAGGCAATGGCAAACCTTCGAGTGTATGTGTGCCATGAAAAAGCTAATCTTAAAAAACCATTTAGCGTTCGGAGTCGGTTTAAACTGTAGGTCCCTCCATTAACGGAACGACAGCAAGACACACGCAGACCACAAATAGGAGGACGAGCTCGACCAAACACCTAACAGAAGTGTACGCGCCAATTATTTTTTGTTTTTACTAAATATAGATTTTTTACTAAAGATAGATTTCTGTATCTAAAAAAAAGTTCATATGGCGTCAAAGAAGTTTGAAGCCATGCATTTCTTTTTAAATAATTATTTTGTAACTAACACTTCTACAGTTCGAAAGACACTCGAAGCATTTATATATGAGGGGGTTCAATAAGTACCCGTAATTTTCAACATAGTCCCCTTTTAGAAAGAAAAACTTTTCCCAACGCTCCGGCCATTTTTTAATTCCTCCAAAAAATAGGATTTCTTGAACTCTCCAATCTCTGTCTCGGCGATAACTTCTACTTGAACTACATTTTTTTTCCGCGAGCCATTTCTTCATGTTACGGAATAAGAAAAAGTCGCAGGGAACTACGGAGGTGCGGCAAAAATTCATAACGTAATACATGCGGATTGGCGGCGACAACTACGGATGAATGTACTGGTGCGCTATCATTTCGCCAAATGCGGCGGTGTCTGCTTCAATTTTTTGTGAACACGGTCCAATAACTCACTATAGTATTGCCCAGTGATCGTTCTTCTTTTTTCTGGAAAATCCATGAGGATGACGCCGTTTGCATCCCAAAAAATCGTCGCCATGCCCTTTCCGGCCGATGGGACAATCTTCGCCTTCTTTGGAGCAGATTCACGTAGAGGAATCCATTGTTTTGATTGTTGCTTAGTTTCTGGCGTGTAATGATGAATCCAGGTTTCATCAACGGTGACAGCTCGATGCAAAAAATTTCAGTTCTCGTTTAAACTGCTCCAAACACTGCTTCGAAGTTAAACGGCGCATCCGCTTGTTGTTGTTTGTGAGCAATCGCGGCACCCATCGGGCAGACAATTTTTTCAACGCCAACTTATCATGTAAAATATTAATTGCCGTTCCCGTCGACACACCTATGGCCTCTGTTACTTCGCGCACTTTCATTTGTCTATTAGCGAGAATCATGGCGTGCACTTTTTGAATGATTTCCTCGGTAACTACGTCTACCAGACGTCATGATCACTCCTCATCAAAAACGGATGTTCGCCCACGCTTAAATTCTTTGAACCAATATCTAACTGTGGTCTTAGACAGCGTCCAAATTTGCTTTTATCTCCTCGCATTTTTTCGCATCTCAAAACAAGAAGCGAATCACCGAACGATATTGCTTTTTTCCATCTTAGCGAAAATCACGAAACACGTATTACTCGAATAGCTGCCAAATCCAAACTAACCTATCAATCAGTCTGGAATTTGTTTTGCCGTCGTTTGATTGATGGCAGCACACGATGCTAACACCAACTTTCCCCAGGAGCGCCCTCTGTCATCAAACACGGGTACTTATAGAACCGCCCTCGCATATATCTGTGGTTGGTTGCTTTCTCGAAATATTTAATCAATTAATCATTCATAGTCGAGTAAACAACTTAATAAAAATTGAATAAAATACTACATTTTTCGATGTTAGTTAGATCAGAATACTAATTAATCTTAAACCAAAACCTGTTAAAGTCTTCTTCTTCTTTTTGATTTGGCCAGGTCGACGGCCAAAGGTCGACGACTCGACCCATCCAACGGAGCCGCTGGATCTTTATTCGCACTATGTCTATGTCATCGTAAAGCTCATACAGCTTATCGTTCCATCGCCTCCGATATTCGCCAGCAAAATCTTTCTCTCAAACACTCCAAGGGACGCCTCGTCGAATGTTTTCATCGTCCAAGGACGGCGTCATACGTTAGGACGGGAATGATGAGAGCCTATCTGATCAACGAAAATCAATAAAAATTTACATATCTGTCTTACTGAATTTCCCGCCATTAATGTATTAACATCAATTGCTGGTTCGTAGTTTGACAACTTTAATTGTATCGCATGCAAACACAGCGATCTAATAACTTGATTTAAAATGAAATAGTAAGGCCGCGTGAAAAAACGGGACAAAGTCAAAACAGTAATTTGAAAAATTTTAAGCTACATTTAGTAAAGGGTGTTTTTTTTAGAGGTTAGGTTTTCAAGATGAAATAAAACGTATATAATTTAATGCTATGGCCAAGAATTTAGCTTTATTATAAAGATAAGGGTTTGCCATTATGTTTTAAAAATGATTTCGGGCAAGTGGCCGCCGCGGCTGGCTCGAATAAATTCCAGCCGAGAGGTCCAATTTTCGACCACTTTTTGCAGCAATTGGGGCCGTATGTCAGCAATAACGCGCCGAATATTCTCTTCCAAGACGTCAATCGTCTCGGGTTTATCTGCGTAGACAAGCGACTTCACATAGCCCCACAAGAAATAGTCCAGCGGTGTTATATCGCACGATCTTGGAGGCCACGCCACAGGTCCACGGCGCGAGATAATGCGCTCACCAAAAGTTTCCTTCAATAAATCGATTGTTGCGTTGGCTGTATGGCATGTAGCGCGGTCTTGTTGGAACCAAAGGTCGTCCACATCAACATCGTCCAATTCAGGCACGAAAAAGTCATTAATCATGGCTCTATAGCGCTCTCCATTGACTGTAACATTATGGCCGGCTTCATTTTTAAAGAAATATGGACCAATCTGCCCATAGAGCACACCAAACAGTGACTTTTTGAGGATTTAACGGCGTCCCAGCAATGGCTTGTGGATTATGTTCACTCCAAATGCGACAATTTTGCTTATTGACATACCCATTCAACCAAAAGTGAGCTTCATCGCTGAACAAAATTTTCTTGTGAAAATCGGGATGCGTCGCGCGAACCGAACCATTATTTTCGTAATAAATTTGCACGATTTGCAAACGTTGTTCAGGTGTAAGTCTGAGCATAAATCAAGTGACAGCTGTCAAAAATACCATCTACGAAAAAAGTAGTGCCAACTTGAAAACCTAACCTCTAAAAAAACACCCTTTAGAAGGTTTAGACGTACCACTACTACGGATATGTGATAGCTCGCAAATGGTATTTCCTGTTACTTACCTCCTGTCTCGACTTGTGGACACTGAACGCATGCAAATCATCTTCTTCTTAGTTGGCGCGATAACCGCTTACGCGATTTTGGCCGAGTTTAACAAAGCGCGCCAGTCGCAAATCATCGCATGCGATATAACGGAACGCAGATCGCTTATCGCAGACTTCGTGCGATAAATCGCAGAGCATATGAACTGCCAATTTGCTGTTTCGATAGCATATTTTCATTTATACAAAGCCTTTTAGTGACAACTTTATAGATTCAAAAGAGAAATTTAAAAACGAAGTATTTCTACTAATCGCATTAGCCTATTTAACTTTTTTACTGCATGAAGGCAGCGATTAGTTTTATTAACCGATATACACATCTAATTGTTTTTTTTTTTTTTAACTAACTGTTTTGCCTTCGATCGAGAATACAAGGAGTGCTTTATACGGAACCTTCTTTGCACTGAAAAATTTTACGTTGAAATGCCCACGTAAAAAATACATCTACGATATTCATTCTGCATGCCATGAAATGGACAGTTCGCATGCGATAACTCATCGCAAATAGAGATGTGAAGTTATTACGTACCCTTAGCGATGAGCGGTCTTCACACGTGATTACTCATTACAAATGTATCGCGCCAGATGAGTAATCGCTAAGGAAAATTGCGAGTTAGGGTGAGTTTATAACGATATTCATTTGACTTCTAATTACTGATTAGCTGCGATTAGTAATGCCATACCTTAGCCAAAACCGTTACCATAGCAATCAGCTGTTCCGATCAAATATATGAGCGTTAGGTGCCGCACCATAACCGTAACCATATGTATGTATTGGATTTTGATTTTTCCCTGTAACCGTAGCAGCTGTGAAATACTTCACATTTGTTTTGATATTTGCGATACAAATTAGAATATTAGAAATGACAATGGAAAATTAATTGACTTAGTGGAAAATTATCCATGTTTTTATGACGAAATGCAAATGTTGTCATTAATTCTACTTCAATATCAGCTGTGTGCGGTTACGGCATGACTAATCGACAAATGCTGTATTGTTGCGGATATGGCTGTTGGTGTTATGGATACGGCACCACTAATTACAGCTTTACCGGCGCAGTACTTCTAGTAAGGATGATAGAAATGCCAGATTTGTAATAAAGCTAGGGTGAAAAGCAAAATTGTGGGGGGAACTTTGACTTTCACGTAACTTGGGAACTCGGCAGCCGAATTCTGCACGATATATTTCACCCTCGTCCAATCAGTCATTGGTTGATATTTTTCGTATACCTTTTGTAAACATACCTCAAGTCACGTCAGCCCATCAGCTGATTGTGCCGAATTCGCTCAGAACCGAATAACGGTCTCTCAAAGAGCTCTCTTTTGATATCCTTTCCCCATATGCTTCTAGGGCTAAATCTAGCGCTTTTTAAAAATAAAGCCACGACAAAAGCAACGGTTTCGCAACTAGAAAGACCTTTTACTTGTTTTTTCTTTGCTGAACTGCAAAACCCAAATATTAGAAATAAAAGTAAAAATGCAATTATTTTATCATAAAATGAACCTTAGAATGAAACTTAAAAAATTGTCATATTTTAGAACTGTTTTTAAATTGTATAATTGTATATACTATATGTATATATATATAATTGGCGCGTACACCCTTTTTGGATGTTTGGCCGAGTTCCTCCTCCTATTTGTGATGTACGTGTTAATGTTGTTCCACAAATGGAGTGACCTACAGTTTCAAGCCGACTCCGAACGGCAGATTTTATTTTTTTATGAGGAGCTTTTTCATGGCAGAAATACACTCCTAGGTTTGCCATTGGCTGCCGAGGGGCGACCGCTATTAGAAAAATGTTTTTCTTAATTTTGATGTTTCACCAAGATTGGAACCAACGTTCTCTCTGTGAATTCCGAATGGTAATCACGCACCAACCCATTCGGTTACGGCGGCCGCCTTTTAAATTCTATATATTACCAAAATTAAAGTTGCCACATCATTGCATTTTCTCTTAGTAAAACAATCTATCTATAAAACTTTGCTACAACTTTGCGCTGGTAATTTGTGTCGAAACTCTCAAAAAAATCTCTATTAAAATTCGAGCAGCTGGAATGATTGCACCCGCTATTTGGCAAATATTTTTCTACAAAATTATTGCAAATGACCTTTTGCTAGCTTCTGATCTCTTTTTGTTAGTTGTGACCAGCGCTTGCCTCTGCATGTAAACTCGCCCTAAACGTGCAATTAAATAGTCTCTCATTTACCGTACATTGAATTTATGTTACATTTTCTTTGTTAAGCTCTAACTGTTATTATTTAAGTATTCTGTGATTTAAATTTATTTGACTTTTTTCAGTTACAAATTCCTTACTTGAATTCTTTGTTGTGTTTGAGAATTTTGGCTCTCAAATTGTTAAAAGGAAAATTTATGAAAACAGTTGCAAAAGTAGAAGTAGAGTATGATCATTACTTTAAATGAAAAAAAATATAATCCCCATATATTTAAATATAAATGGTTTACTAAAACAATAGCACAAATAGCTATGCAATAAAAATTATTAATAATATATATTAATATTAATAAAACAAATAATATACGCATATTTGTAAGTAACATAAAATTCATAACATAATTTAGTAACTTTGGAAAGATAGTAGCATTTAAAAAATCAGTTATGCAGTTAAATTACCAACAGAAAGTCACTCATGCATACTTTTTAGTTTTACAAATCTTAGTTGTCTTAAAAAAGTTGAACTAAATACCTTCTTTTTCTTTAAAACCTATTACAAAATGCGCGTCGAACGAGCCCGGAAACAAATAAAATAGTTAAAGGGTAGAAAGGCATCGTTATATCTTTTTTATAAACAGTTCATATATGCACATGTATGTGTTTGATTTATCAAGGCAAATCAATTATGTTATAGTAAAATGCATCAAAATTAATGAAACTGAATACATTAAATTAATATGTTAAATATGATAATACAAAATATGAACAACAATGAATCTATGTAAGTATTTTTTAATTTGTTTTATTATAATAATAAATAACAACAAATTAATTTCATACACTATTTAGCAAAATTAACAGTACATAAGTATGAACAATTGATTAATGATATATACAAATATTTATATACAAAAATACAACCGTAAGATAAGTAAGATCTAAAGAAAAAATGAAAAAATTTGGCGATAACTACGAAAGTTCGTTACAAGTCATCATAGAAAATATGATGAGCATATAAAAGTTGTTTTTGCAATAAATAACATTGAAACACACATACATACACTCATACACACAATTAGTTATTGAAGAAGCTGATATAACGAAAACGAAAATAAATATTAGCAAATATTATTAACTGAATATAAACCAGAGAATGACATATAAAAACTTATTCCATTCTAAATAAAAAAGTATTAAATAATAAAACGGAAACTATTTTTATTAAAAAAATTTGGTAAATGGTAAGTTATAATTTAATTTAATGATACAGGGTCCAGCACTCGAAGTGTAACCATTTGAACAGGCCATAAATTTAGTTTGGAAAATTACTTTTATTCAATTCAAAGTAAAAAATATGTGAAAATAATATTATACAAAACCAGGAACCAATTCCCTTTTGCTCGATATGACCACCTTTTGCCTTGACTATGGCCTTGAGACGGTTCAAAAACGAAGCACAAGCAGCCCGAATGTGACTTGCAGGTGTTTTGGCATACTCGCGAACAATGGCTATTTTCAGCGCCTCGAGACTGGTGAATCTTTTAGTTCGGACCTTGTGCTCCAAAATGGCCCAAAGAGAATAATACATCGCATTCAGGTCTGGTGAATTTTAAAACCATTGTGTGGACGTTATGAAGTTCGGAACGTTGTTTTTTAGCTATTCTTGGTTCACTCGAGCTTTGTGAGACGGTGCCGAGTCCTGCTGAAACGTCCATGGTCTGCCACTGAAATGTTTGTCTGCCCAAGGCTTCAAAGCAACCTCCAGAATACTTTCCTGGTAATATTTCTCATTTACCTTGACGCCAGGCTCGATGATAACGATTGGAGAGCGCCTATCTGGGGTTACAGCGGCCCAAACCATTACCTGTGGGGGGTGCTGCCTCCTTCTGGTCAATCGATGACTCAAATTCTCGTATGAACGGTTGGTCAAATAACCCCTATCGGTTTGGGAGTTTACGAATTGCTCAATTTGAAAAATTTGCTCGTCAGAAAACACAATGTTCGGAAATTGACCGCTTTCGACCAAGCGAAGACACTCCTTCCCTCTCTCAAGTTTCTGTCTTGGTGTGAGATCATGTGCCTTCTTGATCTTGCAAGGCATGACTTTGGGATCATTTTTCAGTATCCGGCGGATGCTACAACCAGATATTTTCAGTTTTTTCGCCATTTATTTATTTATTTATTTATTTATTGTCTTTAAATGGATGCATTCTTACAGACTACATTAAGCTAATGTACAATAGTTTAGTAGTTACTAAGAAAAGAAGGATTTAAGATGATTGACTAAGATGCCATATGGCCATGTAAAATCAGCACCGGAAGAATTGAAAAACATATTTAAATCTGCACATGCCCTAGGAATCGGAGCATTCACCCCATAGTTGGTTCTCGAGAAGCCAATTTTAAAGGTTTCGTACTGTCGGAGCCTCATATTGGGTATATTAAATTGAATTTTACTTAAAAGGGAAGGGCAATCAATAGATCCAGAAATGATACGAATAATGATAATAATAAATGAGCACGATAGAATAGATCGTCTGCTATGAAGGGGTTTTAAGTCAATCAATAAACATCGAGAGCGGTACGATGGTAGAGGTTCAGAAAAGTTTAAAGATCGGAGCGCAAAACGAAGAAAGACTTTCTGAACTCTCTCAACCCGATTAGACAGACCTATTTGGTACGGTCTCCAAATAATAGCGGCATACTCTAATCTTGATCTAACAAAAGCACAATACAATCTTTTGAGAGTGTATGGGTTAGTAAATGCAGAACAATTTCGGCGTACGAATGCTAGCATCGCATATGATCGTCTTATGACGTGGTTAACATGGCTGGTGAAATTCAGCTTAGAGTCGAAAATAACGCCTAAGTCTTTAATTTCATCAACGGATTGCAAAGGGAAGCCAGCAATACTATACGAAGTATGCAAAGTATTGTTTGATTTAGCATATTTTACGTGAAAGCATTTGCTAATATTTAGTGACAAACGGTTTAAATAGCACCAGTTCCGGACATTGTGCAAGTCAGCTTGCAACTTTTCAGAGTCCCTAACACTGTTAATCACCGCAAATATTTTAAGATCATCAGCATACAACAAGTGTTCTGCAAACGTAAAGCAAGAACCAATATCGTTAATAAAGAGTATAAAGAGACGGGCTCCTGGAATACTTCCCTGTGGGACACCAGAGGACGCAATAAATGCTCGGGATGCTCGGCTACACCGCAGTGCCTGTTGGACAAATATGATTTGATCCACGACAAAAACGTGGAGTGTATACCCAATGATGTAAGCTTCGACAAGAGTATTCGGTGCGATGCTTTGTCAAACGCTTTAGAGAAGTCTGTATAAATTGTATCAACTTGGGATCTGTTCTGGAAGGCTTAAATGCAGTAACCATTGAAAATAGACAAATTAGTGACAGTGGAGCGACTTGCAACGAAACCATGCTGACAATCGTAAATGCCCAGGAATAGATAACCTTCACAATTTCTAATACGAAAAATGTACCTCAACACCTCGTCTGATCACACCGTAATTCATCTCCGGTTTTCCGAGGACTCTGCTATAGTCTGCGATCACTTTTTGTTGCCTATTGATGATCTTTGACAGTGTTCTACCTATTCCGTATGCGCTCGCATCTGTATCCACAACGAACTTTTCTACTACAGCCAGATACGCTAACATAGGCTCTGTGCAAGGAAGCTCTTTCAGCTCCTGGAACGCTTCCTCCTGCTCCTTGTGCCACACAAACGTGCCATTTTTCTTAGTGAGATTATGGAGACTCCGAGTAACATTTGCGAATCCTGGCACAAATTGACGGTAATACGTGCACAATCCTAGGAAACTTCGCACTTCGTGCACATTTCTTGGTCGTGGCGAATAAATACTTTACTGCTTTTATTTTCCCCTTGTCCGTCTTGATGCCCTCGCTCGTGACCTTGTGTCCGAGAGCCGTGACTTTTGTTTTAAAGAATGCACACTTATTCGGATACAATCGTAGTCACGCTGAGGCAATGCGCTGAAGGACTTCTTCCAAATTTTCTAGATGGTCGCTAAATTTTTACTCGCCTATCGCCTATGCTGAGGGCTGTCTTCTCACGATCGCAATACTCAATTTTCACCTACCAGTAACCACTTACTTCCAGTAACCGCGTGGAAAACCATTTCTTCCCGGATAAAACACAATGTCATCTATTCGTGGTAATGAATAGCTGTCCTTTTTCGCGACTTCATTTAGCTTCGGATCCTTCCATCTTTCTTTTTAACCAGCACAACCGGCGAGCTCCATGAGCCTATTGATGGCTCAATAACTCCATTTTGCTGCATATCTTGGATTATCTAATTTGATTCTTCGTTCGCGCTTTATTAGTGGAACTCGACATGGAACTGGACAAATTGGCGTTGCATCTGCTGTATTCATTCAATGTTTCACGATGGAAGTTCTTCCAGACTTTCCACAATTGCCATTGAATAGGTAGATGCATTTCTCCAGCAAATATCTTAGCTTTCGTCCTCTCTAGCCCTCTTCCTTTCTGCAACCAAGTCCTTATGAAATCGAAGGTTTTTCTTCCTGCTTCCTGAAACTCTTCCCTTTCCTGTTGTGGCATTATATCCCGCCACAATCACCCAAACAACAGTTGAAGAAAATAAAACTGCTTGGGAACAGAAACAGTTAGATGGCAAACAGTTACACATTGGGCCTCTTCTATTCGCCATTTGCCCGCTCATTATCTCTATGCTCGATTAACTTAACGAAAAATTTGCATGCGAAAGCAACAACAAAGTTATAGATATAGCTCATTAGACTGGTATAACTCATTGCCGTATAACAGTTGTTTCATCTATTCGCCACTTCCTAACGCTTGGCGAAAATAAGAGGCCTATCACAGCGAATGCACCTCTGCTTATATAAATCTGCTTAATAACTATCGTAATTTTTAGATCTTAATCTACTCGTTCACATATGGCAGACTACCTGCAAAATTGACAATCAGCTGTTAATACTGTTCTGAAAGGTTTTTCTTCATAGAATTTATTTTGGTGGAATATTTCGGATTTTTTGGTTTGTTTAATTATTATTAACGATAGCTAATTTAGAAGGAGAAGGAATAGCTAATTTAATTGCGCAACCGGCTGCTAATAATGAAGAGTTGGAGGAAATCCGTAAACGCCGTTTATTGAGGTTTCAAAAAATTATGGCAACAATACGCATTCGGAATTCGATATTACATTTTATAATAAGTAATAAGAGGATAAAGCGTTTATGGACACACGCATTTTCTGTTATATGAATGCATAGTTAATAATACCTAACCAAAATTTTATTAGAATTATGTCTACAAACCTGTTTTCTTTGCCGGCATCCATTTAATTTAGTTTTTACTTTGACGTTTTTCTTTACACGCGTAAAAAAAACAACACAGGGTTGTATGTCTAAAAGTATGATTATTGTCTTGTTTGGGAGAGAAATGTTGTATGGGAAATCTCGCTTTTAAATTACGGTTTGGGAGTTAAGCCCGAAAAACTAGATCATCTACTTAAATGTGAATCTATTATAAGCCCTATCTGTGCGATGTAGTCACCTATCGTCTTCGTCTAACTCATCTAACGGTAAACCCAGAAAGCGTGCTCTGTCTTGCTATCTGCTATCGCCATCAAGGCTAATTCAAGTTTTTGTTTTGGCAGCTCTTTCACTCGCTATTGTTGCCAGTCGGTTCGCGTAGCTTCTAAATTCAGAGCAATTAATATATATTTATTTACAAATAATGATGATAATTAATACTCAGCTGGCTATTCACTTCTTAACTCAAACACTAGCAGTAGCAACTGAACATACGAGTGCATGAACGCATGAATAATTTGCCTCGCATAGCTGAAACATCCGTTTATTTTTTTAAATAACTGCGTATGAACTAGCGCTTAAAACTTAAATTTTTTTTATCTGATCTCAATAATATTTATATCGAATCCATTTATTTATTGCAATCTGTTTTCTGCACAAACAAAACTAATATGAAGCAATAAGTTTTATATGCGCTTATGAAATGGTTGGGAACAAAATCAACTTTTTTATCGATTATAGACGATTTCCTGTCATTTCTATCAACAACCACGCCTACCTGCCCCATAACGGTAATTGTTCAAAAAGAAAAATTCGATATATCTCTCGTATAAATGATCCCAAATTATATAACTTTGGTACAAACGCTGATCTTAAGTAAATAAACTCGGCGCAAGTGAATACATTGTCCCCCGCCTCATCTCGATCCGACATAAATCTTATTGAGATGGGATAAAACCCACTTTTTTATAAGACTAGATTAAATTTTCAACCGTCCAAGCTTTAAGTCTCGTTGTCTATAACTATGTTTAATTCCAAAAATTAACAAACAGCCTCGTTTTTAGTTTAAGCGAAGATACACATTTATTTATATATTTTTTTTATTTTTTATTTAGTGATTCAATCCCAACATCACAAGTGGAAATCTTATAATTATTGGGGCTAGTCATAACAGGTCACAATTTTCCAAATAAAATTTACATAAACATTTTAAGCAACAAAGAAAACAATCAAGCTAGCATTTAAAGAAACGCGTAAAAAACACTGCTATTAATACAAAAAATTCCCCTTGAGTTGAGATTTAACAAAAGACTAAAATCGATAATTTTCCCTAAATTTATCGGGATTTTTATAGTGCTGCCCATATTACTTAGTTGTAGGATATCTTACAATATATTAAGCAAAATATTTTATGGAAAACATTATTTATATTTGCTCTTTCGTTTTTGTTTTACCACCCGATAATTTATTGAACATATATTTATTTATTTGAATATTCCTCACTACTTTTTTAATAAATTATTAACATATATTTTTTTGTTCGTTTTCTCTTCCCGATATGGCAGCATTCCATTTAAACAATCTGGTAAATAAATATCCCTGCCATTTCACAAATTTCCACACTCCTCTATTTTCAACAGGCTGCAGCTTGACTTTTGACACTTGATGTTGACATTTGGTCGATCGCCCCTGAAGTTAGTAATTTCTCGCGGTTTTAAATTGTGTGCAGGTAAAAGATCACCGTAAAATTTTGTATAACAAGAAGTCGACGATTATCAATTTGTAATGACTGTTTGGAAAATAAATATACACTGCTAGCGCATTGAGAATTTGTCTACACATCTGGAATAGTTCATAGATTAACGGTAATGGCTGAGGAGACGGTACGAATAAAGCAAGAACCGCTAGAGACAATCTACGCTGCGGAAATAGACGAATTTGATGCTGACACCTTCACAACTAGCAGCGGCAGAAGCACAGATAGTTCCGCCGTTGGAGATGGCAGAGGGGCGTTTGTTATTAGTAATATTCGTGATACTGCTGAGTTACCTGTTAATGTAAAAATTAAAGTTGAACCCGACATTTACACATATTCTGAAGAAAATGGTAATGGTGTTGTTGACTGTAGTGCGCAGATGATACTAGGCGAAGATGATGTGCAAGTAAAAGGTAGGTGAAGCAGTAAAGCAGTGAAACAGTTGAAATATGATTTCATTTCAAAAATATCCGCGTGTCAATCACAACAAATAATTATTTGCAGTTAATGCATTTTAAAGTGCGACTTTGTTGCCAATGTGAGTCGATTTCGTGTAGTAGACATTTCAAAACTAATTTTTGAATAACAAAATGACAAATAGTCCTGTTAAAAAAATTCTGGCGCTTGAAATTACTTCATACAAAAAATTAAAAATGCATATCAGTGCATATGTTTAAAGATATATATTTAAAACGTTACGTAAAAATGATTTTTAAATGCTGATTACGACCAACCGAATATTTATTTCAATTAATTTCGGCGTTCGCCGTAACCGAATAAGTTGATGCGTGACTACCATTCGGAATTCACAAAGAGAACGTAGGTTCGAATCTCGGTGAAACACCTGCCCCTCGGCAGGCAATGGCAAACCTCCGAATGTATTTCTACCATGAAAAAGCTCCTCATAAAAATATCTGCCGTTCGGAGTCGGCTTGAAACTGTAGGTCTCTCCATTTGTGGGACAACATCAAGACGCACACCACAAATAGGAGGACGAGCTCGGCCAAACACTCAAAAAGGGTGTACGCGCCAATTACATATATATATACATATATAGTTTCAACCACTCAAATATTCACAGCTAAAGGCACGCAACAACTTACTTTATTGCTACTTTTATTTATTTCATTTAAATAATAATTTTTCCCCCTCACAGCGGAACCCGAAGATGATGATTTTAGTGCCTCAAATTATTTAGGCATGTCCGAATCTCTTTCCCAGTCAACTAAATATATCCAAGATGGTCAGGAGCTGCCACCTACCATAGTGAATGATTTTCACTTTGTTCACGAAGACAAGGATATAATAACTATAAGCGCATCTGAGTTGTCACCACAAAATGAAAAGTTGGCGTTTAAGCAATCATTAGAAACTGTTAATAAGCAAAATGTAGGTTTTAAATATTTCAATACAATAAACAAAAGCTCATCTCTTTCACTTTGTCGTCCTTCCCTAGCAAAGTGGTGTTCGAAAACCCAGAACTTCTACTATATGTAACCTTTGTATGAAGCGGTGCTTTCAAGATATGCATTACACGCATCACATGGAACAGCATAAAAAAAACCGTATTTTTTGCTTAAGAAAAACTTGTGACACTTGGTTCAACTCTTTGGAGGATTGTGAAAGTCATGAATATGAAGTGCATGATATTCATGAATTGAAATGCAATGTAAGTGCAATTTTTTTAAATTATTTGCTCTAACTTTAAAAGATGTCTTAAAAGGAAAATATTCATTTGCCTATCTCTAATAGGTTTGCAATCATAAATTTCAAAGTTTCGAACAACTTAGTCTACATAAGACTAAAATGCACAGTAAACTGCAACGTTTTGTTTGTTCATTGTGCCATGATTGGTTTATTAGTATGGCCGAGATGCACGAGCATTGGGCATCATTACCTTATGCATGTGGCCGTCTTTCAATCGTACAAACTAAAACGCCAATGGAAATACTGGAGCTGCTGAAAGAAAAAACACAAAAGAAAACACTGAATTCATATAAAATTAAAAGTGGTAAGTAGTTCAGGAAAAAGCAACTAGGCAGCAACAGAAAATCGTATAATTTTTAATTTCTTCATATCCTCAGCTTCCAACGCTGTTCCGCCCGGTTTGAAATTGAAACCAACTTTGCCCAACAATAATGCCCAACAAAATTCTGAAAAGCCAGCTACCGCAATTGAAATTAAGCAAGAACCTATAGACTACGAGACTATTCTACCCGATTTCCCAGTGAAGGTTAATAACACAACACCAGTGGATAACTATGAAGTAGTAAAAAAAAATAGACCTCCATTGGGCAAAACTGGTTTGTTTCCGCCACATTTAAAATTACGCTTACGAAAACTACCGCTGTCTACCACAACATCAACTGAAAGTAAAGAAGTAGCTTTAGGAACACAACAACAAGTAAAATCCGATTCCTTGGGACATATGCTCGCCGAGCGCATCACCTCGAAATTCTCATTGAAAAGTGTGCCAAAGATGTTTCACCTAGCAAACAAAGCAAACGAAACCAAAGACCAAAGCAATGCACCCACAACATTTGCCCAATCTCTATTGAAAAATTTAAATACTACCCATGCCGTAACAGTTTCTACACAGATTGAACCGCAAAAAAAAATTTTAAAATTGCCCTCGAACTTTAAAATTGTTAGAATGTTGCCAACAGCGCAACCAGTACCAGTTCAGATGGTGAATTCTGGCACGCCAATCAATGCATTAGCAAACAGCACAAACTCTAATGCGGCCAACATTCTATTGGGACTGCCAGGTAATACAGCAATACAACAAAATGGGGTTTCCAGTCGACAATTTGCATTGAAGGAAGTTGAAGTGCCATCCCTGGATAAAACGGTAGCTGCTGCTAAGCTCGAATCTGTTACAAAAAACAATACAGAATTAAGCTTAACGGAATTATTAAATGAGGTTATAGTACGTGAGAGCTCGATAACCGATGACGAAGTGGAGAAACAAGAAAGGGTCGAAATAAAAGTTGAGCAAATAAAAACCGAATTAGACGAAGATTTGGTAGAGCAACAATATGACGATTCACTAGGTGCTGGCAATTTCAGTGATAATTCAATGGGAAGTAGCAGCAATGCGACAATACAAAATACAATTTTCGAAGACAGCAGCGCAGGTAAATATAAGTAATTAAAAAGAAAAATGAAATTATTTATTGAAAAAATGTAGATTAAAGAAAGTGAGGTAACGGGATATATCTACTTTGAGAGAATCTTTCCACGACAGGCGCTTCTACGTAACGACCCGTATTTATATTCGGCCAATAACTGACATTATGAGGATTATTTATGCTGCTACAACAAAAGCAACAACTTTAAGAGAATGCATAAGTTGAACTGACAGTTCTTATTTATTTTTAGCGCTTAGTACGCGTGTGCACCACGGGAGCGATGCGGCCCTGTGCTTCAGTTGCGATGGAGCAGGTGCTCGAGCTAACACCCCTCCATATAGTCTTTCAGCAATCAGCCAAGAGTACCCTACGGAATATTACCAGAGAAGGTTTCGGGAGCGGAGAAGTGTTGTCATCTAAAAACATGGAAGTGCTAAGGATGCAGCTCCCACTCACCCAGCTACCTAGAGATGATATCACTAAGATGATCAAATTCGAAAGAAGTTCAGAATTGAACTGAAGAATAAGTTGAACTGGAGTAGAATTGCATTTGAAGTACCCTGCACTGGTACACATATGGCTCGAAGGCCTCAGAAGGCATAGGCGTTGAAATTTCCGGCACAGAACCAAACGGTTTGTGTCGATGGGCAGTTTTCCAAGCTTCCTCCAAGCGGGGATGTATGCCATTTGTCTATGTACAGAGATATGTGGGCTTGAATGAGGTACTGTGATGAGTAGAGGGCACAAACGGCCATGAGGTCGAAGTGCAAACCTCATATAATATATCCATCTATCTATATCTCTAGAATTAATTCAATTAATTAGTTAATCTGCTATGCAAGTACTTGTGCCGCCCGACATAAGAGGGACGGAAACTTTGCCATGGTAACTTATACAAAGGCGTTCTTAATAAATATTTTTTGAATAAGTTCTTGCGCAGTCACAACTCTGGGTTGTTCCTATAAACATCACATCGCAGAAACGTAGAGGTGAGATTGATGTAAACATCAACAATCTTCTGAACATCAATCCCACGACAGTCGGACCTACATATCAAGCCAATGTTAAAGAATGCAGAAAGTCACTCTCGCTCATCCAACAACACAGCACCACACTGTGGGTTCCCAACCACTCTGGAGTGGACGGAAATGAAAGAGCAGATAAAGTGCAAGGATAGGCTCTGAGCTGGAACTTCAGCGAGTAGTAGAGTACATAAGCATTCCTCTAAACGAGTTATACGCTGCGACTGGCCAAAATTGATTCTTAAAAGAACAACATGTCCGCTTGGATTCAACCGATCAACTACACATTTCGCACCCTAGCCAATATAATGGAGATGAAGAAATTGAACTGCTACAACACCTCCTCTGTGAATGTCCTGCACTTCAAAGAAGGCGTGCCAAATATCTTGGCGATTATTTCTTTGAGGAGATGGGAAATTTGCAAAAAGTGGAGGGACTAGTTAGCTTCTTAAAAAGATCTAGGTGGTTTAAGCAACTTAGTTGGGGGAAGGAAAGCAAATGCAGGTGTATCACAATGGGCCTTAGCGCCATAGAGTGTCTTGTCTTAAACAAGCAGCCTGACTAACCTAACCTCGTTCCCACAACAGTCGGTTCTACGTAACCGGAACGACCCGGATTTATACCCGGCCAAGGACTGTCACTTCAGCAACATTCCTCGTATATGTACGAGGAATGTTTATGCTGCTACAACAGCAACAACAACTAACCTAACCTATATCAAGCCAAGGACTGTCACTTCAGCAGTATTCGCAAAAAATATGAGAGGGACTTTCAATATATTTCAACAATCCTGTGAACCTAAAAGAAATTTCACATGTCAAAACAAGTTGCTACAGATTGCCTTAGAAACTATAAAACATGGATGACAGACCGATCCATGCAAAACAGACCGATCAATTATGATGCGGATATTTTTTGCAAAATATTGTTATAAAAAACTTGATATAATCTTTAATGAACATTTTGTGCAATAACAATCAGAATTCGGTTCAAACCTGGAATCACGCGATTTGCGCAAGTACGCATCTTATTTGATGTCACTCTAACCCGCAGTTTTGTAGTTCCATTTTTAATTATTCCAATTCTAAATGTTATTATTATTATTCCAAACCAAACTAAATAATGGTGTACTTGCAGAGTTTCCACGAACACCACGCTCGCCTCAAATAACCAGAAGCAAATCCAAGCGTGTACCTGATGGTTATATCTGTCCTAAATGTGGACGTCGCTATACAACGCATTCTATGATCGCAAAGCATCTGCGTAATAATTGTGGTCGCAACCCACAGCACCAATGTGATGTGTGCCACAAGTGTTTCTTCTCAACCAGCACACTAAATTGCCATCGCACCATCCACACCGGAGTTTTGCCACACAAGTGCAACTACTGTGATAAACGTTTTCGCACACGCGGCCAAGTCACCGTGCACCATCGTACGCACACCGGTGAACGTCCATTTGTTTGTGAGGTATAAAGTTAAAATAAATACAAAATTATATAACTTATATTTGTTTATAAATCGTTTGCTTCGACTCTTTTAGATATGCTCGCAATGCTTTACACATCGTGAAACGCTCATTTCGCATTTGTCACGTCACATTGGCATGAAACGTTACAAATGTTATGGATGTAACAAACAATTTTCCTGTATTAGTGGGTTAAGTATGCATCGTGCAACACGTCCGGACACTTGTGGCCAATATGAGCTGAATACTCGTGCAGTTGGGCCGCGTGTTCGCGTCATCCGTGGGCGGGTAGTATTCGAACCGCAGCCGACAGATGTAATAGATGGGGGGGTTGACGACGGCAGTGGTATGAATAATGGTGGAAACTCACCGATAACAGAGGTATTGACGGAAATACAAAATAAATAACGAATGCTTTTATATTGTTTTTAAATTGTTACCAAGTTATTTACTTAAAATTTAGTAAGTAGAAGAAGTGGAAGAGCTAAATTGTGTTAATATTCTGAAATTTGCATATGATGATTACGTACTGAAGGGCCGTTAATGCTACACTGCATATGGTATATAATGTCTCTATATACTTAAATATTTTTGTTTGGAATTTTAGCCAGTAGGTTATTGTATATTACTCAAACTATAGAATAAATAGAATTGCGTGCTTTTTGTATACACATACTTGCATAATTATATATATATATACCTACATATACATATGCATAGTGGATAATAAATATTTTTCTAAAATACTTTCGTTTTATGTGTCTGATCGAGAGTTCTAAGGTGAGTGAATTATTGTTAATCAAGCTAAAATTAATATAAGTCAGAAATTTATCTATTTAAGATGGCAATGCGTATTAAAAACAACTTTACTTACAAATTATGTATTTGAGAACTGCATATACTTGGGTTAGGTTAGGTTATACTGGCTGGCCGAAGCCACGCAGATACCATTTTGGTCCATAGCGATACCAGATTAGAGTCATATTTAGCGATACATACGTATGTACATGTACTTAGTCTTGCTAAAAAAAAACCTTTGACAAATTTTACAATGCATACGGCGAGAACGAATTCGCAATGTATTGTCTCCTCATAAATTATAGTCAGTTTTGTGGCAAATTTCGCTTGTTAACAATGGAGTAGCGAGCTAAGGAAAATCGCATTGCAAAAGTGTGGTAAAAGTGCAAGTGAGATTTAAGAATTGCTGAAAAAACTTAATATTTCGAGAATGTTTGTTTATCGCATGATCAATCGTTTTTCCCAAGCGTCTGAAGTGACAGACAGATAAAGAAGTGACGCCCTCGCGCGGTCCGAACAAGTGCAACCACCAACGCCGTTCGAAAAAGAATTCGCAGAAATCCCCTTAGAAAGCAGAAAATCATGTCCAGGGAAATTAATGTATCGGCCATTCAAGGTGCTACCGCAGGTCCAACCATTCAGACACCTGCTTGAACCAGAGCCGCCTCCCAGGCACGTCAGGAGGCACCTCTTCAATTAGCGCGGCGAGATCGGGGACAAAACAGATCGACAATTACTGCACCGGACAGTGTACAGACAGACTATAAACGACATTCATCAGGAGGCATTTACTACCTTCTTAAGCGCTCGACCCCCGAAAGCCGTTATCGGAGTCCAACCACCACCCATAGCGGACAAAGAGCTTCAGCCGATCCGAGAGACCCGTTGTGGATACTGTAGCAGGTTAAACTCCTACTTATCTAGAATTGTACCCGACATACTAAACATATGACCAGCATGTGAAGACACGCCGCACAACACTAACCACCTTTTCACATGTCCCATCAAACCCATTCACCTGGACCTAACCTATCGAAATAGCATTGTTTCCTGGGCCTTTGTTAGATGAGCTAAACGAAGAAGACCGGTGATCTACGATCTACATATCACTGGCGCGGACAATTATACTGCTACAACAATAACCAGATCCATGTCAAGACTAATTAGAGATGGCCTACACATATTCCTGGGCTCATAGCCGTAGAAGATTGTCCATCTGGCAGTCCAGTTCTGAATCCAGTGGACTACAGAATTGGAGAACATGACCTGTCGAAGACCTCCCCGAAATTTGGAGAGTCTAAAACAATCTTTGGTTCAAGCAGCGACGTCAATATCCATGGAAACCGTGCGTGCTGCCATAGCTGGATGGCCTAATCATTTGAAGGCTTGCGTAAAAGCAAATTGTGACCACATGGAATGAAAATTATTATTTTTTTTTTAATATTTACATGATTAAATAAAATTAACTTCATTAAACAAAGTATTATAATTTCATATCTATAACGGATATAACAGAACTTTGGGATTGAGCCTCCACTTCAGCATCAGCCATGGAGATGTGGCGTAAGCTGCTACAAATCCAATAAAAAAATTAAGCGGTTACAAACTCCTATAGCCTACAATTTCGTCGAAAAACAATCATGTAATGTATTTCTAAAATAGTTTTTTCGAAATTTCAGCGCTCCCCACATTTTGGAAATTAGCTACAAGCTCCTCTCCATGTTGTTGTTGTTGTGGTTGTACATTACCTATAATTTTTTAGAAGGTCTTGGTCTGGCATAAATACCAGTAATTAAGTCTATCTCAAGAGAGAACATCTGTTGTTGTTGTTGTAAAACATACCCCATACATATACGCGGAATGCTGTTTAAGTGACAGTCCTTGGCCGGATATAAATCCGGGTCGTTCCGGTAACGTAGAACCGACTGTCGTGGTAGCTCCATGTTGTTGTTGTTGTTGTACATCACCATAAATTCCAGTATATCTCAAGAGAGAACATGTTGTTGTTGTTGTTGTTGTAACAGCACAAACATTCCCCATACATGTACGGGGAATGCTGCGAAAGTGACAGTCCTTGACCGGATATACATCTGGGTCATTCCGGTTACGTAAAACCGACGGTCATGGGAACGTTAGCAAAATATTCCCTTGACTCTCTTACGGAACTATCCGGTTTTGGCATAAAACCCATCCTACGCTTCATAGGAGCGTTTAAATAGTTCCATGGTAAATAAATACTGAAATTCTCATGGAGGGAGATGTCTATTTTTGAAACCAACTGCCACAAAAACCTAACCTAACTTTTAACTCACGCCTAAGTTTCGTAAATTCGACATATTCCCGTCACTAACAGAACTTTCACAAATAGTTAAATAGAAATAATATAATACTTCTCTCAATAGACACGCATTTGTTTGAAATAAAAAAAGGAAATATAAAAATATACTCGTTTTTAATTTGTACTCCGTTAGACGAATGATTAGTGATAGAGTAACACTGATTTAAGTTTAGTGACCTACGGTTAAGAACGTCAGTCACGTCCAGTCACTCAAATAATGCACACCCGACACAGAGCAGCTGATCAATTCGACTTTGCGAACTCTGGTCCTACTTCGCAAACGTATGAAAAACTGGTAGGAAAAACTCACCTATTACAGAAGAAAACCTAGTTCTTTGAACAAATGTGAGTTTTTCTCACAAAGGCAAATAAAAATACCAAAAACAGAAATTATTTATTTCTCATGGTTAAATGGGCCATACATATGTGGATCTAAGTGGACATATGTATACACAATTTATTATAAATTAAAGTGATGAGTACATTTTTGTTTAAATTAACGCCTCCCATATCTTTGTATGAATTTTTCAATAAACACAACCTTAAAAAAATTTTAGCTAAAAGTGCCAATGACCGCAAAAACTAAGTCTATTTTCTATAATGCCAACTATTAATTTAGAAAAATTATAAAATAATGTATACATAATACTGGAAATAGCATAAACTTTTTATTCCGAATATGTAAAACACAAATTAACAATTGATTTATATAGTATTTTAAATATTTCCCATTGTATTTTTGTTTTTGCGATTTTTTCTTGTGATATCAACTTCATTGAATAAGTTCCAAATTACCAAATTAGGTAAACTAAATAAATCTAATATCTTAAATTTTAATACGTCTATTCCCAGGTGCAGTAAAAAATATATAAAAAAAAACCCTCAGTTTACGTTTCTCAGTTCTAAGTGTTTGTTGTAGGATTATTGCCAATAATTTGCGCTTGTCAATTTTGCACATTGTCGTTTATACTAATCGTAATATTTAAAAAAATATTGTCTGCACTTACAAGAATTTTAGTTTATGACAATAAATTAATAGAATTAATGACGTCAACGTTCTAGAAAAATTCGTTTACTGAATATTTGTCCTTTACATTTGCATGAAATGATTGCCACTATTATTAAGTTGATGTTGTTGTTGTTGTTGTTGCAAAACATGTTGATGCAATTCATCGGCATCAAAGTATATCAGTTGGTCGGCGGCATTCATGATACTACTCGGTATTTCATTCGCTACAGTCGTTATTACCGGCAACTGGGGACGTGTTTGCAGACGCGCCGATCGTCGCACGGATGCTAATGTTGCGTTCGTATTGCTGACACTGTCGCTTGTTTGATTACAACCTGTGCTTAATAAGTTAACTGACGCGCCTGAGGTCGATGTTGATGTCGGTGTTATTGTGATACCGTGAGTGGGCAATATGTCGTGAATACCATTTTGTTGACGATGCTGCTGCTGATTTGTTTCGATTATTTCGAACAATTTCACATCCGAAAAGGTATTTGCAGTACCGGCCACAGAATTGGTGGTGATGATCGCAGGATTTGTATTTGTCAGTGTTCCGGCTAATGTTGTTAATGCTTTCGCTGTTATTGTAGAATTACTGTTGTCCGCAATTGTTGCTGTAGAAATTTTGTTTCTGTTTTGTACTTAAAATTTGCACAAATAGATTTTTCACTTGTTCATTGTTTTCAGTAACGTAAGATAATTTTATGAAAATAGTAACTTGTATACTGTAATTTTGATGAAGTTTTTAATTTTTAAATAAAAATATGTAGAAATAGTTAAATCTTTGGAATTTCAATTGGTGTGAGTGCTGGGTTGTTGGTTAATGTTTGGTGCGTTATGATATTTTGCATATTTCCCCATTTATAGGTGAAAGTGTTGTAGATGAGTGCATGCGGGCATTTTTACAGTGTTTTTTTTTTTTTTTTTTTTTTTTTTTTTTTTTTTTTTTGTATAGTGTTTCCATTAACAGTATATTGCTATTTTATTATTCCAATTTAACAAATTAAACAAAAATATATATAGTTATGCATTGTTTACGGCAGATCGGTCTTACGAAATTCGGTCGATGAGTCGTCTTGCAGCATATTGGGCTCATTATATAAATTACGATCCGATTTGGTAGACTAGATGGTAAACTAAATAATTACTTAGATCGCATACTCTTTATTAGCACACTCACTTACCTCACGAAATTTGTGCAAGTACATAGACAATGGATCTACGTAGTTATCGAAACCCAAATTTGCAAATGCATACAGTAAATCATCCCCATTCACCGTCTTTCGATTTTCTGCAATACTACGCTCTATCGCCTCTGAAGTTATAAACGAAATGAATTCTGAAACGCACTCCTGTATGCATTCGCGGGCGTCTTTAGCGATTTTGCCATTCTCCGGCACAGGCACCTTCATGATTTTGATGATGTTACAAATAGGCAGAAAACGATCCTGTTCACGCAGCATGTAATTACTACCGCTATGTTTATTATCGGACTCATCATCTACAGATATAAAAGGTGCTAAATTAATACTCTTGCGCATATTCCCTTGTTTAGTGTTACTTCGCCACTTAAGACGTGGTCTTACCACCTGAGACATCCTCATCGTCTCGCATCATGAAATCATTCAGATAAGGTTGTGAATCGCCGCTAGTGCTCATTTTATTAACAACTATTTAGCTAGCTTTTCTAATTTCTATTTAATCCTAATGATTTAAGAAAACACGGAACTTCGATTTTGTTAAAAATGCGATTTATACAAAATGTATGCACTATAAAGTTTGACAAATGTAACGTCAATCAATCTGCTTTATGGTAATTTCGCATTTGTTTTTCTAACCAGTGCAACCCCTTCAGTTTTTTAGTTGTGCCCATTTTTTCTTAGGGTACGCTCATTCTTACTGCAGGCTACACTGAAGAAAACTTATAACGAAAACAAGGTATAGTTCACGACTTCAAGGTTTTTTAGTGACAGCTTATTAAGTTGCACCACAAGTGTCACAAATGAAATGATTTCTAAAGTCAAAACTTGGAAGACAAAGAAACAAGAAACATATCCGAATATACTGCAAACTTTACAGGATGTGTTACAAGCGTCCGTAAAAGAAAATCCTCCTCTTAAAAAATAAGATAAAATAAAATAAATGTTATAATAAGTTCACATCCATGTAGATGATCTACTTTTTCGTGTTTAACTCCCAATCCGTAATTAAAAAACGAGATTCCTCATACAAAATATCTCTCTCACAATCTGAGCTTATAAATAATCCTAGATAATAATCATACTTTTTGGCATGCAACCGTGTGCTTTCTGCGTAATAGATCATTATTTTTACGCGTGTAAAGAAAAACGTTAAAGTTAAAACTAAATAAAATGGATGCCAGTCCAGAAAGCAGGTTTGTAGATATAATTCTAATAAAGTGTTTGTTGGGCATAGACTATGCCGCATAGTTAATAGCATTCATATAACAGAAAAAAGCGTGTATCCTCTTATTACATATTATAAAATGTAGTATCGAATTTCGAATGAGTATTGTTGCCATAATTTTTTGAAACCTCAGTAAACGTCTTTTACGCATTTCCTCCAACTATTTATTATTTATAATTTCTATAAAGAAAAACCTTTCAGAACAGTATTGTCAACTGGTTGTCAATTTTGCAGGTAATCTACCATATGTGAATGGGTAGATTAATTTTGTGGATTTATTGGTAATTAATGCATATGTGAACGTACTTTTACTTGTTTTGATCCTCTCAACACCTTATTAATAAAACTAAATTATTTCTACAACTAAATAATGTGGCAATACCAAGCATCATCTGTTGAGTTCTTTATTCGGCACTCCAGTTTTACGTACATTTTTATTAGCGACATATAAGAGTTATTGACAATATTTTCGAAATTTTTTGAAAAATACAGTTCAAATATAGTACCATAAGTTGAGGAACAATCAAGTTTGGCCACAAAATGTCTTTACTTTCGTGGAATTAGTAATAGAAAATAACAGTTTTTTGTAAATGACTTCAAAAAAGTGAAAAAAGAAATTACTTCCAACCTTTGGATTAATATAACTGTCACAGATGATATACTGGGGTCGGTCACTACGCGCCGATTAGTACTCATTTAGACTTTCTTGTGACTAAATTTGGTCCTGCGACTCTGAATCTTTTCTCTGATACTGTAAATCCAATTGCATCTTCAGCTTAAATAGCTATGGTAAACGCGTCTTTGGAAGTTTGGTTTTAATTGCACATTTTTAAACCACCTTACCCGTAAATGCTTGTATGATTGTGCCGCATGAGGTGATAAAAAGCTGAACTATGTTCGGGTATAAAAAACGAAATAGATTGCCTAACTTCACATCAGCTGAAGAGAACTTTTTGCTGAAGTTGGCGCAGCAACACATTAAAGTAGTTGAATGCAAAATAACAGATGGGCCTACCTGGGAAATGAAGCGGAAAGTATGGGCCAAAATTGATTCAGAATTCGCGAAAAAATTTGGTTTGAGGAGAGGTTCAAAAAATTTAAGAGAAAAGTATGACAATATAAAACGTAAGCTTAGAAGAAGCATGGGTGGAGTAAAAGAGGAAGCGTCAGCAGAATCTAAAAACATTGTTGACGAGACTCCAGAAAGGCTAGCGGCACTAGCAAGGTTTACTGCAGTCGGCAACACGGATGACGCTGACAGCGACGGTAAATGAATAAATAATAGGAATTTATTTATTGGAAACATTTTGCTGTGACGATACCGGTATACTTTAAGTCATGAGAATTAGAATTTTTTACTTAAAAACGCTTATAACTGACCGGCAGAAAGGTTTCAATATTGATAATCGTTGTTTTCTTGTTAGCAATCAATACATTTAGTACTGATCACAACGCCTTCGATGAAACAGCGCAAAGTTGCAGCTTAGATGAGCCTATCCAAGAGTCTGAATCCGGAGAATATGTATGGAGACTATTTCTTTTATGAATACAAACTCATGTATGTAGATATGTGTATAAAAAATGTTTGTAGGAACACTCTAATAAAGAATTATCTTGGAACTCGGCACCGTCAATAGAAGGTAGAAATGTGAGATCAATTTTTCATAGCTGGGAAAGGAAAAATAAAGACACCTCCATTGAACCAAAGCATGTCTGCTGTGAAAACGAGGAATTGCGATCCGCAGAGAAGCACCGGTGGGAAGCTGAGAGATTTAAACGTGAGACCGAATTGCATAAATGGGAGTTGGAGAAGCAGAAATGGTTGGTTGAAAAGCATAAATTGGAGCTAAAGGAAGCCAAATTGAAAATGCATATTTTAGAGCTGAAATTTAAGGTAATTATTAAAAAGTCAAGTACGGAATCACCCATGACTACCTAAAATTAAGGGGATTATGTTCTTTTTGTATCAGCTTACTAAACCCTGTCAGTGCAATGTAGTTATTACAGATTAGCGGGCGTCTTCATCTAGCAGCATAAACATTCCCCATACAAATACGGGGAACGCTGCTGAAGTGACAATCCTAAGGAATTCAAGCGTTGGTTAAAGAATGGATTCAAATCGAATAAATAAACAATAAAGCCTTCATATATGTATGGGTGCATTCAAAGATTTTAATACAAACAGTTGCCGCATTTTTAAGTATACTCTGCTTGATGGTGTATCAATCAAATCACATTGCAAAAGGAGCGACAGTTGCAGAATGAAAAATACCTTACTGCTGATGCGGCAGTATAGTGCTTTTACGCATACGTATGCACATACACATATTGACACTGTTTCTGCTGAGACAGCAATTTTGTTGCCTCCAGCGTGAATAGTCGCAGTATAAAAATTGAAAATGGATTTGAGTTTACTTGTTCAAATGTTCACGTTATGTAAATTTTTGTGTATTCGAATATATGCATGTTTGTATGTAAATATGTACATACCTAAGCTATAGAGGGTAACTGGAACCAATATAGTCGTTTCTAAGTAATTTGACGCGTTGTTTAAGTTTCTGCTGACTTCTTTTAAACTTTCATTTACATATATGTTGCCTTTTTAGTCACTCTTAAGCTCTAATTCTAAATTGTTTCTTATTTGCAGCATTCGCCTATAGGAAAGAGCTCGGAAAGTTCTGCCAACATTGCGATTACAGAAAAAGGTCCCATTCAAATTGGCACAGAACCATTTGAGGAATTCTTAAATAGTTCTGGAGCACGCGTAGGCAAGGAGACTGATTCGCTGACTGCCGTCTGCACATTGCCAGCACAAATAAAATTGGAACCTACGCTTGATATTTCCGACACACCTGCCAATTCTTATTCGGTTACCTCCAATGAAGATCGATTATTATTCAATATAACAAGAGGGCATAAAAGAACAGCAAATTTTGAGTCACCTATAGATCCAATTGATTTCAATGAAGAACAACACCAAAAAAACGATATGCTTGATAACAGTGATGCTAAAAATAATAATATCGATAGCAGTTGTGATGACATTTCGCTTTTTGTGAATGAAGAATTCGATTCGGATATTAATAATGAGGACGATGATGATGCGTCTATTTCGTTAAATAAGAAAAGTAAAACGACAAGACTATCGAAACCAATAATACAGGGTATATTAATTATTTGAAATTTCGTTTAAACTTATCTATTTAATTATATTAATCTTTTAATTCTCTTCTCGAACTAGATTCATCCGATGACTTTTTAAATCTTTTAACGAAGTATAACCTTCAACACTATTTTCTTAAACTGAGAGCAGTGAATGTTGGTTTGGATTGTATGAAGGCTATACGTGAGGTGGATTTAAGGGATATATTTGGGTGTGATATTGGTGCGCGTATACGATTTCGCGGCTTAGTGCAAGACTGGCGAGTCTCTAATGTAAGTAAAATATTTTGCCATATAAAGGGTTTTCCAATAAGAGGTGTTATTCCCGTAAAAGATAATTGTTGCATGTGTGGCATGTAGCGCCGTCTTGTTGAAAATAAACGTTGTCCAGATCAATACCATCCATTTCCGGCCATAAAAAATCGTGAATCATTTCTCGATAGCGCAATTCATTCACCGTAACTGTTGCTCCAGCTTCATTTTCGAAAAAGTAAGGTTCAATGACGGCCGCGGACCATAAACCGCACCAAACAGTCACACGTTGAGGATAGAGAGGCTTTTCAACAATAACTCTTGGATTTTCTGAGCTCCAGATCCGACAATTTTGCTTGTTGACGAAGCCACCGAGGTGGAAATGGGCCTCATCACTCAAGATGATCACTCGATGGAATCCCGGATCATTTTCATGCATTTCAACGACCGAATCAGCACGACACGAGTTCTTGTGTTAACTGGACTTTATAAGCCTTAAGACCCTCATCTTTATGAAAAATACGGTGTAATGACGTTTGTTGAATGCCTAATTCCAAAGAACGACGAGGAATGGACCAACCTGGGGTTTCTTCAACACTTTCGGCTACAACAGCAACTTGTCCCAACAGCTCGAAGTTTTTCACCAATTTCTGTATTGCGATCCGACAAGGTGCTACACGATGACTCAAAAATGTTCGAGTTATACGAACCCTCTCATTTTCAGCATTTTTATAGTCAATTTTAATAATTTCAATGCGTTATTTAAGCGTGTATCGGTCGATTTTTATTAATAGCGTAGTTTCTACTTGTCAAATATCATAAAATTACAGCTTCAAGTAACATCTACCGAAATAGCGTGCTATTCAAAATAACACCTGTTATTGGAAAACCCTTTATGTACAGTAGATAAATGTATGTTGTAGAAGCATAAACATTCCCCATACATGCACGGGGAATGCTGCTGGAGTGACAGCAATTGGCCGGATATAAACGTAGAACCGACTGCCATGTGAACGTATATAAATGTAAAATATAGTATATGGGTAAGGCTCCGTCAGAAAATATGAGATTTGCAAGTGGTCTTTCGATTTCTTTGAAACTTTGGGAAATATTAGTTCTAGGTAAGATACATTCGAGCCTAAAAGGATTTTAAAAAATTTTCAAAATTGAGTCATCTACGCCATGTTGAAAATCGGGACCGTGTTTTCTTCAAAAATCAATATTTCTTGAACCGTTGGATGGATTTCAATGCAATTTACAGACAATATAGAAACAAATAAGTAGTTTAAATTAGTATTATGTTAAAAAATAAATTTCGAAATTTTGACCAAAAAAAAGTCGAAAAAATTTTTTGAATCAATTTTTAGTTGATTTGGCCAGTTTTTTAGATTTTCTGTTATACACGTAACGATTCCTTATGATTTAACCTTTATTTTGAAAAAAAAAATTTTATGGTGTCTATAATAGTTCTCGAGATATTGTGATTTTAGTGGAAGCGCGCACCGTGAAGTTCGCGGTTACGCAGCGCGGGAGTAGAAAAACGCGCACAGACCTGCAGCAGTCTGCTCCAGTCACTTCATGAAGGGACACATAACGCAGCGCGAACCGTGCGTGCGTATGCGAACCGTGCGTGCGCGCTTCCACTAAAATCGCAATATCTCGAGAACTATTATAGACACCATAAAATTTTTTTTTCCAAAATAAAGGTTAAATCATAAGGAATCGTTACGTGTATAACAGAAAATCTAAAAAACTGGCCAAATCAACTAAAAATTGATTCAAAAAATTTTTTTGACTTTTTTTTGGTCAAAATTTCGAAATTTATTTTTTAACATAATACTAATTTAAACTACTTATTTGTTTCTATATTGTCTGTAAATTGCATTGAAATCCATCCAACGGTTCAAGAAATATTGATTTTTGAAGAAAACACGGTCCCGATTTTCAACATGGCGTAGATGACTCAATTTTGAAAATTTTTCAAAATCCTTTTAGGCTCGAATGTATCTTACCTAGAATTAATATTTCCCAAAGTTTCAAAGAAATCGAAAGACCACTTGCAAATCTCATATTTTCTGACGGAGTCTTACCCATATCCTAGTTTTTGTCAATGAATTCTAACTAATGGTACACAACTTGAATTTTTGCTCTAGATACAAATTCAAATAATATACAGGGTGCCCGGTGTCAGAATTTAGTTTTAAATTTAAAATTTCTCCCTACCCGCTGAGCGGGGAGTGGACCGCGTTAGTTTCTTTATTCATGCAGGTTATTTAAGCTGCGATTAGTGGTACCGTACATTAGTCCTAACCGTAACCATAGAAATCAGCTGTTCTGATTTAAACATATGGGCATTTCTGTAAGCGATTATAGGTGCCGCACCATAACGCCGTAGCTGTAACCGGAGCCATATGCATCTATTGAATTCTGGGTTTTCCCCGTAACCGTAAGCCGTTGTGAGGCGTTTACGTCGGTCACTGTTTTCAGCATGAGGAATAAGTTCTTAGCGATTTTACCGAAGACTTTTTTTATTTAAAAAAAAAAAACAATAAGTTAATCAATTACTTATTCGCCGTTACTGTTTACAACTTCTTCCCATATCTCGACCAATTTGTTAATGCCGTTCCGCCAAAAATCGCCTGGTCTGATGTTAAAAAAGTGGTTGAGCCAATTCTTAAGGACCTCTTTGATATGTTGTTGTTGTTGTATCAGCATAAACATTCCCCATACATAAATGGCGAATGCTGCTGAAGTGGCAGTCTTTGGCCGGATATAAATCCGGGTCGTAACGTAGAACGGACTGTCGTGGGAACGACCTCTTTTTTATCGAAGGTAACTGCCTTCATATAGCTTGACAGGTAGCCGGATGCTGTAGGTCCTCCTATTCGAGCTTTGGAGTGCGGCTTTGACGACTTGTGCAACATGGGACTTGGCATTGTCGTGAAGGAGTATGGTTTAACCATGTCGATCAGGTCTTTTCAGTCGAATAGCCTCATTCACGCAGTGTATCTGGGCAATGTAGAGCTACTTGTTGATCGTGGCTTTCTTTTCGAGTATTTCCCAGTGCACCATTCCCACTCAGTCCCTCCAAACACATATCAACTAAACTTCTTTGGATGAAGATCCGGCGTGACTCTCGGCTTTGTCGTACCTCCTAGAGCCACCGACTCCTTTCTTTCTCGATATTGATATACATATAGGCACCATTTCTCATCTCCCGTGATGATTCGGTACAAAAAGCGCTGTCTATGACCGCGTGTTGCTCGATGGCGGGCGAGAGGCTGAGAAGCAATTTGAAGGTGACTTTCTTTGTTTTTTGCGTTGAGCTCGTGAGGCACCCAGACTTTCAATTTTTCGGTAAATCCCATTGAATGAAGGTGATTGAAATCGTTTTATGATCGCAGCTAATTTTTCTCATTTTCATTCACGATTGGTTTGGCGACCGTACAAAAGTGATTTGAGACGTTCTTGTTCGAATTCAGAATGCCTTCCGCTGCGGGATGTGTCATCGACATCAAAGTCACCGTTTTTTAACTTTACACACCATTTCCGTGATGTAGACTCGCCTATGACACCTTCTCCAAACACGTCGCAAATATCGCGTGCTACTTCGGCAGCTTTTTGACCTCGATGAAAAACAAAGGGGAGCGGGTGTCGAAAATGTTGATTTTTGCCTTCTGGGTATTTCATTTCTAAGCCTCAAAACTAATACAAAATTAAATAACTTAAAAATGCAATTAACATAATTTTGTAGAGCGGAAAGATTTCTATCGAATGAATACTTACCCTTTGCCAAACAGCAACCTAATCGTTGTAAACTTAAAGAAAATATAAAAACGCTATGAACTTATTTCCCCAACCCAATAGCTAATCTGTTTGATGAAATTTTTTTAGAGCAATAAGCCAGGAAATGACAATAATTTATATAGCATATCCAATAATATCAGCGGAAAATTATATTGTCCATTTTGAAAAACAAAATTTAAAAAATAATGTTTTTTTTTTGCTTCTAGCTGAACTTCAATCATCTTTCTAACCATCAAAAGGAACTGAATGAGATTGTGACTAAAAAAGGTGACCAACGCGTTTTTCTATTTCAATTTATTGCATATGTATTAATCAATATACATTACTTTCTTTTTTAGATATTGCGGAACTCAAATCGCTTATAAAGGATTCTCCAAAAACTTTCTACAAAGGTGTGCTTTTAATAAGTATTTAAAAAATACTAGAATGGATATATACAACCTAGTAAGGCGTTTAGGCAGATTTACTTACCTAATAAGTAAATGTTGTTTTTTAAACGTATAGGCAGAGATATTTGTTAAACCAACGGCCCCATTAGGCTCACGTTCTCGATATTTCTACTCAGTAGACTCCATCAAGTTGCCATTTAAAGTCTTGTAACTGAAAAATGTTTACAAATCGCTCAAACTTACAGACAACCTGACACGCATTACATTGAGGCTCGTTTTTGCCTTAAAGGTTATGAGATTAAGTAAAATTGCCACATATGTTGTGAAAATAATTTTCTCGAGACTCGCGAATCCCCATTTCGTTTCGGAAAATACACGGTTTAATATCGTTCCCACACCGAAGGCATCATTGGTACATACAGATAAAGCCGACGATACGACCAAGGGTGAGCGTAACTGGGATATAATTCGGAACTTTTTGATCCCATACGTGAATAAGTGAATTGTCGTAAGAGCTAAATGCGTCCAAAAATATCGTACAAAATATCGAACAGCGCACTTTGATGACGTTTTGTGAGTATGCGTTAAGTCCATCTAAAGCTAGCGCTGCCTCCTCCTTTTTTGTACGATAATTTTATTGTTACATAATATATTATAAAATAAATACTGGACCAATGGGATGGTGGTCTTCGTAGAATGCAGTCGACCTAGCCACCTGGCCGATATTGTTTATAACAGATGGTCTGAAAAGTCTCGGGCCAAACAAAGAGAACACGGGTTTTATTTAATTTAATTTAATTTTATTTTATTTTTAATTTATTTTAATTTAATTTAATTTTATTTAATTTAATTTTTTTCCTGCAATTCGAAGTTAAATTCATGTAGTTTTGCCATTGTTTTGATGGACTTGTGACACGGTGCGTTGTCTTGATGCAACAAAACAGTGAGCAAATGCGGCACCTACTTTGAACAGAGCTTTCTCATAGGCAAATGCTCATGCAATATAAAGCCAACACAATTTTTTTTTTTCTGTTGTTACCGGCTTTTTTGGACGTCCACTGAGTTGTGCATCATCGGTGTCTCTACGAACACGTTTGAAGTTAGCAAACCATCGCATTACTGTTGTTTCTAATGAAGCAGAGTCCAGATAGCACTTTTCAAGTCATTGCTTCGCTTCAACGGTATTTTTTCCATCAAGAAGCAGTGTAAAATTAAAAAACGAAATTCTTTTTGATCCATTGTTTCGAAAATAACAAAAGTAGTGTCAGTCTTAGCACAAAAACTCCCGAGCTAACGAATAGAATATCATGAAATTTTTAAAGCTGTCTTTTTTAAGCTAAATACTAACTGACAAAGTGGTGAATAAAACTAGTGGCACCTATGTGTTAGGCTCGGGACTATGTGAGCTCATGTGTTATATAAACAATAATTACGGCAGTCGATTTTACACAGTCGGAACTACCCGGATTTATATCCGGCCAAGGATTTTCACTCATAAAAAAAGTTTTGATAGGTGGTTAGCATTGTGTAGGATTTCTCTCACATATTGCCGGGTGATAATAACAATAACAACTAAATGCCATAGAACTTATTATTTGATTTTTTGAGTTTTAATGTAATACTCGGCCTCATCGTAAATTTCAATGTGACCAATACAATAAAAAAAAAGTTATTTTCCCCCGTGGGAACGATTTGTTCACACGGAATTCACAATAAGGTCGAATGAGTTATGTGTGCCTTTGCCTGCCGAGGGGCGACCACTATTAGAAAAAACTGTTTCTTCATTTTAGTCTTTCATCGAGATTCGTACCGAAGTACCCGTTACCCTACGGGAAATTTATCAAATCATATACACCTTCTGCTCAAATATGAACGAGACGTTATCAATAAAACGGTCCGCAGATGACATATGGCAAAAATAAATTTTTTGTTTTTTGGTAGGCGTCTGAAGCCGAAATTTTGTTGGAATAACAAAATTTCAAACAAATTCTTTGTTCAACTTGAATTTCCATCGTTAAATTCGAAGAACACACTCGAGCTTGACTTGTTTACAGTAGCACAGAAAACAAACTATGTGACATATCACGCTGACATTTGCCATGTAAGCTTATAACAGTCCTACCAAAAAACAAAAAATTTATTTTTGCCATATGTCGTCCGCGGACCGTTTTATTGATAACGTCTCGTTCATATTTGAGCAGAAGGTATTTATTATTTTTTTCTTTTGTAGAACAGCAAAAAGTTGGAAATTCTTTGAATCAAGAAGCTCATGAGGATATAAATCCCGTGAATGTTATTTACAAAGAAATCTTACCTGAAAAACCATTTCATACGGTTTCGGAATTCAAAGCATTCGAAAAATTAATTAGTGACTCTGCCGAAGCATATAAAAATTTAGTAAGTCAGATTTTGTTTAGATTCTCTATTGAATTTTTTTTAACATACGAGTACATATTTATTGCCTTGCAGGTAAACGAATTCGCTGCGCAAAAATCCAACCATACCGTGGCTTTTATAAAATCATCTTGGCGTCGTATTATGACCGACAATGTTGCTAAACATTTTTGTTGGACTGGCACACCTGAGAAGCCAGCCATACGCACACTGCGCGTAACAGATGCTCTAAAAGGTGCATTGATGATTACATAGTTTTTTTGCTTCAAAAATTTATTAGTTTTTTCGCTTCCAACTTTCAGAGGCTTATCGACGCAAGTACAACTACGGCAGTAACGAAGAATTTCAGCGTATCATTATATCATTTTTCCAACATGCCAAAACCCGACTGCAGAAGAAGCAAAATTACGAAAAAACCAAAGCTCCCAGCTTACCGCTATAAAATTACGGACACGGCAGGTACATAGTATGTAAGTTTGACTAGAGGCAGCGTTTTTAAACGCTCAGCATGCAATTCATAAAACACTAAGTTAAAATGCTTCAGGAGCTTTTGATACGATGTATGTACATGCGCGTACGAAGTACTGTGTTTATACGTTTTTGGCCCGAAGAGGAGGCCATTTATTTAGCTTCAAGGCGAATTTATTAACGGTGGTGTTGGTAAATCAGCTGATTTGTTTTTTTTCCTTCGCTGTGTCCATGTGGCTGTCAGCACAACATAAAACAAGGCAAGTTAATTTTTTGTTTTCTACTTTTCCAATACTTTGCCGTGACAATCAAACATACAAAACTTTGTTTTTGGTCTTGTGCCACCACCTTTAATAAATGCACCTTGTTTAGCTTTACATAGTTAAGTATTTACATAGCATGTAAGATGAGGTAGCGGTATGCATATTTTAAATTTGTGATATGACTTTTAAAAATGTAGTAGTAAATTTACAACGTGCACTTGATGTGCAAATCGTTGGCTATTTACCGGCGAAATCTTTTTTTTGTTATGATTTTTTTTAATTTAAAGTAATATTTTTTAATCATACCGCTGTTGTGTATCTAAATGTGATGCGACTGGTCGTGAGGTCTATATAATTGGACCATTCTAAAACAAACAAAAAAACGAAGAAAATAAGCAATTTATATAATTTTAAAAGGTAGAGCTTTGATATCTGTTAGCATGAAAATTCTCTGCAGCATTCTCATTTAAACAAAAGATCAAGAAATACTAACAGTCTCAAGATCTAATGTAAAAGTAAAGGTAAAAATGTTCAATTTTAATGACATCTTGACACCAATATTATTAAGAGCGTTATTGTATGCCTATTATTTTTTTTATGAGGAACTAGGAAAGTAGCTAAGTTTGGAAAAATGCGAGAAAAAAAAATTATAATAATAATTCATTCCTCAACTCCAACAACCTTATCCTTTCAATCCTTACTCAGGCACAAAAAGTCAGCGCATTAATTGCATTGTGGCTGCTAAAACACGCAAAAAAAAAAAATAAAAGAAAAATACACAGCTACACATTGCAACAGTGGCGCTAACAAGAGAAGCGGGCAATCGCGCTAATATCGCGCAGACACACCAAATTTAGCGAAGTCCTCAACCATCTGAGTGATCCTTCTGCCAGAAAAATGTGACACTCAGATGGCGCTACAAACAGTAAGAAGGCGTTGTTCCTAAGCAACGACAAATGGGCATTCCCATTACTTAGGACTGGTAGCGGCAGGCTAATCACCTACCCTGTCAGAAATCAAATAGATTAACGAAATCAACGCAAGACGCGTCTTGTCGAGGCCCTATGCACCCGAGTGGAGTGAACAAGAAAAAAATGCCCACTATGCGCCCGCTGTAGCCGAATGGGTTGGTGCGTGGCTACTATTCGGTAGTGCCTGCGTTCGAAACTCACTGCCATGAAAACAAACGCTTCGCAATCAGAAATCATCTGCCGTTCGGAGTATGCCGCCTTTCATCTAATATTAACTGCACAAAAGATATGATATGCTGCAGAAATCGTATGATGCGTTAGCTCGTTCTGTCGGCAAATAAGTGAAGCTGACTGCGTTAAATCCAAGTGACGCTATTCTCTCGTTATGTTCGTTTACATTCCTCGTCAAGGGTGTTGCCACCCAGTAATGTCATTACACCACCACTCCCAGAGTTAACGCCTGGGAAAGGTAATCCTTGCCATTGATCTCATTGTTGATGGATAACTGCTATTTCGTTCTTTGGAAAATAAGGTGGTTTAAGCCTATTGATGGAAACTGTGACTGGTTTCGATCTAATCGAAGTATAGTATATGTTGTAAGATACCTGTTGACAACCGGATACTATCCGGCGCTTTTAGAGACTTCTGTATCGAGTCATCTCGTAAAAAAACGTGACTGCAGAAACACAGGTCCTTCGGTATAAAATAGCGGGTTTTCCGTGCTGTAAAGTCTGTATTGGTCTGTTGTTTTCGAAATGTTGCCGTAGTTCTCGTAGGAAACTTTGTTTGCTTACCGGAGCTCTTTCGTCGATGTCTATCAAATCGTAGGGTAAGCGGATTGGTTGGCCGTAGAGCATCTCTGCCACATATACAACTAAGTTTCCTTAACGGCAGTTCTTAGACCCCAAGGCAAAACGATGGGTAGTATGTCGACCCAGTTCGTGTCCGCCGAGTAACATCTAAGTGAAGCCTTTAGCATTCGGCGCCACCTTTCCGCTATTCCGTTCGCCTGCGGTTGGTAAAGCGTTGTGTGAATGTGCTTCGCGCCAAGCAATTTAGCTAGTTGTTGGAACAATGTACTCTCAAATGGTCGTGTTTGGTCGGTAGTGATGTATCTGAACGTTCCAAATCGACTCATCCAACCATTTAACAGCTCCTTGACAGTTATCTTATCAGTTCATCTTGGAAAGTGGTCTACACAGGTTAAGCAATATGCATAACCCCGTGAACGGGCAAAAAGCTCGACGATATCTACACTTAACATATAGCAAAAGGTTTAAGCTGTCCTTTCGTGTGGTGCATAATCTTGCATCGTTGGCATGTGGGACAACTTCGTACTCGTTCTCGCAGGTCGCTAGACATTCTTTTCCAAACGATTTTTTTGAGATTAATTTAATGGTTGCTCTTGTTCACGGATGGCTAAACTGTGCACATTCACTGTTCTTATTTTTGTGCGCCGGTAGGTTTTGTCGTTTTGTTTTGTTTCGCTTCTCGACTGGTGTGCGCCCATTACGTACATATGTATGTGTGTATGCTGTTTTTGAATTTTTGTACAACATCGGATCCTCGTCGCCAGTGTTACGTATGCGAACTGGTATTTATTGAAGTAAAACTATATTACAAACTTATATACACATGCCCCACAAAGTCTGCGTTCACCCTACAATAACTTTTTAGTGAATGAAACATCCAACCTGATTTTATAATTTTTATAAATTTGTATATATTTATATGTTTACAATATGTTTAAGTTTTAAAAACAAAAAAAATTTCAAGATTCCTCACATAAGTTTTTAGGCGATACTGCTGTTTCCGTGGCGCCGCAATTAAATGGCGGATTCTTATAGAACTCTACAAAAGAAAACGAAATAAAAGAGTAAAATTTTTTGATATCTCGCTTAGTTTTCGAGATATTAAATAAAAATAATAATAATTTTTTCTTCAATTTCGATAGAATTCGGCGAGATAAGACAAAATATAGGAGTAAAATTTTTCGATATCTCGTTTAGTTTTCGAGATGTATTTTATCATCGATTGATGTGTTTTATCATCGATTCTTGTATTATCGTTCTTTACGATATGGATGGGGGAAAAAGACGACTAGTTTATCATTGTTGTAATGAAAAATAAAAATATTTACCATGAATCCAATGAAAAATTCTCAACTCTTTTGACGCTTGTGAAAACTGTTCTCAGACTTCAATAAAAATCATCTGGCAATGTCTCAGAATGAGATGAGTCTAATTCAAATGTTGCATCAATATCTTCATCATCGTCTTCTTCTACATTAGTTTCCAGGCGAGGCCGTTTTGCTGGGGGAAGCAAAACATCAACTTCTGGTTGTAATGTAGGAGGATCGATTTCTTTCAAAGTCAATCCATCTTTTAATTCGCCGTCCACAGTTCCTGGATCCCGAATCATTCCGGAACCTTTATCACCAATGGTATATATGGCTGTAATGGTGAATAATGGCTGTAACAAGTAAATAAAGCAACCATAAAGTCTGCGTTCAGTCTTAAAGTCTAATACAAAAACATGATATGCTGTATGCAAAAATGAAATCTAATATTTAGTTGGATATCCACGTTGCTTCAGGACTTCACTCAGCCTATTTGGCATTTCTCTGTTTCCTCTGCAGTTATCTTCCTCAATTCTGCCTGCATGACACTCCGCAAAACCTCTTTACTAGTAATCACTTGCTGACGAATTCTTTTTTCCAATAGATCACCAGATGCTCGATGGGGTTAAGATCTTGGGACTGTGGCGGTGTTTTAAGCTGTTTTGGGGCGTTGTACAAGAGCCAAAGCTTAACGATCTCGGCTGTGTGCTTCGGGTCGTTATCTTGTTGAAACCAAAATGTTCTTGATAAGCCGAGATTTTCTGCACTTTGCTTTAAATTCCGTTTTAGTATGTTCACGTATCTCCATTTATCCATCGTCGAATCAATAAATTCTAACTGACCCACCCCATTTGCCGCCATGCAGCCCCAAACAATAACCCCGCCACCTCCGTGCTTAACCGTGCCAACAAGTTTTTGCTTTTCAAGAGCAGTTCCAGGTTTTCGCCAAACAATTTGACGGCCTTTTATTCCGAATCTACAAAATTTACTTTCGTCTGAAAATATTACTTTTTTCCAGAACTCGGGAGGCTTATTTATGTACTCATTAGCAAACTGAATGCGTTTACGTCTGTTCACAAGAGAAATGAAAGGCTTCTCTACCATGGTATCCAGCTTGACGTAGAACTTTTCTGGCAGTTTTAGCGCAAATACTTTTTTTAAATGTTTGATTTATGTTTTCAACTAATTTTGAGGATGTAATCCGGGGGTTAACCTTTGCCAAGTTGATTATAGAACGCTCTTCCTGGGTCGATAATTTTTTCGGACGCCCTGACCTGGGCTTAGATGTAAAAATTCCAGTTTGTCGAAAATTTGTTACAACTCGCTGAATAGAGGAATTCGTTCTCCCAATAGATTTTCCAATATTTCGGAAACTTTGTCCGTCTTTTCACATTTTTTTCTCAGAAACCCTTATTTCTTTTCCCTTTCCTTCCATGTTCTTTAATTATCTCCAGTTATAAATAAAATGTTCAACTAAGCTTTGTTAACATTCAGTCGAAGTAATGCGCAATCAAAAATTAATATAAACAAGGAAAAATATCTTAAAATTAACGGTATCATTAAAATAAACAGGCTAAAAGCAGACTTTTTGGTGCCACTTTTACATCCTGCTGAAATTATTTTCTCGTTATCTAAAAAGTGAAGTGGGGAATCTTGTCTTTTTTTTTTGTCCTTGAAAGCTGGGAATGTAGTGAATAAAAAATTGTAAAGATTTCAATTTAATCATAATATTCTATTTTGTTTTTAATAAATTTAAGAAGGCTATTCGGGTGAACGCAGACTTTGTGGGGCATATGTATGTATAGAATCTCTATGTTCCATATTTATTTATTTAAACAAAAGTAACTTCTAAAATGCAAAATATTTTTGTTGTGAAATCGTGTGTAATTGAATATCGCATGAATCGTCAGTTGCAATTGAATTTCATTCAACAAACTTGGCTACGGTTCTTATTAATCATGTTTAAATGTTGCCACTTCATGCTACACTTGTAGGTAGGGTATTCACTACATATGTATGTAATGTGTGCTTAACTATGTTGATCGGAATCCGCGGAGACGATGCGTTCAGGTAGGTGTCTCAATTGCAACTGCGTTACTCTCATACATGACAGCTGTCGTCTTCGCTTTGCATTTCCTTGCCAAATGGCGAAAATCGTGCCAGTTGTAGCACCTTGCTACATATAACTGCATTTTCCCTAATACAGCAGTAAATACGCATTTTAGATAGGCTTAGTAGTTTTTGTGCGGACGCTGATGGTAGGCTGATGGTGCATGACTGCGTGCCTCTGTATGTTGTGTACAATGTTGGTATGGCCGATAGCGCAACTTTTCCGTCAGGGAGGCTATCTCTTATCGCCTCTAACACTTCTTCTCTGAATGTCATCTCGTCAATATCTTTTATTTGTATAGACGTTTCTTGTGTTAGGGAGCGAACCTGTGCACTTTCGCCGAGTACACCTTCTACTGTTGTCTTGCGCTTCTCAGTAGCTGGATCAGCTTGCCGCTTTAGTTCGAATAATAATTCGTCCTTCGCCGTCTTTCTAATGCTCTTTACGATATGGCTCAGTTCTTTGAACTCAGGTTGCGATTAAATTTTTTTTAATATTTCCGCGTATGATAGTGCACCGACTTTTTTCAGGACCAATGCGTCAGGTTTCGTTGGTCTATTTTGCGTGATTTTGGTCTTACGTTTGACCATTGTTGACCAACCTTGACGAGATCGGGTGTCCTCCACGCCTAGGAGCGAGTTCATGCCTACACCTGCCGCGCTTTGCTTCTTTACAGCAGCCACCTCTTTTGGTTGGTTGGAGCAGCGTTGTTGCTCTTTGGGCTTGACCTCTATTGGTCCTCTCGACGATTCTGTGCTGATCACTGTGCTATTTGCTGCGGCGAATCGGGTGCATCCCGCCCGTTATTGGCAGCCGTGCGGGTTCTCTTTGGTTGCTTTTTGCGATCGTTCTCCATTGTATCGGTTTGTGTGCTTTGATTGGCGCGCACAGTGGGTGGCTTAGATATGTTATGTGCGTAGTGCTTTCTGATACTGCCTCTCTATTGCACTCACCATGTCTCTCATTGGCATGTTGATATGCCTCTGCATTTTCATCATACTGATCAGCTCTTTTATTTTTTCTCCCATCAAACGTAGCGGCTCCCCGTCGCTCATTTCCTTCGATTCTCCGCATATGCTCGGTTACTTATTCGGCATGTTGTTGGGTAGTTTGCTTATCCCTATGAGTGTCAGATGTCATTCATCTGCGTAGATGTCTGGGCAGATGTGCAGATGATAAGCAGCTATTCTCTCTCTTCGCACCAACACTTTGCACCGTTCGCTAAATAATTTCTTTATTTTTTATTCTATATATAATATATGTATATGTATATGCGTATGTATTTTTTTTGTTGCACAGTTGGCTGAGCAGATGTGCTTATAATAAGCCTTGATTCAATTAAAGGTTTGCTCACTTGTGACATTAAAATTTCGACATTCTCTTACAAAAGATGGCATTTAAGAAGGGTGAGAAAGGGGGAAAAAATTAAATCCCTTTTGATGATAATGGTAGCAAAAACGTACTTTTTACTTAAATGGAAATAAGTAGCAAAGGATTTAAAACATAATTTAAAATTAATATTAATCACTGCGCTTTATTTTAGTAACTGGCTTCAATTTTAAAATAGAAAATGACATAACAATATGAATTTGTATACACATATGTTAATGTGTATGTGCTACAGAGTAGCATTGCAATCGGATTTATTTTCAACACCCTTCCTCAATGTGAATATGTTTACATTAAAATTTCACAGTAATTAAGGCCACGGATCCCTGTTTCTCGGACTTCCACGAAATTGGTCCACCGGCCAGAAAAAACACATATCCGGTGTATGATCTGCGATTGCTTATATCACCGCCCCAGTCCGCATCTACGAATCCTTCAAGCGCCTGCCCACATGCGCGATAATTCAGCTTCAGATCTATTGTGGCTGCTAGGTACCGCATTACATGCTTCACACTTGCGACATGTTCCCTATGTGGGTTCTTGTTCCTCTGTGCCAACTTTACAGCTGAATGGTAAATACATATCTGGTCTGGAAGTCAAAGCTAGCCACATTAGCTCGCCGATCGCTGATTGATATGCCGTTGGATCTTCTACCACGGATCTTTCGCTGTCACATGCTACTTGATACCCTGCATCTAATGGCGTTGCTGCGACCCTACATTGCTGCATGCTGTGACGCTGTAGCATATCTTTGATATAAAATGATTGGTTCATCGATATGTCGCCTAAATCGCCATCGCGCTGTATCTGCATACCCAAGAACATCTGCAATTGACCCTTGTCGACGCATTCAAACTTTGTTGAAATCATTGATTTGATTTGTATCAAATCTGTCTTCTTCTGGCACGCTATAAGCAAATCATCTACATAAATTATAATTAAACAAATACTACCTTTCATGTCCTGCTTATACAAGCATGGCTCGTTTTGGCACTGAGTGAACCCAATTTCAACTAGCGCTGCATTCAGCTTGGAGTTCCACTTCCTTCCTGCTTGTTTTAAACATAGCAAACTTCTCGCCATCTCAACAAGAGTGCGATTTGCTCGTTCTGCTACGCCATTCTGTTGGGGGGCTATACGGCACAGTTAGTTGACGCGTTATGCCATGCTGCTTCAAAAAATCGTCAAAAGGTTTATTGACGTATTCTCGTCCGTTATCGCTACGTATCACTTTAATTTTTCGTCCAGTCTGACGCTCTACCATATTTTTAAATGAAACAAATTTTTCAAAGACCTCGTCCTTTGACTTGAGAAAAAATGTAAATATGCGACGGGACATGTCGTCGATGAAAGTTAAAAAATAAGCTGACCCACCAAGAGAACGCTTCTCAAACGGACCACAAACATCAGTATGCACTAATTCCAGTAGTTGCGTTGCTCGATTTTCTGACGCAGTTGAAAATGGTTGAGTGTGTATTTTACACTTCATACACGTCCTATACTGTCGCTTCTCTGAAAAATCTACGTTATCTATGCCAAGCACCATCATATTTTTGGTGAGCTTCATGAAGCTGCCATAATTCAAATGGCCATATCGAAAATGCCACATTGCCGCACTGCACTGTACTGTGCTAAAGCATACGTCACCATTACTTTCAATTACAAAAAGTTTGTTTTTCTTCACAGCCCTCAAAATTGGCTGGCCTTGCTGACTTACAACCACGCACTTGTTGTTGAAGTTAACTGTACACCCATGTTCGACGGCTCGACTAACCGACACGAAATTCTCCTTAATTTGCGGTACATGCAAAACTTTCTGTAATTTGAGTTCACAGAATTCAGTTCGAAAAATAACATCGCCTCTGCATACTGCACGTAAACGTTATTATCAGCCAACGCCACATTCTCTTCTTGGAAAACATAATTCGTAAAAACACTACGCGATTTACGTTATCGCCCCACAACAATGTGAAAAAAACAACAAGTTACTTTTTCGACAGCAATATGACAAGTGATTCTTTTATTGATTCTTAACTACTATTTATACATTTTTGTGATTAAAATATTGGAAATGTTTAATAAGCAATTTATTTCATATAACTTAAATTCTATGGAAATGTTATTACAATAATTGATTAGTAAGCTATTTATTTTGCATGCCCTAAATTGAATGGAAATGTTATTGCATTAACTTTTAGCTTAGGTAAGCGTTTATTTCATATAACTTATATTTAGTTGGTTACTGCTGTGACTTCACTTCCGGTGTTGATGACCGGTTGAGACATTAGCCCTAGGTGGCTTTACTGGTGCTTGTTGTGTTGCTGTTGTTGTATGCGTTGAGGTTGCGGTAGCGGCCGTAACTCCTCCCCCCATAAAGTAAAGCGAAGGCCACAAAGATGTCTTTGGGGCAGGAGCGTTGAAAAGATGGTTCGGCAAATATTTAAACTTCGTTTTTTTGGTGGTATAGGTATGCGATGATGAGGATGACAGCAATCCCAAAGGTGAATATTAGTACTAAAATTCCTTTGTTCTTTTTTGATGATGCCTCGTAGTTCTCTATTTGGTATTTCCTTAATTTTTTCAGACTTAATTTTTCTTTTATGACCCTCGGTGTTATTTTCGCATAAGTAGCTGGTGGTATGAAAATTTCTTTCTTGTACTGTAGAGGGGTGTCTTTAAAGACTTCATCTTACGTTAACGATTGTGCAGTTAATATAGTGTAGAAGAGCTGTGCCGTTTATATCGTACGGTTCTTCATTGCAGCTTGATTTGAATACGGTTTTGTTAACGTTGATGAATAGGATGTAGTTCGGTTCTGGTTGGGTGATGGAGCTTATCTTGCCGTTATCTTCTAGGTCACATATTGCGTCTCTGTTGTTTATTAGTGGGGCGATACATGTTGAGTTCGTGGTGTGTTGGGAGTATTGCGACGACTTGCAGTAGTACTGACCTTCTATCTTTGGGCAATTTGTGTCAAGAAACTGAATGTTGTTTTTATTATATGTATGTTATATAGGGTTTTATTTTAATTTGTTTGGTTTCATTTATAGGTAGGGGAACAATATGGTAAAGTTTATATGTTTCTTTCGATAGATTTGGTATTTGAATGTTGAAAATAATATTTCAATTGTTGTAGTAAGCTTGTAATTGAAGCAGCTCATATATTTGTTCTTTTGATATGATTTTTAATGATTGATTTTTCATTTGTTCATATATTTCGTCTATTTCTTTAGTACTATAACAATGCCTGGTTTTATTTTATTTATGGCGATTGTATCGGTTAAAGAGAGCTCTTCTTTAAATAAACACGTGTCCTCGCAATTCAAGCGGAAATTTAAGAATTCCCATTTTATTCAGAGTTGCATTTTTTCCAAACAGATAATACAAGCTTAACCTACGTTCACAATAAAATAATGCATGTAGAAATACATTATTCTAATAATACAAGCTTAAGCTACGTTTACATAAAAATTTGTTCCTTTACAGTACTTAATATAAATTTCGGTATTATTTTTAGTTTTGCTAAAATAATTGATTCAGCGATATTGGCTAAGTGATTATTTAAAAGATCTACATATATTGTAATTAATTTGATTAATATATTAGAGCTCTAAAAATCTAGTATCTTCTTTTGATATACTATTCATTAGTTTGTTAAGGTATAACTCAATTTTATCTTGTTCTGTGTTAATGTGATTAGTAACATTGAGTAGTCTATTTTGCAAAGCTGTATTAAATTTATGCTGATATTCTAGAGTGGTTTCAATTTCGTGTGTGTTTGATTGGATGGTTTCAATTTGTTTGTTAATGGAGATTGCATCGTTAGTATCCATATTGCCTGTTATGAATTTAATTGCAGTGCCTAACCCATTAATAAGACCACGTTTAGCTCTGTTGAGCGGTGATAGTGTGTGTATTTTGTTTTCGAGTTCAGTGAATTTTAGTTTGGTTACTGTTGTAAGTGTGGTGGTCCCGTGAAGTTTATTGAAGGTGTTTATAGTAGTGTGTATTTTGTTTGTGTTGTTTATGTATTCTTCAAGGTTAATGATGTGTATAAGATTATTATAGTTAGTAATTATTCTTGTAGGTCCAAGCTCAAATTTCACTATTTTCTGTCGGGTGTTTATGTCTCGGATGTCAATTTGTTGGGGAAATATGTGCGGTAGCCTAAGGATAAAGGTATTATTTTGGTTGTTAGTTTTTTGTGGTTTGTGTATTCTTTTAAGTTTTGATTTATGAAACTTTTTGTTTTTTGTAGTAATTATTGTCAGTCTATTATTGTGTTTTACTTTATGTTTTGAGAATCTTGGCGTTATTTTGTTACGCCTTGACTCTCTTCGAAAGATTATTTTGTCTTCTAAATTTTCCGGTTTGGATCGATCTTTGTTCAATTTGTCTATTACATACTAGGTTGGTGTCTCGTTTCATTTTTTCTTTAATTAGAGGATATAGGATGTTCTGAAATTCATTGAGTTTTGTGAGGTATTGATGTTCGTTATTAAATTTAACTGTATTATTAAATTTGAAAGTTCATGCGGAGTGTATTGAATTGTTATATGTTAAGAGAGTTTCAGTTAAAATATCATCATTAAGATGGTTTGGATTAAGAAATTTTTTTAAAAATTTCGGTTATTACTTCTTCAGCGAATACCGGTTTTCTGAATATACGCCGTTGTTTTTTTTTGAAAGGCATTTGTGTTAATGTTTCTGAACCGTTCGGATTTTTCTCTAATATATATTGAAGATTAAAATCATTTAAAGGTTTTTCTGAAATATATATACCGTCATTGAGGTTTTCTTCTGCTGAATGTACAGTGCTACCTGAGGTGCCTTGATTGGAGAGTGTGTCGTTTATATTTATGTCTACGTCGGTTGGTGGGTCTATTTTGATTCGGCTAAGTGCATTTGCGTTTGTGTTTAATTTCCCTTTTTTGTAAATTATTTCGTAATCAAATTCTTCTAGTTTGAGTCACCATCTGACCAGTTTTGAATTGGGTTCTTTTAAACTCTTCATGCAAATATATTCATATAAACTTGGTTTTTTTTTTTGTTTTTTTTATTCTTCCCGCTTTTTGTTATTACTCTGGAGGGTCCGACTTTATGGGCTACGGAATCGCAGATTTGAGTTAAGTGGTATGTAATATGTAAGTAATATGGAAATAAAGTCGATTTTTATATATATTAGAGGATGTACAAGCCTCGTTTGTTATATTTGCTTTAATTTATGTTTGGCGTGCATACAGATGTGCAAGCGGTTTTTTATGTAATTTATGTTATTTAACGATTCTTAACAGTTTTCGACTTACCATAAGGCCAGTACAAATATGCGCCGCATACCCAGGTTCTTCCAGCGATAAGTAGTCGAAGCTACTCCGATCCGGTACTTGTTTTGAATGGTCTGCCTCTTCCGATATGCCCTCGGAATTTCTGCAGCTGGATTCAATTATGCCTTGATGATTTCCTTTTAGCCTGCTCTGATGTCCCGTCAGAGGTCATTTCAGGATATTTCACTCTTGCACTTCGCGGACCGTTCACTGGGATACCGACTGCGCCATTTACGTTATCGCCCACAACAATGTGAAAAAAAAACAAGTTCCTTTTTCGACAGCAATAGGACAAGTGATTCTTTTGTTGATTCTTAACTACTATTTATACATTTTTGTGTTAAAATATTGCAAATGTTTAAAAAGCAATTTATTTCATATAACTTAAATTCTATGGAAATGTTATTATAATAATTGATTAGTAAGCTATTTATTTTGCATGCCCTAAATTGAATGGAAATGTTATTGCATTAACTTTTAGTTTAGGTAAGCGTTTATTTCATATAACTTATATTTAGTTGGTTACTGCTGTGACTTCACTTCCGGTGTTGATGACCGGTTGAGACATTAGCCCTAGGTGGCTTTACTGGTGCTTGTTGTGTTGCTGTTGTTGTATCCGTTGAGGTTGCGGTAGCGGCCGTAATAATATCTCTCCAGTTATAATATCTCTCCACAACAATGTTAAAAAAATAACGAGTCACCTTTTCGACAGCAATATCACAAGTGTTTGGTGTTGAAAATTTTTTGTTGTTTGAGTTGTGTAGTGTACTGGTTAACATAGTGATTATTGGGGTAAGTTCTAAAGTTTTGTTTGCGAGAGAAGTATCTTTCGTTTGGTTTTTGGTATTGTATATTTTGTACTTCAAGGCAGTAAGAGAATGCTTTTGCTAAGGTTTCTGGATGCTTTGCTCTAATGTTTGAACCTAAAGGTTCTCTTAGGCCAGCCAAAAAAGCGTTAAGACACATTTCTCTGAATAAATATTTTTTTGCCTCAGTTGCGCTCGGATCCATTTTCCTCTTATAAATTGCAGAATTTCTTCAACGTTAGTTATAAATTTGTGTAATGAATTCGGGTTACCATCAAATTTTGGCAGATCTTTGATCGCGTCCGGTATTTTCAAATTGTCATACAAATTTTCATATTGAGTGTTTGTATTTAGTTGTGGTAAACTCATTGTATCAAAAGTGAATTTATCAACTTCGATTTTTCAGGTATTGATGTAAGACTTTTGTGTCTTTTTGGATTCGGAAGAAAACTCAATCTTTTTTGTATCTCTTATTTTTTCTTATATACAATATATTTAAAATTTTTTTTTTTTATATAGTTGTTTGCAATGAGCGTAATATTTTAAGACATTGATCTACATGTAAACTTGATATCTTGTATTTGTAAGAAGATGCTAATTGACTGATATTGTTATATTCAGCTACTAGAATGGTTGTATGGTGGATTAGCGTATTTACACTTATTGTTGTAACTTTGTTAATACATTTATAAGATTTTTCAAATTTTTCCTTAATTGAATTAATTTGTTTTGCTAATTCTCTCCATTCCATCACTCTTAGCGATACAACTTTACCAAAACTATTGTTGACAGCAATGAATTAATATATTTTGAATTTGGAAAAAAAAATTAAATCAGTAAAATGAATTTTAGACTTTATCTAAGTCGTTTGCACGGCTTAGATATCGTTTTTTTAAAGTACGTTTGTACATTAAGTAAATTTTGATTAATAAATTTGCTGCCGAAATTGCTACTATTAAAGCAAGAAGAACAATTTGAATGTCTAAATGATTGGTTGTATCGACAACTGATATAACATTCAGCACATTGGCTGTGTTATCCTCAACTTTGGAAGTTTTTCCTCCCATTTTTAAAATATCTATTTGTCTTCTTTAAAAATTTTTTTTTTGTTTTAGTTATGGATTTGTCATTTCGTTTCTTCTATATATATATATACAATTTATTAATCCCTTTTTTTTTTGTTTTCAATCAATTTTTTTTTCATTACTTATATTTGCTGTTTTTACAAATATATTTTTATATATTTTTACTTTAAAAAAAAAATTTTTTGTTATTATTTTATTCACTCGCAGGTGAATTTACAATGTTTCCTGCCTATATTTTGTACAGCCTTCCGACATGTACTCTAATTGGGCGAGTTCTCGCTCAATTTTACAATGTATTTTTTTTTTTTTTATTATAATAATATATGAAAATTAAAATATATTGGTGTGCGCACTTGGGAGCGCTGTCGGTCCTCGGTGGTGTCCTTGTCCTTGGCCTAGCTTGTAACGCTAGGCGGTGCCGGTGCTGGTCGCACAGGCTGCTGTGCAATGTTTGCACGTGTAGTTGCAGAATGGGCTGTCCAGCGGTCCCTCGCAGTCATCCGGGCACTGTCGCTTGTATTCTGGGATAGCTGTTGGTAATGGAGGTATTATTTTCTTTTTCAAATTTTTAATCTGGTGGTAGGTGATAGATGGATTCTTGTTTTTATTTATCAATTGCACTAGTTGTGCTTCGTGAAACGAGCGCTTTTCATGCATGGAAACAGAATCGTTCCATGCTGGCGGGTTGGCTTGATTACTCAACTCTTTGCTGAGACGGTCAATTTCCGACCTCAGTTTTTGTTTTATTCCGCCGCGCTTTGTTTGTTTCTTATTCCTATCCATCTACACTCTACTCACTCAGATACTAATTTTGACATCCACAGCTATCCCTCCATCGCCGTCGTCTGTCGCTGACTGGCGTCCCCGTTTTTTTTTTTTTTGTGTGTTGTTGTTGTTGTAGCTGTTGTTGTCCACTTTGCTTCACACCTCCCACTACGACTTCGGGCACTTTAAGTATTTTGGCCAAATCATTTGGTTGAAATTTAATTTTGTTGTATGTTGGCGCGCGAACGTTTTAAACGAAAACTAAAAACTTGTCACGGTCGCCATGTAGGAAAAAAGGTGGTTCGTTATCTTTAAACACGTTTACTCTTTGTCTTTTAATATGGAACTGAATCCAATCTTTTATTTCAAAAATTACTTAGGCTAAATACATGCTGCTTATACATAGAGTTCTGCCGCTGAGAGCAGCGACAGAACGGGAGAGCGTAGTATGCATGTATGTATGTATGTTATTGTATATACATGCAGAAGGCATATATATAATGCGCTGGGACCGAACGGTCGAAGCGTCAAAGTGCTTGCACTGCAGATCCCACGCTGCAGGCCAGTCCGCATAAGTGACGGATCATATTGCTGCACTTATATATTTGATTGTATAAACATAGCAACAAAGTGTCGCTATGTTGTGAGTATGGCATATGACCACTTGATGTATTGTATACTCTACAATACTGTGGGCATATGCTTATTAGGCATACAACATACTACATTATATTTTCTAAATTTCTTTATTTGCGTTTATGTTTCAAATTTTATATTGAATATAACAATCACGTATGTTTTTATATTGTATAAAAGTATGTATGGTTTTTGTACAATTTGAACAAGAAAACAATACATACATTAGCCACGGGATCAGGGTTATCAGGAGCCTTGTTTCCATGATTAAGTTCTGCCTAGTCATAAGGAGTCAAAACTCCACGGTCTAAATGGCTTTAAAGCGGTCCTCTGCAATGCTGATATGCCCTCCACAAAGTTCACTTTTATTGGTATGCTGCCAATTTGAGTGGAATATGGACGCTGATATAGTTGTTTGTCTGCAACCAATCAAGTCACAATCACTAATTCAGTTTTTACACTTGAAATTTATCTATTCAGAACCGTTGACCGAACTACCGACTGCGCCAGTTATAACTCATGAGCGCTGTCGCCCCGCTATCTAGACACCAACTCGAACCTTCTAACTTACTTACACCTGCCGCTGCTAAAACTGTAAATGATCGATGTTGTTGTTGTTGCGTTTTTGTTGATTCTTCTTTGATTTTATTTTTGCATTGATTTCTATAATGACCGCGCTGCCCGCACCTGTAGCATTCGATATCTTTCTTTTCCCCTCTATTTTTCGGTAACGCCTTTGTATTTTCATGGAATGCCTGTTGCTCGCTGCAATTTACCGCCTTGGATTCGGTGCCCCTGCGCTCCCCTTCTTCCAATAATTTTATTTTTAACACTTCTAGCGAAGGCAAACTGTCGCGTGTTTCCATGGCTATTACAAAATTCTCATACTGCTTATGCAAGCTTGAAAGCAACATTATAACTGCTAGCTCCTCGCTGAGTTTAATGTCTAGCTCCGAGAGCTTGTCCACCGCTGAGCAAAACTTATTGATGTATGTAGCTGCACATAACGTCACCCTCCATCATCCGCAAACCAAGCAACTGCTTATAAAGGCACACCTTCCTTACTGGCCCACTGGGTTGATGCACATCCTTGAGCTTCTTCCATGCGCTCGCCGCAGTCGCACAGTTCTTCAAGTGGCACAACTGCGATAGTTTAGTGAATTTCTGGCGGAGACTATGTAGGTCTCTAATTAAAGAAGTTTCAGATCTTTTATCTGAATAGTGAAGAGTCAGGTTTTGTTTTATTTCATCCCAATTGAGGGAAGTTCCGTATATGTTTAGTACTTCGTTGGCCTGGCCAATAATTTTATTTCGAATCGCACGTAGTAGTATTTGTCCCTGTGGAGTTGCGTCACAATTTCTAATGTGGAGTAGAATCTTTTCCACATTATTAATAAATTGGTGCAACAGACGAGGATTTCCATCATATGCAGGTAAATCCTTTATTGCATCTGGAATTCGAAGAGTTTCGAAAGAGAAGCAACCTGTAGGAATACACCTAGAAAAACTTGGTTGCTCTTCGTTCGGGTTTGTCATTTTGTTTACTTGGTCTGGTAGCAAAGTACTTTCAAATTCGTTGGACTCTGGGATTGAGTTTAAGCTTCTGCTCTTGAATAGTTTTCCTATTGAGCTTGGATATGGCTTGAATTGAAAATGTTTCCCTATTGTACTCTTTTTGTACATTTGTATGAACAAGGGAAAATTTAAACTGTCTAATCTTTTAAATGCGAAAGGTGTATTATATCAATGAGAAAATATAATTTTAAATGTTAGTGTTTATTGCCTTAATTTATATAAAATATTTATTTTCACTTCTGGCGTGTTACATATCCAACTTAATTCTGTTTCTTACAATAAAAATAACCACTACTTATACTACTGAAGCCGCTCTACCGACGTCCGCTGCACTGCAGAAGCTCGCTGCGCTGCCCTACTGCTTGCGTTAGGTAAGAACTAACGCAAGACTACGAATTGCTGACTCAGGCCAGGCGCAAGTTTTTCGTGTGACTTTTGTGGTTGTTTGTAAGATGATCCTGTTTGTAAGACGAACGATCACGCTGACTTAGGCCACGCGCAACACTCTGGTGAGAGTTTAGTGGCTAAGCATTTTGTGTTAACTTACAAGCTCCAATTGTTTTGCAGTATTTAGAAAACTGGTGCTAGGTTTGGTTAAGCCTCCTCTGGACACTTCACAGTGAAGGTAGGCTCATTAGAAATGTGTGTTTGTCAATCCCAGCTTTCTTATGATAAAGCCTGCAATGTATCCAATTGCGTCCTCGTGGAGACTATACAACTTTTCTCCTTGGTGAAGCTCGTTGGGAAATGCTAAGATATTTGAGAAAAAAAAAAATTTTTTTGGTTACACCGATGTGTGCAAGTTATTTCATTAGTTTATTCGTTTAGTAAAAAAAACACATTATTAACATTTTTCTCACCTTTATTAATTCATACATTTAGTCTGAAGCTTACAACAGTCCGTTTAGCACTACCTTCATCTGTTTGCAAAAAGCATAATTATACCATAAAGTCACGTTGCATTCAAGAAAGGAATGCAGTCACATTGTGGGAACGAAAATTTGTCTAGTTGCTACGTTAGCAAATATTCGTGGGAGCGCAAAATATTTTGCGAGAGCGGAATGATATCTGATATCTTAACTCCTCCCCCCGTAAGATCAGTCGTCCCGATTGTTAGTAGACCGGTAAATCATTAATGCTGCGGAATCCGCATTTAGTATTGTTGTTATTTCAACTTTTGACTTTGGTTTGGTCCTCAACTTGTAGAACATTGCGGACACACAGGAAAGTAGTATTACTGACATGATCAAATTAAATGACAGTGTTAAAAGTGTTGTGAAGTTCTTTCATCATCCCCAAAGAGAGGACTTCTTCAATATTAGATTTATTTGCTGTCAATTGCAATACGGCTGGAAGTGGTTTCAAAGATGAAATTTCTCTTGAAATGTAAGTTCTGTTATCTATTGTTACGGTTTCATTGTGAAATTGAAGTGGATACGTTCCCGAAAGTTGGTACGATGTATTCCTTGAAATTTTTACGAACCCTTCGAATTGGTTCAAAAAGATCGTTCCTTGAAAAAGCTCTTGTACTGAAGGTACGTGTTGGTTGTTTATTATAGTGCAATTATGATTTTTGCTGTTCAGAATCCGTTTCACACAAATAGAATTACTTACTTCTAGTAAATTATCCCTATTACAAATAGTCAATTCGTTAACTTTATTAAATTTTTTTTTTTGATTTTATATAAATCATTATTGCATTTTAAACAATATTCTGAATCAATTTTCAATATTGTATTATTTCGTTTTACAGGCTTAATTAACAATTTTGCACAGATTAATTGCTCTATTGCTGGCAAATTAATATTATAAATTAACATGTTTTCATTCGTAGCTATTCTTATACTAGCGAAACCTAATGCTTCTTCTAAATTATTATAGGGGAATTTTTCGAAATCTAGAAACGTTTTTGCTTCTCCCATTTCCTTTTCTGATAATAAAAAAGAATTTATAACTCCTACTTTAGCCCACTGTAGAGCGTATTCGATGTTGACTATTTCGTCTTTAACAATCTTTAACTTATTGGCAATTGATTCCTCTATTGTTCTTCTAACTTCTTGAAGTGATTGTAACGTCCTCAGTATATTGTTAGTTAGTAAATTAATTCTGTCGATGGTGTCCTTGTTAATTACTTTCTGTCGTTTGTTGTTACCTAAAAAACCTTTAATTTTTTTGACAACCACAGTGTGCTCTTCGTGATCAGGGGTGCCAGCTATCCATTTCCACGCTGTTCCAAGGATGTCAATTGAACGTTTCTTCCTTGGAGTAATCCTTTTTAGAGCATCTCTAAGCTGCTTTATATCATATAAAAGAAAAGGCAATACGGTGCTGTTTCCCAGTACTTTTTCTTGAAATTCAAATTCTATGTCGTCAATAGTCCTTTTGTACTCGGTCAACTCTAAAACATGAATAAGCTTAAAGTTTCCGTTTTGTAGTCGCGCTTGTTCGAGGTGAATTGAAATTAGTTGTGAATGTGAGTAGTCAAATATTTGAACTTCCGAATTGCAGATATTAAGAATTGCAAGAAGTATTACAAAAACGTTCGTCATTTCCTGTAGAGGAAGGAATAGTAAAACCTATTTAATATTATCCTTATCAATTATTCTGTCACGAAATTGTATTTTGACTTTGTTGCATACATCTTCTTTGACTTTTTGTTTCCTGTAACGTGGCAGTACTTTATTCCTTTGTCCTATGATGTTTTCGTAAATAACATCTCCTGGCTGGTAAGTTTTTATATTGCTTGGATTATTTTTTAAAATCATTTTGTCTTGTGCTTTTTTCAAAATTTCAACTAAATTGTGTGGGGTCTTATTAAAGAAAATGTCTACGGGTTTATTCTGTGTAACTGAGTGAATTGTATGATTGTAAAGTGTAACTGCTCTGTAGAATGTTTCAACATTGTCTACTAGATGGACTTCTTCTTTTAGACATCTAGCTATTTCTGCTAAAGTTGAGTGGGCTCTTTCAATTTGGCCATTTGTGTTACTATCTCGTGGAGTACAATAATATAATTCAATCCATAATCTTTGCATTAGTGATTTAAATTGGGCACTCAAAAATCCTGGTTCGTTATCAAGTGTTATTTTCTTGGCATTCGGAAAACTTTGTAACACATCTAAAACCTTTTCACCTAAATTTGTTTTTCCTTCTATATTTTTAATAACCATGAATTTTGAATATCAATCGATGCAAGTTATAAATTTTAGGTTTTCTGCGAAAAAAATGTCTATGTTCAAGTGCTCCCCCTCCCTCTTTGGAATCGGAGCCTCTCCTAACTCTTTTTTCTTCAATAAACGTCTTAGATAAGCGAGGTCTCCCAACCCTGAACATCCGAGATACCTCAATACAATAGAACCGACTCGTGCTTTGGCGAACGGATTGCTTGGGAACTTAAACAAAAACATATCAATTAGTGAGGCGAGTTGATCGAAAACTTTATTATCACGAATGAAGGCAGCACTTGCTTGATAATTTGCAACTTCTACAATGAGTCCTGATAAAGGCATTATAGGAGATAAAATGAATTGAAATCGATTGGAGATTTGCATTCGATATTTCTCGTGAGTTCGGGAAAAGCGGAACAATGACATAATTAATGTCAGTAAGTAACAATCTGATTCTTGATTATCAGGAAATTTTTTTATTTGATTCAGTGTACCAGATGTCTGTTTCGATTTCAACAAAATCTGCAAATGAGTTGAGAGATACTAATCCTTTTTTAACGATTTGACCGTAGGATTGCCAATCTTCTATTAACTCTTCTGACATCGATTCCATCAAGTAATAAATATACTGGAGGACAGGGACAACTCCAACAGCCGCACCGCTTACAAATCCATATACAAGCTCTCTCAAATCCTGTAATGTTCTAGATGGATCAATCAATATGCGGATAATTGGTTTGCTCTTATGTTCTAAAAACCAGGAATTGGGATAAGATACATCACGATCACATGACATATTTTTGAAATCAGAGACTTCTTATGTTTCTAAGTTTATTACTCTCATGTTTATGATTGGGATAATATAATTTTCTTGGTTTGTTCAGCTATGGCCCTTTTCCACTTAATTCTTGATTTTGTGGTTTTTTCTTGTTGCTTTCTTCAGTTAAAAATCACACTACAACTTTTGCCAGGCTTCAATAAAAGTGTACTTTCACTGACACACAGTGTTATTAGATTAGTGCAGTTCTTCCGTTCACAGAGCAGGCAAACAATTTCTAAAGTTTTTAGTTCCTTTGATCAGGATAGCTTTCTTAGTTTGATTTCTTTATTATTTTTTTGGTCGTGATATTTATTTAATTGTTTTTTCTCAATGGTTGGATACTTTTTAGGATTTTTTCTCCACTGGTTGAGATACTTATTTTGTCTGATGTCTCTATCGAATCCTTACTTTTTTATTTTTAGAATATTATACGATAGGGCATCCCGGTTGAGAACCCAATTATTTCATTAGTTTATTCGGTGGTTATACCAGTTTCATCAAGATTATATCTGTCACCAGGATCAAACGAATATTTACTATACAAAATTTGTACATTGTCAAAAAATGCCATTACAGCTGCTTTTGTAAATGACGTAAAACGCGCAAGGCTCGTGTTTTCAGGTTTTCTCAAACTTAATCAATCAATTCCTGCTTAAACTTAAACCAATCAATTCCTGCTGTTTTGGTACTTATCCAAGTTACAGGAACTTTTATGTCGTTCACATCGGCATAGTCGTAAACGAACATCCGCGCAGCGCTGTATGTGAATCCATGTTGACGGTTAGAACTAGTGGTGGCAAACTATCGATAGTCGGCACCATCGATAGTGAACGATAGTATTTTTTCTCACCATCGATAGTGCCGATAGTGTTAGACTTTCAATAGTATCGATTGCGTTCAATAAAAATTAAATGTAGAGTACAGAAAAAACATTTACAAAAATTTAATTAATCCAAGTATTTTTATTTAAAAAAATTAGCATATCTGCATTTTTTTCTTTTATGCGGCTTCTTTTTTCAGTTATAACTAAACCGGCCTTACTGAAAACTCTTTCCGATTCAGTTGATGTGGCCGGTATACATAAATATTTTGAAGCCAACTTCTTTAAAGGAAAAAAATCATTTTCAATTACCTACAAATAAAAAAAATTCATTATACATATTATTTTTTTTAAATTCATAATTTTAGTTTACCTTCCAAAAATCTAAAGGATTTGAATCTTCTGCCGTATTTTCTCTTTCTAAATATTGACGCCTGAGAATGATGGCATCCGCTTTCTTCGACTTTATTTTCTCCGCATTTTTCTTCTCTATAAATGCGAAAAGAGAAACACTTTTTGGTGGTGCATTATTAGTTGAAGATGGCGGTTCATTTTCGAGAAGACTCATAACTTCATTATCTAAGCGAATGGTTGCTTGTTCTGCGTTGCTGCTAGAAATAAATCCTTCACGCTTGAACCGAGGGTCGAGAAGTGACCCCAATCGTGGAGCAGTTCGTGTTTCATATTGAAACATTCGCTTTCTCAGTCCTTCAATTAAGTTTTCGCATAGAGTTATGGCTTCAATTGTTTCTATTTGGCATTTAATTTCATACATCCTTTGATACAGGCCATACACAATGGGTATTATCAAAGACAAGGTGACATTGTTCCCACAGCAAGTTTTTGTAGCTTCATTGAAAGGACGAAGCAGATTTTCTATTTCGCGTACACAATTTTTTTCATCAGCAGAAAGAGGTGGAGGAGCTTTACCTATAGCTAAAAGAACAATAGCGGCAGCATCATGTAAAGTTAACAATCTCTCTAGCATATTATATGTGCTGTTCCATCTTGTGGGCATATCCTGAATCAATTTCAATGGTGTTGGTGTATTTTGCGCTTCTTTCAATTTTTCAGTCGCAATAGAACTGCATTTGAAAAAGTGTACAATATTTTTACATTTTGTTATAATAGGCTTCAAATATCCATCCTCCGCCTTCAGCATCAAAGCGTCGTGCACAGCGAGATTTAAGGGGGGGGGTAACGTTTTTAAATTTTTATTTTTGCATTTTTTTTATTTGGTTTTTTAAATGAAGAACCTTTCAAGAATATTCTGTGAAAATTTTAGATGAATCGGAGCAAAACTTACAAAGATACAGCCATGTAAGTGTTGCTACCTACCTGGCTCAACCGCGCGCCATTTGTACTTTAAAGCGTTTTTCCCACAACTTACGTTTTCAAAGTCGGTGCCCCTCATAACTTTGAAACTACTGCACCAATCCTTTTGAAATTTTGAACACTTTTTGAATTGACATTTGTCAAGTTGTACTTTTAGATTTGCTTTTTCTAACGTATCGAAGATTTGTTGGATGTCATTAAAGTGGGTTTCCTGATCTTTACTAAATATTATGATGTCGTCGATGTAGACGTAACATCTCTTTCCTATATGGTTCCTTAAGATGTCATCAAGAGCTCTTTGAAAAATTGAAGGAGCGTTCTTGAGGCCGAAAGGTAGCCGGGTAAATTCGTATTTACCGTGATTTACCGAAAAAGCTGTCTTCTCTATATCCGATTCCCTTAGAGGAATCTGGTGGAAGCCGCTCTTTAAATCGAGTACTGAGAAGTATTTATTTCTTCCTAGGTGTGCTAGTACTCCATTTATTTCGGGTATAGGATATCTGTCCGATATAGTTACTAGGTTCAATTTTCGATAGTCAATTACCATGCGAAATTTCTTCTCTCCTGAAGTGTCTGGTTTTTTTGGTACTATCCATACAGGTGAATTGTATGGAGACCTTGAAGGTCTTATTATACCATTTTGTAGCAAGTCTTTGATTTGTTTCTCTACTTCCACTTTCAGTGACATAGGGTACGGATAAAATTTGGTGTATATTGGTGTGTCCGTGGACGTCCTCTTGCTTTCTTGTACTTTCGTAGTGTATGTCAGTCTTTCTTCAGGTTCGGTAAAAAGTTTGGGAAAATTCTTCGCAATTGCGTTAAGTGTGGTCTTCTGTCTGTCATTTAGGTGGTCGGTCTGTATGTCTATTGCGTTAATCGATTGTATGGTTTGCTGTTTTATTTTAATCCTGACTCTATCTTGTATTGTCATATAATTGTATTTTGTGTGGATTACCGCCGAAAGTTGCTTGAGGCTGTCATTGCCTAAGATGCCGTGGAATGACTTTAAGGAGGGTAACAAAAAAAATTTAATTTTTAGATCGGGTATTCCGAAAAAACTAACGTTGGTGTGGTGCGTAATTTTTATTTTTCCAGCTATAGTGTTAGCAAAAAAGGGTTGGTCATTTGGGAGTGAATTGGGTACAATAGAGGGTTGCATATAATTCTTGTTTGAGCCCGTATCGATCAATATTTTTAAAATTCCTCCTTCCTTCGTTTTACATTCAAAATATGGAAGTGAGGAGTTTGCTAATCTAAAAAATGGATGTCCGAAAAATCCTCTGCAGCATTGTCGTCTGTACCGTACTGTTCGAGAGTTTCTCGCACGTTGTAATTGTCTTGTCGAATTTCGTCGTGTTGGTTTGCATATTCCAAATCTTGTCGGTAAGCAACACTGTTGCATTGTTCCGCTTCTATGTTAAAGTTTCGTTGTCTTTTTTCCATATCTTGCTGTGGAGGTGGTGGTCTTTTCCCGTGAAATGCCAGGTTTTGTGGTGGCCTATTAATGTAATTGACCCTTCTCGTCTGCATGCTCTGGTCGATGTCCATTGGTTCAGGTCTTGGCATAGGCTTTGATGCAAAAGGTCTAGGTGGTGGCGGGTGTCGAGGTTGAGAATTGAAGTTTTGTTGTTGTGGGAAAAAATTCTGGGGTCTTTGCCAGTGCCCTTGCTGTTGAGGTGGGATATAGGAGGGTGGGAGTGTTTGTCTCTGCATTGGTTGATTCCAATGAGCAAGGTGTGGGTAAAACGGTTTCGGTACGGCGTGGAGCTGTGGGGGGAAATTCCTTCGTAGATTTACAGGTGGTTTCCTACTGGCGATATTTGCTCGGTAAGTTTGATTCTCCAATTTGAGGCATAATTGCAGAGCCTCTGGAAGGTCTGTTGGTTCTCTTATCCCTAGGAATCTCGGAAGGTCACCATTGAGACCTCTAACGAAGGTATCCAACGCTTTGTTTCTATACGTGTCTACAAGAAGTTTCCGGGGTTCTGATCCGGCTTCTAAACAAGAAATTTTGTTCAGGATCAGATAGAGGTTTGAATAAACCTTCTGATAATATTCGTGTATGGTTAGATTTCCCTGATTCAGTGAGGCCATTTGGTACTCTCAAGTACCTAGGTCTCGTTTGTCGCCGTAATGCGTTGTGAGACAACGTGAAATCGCGGTCCAATTTAAGGGTGTGCTGTAGGATTCCAGCACAATGTCTGCTTGGCCTGTAATTTTGTTTCGTATGGTGTTTAAAATACCAAAGTATTTATGTGAGCCTCGCATTGGCTCGTACAGTTGTAGAACTCTATCGACACTTTTCTTCCAGGATCCGAATTCACCTGGGTCCCCTGCAAATTCTCGCAAAGAACGCACAACATCAGGAATTTTGTCGAGTTCACTGATTCCTTGGGGTCCTATGTTAACAGGTTCGTCTACCTCTATAACGTTCCTAACTGCTAACCTGTCGTCTAATATTCTATTGACCACTTCTGTTATTTGCCTAACTATGCCCCTATTTTCTTCGTTTTGGAGATTTGCACCCGGAGGGATTTGACCTAGAACCGGTGGTCTTATCAGATTGCTTGGATTACTCATCTTCGCAATTGGACACGATTATTTACGCCTTATAATTTAAATAACGGAAATGTCAAAATTAACTTGTATTTAAGTTTTGTCTTGATCCAGAATTGGATTTCTTTATCTTATTCTTAACTTTCAAACTTTCTTGGTTCGAACCTTACAAATTAGAACACGCTTTTCGTACCTATGCGAAAAATTAGTTAAAATATATTGGAATACACAATGGATCACTTCTTATTTAATATCTCTAGTTATTAATTTTATTATTTTAATTGAACTTAATGTACTTAGTTAATACGCTGACTTACAGTAAAAGTAGCATTGAACTACTCTTCCCTCACTGGCTGCACGGATGAATTCCTTTTTGGTCGGCTAGACCTACTGCGGCTCCTGCTGCAACACTTCAATGCGAGGTGGTCTCCGGACGGACACTAGAGAGCCTGAGTCTTCTGGGAATCCTGTATGACCAGTCGGAAAATAGGATTGGTGCCGTTGGGAAGTCAACTTTAATTTCTTCCTTTCACAGACACTTTTAAACACTTTACACTTTTTCACGACTGGTCCCTGCTCGGGCTCCAGTTTTTAATTCGAAAGTCGAATTTTGTTTTTTAAAAAGGTTCGGAGCTAATGCACCGCTTTATTGGACTCCAGATTAAGACTAAAAGTTTTTTTTCACAATTCTATTAATTATAATAAGTTTTACAATATTAATGCAAGTATTGCATTTTTATTCTTTGGATAAATTTACAATCTTAATGCAAGTATTGCATTTTTTATTCTTTGGAAAAATTTACAATCTTAATGCAAGTATTGCATTTTTTTTTCTTTGGAAAGAATTGCCCAATTAGTGCCTGCAGGTCATTGTTCTGTTATTTGCATTTCCGGCACGCTTTAGAAATAAATTGCTTACCTAATGTCTACGACTTGTTTGTGTTATTAAATTAACAATTAAGTAAAAGTAGCAAAAGCAAAGGAAAAAGAGAAAATAAATGTAGCGCGTGTTAACTTATACCTGTCAATAGAATTCCGAGATTGTCCTGTTACCTTGTACTAGCGTCGTCATTTGATATTCCAGCGTCGCTGTTGAAGGTCTGAAGTTTTGTTATATTTCACTTACAGGCACTGTTCGGCCGCCAAGCTTTTTTGGTAGCTATTAGTTTTAAAATTATTTAAACACACTTTTATTTTCATGAAACTTTATAATTTTATTTTTCACATTTAGAATTTACGCGTTCGTGTGTTTTTTGTCCTTTTTACCATTACTTACTGCTTATATAAGTTACGTTTCCTTGTGCGGAAAACCTCAACGAAAATAGAAAAACGGCAATTTACTTAGTGCGGTGCGTCCGCTTTTATTCGCTGTCCGAATTAAACAAAACTCTTTACAAAAATTACTTAATTCTACACCTACGAATAACTTAATTCTACAGGAAGGCGTTGCTCAAGCCAGACGCTACTTAGTGAGAATTTTAAAAGTGATTGCAAAAAGAATTGACAGAAACGATATTGTGAAACAGTAAACGCTTCCGCTTGAGGGTTTGCGCAACTGCTGAGTGAGTTAATTAGAAAAAGGTGATTGTACGATTGTACGGTAAGCAAAATGTATTGTGTGGTAACTTATATAATATATGTACATAAGAATGTCCTTCGATACGAACGTTAGGAAATGACAAATATGGGATAATGTGTATTACAATGCAAGTACAAGACGAAAAGATTTAGGGTGACCAGATGTAACGAGTAAAAAATTTTACAATGTTATAAATTAGACTACAATACTAAATTATTATATAAAAACTATACAATTAACCTATATTTAAACTAAATCCTGTAAATCAGGTGCTGCTCCCAACAGGCACAATGTTTGTTTTTCCACTTTTAGAAATGTTTTAATTGTAGAAAATGTGTTTTTTACACTTTAGACACAATGTGTATTTTTTCCTTTAGTTATACTGATTTTATAACTGCTTTTTTATATAATGCAGGCTGGTACGTTGTACCCCCTATTTGCCTTAGGCTACTACGGAGTCTCTCCACTATAATCGCAGGATGTGGTTTTTTGTTGCCATTCGCGTATCCTCTTTAGGGATTTTGCCTGAAATGTCACAAGTCTTTTCCTTTGTTTTAGGAATTTTTAACGTACGCACTTTTTTCCGCGAGTCCTTACTTTATATTTTCAGGACTATTTGGCGTGAATAAATTTTCGCGAATCCTTACTCTGTCAGGACTGTTTAGCGTAATTATTTTTTCGCGAGTCCTTACTTTGTATTTTCAGGACTATTTAGTGTAATTAAATTTTCGCGACCTTTTTTTGAATTATCAGGACACTAAGCGTAGCGCACTTCGAGACTTTTAATCCGGTACCAGTAAATCAAAACTGGCCGAGAGCTCAGGTGCCAGTCTTTCTATTTTGGGTCGCGGTGATAACAACCGCCTTTATTCAAAAATAAATAAGGATATCACAATATTTATACTAAAACTAAGGCTTTGCTACAACTGCATTTCGTTGTTGGGGGCCTATTTCCATGCTTCGACAATATTGTGTATGGTCGTTGGACGCGAATATGCTGAGCTGGTCTTCTGCTAGTTGGTGGTCTATATAATTGCGTACCACTTTGTGGAAGCGTTTTGCCGTGAGTTGTCGAATTTTGATGGGCGTCACTGTCTTATTATTCAAACTCCTTAAGGATTGTTAGAGTAGAATTATACGCAGTTAGTTCTAAAGATTATCCCCTTTAATTTGTCAAAAAGTTCCTCAATACTGTTTTTGTCACCAAAATTATTTAACAGAATCGTTTTTATATCAGACATTTTTTTTCACAATTTAATTTAAGTTTTGCAATTTAAATTATAACTTACTCCACTACGTGAATCCACATCCTTTTCGATTCCGTGAGTTGCTGCTTTTTCCTTCTTAGCGGTACTGGGGACCCTTCCTAGAATAACTATTGCTCTTATTCGGGCGAGTTTCGTTTGCCTTAGTTTTTTTGTGGCACTTGATGGAAATGTTTATTTAGGAGTGGCACTTTTTTGTGGCACTTTATTAAAATGTTCATGTTGCTTTGAGTACGCTTTATTCAATTTGACAGAAAAAATTAACAAAAAAAACGGAAGTGCGGAATATTGAATGTATGTTGAAAATATGTGACAGAATAAAAATGTTGAATAACTACAGAAATGATTTATAGATGGCGCAAAAAACTCGTAGACGATTTGCTTCGCACTGTTGCATTTGTCCAACACCTCTCCTCGAAGAATTTCGGATACGGCAACAATCAATTCGCATCAACCATACCCAGATCTGTGATGCACCGGTAGTGTTTTTCGGCAGGTAATCCTTTTGTGAGCACATCTGCAGGCATATCTTCAGTTGGCATAAAATTTAGTATGATATCGCCGTTTTGATGTTTTTCTCGTATGAAGTGGTGACGTACATCTATGTGCTTGGTTCGCGAGTGATAAGCGCTACTCTGCACTAACTTTTGTGCACTTTGGCTGTCGTTATATATTATAATTGAGCTATCCTTTAATCCGATTTCCTTTATAAGATTACGCAGGTATAAGGCCTCTCTTGTCGCTTCACATAAAGCCATATACTCGGATTCAGTGCTCGACAGTGAGACAGTCCTCTGCTTGCGTGCCTCCCACGATATTGCAGCTCCAGCAAGTATAAAGGCGTAGCCGGAATAAGATCGCCTATCCGCCATGTTCGCGCCCCAATCTGCATCCGCAATTGCATATAATTTTTTATTTGATTCTTTGTAGAAAATGCCGTAGTTTGTTGTACCTTTTAAGTATCTTAAAACACGCTTAGCTGCCTTCCAATGAATTTCGGTGTAGTTCGAGTTGAATTGGTTCAAAAAATTAATGCTGAAAGCCAAGTCAGGACGCGTTGTAACAGCCAAATATAATAAGGCACCAATCAAACTTTGATATGGATATTTTTTCATTTCAGTTTCATCACGTACAGCGGGTTTTTCTAGCTTAGTATTGAATTCTAGTGGAGTTTTGACTGGTTTGCAGTCCTCCATATTAAAACGTTTTAAAATTTGTTCTGCATATTCACGTTGATTTAGGAACACACTGTGTTTTTTGAGATCTTGGTAAAATTCTATGCCCAAACAAGTTTTTACTGGACCTATGTCCTTCATCTCAAAGCTTACGGCAAGAGACTGTTTGATTTCAATTAAGAGCGATTGATCATTTGTAGCTATTAATAAATCGTCCACGTAAACGGTAATCAGCGCAAGACTCGAATTCTTACGTATAATAAAAAGGCATGGATCACATTTCGATGAATGAAATCCCATTTCACGTAATTTAGTTCTCAATTTCTGGTACCACTGAAAACCAGATTGTCTTAAGCCATAAAGCGATTTTCGCAATTTGCATACGGGGTTCTTGTTTTCGGATAAAGCTGTCAACCATTTGTCTGCTATAGCTCGAATTTTACTAGCTTTTGGATCAGCTGTGTCCGGAATCTTACCTGAGATGACCTTTTTGAGGATCACTTCCATATATTCTGGTATTTGCATATAAACGCTTTCATCTAGATCACCATTCAAATAAGCAGTGATGACGTCCATTTGGTGTATCTGAAGATTCATTTCCGCTGCCAAAGCTGCCATTGTTCTGATTGATGTCAATCGCGTGACTGGTGAATATGTGACGTTGAAATCCTCCCCTGGACGTTGCGACACCCTTTTGCTACAAGACGTGCCTTCTTCTTATTGCCCTCTTTTGTTCGAAAAACAAATCGATTGCCAATAATCTTTCGCTTGATAGGTTGCTCCACGATGTCCCATGTTTCATTCGAAATCTGTGCGATGTACTCATTTTCAACAGCTATTTGCCATGCTGCTGCTTCGTCGCTGCCAAATGCCTCTTTTAGTGTCACTGGATCTTCACACGTTGCCATATTAACATATTCACAATCTTCAAAATCAGAGCTCGATTCTGACACACTGTCAATTGCTTGTTCCTTTGTGTTACTGGCCGCCTTTTGATATATCTTTCGAGGTCGTCCCCTTAAGCCAACTCTCATTAATCTTGGCCTACCTCTGCCGTATTTCGATTTCGAAGATGGAGAAGCATCTTCATTTTCACATTCACTGACTGATTTTTCAGCAATGTCTTCGCAACAAGTTTCGTTTCTAACCGCTTTCAACTCCAATTCTATTTCGAAACTTTTTTCTCGTTATCAGATTTGTGAAACATTTCTTCGAAGAACTTGACATCGCGGCTCACCAGATTTTTTCGTTTTTTGGGAGACCAGAGTCGATAAGCTTTAGCTTCATTTGAATATCCAACTAAAATACACTCTTCAGATCGTGGGTCAAATTTACCGCTTTGGTTGCCTTTCATCAACACGTAACATTTAGCACCAAACGGTCTGAAATGAACAACTGTGGGGGTTTTCCCCGACCAGAGTTTTAACGGTACCTCACTTTTAAGAACTTTAGTTGGGCACCTATTCCTGATATAGTTCGCTGTGTTAATTGCTTCTGCCCAAAATGTCCCTGGTAGATTCGCCTGCGCCAACATGCATCTAGACATTTCCAAAAGCGTTCTATTTTTTCGTTCTGCGATGCCGTTTTGCTGTGGTGTATAAGGCGCACTCAACCGCCTCCTAATTCCACAATCGTCCAGATATTTTTGAAAGTTGCCGTTAATATATTCTAAGCCGTTGTCTGATTGGAGAAACTTTATTTTCTTTCCAGTGAATGTTTCGGCAGAATTTTTGAAAATTTTAAACATTGGCAGTACGTCAGATTTTCGTTTAATAAAATAAACTTCACTGTAACGAGAAAAATCGTCCGTGAATGTCACAAAATATTTCGCACCTGAGTGTGAGCAAACCCTCATAGGCCCACAGACATCACTGTGCACAATTTCAAGCAGTTCTGTGCTACGCTGCTCACTTTGCTTAGGAAAGCTCTCTTGTGTTTGTTTTTGGCTAACACAAATCTCACAAGTCGCTAATTTTTCATTACTGTCAAAATTCATACCATGTACCATACCTGCGGCACGTTTTAAATCGGTTTAATTGAGGTGACCCATACGAACATGCCAGGTGTTAAGTTTGATAGGCTTCGCTACAGAAATATTTGCTGTCGGCTGTGAACTTTTAAGATAATATAACCCACCAATGCGTGTGGCAGTAAGCACTGGCTTACCTTTCTCTATAATAAGTGCTTTATCTCGCTTAAATATTACCTCAAATCCCTTTTCTGTAATCTTCGAGACTGAAAGTAAATTTGTTCTCAGATCTGGCACGTACATAACTTGTTCGAATTTTATCGGTGCTTCTTTCCCTTCGTCATTAATAACAACCCTAACGTTGCCTATGCCAGCGATATTCGCTGTGTCGCTATTTGCCAAACTAAGTGTTTTACTTATTTCTTTGAAGTTGGTGAAGTTGTTTTTGTTGGAACTCATGTGAGAGGAACAACCACTATCCATACACCAATATTCGCTTGAATTCTTTAGCAAAAGAGCCGATTCGAACAACATTGATTTTTCGATCTTTTCTTCAGTAGCGTAACGTGCATTCCAGTTGGAAGTTTTGTAATTTTGTTTTGATCGACAATTTCGCGATATATGACCAACCTCGCCGCATTTATAGCAAGTTCTGTTTTCGTTTAGAGTTGCTGCTAGCATTGCCGGTTTGCTTGTGAATATTTTTAAATTTTGGTTGAACATTGAATACGTTCTGTTCCGCAGCTGCCTCCTTTGCTTTTCGCGATTGTTCTTCCTCCAGTATCTTTACACGAAGAACATCCGGCTTGGGGAGTTCATCACGTGTTTCCAAGGCACATCGAAAAGTCTCGAAGGAATCAGGCAAACTATAAAGAAGCAAAATTGTTAAAAGATCATCACCCACAGTAACATTTATTTCTTTTAGCTTAGTCACGGCGTGGAAAAACTCATTTAAATGTTCACGGATGTTATCTCCTTCCTTCATTCGCGCGAGGGCTATGCGTTTCAGGAGTGTTGCTTTTCTTGCAGGACCTTTTGATTGAAAAGTAGACTCCAATTTCCTCCACATATCATACGACGTTTCACATTCGGAAATCAAACCTAATTCCGAGGAAGATATTGCAAGCGTTATATCAGCACACGCCTTTTGATCGAACTCTTTCCACTTTGTTGCATTTTCGCCGGTTGGGCAGGCTTTCTCTCCCGATGCGTAGCTCCACAGGTCAGCCTTTATCAGAATAGCACGCATGTGCAATTTCCAGCTAACATAATTATCCGCGTTTAGCGGATCAATCCTTATAGATGTGCCAGCCATAGTTATTTTAAACGGTCGGGCTATTTTCTAATTGAACTATCTGTCCCGATAGTTTTATCCAACGTAATTGAAAAATTTTTTTTTTTTTTTTCGATTTCGTGGCTGGGCCCATAACCTGTTGCTTTGAGTACGCTTTATTCAATTTGACAGAAAAAATTAACAAAAAAAAAAACGGAAGTGCGGAATATTGAATGTATGTTGAAAATATGTGACAGAATAAAAATGTTGAATAACTACAGAAATGATTTATAGATGGCGCAAAAAACTCGTAGACGAAATTGCTTCGCACTGTTGCATTTGTCCAACAGTTCATTTAAATATTTTTAGAAGTGGCATTTTTTTATGGCACTTTATTAAATGTTTATTTAAACTGTTTGAAAGTGACACTTTTTTACCTTAACTCGAGCGCCAAATAGAGTAAGGCAAATTTATTTTTCAAATCAACCCGACCGAAGCACTGCAGAATGTGGACTGACTTCTAATTCCTTTGAATCACTTCATTTAATAATTGGCGATTCTTCTGTAGATCTGAGAAGGTTCCGTGTCCGGCTTGTATCCCAACTTTAATGTGTCCTTGATGATTTTCCAGTTATCCGGTTAGGGTATGTTGATAATTGAATTTTTCGCTTCACCCTGGATCGTTTTATAATATATAGCTCTAACTACCTCTTTCTTATATTCTTCGTTTTGTAGTGTTGATATCAGGTATTCCACGCCTCTAAAAAATGAATTGACGGTTACATCTCCTTGTCCTGTGAAAATTGGAAGAAGATGAACATTTTTCAGTGTTGTAAATCGACATAAGCGAGTCTGAGTTGTTCCAGCTGCTGTTCCCTTCTTGCAAGCTGTTCTACGATATCCACGTTGGCCATTTCTTGTTGTATTTGTTCCATTCTTCTTTCGTCAAATCTCCTTTGTCTTGATTACCGAATTTTGACGTTTTTTCTTTTGTGGTGTTTGCTGCACTTCACGATATTTTCGATAGTTTTTCTTTGTCTTGTAGTGGTTCGTACACCGATTTAAACTGTGCCGTCACTGCACTATTATTTATTTATTTCGTGTCACGCTCCTTTTTAAAGGAACAAAAGGAGTGCCGACTGCGCCAATCTAATAACTAGTCGTGTTGGGAGTGTTTTTAACAAACAGTAAATCAACCGAAATGGCGTTAAGTTTCAACCGTGGATCTTTAACAACTGACTTTATTTTCATTTCTTTGATTAACAATAAACTTATTGTTAACATCCATTTCTGTTAATTTGGCCTTAAGTATATTTTACAATTTTTGTTTACTTATGCATAATGTTGACATTATTTCTCAATTCTTTCATATTAAAATTAAACGATTGCAATTCCTGGAATTGTGACCGATAAATAATTTTGTTTTCTGAACTAAGGCGGAAAGGAGTTTGCTGTTATTTTTTTTTTTATTTTAATTTTATTTTGTACTTATTATTTTTTCTATGAATTCATCAATCGTGTCATTTTTTTAAAATAAATTTGAGTTTGTGTATATAACTCGTGCGATCAGCATTTACATTAACTTCATCAGGTAAAAGTCGCTTTGCCAATTCCTCTTTGATGTACTCGTACTCTTTGATTTTTGCTGCATACAATTGCCCATAGTCTCTTTGCCGTGTCATTTTCATTTCTATTTGCTCTAAGCGATTCATGGCCATACCGAAACTTTCGGTAAATTTCACATTATCTTTATGCCAAACCAAACCAGTTTCATATCTATTATTGTTTACAAACCTTGTCGTCTCATGTAATAATTTTTCCACCCTAATATCAGCTTCTGAACGTACGCTTGGCAATTGCTTTATTTCAAACTTTTCTGCTAAAAAATATTCTGTAATTTGTTTATTAATCTCATTCAATTGTGTGCTTTCAATATCGACATGACCAATAGTGACATCACTAGAACGATATTCGTTCGATCCAAATAATGTCCAACCTAACAATAAGTATTTGCGGCACTGCACTATTGTAATCAACGAATGGTATATTTGCCAATTGTTCGTGACGCTGCATGAACTCGTTCAAATGTTACTTCTGCTGCGGCAAATACAACTTTTTTGTTGTACCCACTCGCCTCATCTGATAACTCGCACTGCTTCACTTGCGCCGGCAATTTCAATTTGCTTTGATTGTCTACCCACTTCAGCCGAAGTAAATTAGATTTGGCTTTGGGGCCGAGAACGTTTGCTATATTTTCCTCTAATAGGGATAGTTTTGCGCCTTCGTTAATGAAAGCGAAAATGTAAATTTCCCCTTTGGGACCTTTTAGCTTGACAGGCAAATATTTGAGAAGTGTTTTATTACGTTGTGGTGAATTTGATCGAGCGAGTAGATGTTGTGGATTTTGATAACAGTTTGAACAGTTGCCACAGCTTTATCAGCTGATGAAATATTGTTTTTGTTATTATCACTGAAACTATGAAGCAAGCGATTGTGGAATTTATTATACGACGATATACCACACACTCGTCGTTTGCGGCAATCCTCTACACTGTTCCCAGGATGCAAACAACAAAAACACAGATGCTCATTTTTGACTATGTTCCAGCGATTAGAACAATCGGCATCTTTAAATTTTGAGCACGTATTTAAATTATGCCGTTGGTCACACACTAAACAGCTTTTCTCTTCTTTTGTTACAGTCATTACGGGCTTGGAGGACATTTTAGGCTTATGGTACAGAAAATCGTTGGGCATATACTTTGTTAGGATAACATCTGTTGCCATGAACACATACAGTGAGTGCCCCTTAAAATGGCCCACATGCAAAAAGTTTACAAAACGTGGTATAATTCCAAAAACTTACATTTTTTTCAACTTTTTTATTTTTCTTAAATTATAGATAATAGCCAACAAAAAACCGTAAACATACTTCTTTAATAAAATAAAGTTTTCAAAATTTACGAGAAAGGAACAAAACACATGAAAAATGACGCGCCACTCATTTAAACCAACTCATATAACGGTCTATTTTGTCATCCATTATCCCGTACAGCCATTTCATCGTAGTTCCTATTATATTGATTAATTCTCTTTTTTGTTTGTGTGGTAGTAATGTGTAACGGTGACGGTCTATTCTCGTGGTATCTGTGGTTTTGTGTGAGTCTATTTTCCCTGTTAGTTCTATGATCGTATTTCCTAATCATTCCTGTTTCTTCTAGTAGGTGATATGCGTCTCTGAGGCAAGTAATGTTCCTACTGTATACGATACTACTTAAATGTGGTTCAATGCCGTTTAGAAAAGTTTTTAGAATTAATGATTCATTAATTTGTGGAGAAAATTCTGTAGGTTTATTTCTGTCTTGCTCATATTTGGAATTAAGCTTATCTAAAATATATTTAAGGCAATGGAAATAATCGCTTACATTTCTATACTTGGTGTTGATGGCCTGGTGATAGAGGTTGTGATATGTCTCCTTGATTCCAAAGTTTCTGATTAATTCTTCCTTTATTTGGGTCCAGTTGGGTGTTGGTCGTAGAATCCTTGTTGCATGTAAAATTGGCCCTTGAATTTTGGTTACGATGTGGCGATGGAATATAAATTCTTGGAGTGTTGGATTTTCGCTGAATAGTGGAAGAATAATTTCCACCTCTTTTATGAACGTCATGAGGTCATATGTATGCTTCTTTTATCAACTCGGATGCGGCTATCGTTAGTGTTTGTGGTTGCTGCATGGTTGCATTATTTTTGTTCTCCATTTATATAATTTATTTTTCTCTACTAGTTTTGATCACATTGTCTTATACTGTTATATTTCACTATTTTATGCACTTTCTTTAGAAACGTTATAAATATTGTCTTATACTGTTATATTTCACTATTTTATGCACTTTTTTTGGAAAACGTGCATGAGGTTCCTTATAGTTCTTGGGAACTTATAAGCCGTTCGACTGCGCCAAATATGTGTGCCCTTAGGGAGCACATTAAAACAAATACAAATAAGGTTTTCGCCCCACTCTTTATTTGGTAAAATCCAAAAGAACAATCTCATACATTATTTTAAAGTACTTATATTTATAGTTCCTTATTGCTGATGCATAATTATTTTCTACTACGGCGTCGCCAACGTTCTCACATATCAGAATACTTGTTGCCAAAGTGTTATGGCAATACTTTCTAAGTGTGCCAAAGTGTTATCACAATACTTGCTAAGTGTCGTTGCACTCATATTGAGTTACTTCGACAATGCATTGCGATGATACTTTGATGAGTAGTGTAAATTTATGCTGACCAATTAACTTCGACTTTGTCGATTGAATGGTCAGGTGATATGTTTTCGGCGGAATGGTTGAGTGACGTAACTCGCACGGACGTCAAGCCGAGAATGCTGGCTGTGTGCTAGGGTGTCGGGTTGACTCCTCCCTATCTAAGGCTGCAAACACAGTGCACGCTGAGACGAAGACGAAGCTGAAGAGAAATTGCTTGCGTTGCGAGTAAGCGAATAGGTTGCACAGTGCAAGACGAATTGGTTGCGCTTTTGTTATGTTAGTCGCAATGGATTCCTCATCAGATGATGACCTGCTGATTGAGCAAAGCTTATATTTTAAATTAAAACGTATAAAAGTACACCCTATAAATTTGGGCAGAGAAGCATTTGGTGAATTTCATCATTTGTATGAAGAGCTGCGCCACAATGAAAAGAAATTTGTGGAATATACCAGAATGACAATTAGCACATTTGATTATATTCTAATTAAAATTGAGCCACTTATTAAAAATTGGACTAATTTTAATAAAACGCCAATTATATGTGCTGAAAGGCTAATTGTGACGTTAACCGTTTGAGTGCTAAGCGGCGCAAAACTGACTTTAGAGTTTGTGTCGAAAAATGCTAAGCGGCGCAAAACTGCTGCGCTCTTTAGTGTGCTTTTGATGCTCCGTGAGAGTAATAAGTTAAGAGTAAATATTAAGTTTTTGTGATTTGTTTTGTGCTCTACTTTTCCCTTATCCGTTTGTTTACAATTTGTTATTATTTTGTTTTGTGCTCTACTTTTTTAGTCGTCAAGTACCATTCAAAGAGTGAGTGTCTTCTTATAATTTTTAAAATAAGTTTTTACAGTTATTTTAAATTATTTATCAATAAATAACCATGTCACGTGCTTCTAATTCGAATGATGATTCGATCTCAATTGATTGTATGGAGATTGAAACAACGGACAGTGATGATAGCAGTATAATACTTCACCGAAGAAGAAGATTGAGGATTGTAAGTGAGTCTTCTACTTCAAATTCAAATTCATCTTCAGAAACAGACGACACACCAACTTTCAGCAATTTTCCCTTGACAAAAGTGTTTTCCAAAGCAACAAATAATTTTTTCGAGACTCCGGGACCTAAATGGGCACCTCCTCCTGATGCCAAACCAATAACCTATTTTAATTTATTTTTTACTACGCCATTGCTCGAAACCATCGTAAAGGAAACAAATCGAAATGCTACCCAGTTTTTTGCTTCACATGCAGTTTCTGCCAATTCTCGAATAAAAAAGTGGAAACCGACTACAGTACTCGAAATAAAAGCCTTTATTGCAGTATTACTGGAAATGGGGATTACGAGAAGGCCAACAGTCTATAGTTATTGGACAAAAAATTCCCGATACATACAATGGTTTGGAAAAATGTTTTCAAGGGATCGATTTCAGCTGATTTTGAAGTTTTTTCACTTGGTTGACAATAGTTTATTATTTGAACCAAGCCATCCAAATTATGACCCATGTGGCAGGTTTGATGTGCTTGTCAAACACGCAAATACTGTATTCCAGCGACATTATATACCGAACCAACAATTATCTATCGATGAGTCGTTAGTTGGCACTCACTGCCAAAGTGCCATAAAACAATACATCCCAAACAAAAAACATCATAAATGGGGGATCAAATTTTAGATGCTTTGCGATTCGGTTTCTAAATATTGCTTGGGATTTTACTGCTACAAGGGAGCTAAAAGCACAGACGATAAAGATTCTGTGGAAAAATATGGTCTTGGATTTACAGTAGTGGAAAAATTGCTTTTGATGGGAAATTATCTAAACAAAGGTTACCATTTGTTTACAGATAATTTTTTCACAAGCTTACGTCTGGCCACATCCCTATTGAAACAGAATACATACCTAACTGGAACAATAAGACGCAATCGAAAAGAGATTCCTCCAGAAGCTAAGAAAGCAACCGTAGGAGAAGCCAAATACTTAGCACATAAAGATATTTTGATGTGTTCTTTTAGAGACAAAAAGTCCAAACCAAATCCAGTCATATTGATCTCATCCAATACAGATACTGATAACGTGACGATCAAGAAAAAGAAAAGAAATTTTGAATACGAAAAGGTGAAACCGAGCATGATTGATGACTATAATAAATACATGGGAGGTGTGGATGAGTCGGACAAAATGTTATATGTATATTTGGACGAGCGAAGAACCCTAAAATATTGGAAGAAAGTAGTATTCAATATATTTGGAAGAATGGTGCTGAACTCTTATATTTTATATGTCTCAAATACAACTGTAAAACAAATTGCTCGGCTTCAATTCACATCGGAAATTATCGAAGCTATCGAAAAAGAGTGGATGAATCATAAAAATAGCGTGTCAACACAACCATGCTCATCAACCCAAAAATTTGCTCTGGAAAAATTGCCTGGACGTAGCTTACGCCAGTGCATGGTGTGTAGCAAAACAGGGAGTATTAAGCGATCCCGAATTATTTGCACTCGTTGTAAGAAAGGCCTACATGCTGTTTGTGCGGCAAAACATACTTGTTGACATATTTTTTTTTATAATTTTTATTTTCAAACACGAAAAAATGAAGAAAATAATTTTGCAATCTTATGTTTATTTTTTTATTTATGTAAAAAAAACATTTTTCTTAATAATAAAAAAAGAATTATGAAAATTAATTCATATTTGTCTGAACTAGAGTGTTTTATTTGAAATAATTATTTTTTCCTTTAAAATCATCAAAACAGGCATAGCACTTTTCGCACACATTTACAAAAATTGCTTAGCACTCAAACGGTTAAGGTAAAAAATAATTTAAAATATATTTCGTTTTATGCCTTTTATTGATTATTACTTCTCATTTAATTACTTGTTTATCGACTGTCTTAACTTAATTTGAAAATGTAATAATATTTCCTGATGTAACAAAAGTGCTCGGTTCCTGTGGGGATAAAGCATTATCGGAATATTGATTTGATGAAGATTCAAGTAGAGTCGGTGATGGTACAGATACATAAGAAGTTTGGTTCTCAATATTTTGTAGATTAAAAGAGCGCCCCACGTTGCACACGTGATGATAGACCGATTTTTGCATATCCATTCTGAACAAAAGTTTCGTTTGTGGATCCATCTTTTTAAAGCCATGTCTTCATCGTCGGCTGAAATCTTGTTTTTTGTTTTTTGTTCCAACAGCTCCAACTTCTTTTTTTTCGATGTTGAGCATTTCATCTTCTTTGTTATTATGACGGCGTTTTAGATTTCTAGGAGGATAACGTGGGGTGGACGTTTGCACTTCAAACGTACTCATGTCGCTTTCTTCCTCATATTGCGGCGCCTCTATATCTACACTATTAACATCTTCGCCAATATTAATGTTCATATCTTGTGACCTCCCTTACCAATACATTCATTGCTCGTTTTTCAGCGTGTTTTTTGTATTTGCCTAAGGTGAGCCACAAGACCGTTAAGATAATGACTGATGTTACTATTATAGCGAAAGCCATTGACTTTGAGTCAACCTCTCTTCGGAGAGCACCGATGTGATTGATATTGTCCACATTCATTTCTTGAAGGTAGTTTAGGCTAAACGTTTCTATGTGTCCCAAAAGGTTAATTCTTTGCGCTGTTGGAGTTCCGGGTGATCGGGTTGCGGCGTTATTTCTATTGCGATATTCGAAGCCATTTATTTTTACTGCTTCGTCAAAAGTCAACAAAAAGGTGCCGTTTATTGCTCTATTGACCCCATTTTCGCCCTCTATTTTTGCTGTAGCATTGTTGTTAAGAGTCGGAAGACTGATTTGTCTTGACTTCGAGTTTACTTTATTTCGACAGTGTATTTTTTCTAATGGTAATGTACATAAGTTGAGTATGACCTTATATAGCAAAAATGTATGTACAAGATGTTACAGTAAATTAGAAACGAATATAAGTAATAGGCAAAATGATTAAAATGAGAGCGCTTAATTAAGCGAAAGAAATTGCAAAGTCAAAGTGCTGGGTTCTATTCAGCGGTTCCCAACATCCTCCGCCCGTTGAAAGTTTAAGCTTTCAAGATGCTCGTCTAATGGCAACAAACACAATCTAGTTATAGCTCTTTTGGTGATTTCTGAAGTTGTTTTTAGGCTTGCTACGCGTACTACACTATCTGGTCCAGGACTTATGTCAATAACTCGTGCCGGAGGCCAACGAAGCGGCGGCAGATTTTCGTCTTTTATGAGTACTAGAGCACCTTTTTTAAGTCCTTCCCTATGGGTTCGCCATTTGGATCGCTGTTGTAATTAGGTAAGATATTCTGTACTCCACTTCTTCCAAAATATTTGTTGCATGTGAGAATTTCGCTGCCAACGACTGAGCCTGTTAATATTCAGATTAGTGATGTCTGGTTCTACTGTAGCTGTAAAAGGGCCGCAAATCAAAAAATGTCCCGGCGTAAGAACTGCAAGGTCATCAGGATGCTCTGTCAGAGGAATAAGAGGCCGTGAATTAATTACTGTTGAGATTTGGCAAACAAGTGTGCGGAGCTCTTCGAAGGACAACCTCGAAGAACAGACTCTGTGGAAGTGAAATTTCGCTGACTTAACTGCAGCTTCCCAAAGTCCACTAAAATGAGGAGATCTTGGGGGTATGAACTTCCATTCGATTCGATCTTGGACACAATGTTTGGCCACTTCGCGTTGATGTTCGCTACTCAGAGATAATCGCTTTAGTTCCAGCAGCTCGTTTTTGGCTCCATCAAAGTTTGTTGCGTTATCTGTCCAAATTGTTTTAGGTTTACCTCGACAAATCCTTGACGAGTTCAAGATGAACTGCCTTCGTGGCAAAGCATATGAACAAGGCGATGTAGCACTTCCGTGGTTGCCTGTTCCGAATTTTCGACTGATAATAGAGTGGGCCACAAAAATCTATTCCTGTAGTAAAAAATGATCTGGCCGCTTTTACTCGTTCCACCGGTAAATCTACCATGATTTGTTCCATCAATTTTGGTTTCGCACGAAAACAAATTATGCATTTGTTGATAACCTGTGCCACCGTTTTCCGACCAGCTATTGGCCAATATTGTAAACGGATCGTTGCAAGCAATGCCTGAGGACCTACATGTAGATATTTTAAATGGAAATAACTAATCATAGATGTTGTAAGAGGATGATGTTTTGCCATTATAATAGGATGTCGCGAATCAAAATCTAAGTTTGTGTTCTTGAGACGGCCACCAACTCTCAGAAGCCCAACCGGGTTCCGAAAAGGTGATAAAGAAAACAATGCACTTTTAGAGGAGATTGTTTCTTTTCTTTGAAGTGAGGTATACTCAGCTGAAAAGTGTACCATTTGTATCATGTTCCATTCTGAATGTGCCTAGGTGTTAAATGACCTGAGATATCCTTCTTCACAAACTTGTATACGTAACCGTAGATGCGTTGCATAGATGTAAAAGAATTTACGTATTTGCAGTTTATTGACATATCAGAAGCAGAGCGCGTAGTTAGCAAAAAGGTTTTGCGCATTTCGGGAAGCTCTTGAGTTCGAACGCAGCATTTAGGCCACTCATTGTGCGGATTAGACAAAAACGGCGGTCCATGTTTCCACAACGAAGAATTTAGTAATTCTGTTCGTGTGGCTCCGCGTGATAGTATATCAGCAGGGTTTACAGCTGTTGGGACATAACGCCACTCCATACCATCTGTGAGATTTTGAATACTGTTAATGCGATTAGCTACGAATACCATAAGAGCACAATACTGGAGTCTGACCAACAATAAAACATATAGCTGAAAATATCAAGTTGAGCGATGGAGTACACTAACTGAGCAAGCAAATAGGCAGCACACAACTCGAGCTTCGGAATTTTATTCTCGGAGCGGAGAACAACAAAAAAATAAAACACACAGTTTTACGTTGAGTCAATAATGAGCTATCTTTCTTTATTTTACATTGTCTTAAATACTATTATTTTGTTTACTGTTGCATTTTCGTTAGCGGAAATGCACTTTACGTATTGATACATATTGTAGAAAAAGAATACAATCAATAAAGTTAATACAATTATTTTGCTTCTGTTGCATTATCGTTAGCGGAAATGCATTTGGACAAATATGAAATTTAATTATTTTGCCTAATTAAACTTATTGGTAAATATGATAAATGTTATATTGGTAATTACATACATATGTAAATGCTTTGTTTGCATTTCCGGCACGCTTAAATATTTTATGCTGACCTTATGTCTGCTTACAATAGCATACATTTGGACAAATATACATATTTTGGAAGAATAAAGTTGTAGATATATATATGCACTATAACACCCCCATATATATATCTCTTTGTTTGAGGCTCCGACGAAATTATATTATTTTTATAGGGTGGTTTATAATGGTTTCATTTTTTAGTTGCAGGTTTGGGATATATGTTTTTTGTCTGTTCTTAAAGAAGTGTATAAGTATAAAAGTAACTAAGATACATATTGGTATGATAGTTAAGATATCTATACTATAACTAATTATTCTTGAATTTTTATCTGTATGTAGTGCTTGTTGTAGTGTTTTTTCGTATTCTATTTGTTTTAGATATAAGGATTCAATTTTTATGTCTGCTAGTGTTGTATTACTAGTGTCTTTAATTTTTGTTATAAGATTAGGTAAGATAATTTTATCGTACAATTTTATTTTTACATTGGTAAAAGTTTTATTCAATATGTTTATTTCACAATTTTCAAATTTGATTAAACAATTTCTCGTAGTTTCCAATTTAGCCTTGTTGCAATTATGGGATATTGTATTGTTAAAGTGCTTAAGTATCAATATTCCAGGAATTATTTCGATTATTTCCTGTGTATTTAATGTTTGCGTTTTGCAGTTAGCTTCTTCAAAGTTTAGTATATTATTTAAACAATTATCATTAATTTTTACAAGATTTCTTTTTAGATTGTCCTTAACATATGTACTATAAATATTGTTTTCTAAATCTATGAGAACATCAGAATGGTTAAGCTTTATGGACTTATTGTTCTTGTCAGGAATGGGTACGAATGTCACCGTGGATAGTGGGTCTTGCGAATATTGTGGTATAGAAAGGATTATTATAATGTTATTTTCGTGAAGTGCTATGGCTACTTTTATGTTGGTATAGCTGTCAAAGTTCGTGATTAATTCTAGTTCGGTTTGGGTTAGAATATCTGTGGGGATGATTCCCAGTTTTCCGGAGAAAATAATCTGTCCGATGTCATCTACATGGTGCCTTAAAAGTGAAATGTCGTTGTTAATCTGATATATGTGCTCTATAAATATTATCTCGTCTTCTATGGTTGAAATTTTGTTCCCTATAATATTCTTGATTTTAATTAAGTAATCTCCGATAGTTTTTTGTTGATAGTTTATATGATTAGTTATGTTCTGGATTTGGGAGTTCATGACATTGCTTATATAAGTTAGTTTGTCCACCTTTTTTGTTATGTTTTCGTCACTTGTGTGTAATAATTTAAGAGTCTCACTTATTTGTTCTTCGTCGTCGCTGTCCATTGTACCTGCAATGATTTTAAGACCTTTACCTATAATGTTTAAGAGGGCCCGTTTCTTTCGGAAGTGAGGATTAAGATTCTCTATTTTTGCCCTTAGTAACATAAAGTTCTTGTTTACTGTAGTTATTAATTTTTTTGATTCGCTACTGGATGTCTTTAGAGTGTCAATGTTGGTTTTGATTATTTCCATAGTCCGTTCGTATTCTGTGGTGTTTATTATATGCAGTACTTTTGTGTAGTGTTCGATAGTTTTGGTTTCCCCTGTTTTTATTGGTATGTACCCGTTATTGTTCGATAGATCTTGAAAGTCTAATGTTTGAGCCTTGAATGTTGGAACAATTGTTACTATTATTATGATCCATTTAATCATTTCTGTATCTTCTGTTGTTGTTTAATCTGTTTGTTTTAGACGACATCGTTGTCGCGGAAGTCCTCTCTTCTTGGGTATCTTCTGCTGTTGTTTTTAGATGACTGATTTCTAGGTACTGGTGGATACTGGAACTCGATGTCCTTCTGTTGGGCGGAATGAAGTTAGTCTTTGCTTTTTTCCTTTTGTTGGGCGGAATGGAGCTGTTCTTCGCCTTCTGTTGGGCGGAATGAAGCTGTTCTTCGCCTTCTTCCTTCTGTTGGGCGGAATGAAGCTATTCTTCGCCTTTTTCACTTAGCTTTTATAGTAGCAATCTTTTGCTTACTATATTATCGCACAAGGAAACTATTTTATAGTAGCAATCTTTTGCTTACTGAAAGTTTTTTTTTTTGTTTTTTTTCTTCACCGTTGCGGCAATCTTTTGCCAGCAATTTCGCAAAAAAGAAAAATTTCGAAGGACCGTATTAAGGGTAAAACCCACTTATCCTTACTAAATCTTTTTAGATAGGATAATTACGGTATCCTACCGACTGCGCCAATTTTATTCTCGGAGCGGAGAACAACAAAAAAATAAAACACACAGTTTTACGTTGAGTCAATAATGAGCTATCTTTCTTTATTTTACATTATCTTAAATACTATTATTTTGTTTACTGTTGCATTTTCGTTAGCGGAAATGCACTTTACGTATTGATACATATTGTAGAAAAAGAATACAATCAATAAAGTTACTACAATTATTTTGCTTCTGTTGCATTATCGTTAGCGGAAATGCATTTGGACAAATATGAAATTTAATTAATTTGCCTAATTAAACTTATTGGTAAATATGATAAATGTTATATTGGTAATTACATACATATGTAAATGCTTTGTTTGCATTTCCGGCACGCTTAAATATTTTATGCTGACCTTATGTCTGCTTACAATTGCATACATTTGGACAAATATACATATTTTGAAAGAATAAAGTTGTAGATATACATATGCACTATAACACTTCGGCACAGTGAGAGATTTAATCGGAGCAACTCGTACTTTGAGCAAAGCAGATTTATACATACGCTCTTACCATTGCTAGCACGTATGTAAACACACGTACCATATGCAGACAAACTGGCGTCACAAAAGGCATGAAGTTCCAACGATGCATTCCTTTTAGCGATGAAGCGGGGGAATGTCAAATGTTTGAATTGGTGGCATAGGTTCTCCCAAATTGTTTCATGAGACATCGGTAAACTTTCGTCCCAGTTAAGAAAATTTTTGTAGGCACCTGTATCTACGAGAAATTTTAAGGTGTCACCGTTTTTTACGGTGAGTTCTAAATAGGGTAACGTAGACAGGCGTTTGTCATAAAATTTACTTCTTCAATTTCTTCGCCATGCTCGTAATCTGGATCCTGCGTTTCTAAGTTACATAATTTTGGGCTTTTCCTTGGAATATTAGAAGAAACATTTGATTGCCTTACCACTGGCGTACTTTCTATTCGATTCATATAATTAACTCTCCTAGAATGAATCGAAGGGTCTACTTCCATTGGGACTGGAGGTTTCGGCTGCATTGGCCATGACGGAGGTGACATTTGGTTTTCTGTATTCCTATTATATATTTGATTTTTTTCGGCGGGACCTAATTCTCTGGTTGGTGCAAATGTTTGCTTTTGCTTCACTTGATTTTGGTTTTTGACACTATCAGGGAGCCGACATATTTCAAGCAGATCTGCCTCTGTTAGAATTATTGGGCTCTCTTGAGTTACAGGTTCAGTGTGAGGACTAATTCTGAATTCTGAGGAATTGTATTTATTTAATTTGCTTACGCTGTTGCAGCAGGAATTCCAATTTTGAGATGCGTTCCCAAATGGAGCAAGCCTTGTTCCAAGGTGGTGGTGGCTGAGTGTTGACTTCGCGGAGGAGATATCCAATCTCTCGTTTAGTGCGCTGGGTATAGCCGCCTCTGCGCTTTGGCTTCTTTATGATTGGGATGACTGGTTCTTGATCGGCTGGTTTCTTTAATAAGTGATTTCTTCTCCTATACTCCTCAATGGAGATAGCTTTCGGCCCTTCTGTGGTCATCTATCTTCTGGTCTATTGGCCAGACCAGGAACTTCACGCAACTGGTAGATCTTATTGGCTGATCAATACCAGGACTTTGTTATTAGTATTTGTGCTTTCCGCCACTTGTGCAAAAAATCTTAGCACCAAGCTGGACTTTGGAATAAGCATTTGAGCTTTCCGCCACTTGTGCAAAAAAATCTTAGCACCAAGCTGGCAGGATCGCCATGTAATGAAAGTATTATTAAGTAATTTTTATTTCATTTATTTATTTATTACTTCAAGCTGGGCATCCAGCTTGTAAAGCAATTGTTTCATTTCTCTTCTCCTACATACTACGTACAAGCGTTTTTATAGGAATTTTAGTCAATGCAAGCCAATAACAATTTTTCGGTGTTTACTTATGTAATATGATTCTAGCATTCACGCGCCGCACATAAAAGAATTACGTTACCTATGTTTGCATTTAGTTTCAAGTGTAATGAACCTTTTAAGAAATATGATACTATTTAAACGGCACAGCAAAGTGAATGCATAAGTGGACAATAAATTAAAAAACCAAAACAAAACAATAAATGTTTATGAATATTAATGTTAAGGCATATCCGACTTATAATCATACTACATTAATTCTGGATTCTAGCTGACTAACCCTATTACTTATAGCCCTCATCTGTTCTATTTGTGCATTAATTGCACCATCAGCTGTGTTACTGCGTCCTGTAATTGCTCCATTGAAGTTACTTTTTTTTACAGAATTTTAAGTATAAAATATATATAATTTATTTTTACAAAGGATTAGGTTTTTGCTTTCGTTTTGCGAAGAAAAAAAGTTTTAAAATTTTTGTATAACACTTTTTCATTTATTTTGAAAGGTAAATAATTTATATAAAAATATCTTACATTATTACTATTATGCTGAAGTTCATTCTGCTTCCGGCTGGTCCGTATTGCTCCATTGTAGTGTTGTCTTCTTCTCCTACTAAGGTACGTGTACTCAACACAGTAGTCTTCACTCAGGTGGTTTTATATATTACTGCCGTATTTTTAAGCGAAAATCACTTTTTTTGCACTAAATTGTTTTTTGGTTAAGTGTTAAGTGTTTTCCTTGCACTTTTTTTTAAATCTGGTGCTTTATTATTTACACTAAAAATTTTGTTAGTGTTTTTCTTTGAATTTTTTCTTTAAACCTTTGGTGCTTCTTATAAATTGCACTAAACTGTCTTTAAAAAGATTTTTTCCTTTTTAAAAAAATTGCTAGTGTTTTTCCTTGCACTTTTTTAAACAGAATGATTTCTTTGGTTTTCTGCTTACTGTGCTAACTTTCATTGTATTTCTTTTTGAAATTTTTAGTCTGTTTATTTTATCTAATAATTCGTCTAATATGCAGTCGTTACTGCTCATTAAATCGTTGCAAAAAGGAAAAGAGGAGACAGAAACAAGCCAAAGTTGCGCAAAAACTACAGCACTGTCACACGTTTTACTCTTTTACATTATAGTTTCACAACGAACACTCTACTTACAGATTTAGATTCTTTATTAATTTTAAATATTCCATTTATCCTGCTTGTGTTATCCTTGTATATTGAACTCGGGTTGCCCTGCTCGTGTCAATCGTATCAGCAGTATAATATCAGGCTCCTCAACAGCACACTCCACCAAATAGTATCAGGATCCCCAACAGCACGTACCACCAATTAACGATATCTTATCTCGGGATAAGTTTGCAGGTTTCGCGGCCACGCACAATCGCTTTTATTTTTATTATCCCTTTTTACATTTTTTTTTTAAATTACGGTACGATGTACGGGCCTCAGTTGGGGGTCACTTACTTTAAGTTGAATGTTAACTTTATTGAGTCTAATTCCAAACTACTCTTACAAAGTGAGTTACGCCTTATATTGACCTAACTGCCCTCACCATTGCCGCCGTGTCTTGTTATTGCATCTTTTCTGCACTCTCTTGCTTAAGTGTTGTGAGTGTGGCTAGGGTGTCGGGTTAACTTATACAATATAAACAGTTCACCTGTAGTCAACGAGGGCTAGTAAAACCATTGAGTACCAACCCTTATAGTTATAATAGTCTAATAGTTTTTTTCATCAATCGAAGAAGTTGTGATAGAAGAGTCAGAGTGAACTACAAATAATGGTCGGTCTATGTGATCCTTATTTTTAAATTTTGCGGAGGGTAATCTTGTTTGTTTACCATTTATACTAGCCTCACATAAGTTATCGTCTGGTTCTTTACAAAGTTAACATCATCAAACACATTTTTTTTTACTATTTCTATAAATTTGCCTTTGCTTATATGTCCCAACCGCTCATGCCAAAAACGATATTCTCTAATTTTGTTTACATTACATGCGTATGCTCCATAGTGTGAAATCAATCATTGGTATATTATATAAGTTAAACTTTTTAATAGTGTTAAGATAAAAAAAAATTAATTTTAGGGGAGCTATGCTCCTTTATTGAGTTGCATTAAAAACGAACTAAACTTAATACTTATTTCTACCCTACTTATATCTAAATGTAGCCGCTGTCGCTCGATGACTTTCTTTGCTGCTCTCGTTGTTCCCACGGGCGGAGTTGTTTACTTCAACGTGACCACCTTCTTCGTTGTCCGTTCTCACAGGTGATATTCAACGTGACCAAATATTTCCGAATGTGGGAATTGCACTTGTAGGTGCAATACGTTGGCTTTGCGTAAGGGTGTCCTATGGCCAGACGTATCGTCAGCAGTTTTTGAAAATGCGCGATCGATAGAATTTGGTGCTTGGCTCTGCACGCGCTGCAACGTCAGCGGTTTTGTTTGTAGATTTATGTATTGTATTATACTAACATATATACTTTTACCTGTAAAGAGTACTTCGCCATTTTTACTGACTTTGACACCTCCTGAATGAAACTCAATTGTTAGTCCTGAATCCTACATTTTCTTCACAGATAACAAATTTTTCGGAACATCGGCACAAAATAGAACATCTTCTAGAGTAATTTCATTTTTCGAACTGCTGCGGAGTCTCTCTGTTGGAAGTAAACTTATTACTTCGTGATCGTTACCTTTTGAATATAATATATATATGGTGTTTATTCAATGAAAGTCAAAAAGCAAGTCATTACAGCAATAGAAAATTAGTGTTGTTTCAACAAAACCAAAAACAGAGTTGCATGAATATGTGAGTTGATAATAGAGTTGCATTTTCAACACTCCTCCTCAATGAACATATTCAAGCAATAAAATATTTCATTTCAATTTAAACCTAACATTTTTACAAACTTTTCATGAGTAGGTTTAGCTAAATTCTTAGTAAGAACGTCTGCAATCATATTGCTGGTGTTACAATAAGTTAATTCAATTTCACCAGCTTCATATACGTTTCTTATAAAGTGATATCTGATATCAATATGTTTTGTTCTGGAATGATATACTGGGTTCTTCACCAGATTCATCGCACTCAAGTTATCTCCATGCACGGTCATAACTTTAGGACAATTAAGCTCCATTTCATTCAGCAATTGTTTTAAATAAATGGCTTCTTTAACGACACATGTTAAAGCCATATATTCGGCTTCAGTACTGCTAAGTGCTACCGTCGACTGTTTCTTCGATTCGTAAGAAAAAACTGCCCCAGCCAAAATTATAGCGTACCCTGTATACGACTTACGATCACTTACATCGCCGCCCCAATCTGCATCCACAAAGCATTCAATTGGTTTTCCCGTTTGGTAATATTTCAGTCGTTTATCTTGCGTTGTGTTTAAGTACCTCAGTATACGTTTCGCTGCCGCTGAATGTTCTGCATGTGGGTTGGTATTTCTTTGAGCAAGCTTACACACCGAGTGTAAAATATCTGGTCGCGTGCACACTGCTATATACATTAGCGATCCAATGAGTGATTGGTATTTTACCTGATCAACCTTCTTGCATTTTTCGTTATTGCAATCAACTCTATGTCCAGGATCCAAAGGTACAGAAATTGGTCGACAATCCTGCATATCATGTTCACGTAGTAATTTTCTTATATGCCCCTTTTGAGTTACAAATATAGCTCCAGTTGTGCCTTCTCTTTCAACCTTCATGCTCAAGAAGTGTTGGACTTGACCCTTATCCACCACCTCAAATCGTTTTGCTATCATACTCTTCACTCGTTGCATATGATTTAAGTCAGAGCATGCGATCAGCAAATCATCCACATACACTGCAATTATGTTAATTTGCCCATTATGATTATTAACATATACACACGGTTCGCTCTCGCATTGTTTAAAACCGATTTGCTTTAAAACTGAATCTAGTTTTATGTTCCAATTTCGTCCCGACTGTTTAAGCCCATACAAGGCTTTCTTTAATTTCAAACAATGATTTGGGTATCGTTTATTTATAAACATCTCTGGTTGTGACATAAAAATATCTTCGTCTGACTCGCTATTCAAATACGCGGTCGATACGTCCATTTGGTGTAGATGTAGCCTATATTCTGCCGCAATAGCAAATATCATTCTGATTGTACTATAGCGAACCACAGGAGAAAACGTTTCAGTGTAGTTCACGCCATAAACTTGCGAACAACCCTTCGCTACCAATCTAGCTATAAAACGCTCTATGTCACCTTCTTTATTTCGCTTTATAGAAAATACCCATTTATTACGCACTAATTTTTGTCCGGCGGGAAGCTCTACAAGTTCCCATGTTTTGTTTTTCATTAGTGACTCATATTCGTTTTGAATAGCATCATACCAATATTCTGACAATTCACTTGCCATTGCTTCGTTTACAGTATCAGGTATTTTGACATCTTCCTTTTGCATAAGACTCAAATAATTATATGCCTTTCTTGGCCTACCAACACTACCTGTACGTATCATTCTAGGTCTACCTGCGCAACGTCTAGGCTCTACTGCATCTTCTTCTGCCGATTCAAAATCATCATCGCTTCTGTCTGAATATGTAACAACAGGAGCGATTTCAATAACATTCTCTTGTTCTATATTATTATGTACATTGACATCTGGTTGCGCATTATTTGAAATTTCAATATTAACTTCATTAACATTATTATCTACGCTCGCCGTACCATTTTCATTTGTATGTGCTATCTCATAGTTTTGCTTATATGCATTTTGTTTCTCTATAAAATACACATCTCTGCTTACAATTAAGCGATTCGATTTGCGATCATACAATCTGTAGGCTTTTGCCGTATCTGAGTAACCTACCACGGTATACTCCTTACCTCTTGGTTTGAACTTACCACGTTGACATTTATCGAGTGCAACTGCATATGATCCAAATGCGCGTAAGTGTACTACTGTTAGCTTTCTACCAAACCATGCTTCGTATGGTGTCACAGTTCCCAATGATTTTGTTGGTGCACGATTTCTCAAATAAGCTGCCGTCGCCACTGCCTCTGCCCATAGTGACTCCCCAACATTTGCACTAAGCAACATGCATCTCGCCATCTCGATAAGCGTTCGGTTTAACCTCTCTGCTACGCCGTTTTGTTGTGGCGTATATGGTACTGTCAATTGCCGCAATATACCATTCGCTTTTAAAAACTCATCAAAACGTTTGTTTATAAATTCAGTCCCATTATCGCTTCTTAGGACTTTCAATTTTTTACCTGTCTGGCATTCTACCATCGCCTTATATTCTTTGAACTTATCAAAGGCCTCACCTTTATGTTTAATAAAATATACTACGACGTATCGAGTTTTATCATCAGTAAATGTTAAAAAGTATTTTGCACCTCCAATTGATGCTACACTTATAGGGCCACATACATCGGTATGGACGACTCCTAGCACATCTGCTGCTGTATTTTCTGAACTGCTATACGGACGCTGACTGCATTTGCTAGACATGCACAAAGCACATTTGACATCTGCTGGTATGTTTACATTGAGTCCACGCACCATTTGTTTACTGCTTAGCTCTCTCAAACTTGTGAAATTCAAGTGCCCGAAGCGCTCATGCCATTTTATTGCGTCATCAGATGATTTCCTCGCAAAATATAATTGATTTTTATTTGTTTCAAATAAATAAAGATCACTGACCTGTTTAGCACTTAAAATTTTTGCCCCGTGCTCATCCATGATTGTTGCATTGTTTTCCTTGAATTGTACTATGTAACCACCCTTAACTGCCTTTGACACGGACACAAAGTTGCATTGTAAATCTGCTACATATAAAACGTCGACAAGTGTGACATCAGACTCTTTTGTTTGTATTCGTACAACTCCTCTGCCTGTTGCTGTCATTTTATTTTGACCAGCTAACATAATCGTTTCGTTGCAAACTTCGAACTTATCGAACATGTTGCGTTGACAACACAAATGAGATGAAGCGCCGCTGTCGATACACCAAGCATCTGTATGCAAAATTCTGTCTGTAGCTGCCGCAAATAAACCGTTTTTCTTTGCGTTTTGTTGTGATGAATTTTCGCGTTCTTTTTCTTTGCACTGAGCAGCAAAGTGACCTTTTTTGCCGCAGCTGTAGCATTTGAAATTCGACCGTTTGTTTTTGTCATTGCTTTTGACTACTGCACTTGTTCTTTTGTATGTTTTTGTATTTGTAGACAACTTTTTTTGTGACTTTGCCATTTCTTGCGCTACGAATGCTTGCGCGTTACCTTCAACATATTCTGAATTGCATGCTTTACGCCGTTCGCCCTCTTCAATTAATTTTATTTTTACTGCATTGAGTTTAGGAAGCTCATCACGAGATTCTAAAGCTACCACTAAACTTTCGTAGGATTTTGGGAGACTTGCAAGTAGCATTATAACGAACAAATCGTCTTGGAAGCCTACGCCAATCCCTGCTAACTTTTCCGCAATTGAGATAAACTTGCAAATGTATTGCTGGACACACTCACCGTCTGCCATTCGCATTGAAAGTAATTGCTTGAACAAAGTGACTTTTCGCACCGGCCCTTTCGGTCTATGCACTTCTTCTAGACTTTTCCATGCTTCACTCGCTGTCTTGCTATTTTTTACATAGCCAATTTGCATGGGCGTAATACTTAAAATTATAGTTGCTTTTGCCTTGTCATTTTTTGCTTTCCACAAGAGCACATCACTTTCTTTGGCACCTTCATCTGGACATGGAGTTTCTCCGAACGTAACAGACCATAAATCCTGATGCACGAGCACACTTTGTATTTGCAGGCTCCATGATTCATAATTAGATTCGTCTAATTTTTTGTTGAGCAACGAACTCATGGTGGCACAATTACTTCGCACTTCGTAATACACAATTACTTTGCAATTCGTAATACACAATTACTTTGATTTGGTTGCCAGGAATTTGCACCTGGGCCCATAACCTGTTGGAAGTAAACTTATTACTTCGTGATCGTTACCTTTTGAATATAATATATATATGGTGTTTATTCAATGAAAGTCAAAAAGCAAGTCATTACAGCAATAGAAAATTAGTGTTGTTTCAACAAAACCAAAAACAGAGTTGCATGAATATGTGAGTTGATAATAGAGTTGCATTTTCAACACTCTCTAACCCCTTTTTCTTTGCAATAGCAATTTCAATCGGTGAACTTAAGTGAATGTAGCTAGCAAATAGATTTTGCTTTCTGTTGCATTTTCGTTAGCGGAAATGCATTTGGACAAATATGCGTATTGTGGGAAAATATTACAATTAATAAAGTTATAAGTATATATGCACTATAACAATTTGTCTTGAAATTGTTTTTATGAGTCTTTGGTTTATATTTATTTTTAAAATTGTATACTTTATTAAGTTTGTTTTCGTTCTGTTGATTATTGTGCACTGGTTGCAACACTTTTGCACTCGTATCTTTGCTGTCATTTTTTAATTTGATTTCGTGATCAAGCAAACGGTTTTTTACGAAAGCCAATGTTAACTTATCTTCCGCTAAAGTTTCAATTGCGGTTATAATGGCATTACCAAATCATCAAATGCATTGAAATGTTGTAAAAGCGGAATTTCTTCTTTTAATTTTAGCGAGAGCAATTTCTTCCGTGCAGCTAATTGCGATGCCAGACTCTTTCGCTCATAAATGACTAAACTTAAACTTTTAAGAATTTAAGTTTGCTTAGCATTGCTTTCGCTTGTTGCAAATCCGAGAAATGAATCACTTAAATATTCAATAATAACACTTTTTGCGTTTCGTTCGAGTTGTTTCCATTTTTGATTAATTTCTTTCGGCGGCTCACCGTCAATTACTTGGAGCGCATCAATTTCGGCCAAAAGCGCCCGCACGCTGAACTTCCATATGGAATACTCTTCACCATCAAATGGTTTTATATTCCTTTTTATTTTTTCCCTAGTTTCCACTTACAAATTTAACACAGTTTATATTTAAACGTAGACTGGGCCCATAACCTTTAGGATATCACGCTAATTTATTTATTAAAAACATCAATCTTTAAGTTTTTCGACAAAAACGTTTTCTATTTTATTTTTCTTAACTTTCTTATATTTCACAACTTGCTTCATACACGCTAATAATCGGAGTAATAAAAATAACCGAACATCTTCAAAATCAACAGAAAGGTTTCGTGTTAAAGAACAGAACAAAAGATAAGGTTAAAGGATTATAGTTCCTTCTCTTTTTAATCATTGTATTTTTGCTTCGGTTCGGTTGCTTCTCTTTGTTGAAATTGTTGATGATTGTTGGCTATAGGCCTTTGGTTAGAGTCTGGCTGACGAATTCTTGCTCCGCTCTTGAGTTTGGGTTATGATATGCGCTCCGCCTACAGTGGGAGAGAGTTGGATCGATCTCCATAGGGATTATACTCTGTCGAAGCTGTCGATTAACCTACCTGTAGTAAAGAGAATGGTACAGAGCAATTGTTCTTCCGCCATTTTGTCCATTCTGGGCACTTATATTTTTACTGGAGAAAGAGTTTGCAAACGAATATCTGGCATGATTCGCCTCTAATTCTTGAGCCAATACTAAGGCATTAGGCATGTCCTTCGGGTGCTAGGAAAACACAATTTGCGTCATCGTCGTCCATTGTTCCCCATACCATCTTCAAAAACGATCCACCAATGTTTATCAGTCCTCTTTTCGCTCTGTTATTCTTATAGACGTGTGGAATTAGTGTTGCTAAAGCTGTCCTTGTTAGTTTAATTTCTCGTTGAATCAAGTCATTATCATGTTCGTCCACAAGATTAAGTTTTATTACATTTTCCTCCGTTTTTTCCAAACAGTATTGGAAGGTATTTAAATCTACGATGTATAATACATTGGGATATTTGTCTACAACTGCCTCGGGCTCCATTTTATATATCACAAATCCACCGTCTGGGTTTATTTGGTAGATTTCAATTTCATTTGCCCCAGATCCTGCTACCATCATCAGTATGGTGAAGGTGAAGACGTTCATTCTGCAAAAATACTAAAAGTAGAATAAACAGGTTGATAAAGTTGGTGCCTTGGACTTCCTGCCGACCTTCTGTTAGAGTTGGTTGATTTGATCTTCCTGACCGACCTTCTGTTAGAGTTGGTTGATTTAATCTTCCTGACCGACCTTCTGTTGGAGTTGGTTGATTTGATCTTCCTGTGGGTTTTTCTATGGTATCTCACTGATGTTTATTCATACACGGATCTCTACCAATTCTCGATGTTTCACACTTAAGCTTATGTGCGTGTTTTTTTTTTTTTTTTTTTTGTTTTCTTTTTTTTTTTTTTTTTTGTTTTCTTTTTTGTGGGTATTGTCAATTTATCCTATTTTGTTATTCTGTTCCGTAGACAGTTATTTTAATTAGCTATTGTTTCGTAAGCAGTTATTTTCACCAAAATTTTTTGTTAAAAATTATTTTTATTAACTTTTCTTTTTCGTTAACAGTTATTTTCATTAACTATTTTGTCGTTAACAGTTATTTTCATTAACTATTTTTTCGTTAACAGTTATTTTCACTAACTATTTTTCGTTAAAAGTTATTTTCGCTAACTTTCCTTTTTACTGTTCGCGGCTATACTTATTATATGCGCTAATAGTTTTATTTGAGAACGAACACCATTTTTCCCGACTGCGCCAATAATGAGTTCGAACGAGCTTGAATCTTTATTTCAAACTGAACAACTGATTCTCATTTCCTTAAAAGTAGAGCTTAAAAGTATTACAATTTTAACTGTGAGAAAGAATAAATGTGCATAATAAGCACATTTGCCAAACAAACTTCATGTTGTAATATTAGAAGTTTGTTTGTTCGCTAAACCGTTGTAGAATTTTGAAGAATACGCTGTCGTCTGCGTCTAGCGTTTTGTGGGAATAAAAATTAAAGCATAAAAATGAATACGTGAAATATAAAGATTACATGTATGTGACTATATTATTTATTTTATCGTTTAGTATTTTAAAATCTTCATGGACAGGGGATCCAGCAAGCCATTTCCAGGCTGTGCCAAGTGGTTCAATTGCTCTTTTGGCTTTCCTGGGTTTCAGCTGATATAGGAGGGAGTTATTGAGAAGGGAGTCATACTGGTCGAGGTCAATAGCGTGTATCAGTCGATATGTTCCGGTTTGAACCTTCGCGGTTCCTGTCTCTATCGTTACTATGACACTAGTCGTATAGTCCAAAATTTGGGTTTCCGCATTGCAGGAGGCAAATAGTATCCGGTAAAAGAAGAGTGTGATTTTACTTTTTGATATGGCTTTTGTAAACGGTGCGGCCAGATTGTGCCAAAATTGTCTTGCCTTCGTCTTCTAGTACTATTTCTTTTTTATATCGGGGTGTCAATTTGTTTCCTAGTCTTTTATCTATTTTCACATAAATAACGTCGTTATTGTTGTATGTCCTGAACTCTATCCTATCTTTATTATGGAGTCGTAAGTCTTTTTCTTGATTATTTTTAAGATTTTGGACATTTTCTTCTCTGTCCAATGTCATTCAGTTTGGTCCTATTGTTCTCTCGAAAAATACTTCTACAGGTTTACGTTTGGTAGTGGAATGAATGGAATAGTTATACTTGAATATGGCTCTATAGAGGAGGTCCTTAAAGTCGCTGTGGGTGTTTTCTGCTTTAGTGCAAGGCATCACTTCGGTAAGTGTGGAATGAAATCGTTCTATTTGTCCGTTTATAGAACTTTTGTATCGAGGAGTTTTAAATATTTGAGTGCCGTATTCGTTTTCTAGCATAAAGATTATAGGGTCTGCGTTTAGGGATTTTTCGTTGTCCATAACGAACTTTTCTGGGATTCCGAATGTTGTTAAGAGACTTCTTTAAAGGGCCTTTATGTCTTCCGTTGCTCTGGAGCGCACAATTTTTGCTTGTGCGTATTTGGAAAATTTATCTATTGCCGTTAGCACTACTTTGTTGTTAGTATAGTATAAGTCTAAATAAACGATATGACCTGGGTAATTAGGAACGGCAGTTGGTTTCAGGATAGGATTTACTGGATCTCTTTCATATTTATTTTCTAAGCAAATTTTGCACTGTTTTGTAATTCGTTTTATTTTGGCGTTCATTTGTGGGAACATCTCTCTAAGAGTTGGGCTTTATTTTCTGTGGGATTGCGATGAGCTCTATTATGCTTATGGTTGCAGACAAGGAGTTTATTTGTTGTGGTGGTCGAGAAAGTGCGTCTGCGACAATATTGTTACTGCCAGGTTTGTATTTGATTTCATAATTATGTTCCTCTAGTATTGATTTCCATCTTTTTAGTTAACTGTTAGTATTTCTGCTACTGAGTGAGTATGTCAAGGGTTGGTGGTCTGTGAAAATTTTTACTGTGGTTGAACCATACAAATAATTTCTAAAGGTTTAAAGCCCATATTATGGCCAAAAGTTCCTTTTCATTAGTTGCTCTAGGACTGCTCCTATGGCGTGGTTTGATGCGTTGGTTGTCAAGTGAAATTCTTTTTCACAGTCGGGGTATTGTAGCATGACGTTAGAGGATGCTAACGAATTTTTTAGTTTGTTAAACGCTTCCATTGCGTTATTGTCGAGAGAAATTTTTATTTTAGCTGAAAGATTTTTCGACATACGTCCCTCCTCGCCTCTCAAAGGTACCGTCAGCGGTTTGGCGAGTTTTGAGTAGTCTTTAATGAAACGTCGGTAATAAGCGAAAAGTCCTTGAAAGGATCGAAGTTTTTTTATAGTTTGAGGCGGTGGAAAGTCTAAAATTACTTCCACTTTTGCTGGATATGTTTTTATTCCATTTTTGGAGACAACAAATCCCAAAAACTCGACCTCTTCTTTGAGAAATTCACATTTATCAAGTTGAATTTTCATATTAGCATCTTGTAGGGTCCTAAAAATTATTTCCACGTTTTTCAAGTGAGAGTCTTCGTCTTCTCCGAATAATATAATGTCGTCTATGTAGACAAAGCATATTTTGCCGATGTAGTCTCTGAGAATATCATCTAATGCTCGTTGGAATATGGACGGCGCATTTTTAATGCCGTAGGGTAGTCTGGTAAATTCGTATTTACCATTGCTGACTGAAAAAGCTGTCTTCGCGACATTGGATTCAACTAGGGGAATCTGATGAAAGCCACTTTTCAAGTCGAGAACTGTAAAGAAAATTGATCTTTCCGAGTTGTGAATGTACTTTGTTCGTGTCTGGGATTGGGTAGCGGTCGGGTATTGTGATTGAATTTAATTTGCGGTAATCTATTACCATTCTGTATTTTTTTGTGCCAGATGCATCTGCTTTCTTTGGCACTATCCAGATGGGAGAATTGTATGGGTATCCTGAAGGTCTAATTATTCCGTCTTCAAGTAATTTTTATATTTGCTTTTCTACCTCGTCCTTGAGGGACATTGGGTATGGGTAGTATCTGGAATATACCGGATCTTGGTTTGTAGTTCTTATTTAGGCTTTTACCGCGGTAGTGTACGTTAGTTTTTCGCCCGGATCAGAAAAAAGTTCTGGGTATGAATAGCATAAATTTCGGAGTTTTCCCGTTTGCTCGTTCGTAAGATGGTGTGACCTTATTTCGATATTGTTTACTGATTTTGATTTTTGTTGTTTAATGGTTATTTTCCTATTATTTTTTATTAGCATGTGATTTTTTTAAGTAAAAATTACGGCTTCTAATTGTTTTAGGCTGTCATTACCGAGAATGCCGTGAAAGGATTTAAGTGTAGGTAATAAGAAAAAATTAAGGTTTTTGTCTTCTAATCCGAAGAGGTTAATAAAGGTATGGTGGTGGGAGTTGTAACGGTCCGGAATGTCTGTTCATCTGGTTCGTCAGGTTGCTATCCTACGCCTGTATCCGTTGTTTTATGTTATTTATCCTGTTTTGTTTGAAGGGTTGCCGTATTTAATTAGAAGAAGTTGTGGGCCGTTTTCCGACATGGAAGTTATTGGTCGGTCTATTCAAGTAATTCACGTTCTTTGTCCTGAGAGGTTTGTCTATGTCCATTGGGACTGGGGGTTTTGGTTGGGTGGGTCTTGGTGGAGAATTGTTGAACTGGTTTGGTGTAGGGGGTTGTTGCAGAGCATAATAGGGATTTTGAATGTTCGAATTCTTTGCTTCGAATGTAATGCTTCAGGCAGATCAGCCGGATCTTTACGCCGAGAAGTCTCGATAGATCGCCTTTATTTTATAGGCTATACGAGCCTGTTGTTCATGTAATAATAAATTAATCACAAAAGAAGTTAGATCTTCACTTTTGAAAAAAAAGGAAAAAAATTTACTAGCTATTAGAGTTTCTACTTAAAATAGTATATTTTTTCTTTTCTAAATTTAAATTAATTACTTTAATTTCATTAAAGTTTCACTTGAAACTCAAATTTTTAATTATTAGATTTGCACTGTATTAAAATATTCTACTTTTTCTTAAAAATTATAAGAAAATTTTACTTGAGAACTTAAATTTCGTTTTACATTAGTAGTCCCGCGGCTAACGAAGCTGGTAATCCTCTTTGCATATCGCTACTATTGGTAGTCCTCGCTGGCTTATTTTTCGGGTTGGTGGTTGTATTCCTCCGAGCTTTACCACCGTATTTAAGGTTCTTGTCCAGTGCGTTGGGGCGCTTCGTTAGGGCCACTAGTTCTCCGCTAGAATATCCGTTGCATTGGGGCGCTTCTTTAGAGCCACTTATTTATTGTAGGTATATACTTTTGCAACGAATCGCGAGGCACTACTTGAGGGCCTTTTACTACTTGCGGTGAACTTAACGCGACGCCAGTTATTGGTTTCTCTATTGAGGAACTAAAAAAATTATATTTCTTTGGAAGCAGAAGCTTCTTTATTTACTCAAAGCAACTTAATAACTAAACTAAAATATGTTTCTTACTTCTACTTATACGAAGTCACGTTGGTTGATAGGTGACTTCTGTTGGTTCCCAAGAATGATAATGCACGGTCAGCTTTTGAATAGTTGCGCATGTGGTGTCGTATGCCCCTGGGATAGTGACTTATTTGTTGGTCGCATGCTTACGCAACATTGAGAATTGCTGTGGTATGAATATTTACGTATTTATAAGTGGGCAGTTTTGGAGTCCCAATTTCAGAGTATGTGCCATTAACTTATGAAATGTTATTGATCTCAAGAGCTGCAAGCGGCTAGTTGAAGTTGATTCGTAAATACCACGTTGGGCGCCAGTTATTTATTTTAAGCGCTATGCCCTGTTGTTTATTTTATGAGCTAATTACAACTAAACTTAAAAATATTTTCACCTACTCATTTCTCCCTATGATTGGCACAAATTCGGTGACAGTGTTGCTGTTAGTGCATTTCGCGCTGACGTAACGCTTCTAATTTTTTTATGTCCATCGGTTCTGGTTGGGTCCTAAAATTTGGTCTGTGGAATGGTGGATTTTGAGAATTGGTGTTTTGGGTTCATTGTATAGCACATATAGTAAGAGCAAGAAAGAAAGACTTACTGTCCGACCAGATTATGTATTCGCCTTTAGCTTTGGAAACGTAGTTGACTGCAAAGGTTATCGCCAGAGCTTCTGCGGTAAAGATGGAGCAATGCGGGAAAAGTAGACCTTTTTTAATGAGTACTCGTTGTTCATTCACCACCGCAAATGAGGTGTTCAGGTTGTCTTTGGATCCGTCTGTGTATACAAAGCTCCAGCCATTAGTGCTCCACTCACTATGTATTTCGTAAAAAAGCTTTCTATATATCAGGGAAGAGGTATTGCATTTGGCATGATCAAGAAAATTTGCGATAAAGGTATTTTCTGGAAGCTTCCAGGGTGGAAATTGTGGAGCAACACATAACGTTGGCTTAAGAAAAGGATCTATTTTTCCAGCGTATTTTATGACTTTGCATATAGTGGAAGGTCGCCTTAGTTCTGTGTTCCTTTTGATCGCCTTTTTTATGTCACTGTTCAGTATAATTTTGTTGGATACATACAGTTTTGGGATTAAACGCAGAGTGTTTTGATGTACACGGTCTTTCAATCCCGGAAGCCCCGCTTCGGCTAGCAGGTTTTTGACAGGGGTGGTGGGAAACGCTCGTAGACTTTTCCTTGCTGCTGAGTGGTAAAGTTGTTGTATGCCAGCGAAGGTCTTTTTAGAACACTGTCCATAAATGGATAAGCCATAATCAACCACCGATAAAATTAAAGATTTTGTTACATTAATGAGGGAGGTTGGATGAACATTACTGTGCTTGGACGCTAAATACTTTACAATATATAATCTCTTAGTTAATTTTTGCTTAAGATATGTACAGTGAGCCTTATAACTAAGCGATTTATCGAAGATAATACCTAGTATTTTAGTGCATGGCACACAGTCAATAATGCTGTCTGCTTGGCTCTGTGTTTCCACTGTTGAGGTTAAAGTTGATTTCTGATTTGTTTTTTGCTGGTGTTGAAAATTTATAATGCTGTCTGCTTGGCTCTGTGTTTCCACTGTTGAGATTAAAGTTGATTTCTGATATGTTGTTTACACTGTTGAGGTTAAAGTTGACTGATGAATTGTCAATATGGATGTATCTTTATATCCCGGCTTTATTATTGATAAGGGTAAATCTTTTTATCCTTTTCTTCAACGTTTTTTTTTCGAAGTTCAATTAGTTTAAAAAAAAATTGTGTTTCCTTTGATCTTTTAAAGGATTCGTTCTTCAATCTTATGAAGTTCAAATGTCCCTTTAACCAAAGTTCTTTTTTTCACAAAAATCTTGTATGTTCTTTAATCTTTTAAAGGATTCGAAGTTCAAATGTAACTTTAACTAAAGTTCTTTTTTTTTTTTTTTAAATTTGTATGTCCTTCAATCTTTTAAAGGATTCGAAGTTCAAATGTGACTTTAACTAAAGTTCTTTTTTTTTTTAATTTTGTTTGTCCTTTAATCTTTTAAAGGATTCATTATTTTTATTTTTACCCGCTACGGATATTGAAATATCCAATATCCTTTCTTATGTAACTCGAAACTGAATGATTTACACACAAGGATACAACGTAACTGTAGCACGAAGCGCGGAAGGTTTTTAAAAATTAAACTACAACTATAAACAATCAAAATCTCCCTTTAATATAACTTTTCTTCTTTCGACCGTTCTTTATTAAACTCCAATCTCAACTAAAAACTATATTCTTACAATCTACCCTAAATCCCTACTTGCGGTGTAGCTATTGAGTTTGTGTTGGTGTAGTTGCGCCGGCAGCTTTGTTTGTATGTTGGTACGAATGTATTCTCAGCTGCATTCCTCAAGCTGCCAAAAGTCACGTACGTAAATTGATGATCAGCTTGACCGCTGTAAGATTTGTTTACAAAATCCAAAAGCCAAGCAGGCGTGGGAGTAAGCTGTGCGATCTAATTACAAACGGCCAGTAACGTGGAAGTGATTGTTTATTTGCAAAATCCAAAAGACGGGCAGGCGTAGGAGTAAGCTGTGCGATCTAATTACAAACAGCCAGTAGCGTGGGAGTGATTCAAGGGAATCATCAAATCTCTGTTTTAGCTTTGCAAGTGTGCAATGCCCTAACTTCTCCCCCTCTTAAGACGAGCCGTCCTCGACTCGTGCCAAAATTTCCTCTACTGCCCTCTGAGTTTTTACTTTATTACTTGCTAATTTGTTTCTGCGGTGGATGAAAAAAATTGCTATTGCGATCAATAATAATGGAGGAAAAGAAAAAATCGTCCAGAACAAATTACGATGAACAGATATACCCTCCTTCAATTCGTGAATGCGAGAGATGTTGTCGATATAAATTTGGTGCAAATATGGTAGGGAGAAACTCGTATGGTGTTCCAAGTAATTAATGGATACGGTTTTTGGAGGATGTGGTTGGATATAAGTCGGTTCTCTTTTTGCCACGTAAGTTGTATCATTTATGGTGATAGAGTCACGAAAAAGAAGCAGATACGTTCCCCTTATTTCCAATTTTCGTTGATCAAATATTGTCGTTGGTTGCACGTTGTTAAGAATAATGATGCCCTCTTCTATTTTTTGAACTGATGGTATGTGATATGCCGATTCTGATGAACAATTAGCTGTGTTATTATTTAGCATCTGACCCAAGCAATCTGAGTGAGCCGGTTTGCACACTTTAGCTACCAAAGTGTCATTGCAGTTCTCGAGTGGTTGAAACGTATCGCTACATTTTGCCGCAAGCGTGGTCTCTAGCTTTACGATACTATTATTATGGACTACAGGATAGATTTTTAGGAATTGACAGAAATTTGTAACCTTAGGAACCTTAAGAATATAGTAAATAACATCAGAACTTTGCAAAATTTTTACCTTAGATACTAAAAGTAAATTACTTAAACTAAAGGGTAATTGTTCGGAATTGAACGCTTGATCCATCTCTTCGTCATCCAAAATAAGTGGATTTATGATATTACTTTTTGCCAACATAATGGAGAGTGCTAGTCTGTTTAGTTGGCTGATTATATGGTTATTTCTTCTTACCAAATTTTCACAGAGCAATGTTTCCTCGTCTTTTAATATCCAATCCGTTTGATTTCCGCGAAGTGTATTGATTAGGTTGGTAATTTCGTTAATTCTATTTTGTAAATCGGAGTTAATTCTAATCTGCCTATTGTTGTTTTCTATTAGCATGCTTTCCTTTGTCAAGAGCAGTTCAAAATCTTCGTGGTCCGGGGTACCGGCTATAAATTTCAGGGCGGACCCCAGAAAATCTATTGACCTTGCAATTCTCTTAGGTATTTCCAAAGTGCGAATTATGTGTAGTATTTCCTCACCTTGTTGTTTCAAAATATTTTCGTTCACTACCTGATTTTTTGATTTTGATGTGAACCATCGGCTTTCGTAAGCTATCTGGCGATAATCTGTTAGGTTGGTGGCGTGCACGAGGTAAATGAATTCATTATAAATAGCCACATTTCCCCGAGGGATGGTGATAACTTGTGAGGAGGTGTAGTCAATTAAATTGGCTCTAGTGACGAAGACTAGGGCAAGCGGCAATCTGAAATTGATTTTATCGTAAATTACTTTTATGAATTTTCCTGCCTTCTATCTGTACTGTTGTACCTAAATCTCTTTCTACTATTTTTTCCACGAACACCTTCTCAAATTTATTTCCCAATCGCTTATTTCGTCGAAGAAACACCCTTTCACCAGGCTGATATGTTTTGGTTATTCTTTTCTCATTCAATCTATTCAATACTAAATTCTGGGCTCTTATTAATTTATCTCTAATTTCCCCAAATTTCTCCGCTGGGCAGTTCTGCAAAATTTCGATTGGTTTCGAATCTACAACCGAGTGAATTGTTCTGTTGTACTTGTAAGCAGCAAGCAAAATCAGATCTTTAACCTCGCTTATCTGCTGCTGTGCCTTCACGCATCTGGCTATTTCCAAAAGGGTTGAATGAAACTTTTCGACCTGTCCGTTGCTTTCGCTATGTAAGGTGGGTACGAAAAACTGTTCTATGGAGAAATGATCGCGTAGCATGTTTCTAATTAAATTTGAAGTAAACGCTCTTTCGTTATCTGTGACAATTGTTTTAGTGTTTTGGAACATACCTAATACCTCTAATAAAGCTTCTTTTATATCAATGGTACATCTTGAAATAACAGGTTTAACAATTGCAAACTTTGAAAACCTATCAACAGCAGTTAAGAATAGCTGCTTTCCAGTAATTAAAATGTCTAAGTGGAGAATTTCTCCTGGGTGCTCTGGGATTGGAGTTTTCCCAATTTCCGGATTTGGTGGTTTTCTTTGGTATTTATTTTCCAGACAGATCTTGCAATTTGATACAGCTGACCTGAGCATTTTCCTCATGTCGGGAAAGTAGTATTCTGATGCTTAATGAATTTGCTTAAAATTCTCGGACAGAGATCGATGGGCACGGGCATGCTCCGTTGCTATTGCTTCCTGTTGATCGTTCGGATTCGTTAGATCGATTACAAATTTTTCCGTATGAATAAATTTAACCCCCGGGAATGCTTCGACAAGAGGTCCCTGGATCTCTGATAGTGTCGGAAAATCGCAACAAAGAGCGTTTGTAACGCTAGGGTTTACGAGTTTCTTAAGATTATGCAACAAATTTACTATTGTGTCGTAATTTATAGTATAACGAATTTTTTTCTGAAAAATTATTTTTGTACTTTGGTGATAATGATCCCCCTTCGTCAAAATGAATTGTCTTTTGAATTGGTTTACTGGATACTGGATAGTTTTAATTGTGTTTGAGAGCGATGACTCGCTATGTGCTGTAGCATCTGTATCGCTCATATTATTCAAAAACTGACGGGACAGAGCGTCTGCTACGACGTTGTCTCTGCCGGGTTTATAAACAAATTTTGCCGAAAATTCTTCTATGAACGCACGCCATCGCTTCATTTTTGTATTAGGATTTCTGTTCGAAAAGGCGAAAGTTAAAGGCTGGTGGTCTGTGAATATTACGATGTCCTTAATACCGTACATTACTTAGTCGAAGGTTTTTAAGGGCCCACACTATATCCAAGAGCTCACGCTCGTTGGTTGCATAATTCTCTTCTGTTTTTGATAATGTTCTTGAAATCATTGTAATGGGCCGACTATTCTGGGAGAGGACCGCGCCTAAAGCGGTTAGTTTGAATGTTTTGTCATAATCCGGATAAAACAACAAAACATCTTCCGATGCCAAAATGCTTTTTACCCTTTTAAATGCTTGAATGGCCGCGACGTCAAGGACTATTTTAGTGTGTTTGGACTTGTGGGATGACACATGGCCATTCTCCCCCGAAGATACTTTGTTAATGGTTTGACGATAGACGCATAATCCCTTATAAACCTTCTATAATAACCTGAAAGACCCAAGAAAGAGCGTAATGCTCGAAGTGTTTCCGGCTTCCTATAGTCGATTATGTCCTTGACCTTATTTGGACATGTTTTTATCCCCCTTCGAGAGACAATAAAGCCAAGAAACTCAACCTTATCTTTAAAGAATTTAGTCTTTTCTGCTGAAACTCGCATACCGGCCCTTTCCAACTTCCCCAGTACCTTATCGACATGTTGAATATGAGACCTTTCGTCCCTTGAAAAGATGATTATATCATCCATATAAACTTGGCAACTTTGGCCAATGTCGTCTCTCAAGACGTCATCAATAGCCCGTTGAAAGATACTGGGCGCATTTTTTAACCCGAATGGCAATCTATTAAATTCGTATTTGCCATTGTTAATGCTGAAGGCTGTTTTTTCGCGGTCCTTCTCCTCAAGGATTATCTGGTGGAATCCAGACTTTAGATCTAAAGTAGTAAAAAATCTGGAACTGCCCAGGTTTGCCAATATGGTAGAAATATCTGGTATAGGATATTTATCCGCAATCGTTTTTTCGTTTAATTTTCGAAAGTCGATTACCATGCGGAGCTTTTGTTTACCATATTCATCCAGGCCTTTTTTATTCACTACATGGACCGGAGAGTTATACGCCGAATTAGATTTTCGGATAATTCCTTCTTTCAACAGTATTTCTATTTCCTTATTAATGAATCCTGCCGCCGAAACCGGGTATGGATAAGATCGGGTGTAAATTGGTTCCGAGGAAGTGGTACGAATTTTAGCTTTGACCTTAGTATTAAATGGCAAAGCGCGGTTAGGTTCGGCAAAGGCCTTAAAATTCTTTTTAATCATAGAGTCAAACTCGTTTTTCACAAGAGCTGGGACCGAGTTTTTGTCCAAATATATGGAGTTAACTTGCTCACATTTGACGTTATTTAATTTTTCCTTACCACCCTCGTAATATAAGTATCCGGATGTCGTATCAATTTTAGATTCTATCTCCTTAAGGAAATCGTATCCCACTATACCATCGAAGCCCTTTATATTAGGAAGAATGAAGAAAGTTGAGACTTTCCCGAAAACGAAAACCTTAAATTTTTTTCTATGAGATTACATCCGTTTATAGTTTTGACCGTAAACTGTCTCTCCACAGGGATAATTCCCTTTAGGAAGCTCAAATTTTTGATATAGTTTTTTGAAGTTCCTGTATCAATCAGTAACCTAAGCTCCTGCCCCTCCGACGCCTTCTTGGTAATGTAAGGTAGGAGCGACCTTATACTAAAAAATTAACCTCGTCTTCCATCGCGAAATTGGAAGCGATCTCGACATCCGAATCACTGTCACGGTCCACAGTAATTTTCTTTTGTGGATCCACCTCTGGGGTTGTCTCCAAATGGTTGGTCCGTTGCACTTTCGGCTTCCGTGAATTTACTGAATCTCCCCTTCTGTGCTCCCGTTTATTCACGTATTGATTAGCATCCCTTTTGGGGTGCCCTCCCACGGCATTTCCCTTTCTATAACTCTGGTTGGACTGTTTTGTACGTCGGAATGCGGAGGATCCGCGGTCTACATCCATTGGAGTAGGGGTGTCCTTGAGCATTTGGGGATTGCCAGGATAGTTATTGTGGTATTTTGGGCTAGTGGTAGTTGCTACGTTGTTAACCGCAAATGTTCTGGCGAAATCATAACGCATGCGGTTGTTCGCTAACTCCTGGGCAGTAGCCAGTGCAGAAGGCAAATCTTTAGGATTGGCAGAAAATAGAATGTCGCATAACGGCCGCTTTAGGCCAGAAATAAAAACTCTTAATGCGTTTTCTCTAGCTCTATCATTGAGCGCGGCGGCAAGCTGCGTATTGTTTGAATGAGTCATTATATTTTTATTTGTTATGAGTGTTAATTGCTTGTCTACCGTATCATAATATTGGCAGATTGACAAACTTCCCTGCCTCAGAACGCTGAGCTCTGTTTCCAAAACATGTAGCGGTCTTTTGTCCGCGTATGCTTTGTCCAATCTAGCTATTATAGCTTTAAAATTTAAAACAGTTGAGAAGGAAGCGAGCGTTGCATTTGCGGGGCCTACTATCTTGTTTCTAAATATCCCCATGGCAACATAATATTGCTCTGAACCCTCTTTGTAGTAGCCAATGGCGAATTCTGCTGCGGAACGCCAGGCCGGATAAGAAGCAGTATCCCCCTTAAATTCTTGTATAGATTTTATTAAATCCATATTTGTGTTGCCCCCGACCACAGTTGGATTTATTTCCACGGGAATGTAACTCTCCGCGGATGGCGGCTCTAAGCGCCGAAGAGTTTGCATTACTTCATCCAACTGGGCATTCAATTCTCTTTTATTTAGCTCATTTTGTTGTCTCAAAATCTCGATTACTTGTTCCCTAGTTACACTCATTTTGGTCAATTTTGTTTTGCTTTTTTTTTTTTTTTTTTTTTTTTAAAAAGGTAAGAAAGAGCCGAAGGTATTTCGCTTTACAAAAAACTTTATATAACTTTTCTTTAATTGCACTGGATCAAAACCGAACAATTACTTACAGTATTATTATTTCACGTATTGCAATCATTTCTGCCGTGCAGGTTTCCTTCGTTTCCAAAAATAGTTGATTGTATCCTTCGTTGTTAGATTCAGTTGTTCTGCCAGTTGGGTTCAGTTGTCCTGCTAGTTGGGCTCGGTTGTTCTGCTAGTTGGGCTCGGTTGTTCTGCTAGTTGGGCTCGGTTATTCTGCCAGTTGGGCTCGGTTATTCTGCCAGTTGGGCGCCACTTTTCTTCTTTCGACCGTTCTTTATTAAACTCCAATCTCAACTAAAAACTATATTCTTACAATCTACCCTAAATCCCTACTTGCGGTGTAGCTATTGAGTTTGTGTTGGTGTAGTTGCGCCGGCAGCTTTGTTTGTATGTTGGTACGAATGTATTCTCAGCTGCATTCCTCAAGCTGCCAAAAGTCACGTACGTAAATTGATGATCAGCTTGACCGCTGTAAGATTTGTTTACAAAATCCAAAAGCCAAGCAGGCGTGGGAGTAAGCTGTGCGATCTAATTACAAACGGCCAGTAACGTGGAAGTGATTGTTTATTTGCAAAATCCAAAAGACGGGCAGGCGTAGGAGTAAGCTGTGCGATCTAATTACAAACAGCCAGTAGCGTGGGAGTGATTCAAGGGAATCATCAAATCTCTGTTTTAGCTTTGCAAGTGTGCAATGCGCTAACTTATATAATGACATGGAGTTATGAGCGGCTTCACGCCAACTAACATAATTAGTAATTTTTCCTTTAAATTCAGGAAGGGACTTAATTACGTCTAAATTTTCCTCACACTGTATGGTTGAGTCAATACTTTCGACTGAATATTCAATCACATTGTTGGAAGAACCCAAATTCTGGAGCAAATAACAACAACAATTCAGTTAATATGGATGTAGTGTCCAGGCTGATAGCGGCCAACACCGCTTCACTGCATAGCGAACTGGAGCAAGTTAGGCGCCAGTTCGCTATGCAGTGAAGCGGTGTTGGCCGCTATCAGCCTGGACACTACATCCATATTAACTGAATTGTTGTTGTTATTTGCTACTGACATCTTAGAGAATCTATTTATTAAGTTATCCAGTTTATTTTTTATTTACATATATTTTTCCTGGGCACTTTGTTGCAATGTGGTTATCCCTACACTTTTCACAATAATTCAATCTCTTATAACCTAAGCTAGAAGGACTATTTCCTATTAATAATAATTTATAAAGTTTCAAAACTTAATGTAGTTACCGCTACCGAATTCAGGATCCTTGCTCTTTGTATCACCTGATGCCTTCTTGCTGTTTTTTATTATAATTTTTGATATTATTCCAACAATTTTGTTGTCATTATTGTTCTTTCTTTCTGCTCTTTGTATCACCAGAAGTTGTCCTATATATGATGCCTTCTTGCCGTTGTTGACTATAATTTTTGATATTATTCCACATTCAGTTTGTTTAACTGTTCTCCTATTCAAAGGATACTTGTTTTTTATTTTCGTTTTGGCAACTAGAGATTTTTGTCTCTTTTTAAATGTTTCCGACACTTATAATTTCTCAGTTTTGTTTCACTTTTCTCCTATTCAAAGGATACTTGTTTTTTTATTTTTGTTTTGGCAACTAGAGATTTTTGTCTCTTTTTAAATGTTTCCGACACTTATAATTTCTCAGTTTTGTTTCACTTTTCTCCTATTCAAAGGTAACTTGTTTTTTATTTTTGTTTTGGCAACTAGAGATTTTTGTCTCTTTTTAAATGTTACCATAGGAGATTTTTAAAGTCTCCTGGCAGGATCGCCACTTAACTTTTGCACGAAGCGCGGAAGGTTTTTAAAAATTAAACCACCTTGCTTGGTGTTTCAATAAAAATTCTCCCTTTATTCATCTTTTCTTATTTATAACTTATTTACTTACTACTACATTCATAACCCTAGCTTAATTCTTAATATGTGTGAAGCTTAGGATTCTATGTATATCTTAATTCTATGGAAAGCGGACCATAAGTGTTAGGTGACGGCCGCTTCCTCCATTAGCAAAGTGTCAATGACATATTTGACACTTTCGCTAATGGTACATAAGTGCTTCTATTAATTCTTTATTTATTGGGAATTGGTGTGTGGTATTAACTTATGGTTAATTGTTTACATACTGGGTAAGTAGTGTGTGGTGTGGGTGGCGTTAACTTACACGGGTATTCTACCGACTGCGCCAATTTTATCTCCGGAACGAGAAGCAAAGAAAAAATTAAAACAACTGGTTTTAAGTTCAATCAATAATAAGCAAGCTTTCTTTATGTTACACTTTCTTAAATACTATTATTTTGCTTTCCGTTGCATTTTGGAAGCATACATCCCAACCAAATGTTTGCATAATAGTTCTTAAGAAATTTGTCTGGTGCATTTTGCTAATTGTTGCATTTTCGTTAGCGGAAATGCACTTGGGCAATTATATGATAATAAAAATAAAGTTATAAATATATAACTTATGCCCTGACCGACAGGGGCTTCAAAAAAATTGAAGATGCGGTGAACCAACTGTTCACCGATAACATTAAAACACACGATTTTAATTAGTCACTTAACTTATTAATTTATTCCGCATTCATTGCGGTTCTGATTCTAACTTCCACTTACAAATCATTCTTCTTACCAACTAACTTCTTATCCTAAGCTAATCCGCCAACGTTGCTGTTCCCACCACTTGCCGGTATTTCGCAATCGTTGGGTTGCGCGTGTTGGCCAATATGCTGGCCTTGCAATTCCCAAACATTGGATATTGTTATTGATCGCTTGCGCGTGTGTCGCGTCAGCGAAAGTTCTTCTGTGAACTTTAATTGGAGCAATGAAGTCACGTGTAGTGCAATGTGATCACAGGGTGCGATATTGAGAAGTATAGTGGTATATGGCAACATAACTTATACATATGTATACATAAATTCCTTGGAATTAGTATTTAATAACTTTTTGATAATACTTAATAACTTTTTGATAATGTAGTTCTACCGTTTTAATTAAAGCCACTAATGCTTGTTTCATCGTTTGTTTTAACCACACTAAAATGGCTGTTGTTTAGTTTTTTATCGGACTTACTAAAGAAGGGATTTTTGAAATAAAAATGGATTTAACTTAATCTCGTTCTACGTCTAGATGGCCGACGTGACATATGTAACAGAGTACTTCATATACCTTCATTATTTAGCACACATTGGGTGCTTCAGATCACTTAGAATTAAACTAGTATTTACACTAGCACTCTTTTCTCGCTTCTTTGCATCCAATACTCTTTACAGTTCCCCCTATTAACGAATGTATGTGATCCTTGTTCGATTTGACTTGATCTGCAGACAAAAATTCCAATCCGACGTCTGACGCTGTTACGAATGACTCCGTTGTATTTAAATTTTTTGAAATTCATGTCGACGATTTAGCATCGAGCAGTCCTTTCACTCGCAGATCACTATATAGGGAAGCTGTTTACTCCCGTTTCGCAAAAATTTATTTGTGTGTTACCTATGTCCATAGGCTCTGGTTTATCGAACCTGCTACGATTAGTTTGTCTAGTTTGGCCTGAATGCGTGCGATTTTGATCACTTCGCTCATTGTATTGCCTATTGTAGTTCTGATAGTAATTGCCACTATAGTTAACAGTATTTCCTGTATTGTAACTTCTTCTGTTGTAAGTATTTGTTTCGTCCCTGTCTTGACCATAGCTCTGAGGGCAATTGAATTTTTTATTATTATTTTTATAACTATTATAATTTCGAACTTCCTTACTTTTAATTCGATTTTTTGCGTCTTGGTTTTGGTTGAAGTTGTAATTGTTCCTAACGTTATCACTAAAATTTCGTCTAGAGCTATAGTTTTTTCCCGTTGGTCCATACGCTGTATAATGTTGTTGCCTGGTGTCTACAATTATTTATAAGTTGCTTCTAGAGTTTCCGGATTCCTCCCATAAATCATCGTTTTCGTCGGCTCTGGTAAATTTTCCTTGAAAATTTTTAGAGCTATTCTGTTGATTTCGTCGGTTGCGTTAGGTTTCTGTTATGTAACCTATTTACTAATTGAGTTACGTTGTAGTGATAGTTTTCAATAGTACCATACACTTTTAACATTTTTAATTTATCCATTAAATTGTTGGTATTTTCTTTTTCACCAAAGTTATTTTTTAAAATTTCTTTCAATTCGGCCCAATTTCGCGTATTTGTGTGCCGGTGCAAAACTTTTCGCGTGTCGCCTACACACTTTTTTTTAATGTAATCGAACAACACCTTTTTATTATTTGCGTCAAACGCTTCCACTGACGGCAGAATATTCTCTACTTGTGTGCGGAAGTCAGGCAACTGATCAACATCTTTGCCGTTGAACTCACTTATTTGTTCTATACAGTTTAATACAAGAGTAAACATTCTTATTGCAAGTTAAGATGCTCCCTTCAGGGAGCACCAAAAAATTAAAGTTGGGGGCCAACCACTTGGCCCCTTTTCAATACTTACTCCTATTTTGCTGCAAGTGAAAAATGCGTTGTGCTTTTCTTCCGTCCAGAACCAAGAGTGGCTTGACAATTTATTCTTATGCTTAAGCTAAGCTAATTCTTAATCTAACATATTGCTGACATAGCGGTTCACACGGTGCAGCGGCGGTTATATACTAACGCTGCTGCGCATGTGTCATCTGATACGCATTGCTAGCGAATCGCAGTCAGGCAGCTGCCTTAACTTGCTGACATAGCGGTTCACATGGTGCAGCGGTGGTTATATACTAATGCTGCAGCGCATGTGCCATCTGATACGCATGGCAGTCAAGCAGTCGCCTTAACTCCTCCCCCTTTAAATATCTGCGTCCCGCAGATTAGGTGACGAAGGACGTTTCTCAATCTTTCGACTAAGTTGGTTCTCGATTTTTATTTCGGGTAAGTGGATCCTTGCTGTGAGCTTCCTCCAGATAAACCAAATTATCACCATAAGTAACAGTAGTCCTGATCCCTCGGATAATATAAACCAATTCGTCTCAGACTTGAGGTGCTTCAATATTTCCAAGTTGTCAATTGCCATTCCATGTACCAGATCGAGGTTTATAGCCATTGTGCGATTCGTGACGCTAGTTAGGATTGGTGGGAGCACCTGAACTCCTGAGGTGGTAATGCTTGAATATGTTTTGTTGTTGATTACTACCGTCTCGTTGTCTACCCGGAGAATATAGGAACCGTTAAGATTAGTAGTGGTTTTACCTGAACTTATGTTGCCAACGAAATTGTTCAGGAAAATAGTATCATCTTTGATTACTTCGACGGTAGATGCGTTGCTTGTCAGGTAAGGACAACTTGTTTCTCCGCCCTTGAGAAGACGAGCCAAACAACCAGCCTCCGGTAGCAGGTCCAAGGATTTCTTTTCACATACCATTACTGAGGATAAGTGCAAACAGTCTCCCCTTATGCCAAACGTCTCCTGTTTGCTTATAAGGATAGTTTTGTACGCCAATTCTATCCGATGGCCTTTCTGGACATTAGCTCGTGTGATAAGGTGGTTGAATCTTTCCTCCGTGACCTTAGGCAGAGATAACACGTACAGCAATAGCGTGTTGTTGGTGTAGATCGAAGGTTTGCTATACTCGATGGCTTCAATGGCATTACTGTATGGAAGGATGTCAATCTCGCCAACAAGCTGGTTAACTTCTTCCTTGCTTAAGAGATTGCTATTGACGATGCCAGCCTTAGCCATTTGGCACGCGCGTATCAGCTCGTTCACGTCTTCCTTCAGAATAGCTATCTTGTTTTGGACATCCTGCTCGAGCCTTTCCCTGGTTCTTCGATCGACGACGTCATTTGTGATCGTCACAACGCTGTTTAGCTTCTGCAATACGGTGTCGAAGTATTATAGGTCAATAGCGTGGATTAATTCAAAATGACCGCTGAAGACATAGCCGCTACCGTGCTCCACCGTAACAATTGGGGATTCATATTGAAATTTCAAGTTTAAAGATATTTTTAAATATAATAATTTGTTCTAAAACTATTACAGTGCTTTAAACTTCTAGGCAATTTTAATATGTTCTATTTTTCTTTTAAATTTTAGTTTTACTTTATAATTTTGTGTATTAATTAATTAATTAAAATTTTGTGTATTAATAATAGTAAAAAAAAAATTTATTATAATTTTTTCTTTCTTTAAAGTGCCATTCTTTTTCTGAAAAGCTCTCTATTCATTTCATCATTCCCATGAGGAGTCGAACCCCGATATTCAAAGAATATCCACCAATTTTATGGGTTGAGAGAGTCATTCTTATTGTATTTATTTTTTATTTCAACGTGGCAAAAAATATCTGTATTTTTAATTTTTATGTGCCTTTTAAAGTGCCATTTTTATATATTGTATATATATAGGTATATATTTTTTGTATATTTTTACTCATTCACTCTTCCTTATGAGGAGTCGAACCCCGATATTCAAAGAATATCCACCAATTTTATGGATTGGAAGAGAGCTGCTTTTCTTTGTACTGTGCCTCCCCCCATAAAAATCGTGAGGGTGAAACTATCCAAAAATTAAACACGTTGGGCAATTGGAGGTGACTGATTCACAGCAGCTACAAGTGCTAAATCTTATTTTACGTCGAATTATGACCTGAATATCAAACTTCAATACGACAACATGAGCAAGACATTCTCTTATGTGCTGAAATTGCTCATAAAGTAATGCGCACTGATACGTTATATAAAATTTTACAAGATTGCGTCGGTAAACCAGACTACCATGATGCTTTTAAAAGAGAAGTCGTTCGAACAATAATCCTTACCGACTATAATAATAAAACATATTGGATAAATGACGTGGATTTCCAACATTCGCCCAAGTCGAAATTTACAACCAAAGACGGAGAGATTTCGTATATTGACTATTATAAAAAACGTTACGATTGCAATGAATTTGCAAATTGGACGCGAAAATTTCGAAATAATTCAATGTACAAACACGTTGACATTAAGAGGTGGTACGTGATTACGCCATCAAGGAATTTACGTGAAGTTCAAAATTTCGTACAAATGTGTAAGTTAATTATTTTAATAAAACACCAATTTATTTTTGATGTAATTTTTATTTATTTCTCTTGATAATGCAAGGGCAGCCGGTCTCAGCGGAAGAGTTATAACAACTAACTAACTTGGTGACTGCACCTGAATACCTAACTTTAAAATTTAGCTATTGCATGTGGACAACGCGTGACTTGAAGTTGCTGATAGAGCGTCTGCCGTATGTTGGTGATATCGGCTTACGCTCGCTGCTTGAACGTGGGATCGCTGCCTAACTGCCTGCTGCAATGTTGGTGATATCGGCTTACGCTCGCTGCTTGAACGTGGGATCGCTGCCTAACTGCCTGCTGCATTGCTTGCTCTGCGGATATGGTGGATATTGTTACATTTATTGTTGCGACTACTTTGTTATTAGAGCCGCAACATGGGTTATTGCTGGTGTTGTTGTCATGTGCCAAAATTATTATGTGTTAACTTTATTATGTGTTAACTACTCCCCCACTTGAAGTGAAGCCGTCCTCGGCTTCCTTTATGGCCTTGTTCAACCTTATTTTGTTGTTCCATTGTTTAATGGAGATAAGCGCGGTAATTACCATGACAGCTATTCCAAGGACTATCAAAGAGCTTATGGATTGAACTGATCGCGTATTGATCAGTCCCTGCAACTGCGATATGTGCTTCAGATTTCTTATGTTGATTTTTTGCAGGTAAGGAAGTGATAGTACCGATATGTGATCGGTAAAGTTAATATTCTGAGCGGGAGCGGCTTCTGGACGCGAACGGGCTATTTTATTCCAGTTGGTGTAAGTGGTGGTATTATTAGTTATTTCTCCTTCAAAAGTAATTAGAAAAGTGCCTTTGGTCAACTCTGTAAGGTTCCCGTCAAATATCGACGCGGGTTGGTTATTTATTAATACAATCCCATTATCGATTTCTTCGGCAACTACTATCTGATCGGCTGATTTCGACTTACAGTTTGCAGAGTGTTTATTTAGAAGTTGCATTGCGCAAGGACTCTCCTGCAAGGGCTGGCAAAAACTCGCCATCATGGTTTCTCTGCAATTATGGACTGGAACATATCTTCCGGAGCACTCAGCTACTGCATCGGTTTCCAAAGAAAGTATCTTCTCAGTGTGTACCACAGGCAATAGCTTTACATAGTTACAAACACTAGTTATTTTCGGAAATTTAATAATGAAATAAATACATTGCATATCTTGGAATATCTTAATTTTAGATACTTGTAGTATGTCTCTTATGCTAACATTGGTAGAGTGCTCAGCTGCTAGAATATCATTAATTTCTAAACCATTCAACAAAATCGGGTTAATAACATTTATTTTCCCTAAGGTGACAGATGTTATAATTGTTTCCAATTCCATTATTACTGCCCTATTTCTCGCAAATAGATTGCCTGTATCTATCTGTATTTTTTTAGAAGTTCTTAATAGTTCATTAACAGTTTTGGTCAGTTCATTTATTCTTTTCTGTGTTTTAGAATTTATCGATATTTGTTGTTCATGAGATTCTATTAAGGTCTCAGTTTTGGTCTTAATCTACTGGAAATCATCGAAGTCCGGCGATCCTGCGATGTATTTTAATGCAGTTCCCAACACGTTAATACTACGAGCCTGTCGGTGATGAAGTCTTACTGCGTCGAGTAGTTGGGTAATCTGTTCCGCGTCATTTTGTAAGAGTCGTTTTATGTGTGTTTGTGGAAATTGGTCCAAGAGTCTGTTCGTATCATCAACTATTGCCTCATAATTCGATAGGTTGGTTTTATGTACAAGAAATCCGTTCAGTTCATGTATGGCTACTCTACCAGTAGTGATAGGAATGTAGTATGAACTGGTGTAATTAAGTATTTTTGCCTCAGTCCAATGGTCCTTTGTCAAGAGTAAAGTCACCAAATATAAAAAAATAGTAAAAATAGGTCCATATTAAGATGCTTGCTGGATTGTCCCTCGCTGGTCGTTGGATTGTGGATTGTCCCTCGCTGGTTGTTGGATTGTGGATTGTCCCTCGCTGGTTGTTGGGTTGTCCCTCGCTGGCAACGCCTCGGCGTGGCGTGCAAAGCCTTAATTGTTTTTGGTGGTTTTATTTTGCTTAAAATTTTTTGCTTCAAATTTCTTTAAGTATTTTCACCTGATGATTTTATTCGTAGTTTTTTTTACTTTGGTGGTTTCTTTGTATTTTCACCTGATGATGGTTTTATTTGTATTGTGGCACTTCTATGGTGACACTTAGTCCTTTATATAATTTTTCTGGTTTATTGTAGCACTTCTATGGTGGCACTTTATTTATTGTGGCACTTCTATAGTGGTATGTACTTAGTCTCAACGTTTTAAAAAAGAAAATTTTTTTGATTTATTGTAACACTTCTATGGTGGCACTTTTTTTATTGTGGCACTTCTATAGTGGTACTTAGACTCAAAGTTTTTATTAAAATTTTTTCAAATTTTTAGGAGGTGGGTCCGAACCCACGGCCAAAACTCGCGAGTCCTTTACAAGGATTTTTCTAGTTTGGCCCCACGTTGGGCGCCAGTTAATTATTTTAATAAAACACCAATTTATTTTTGATGTAATTTTTATTTATTTCCCTTGCTAATGCAAGGGCAGCCGGTCTCAGCGGAAGAGTTATAACAACTAACTAACTTGGTGACTGCACCTGAATACCTAACTTTGAAATTTAGCTATTGCATGTGGACAACGCGTGACTTGAAGTTGCTGATAGAGCGTCTGCCGTATGTTGGTGATATCGGCTTACGCTCGCTGCTTGAACGTGGGATCGCTGCCTAACTGCCTGCTGCATTGCTTGCTCTGCGGATATGGTGGATATTGTTACATTTATTGTTGCGACTACTTTGTTATTAGAGCCGCAACATGGGCTATTGCTGGTGTTGTTGTCATGTGCCAAAATTATTATGTGTTAACTTTATTATGTGTTAACTTGTATAAGAGCAGCTAATGGAATGCGTATGGGCATTGCTTTGAAAGCATATCAACAAGAGCATGGTGTGTTACCAAAGAAAATCCTCTTCTATCGTGACGGAGTCGGTGATGGGCAATTGCATCAAGTTTTCAGCACCGAAGTGAAATTTTTGATAGAAAGGTTAAACAAAATGTATTCTGATTATGAGAAGAAACCTACGATTTGCCCCTTGGCGTTTATAGTAGTATCGAAGCGAATTAATACTCGTTACTTCATTAATGGCAGGAATCCACCTCCAGGTTCCGTGGTTGAGAAACTCGAGCAAGAGTATAAGCGTGTGGGCTCTGAAAAACCACCTATGCTTGCATATGTTGTGGTACCAAAAAGTATTAATACCCGACTCTTTGCACGAGGCCGAAATCCGCCTCCTGGTACAATAGTCGATGATGTAGTTACGTGTCCAGAACGTTATGACTTTTTCTTGGTATCTCAGTCTGTGCAACAAGGAACAGTGTCCCCAACAAACTATAATATTGTATACAGCAATATTCGTTTAACACCAGATCAAATGCAGCTTTTAACATACAAAATGACCCATCTGTATTATAATTGGAGTGGCACTTGCCGTGTACCTGCCGTGTGCCAATACGCGCACGAACTTGCATTCCTTGTCGCTGAGAGCATTCATCGTTTGTCAAGCAACGCTTTAGAAAAGCAGTTTGAAAGTTTATATATTTTATACATAATGAGATAAACTAAATTTTATCCATTTCAATTTTTCTTATATTTCTTACATATTTTTTTTTTTATCTACTGCAATATACAGCGATTCCTTGGGACAACTACCTTATTAAAGGTGTTAGCGTGGATAAGGGTATTCCTCATTGTCAAATTTTGTATATCTAGGCAGGCTGAGTATGCCTCTGGCAACGATCGCGGCTTTTGTATAATTAACATCTTCGAAAGTTCATGATTCAGGCCACGAATAAATACGTCCAACGCCCGATTCCTATAAGTTCCTAATCGATTATGGAAATTTTTTAGTTGATCGAGGATAGCGTTAACCGCCCCATTTAATTCAGTAATTAACTTCTTTAGGTCCTCCATTTTTTTAATTCTTTCCCTAAACCTTAAGGCACAGTACAATAGAAAAAAGAATGAATAAATTTGAGTGTTACCTTGCTTTTCTTTTTTATTTTTTCCTGTTTTATCGGCACGGCACGGCACGAATTTGTTTTTTGCTTAATCGACTTTGCTTCCTTACAGAATTTTTTTCATTCGGATTCTTTTGGTTCTTTCCTCCTATAAATGAGAATTAATGAGTTTTTATCTTATATGATTCTCTATCATTTTTTTTTTTTATTTTTTAATATTTTTAATAAAAAAAAAAATTTGTTTTCTTTTTTTGTTGAATAAAACGATTCTTTATTATGATTAGTAGGGAACATTAAAAAGAAAAATTTGTTTAAATTTACTTTATATTGTTATTACAAAAGTTTTCATAAATAAAAAATAAAAAGGAACAAAAAATTAGGAAAAAAATAAAAAGGTAAATATGTTGGGTTTTTTCCTCTTTTATGTTTTGTTGGTAACGATTTTTTCGTTTTTCAAAAATTTTGTTTCTTTTTTTTTTTTTGTTTTACTTTCTTCTCCAACGGATTATGCGAAGGAGGCATTTTAAATTTTGTTTTTTTTTCTTACTTCTCCAACGGATTATGCGAAGGAGGCATTTTTTTTTTAATAAAAAAAATTTTCTTTCTTCTCCAACGGATTATGCGAACTAGGCATTTTAAATTCTTGTATAGGACAGAGGGTCATACTGTTCTCGAACCAGCTACGGAGAGATCGCCAGAATCCCGTTTGGAAGTAGTGTAGCCATTTGTCAAATTCGATGGCACTACGAGCCTACTAGGGCACGATTCATCCCACTAACAAGCCCGCTCTTGTAGTAATGACCATTTCCTTTGTACCAAGTTTACTTTCTTATTTTAGTTTATTTCAGTATAATTCTTTATTATATTTTATTGGTTAAGGTCACGGAAGGGACGCGGGAACCCTTTTTAGTCGTCCTACAATCAGATTGTAGGCAACCTACTTAGGACGCTTCCTTCACACGATTCTCGGAAGCCTAAACAACTTCTAATTTAGCTGCCAGAGGCCAGAAATAGTTGGCGTGTTCCCATGTGAACGACAACGTGCACCCAGATAGGGCGTATCCAGTCCACTGGCTGCAGCTGCTTTATCATGCCGAGATCGTTGACGTTACCCAATTTACTTATGAACATAGCTGTAATTACACTAGCCAATTAACATTTTTCCTCTTTTTTTTTTTTTTGATATTTGCGAATCCGGGCAAGGAGTCGAACCTTGTGCCAGTGGCACCCACCAATTCGCCACAGATTTAAAATATGTAATTTTTCTCAAGCATCTTTTTGTATTCTTTTTTATTCTTTTTATATTCTTTCCTTCTGACGAGGAGTCGAACCTTGCACTATGAATGTTTCACAGTGCCCACCAATTTGTCAGGGATTTTAATACAATTTTCTGCGTAATTATCTTTAAAAAAAATTTTTTATTTTTGCAGCCTTTTTTATAAAATAAGGCATTTAGTTAATTAACAAGTACTTGGTCCCATGCAATCTCCAATGTGGAAGGTGTAGCATGACTACTATTGCGGGCACACAAGACTGTAACCGACCGACATTATAGTCGTAGGAGTCCGTCCTCGTAGGCGTAGGCATACGGCCTCCTGTGGCAATTCTAATGTCACCGAGCGCGGACGAAAAATTGCTGTGGTGCAGTAACAAGTAACATTTTGTTTTATTTCCTTGACTAATTTTAGCCATCTTCTTTTATCCTCGTGAGTAAATTGCCAGGAGGGTCCCCCCGTAGGTAGTGAATCGCTGAGCAATTTACTTCGAGATTCATATTTATTTTATAATTAATAAATTTTTTTTTTATTTGAGCATTCACCCTTCACTGCACCTCACAAACCTTTCATCCTCGTGAGTAAATTGCCAGGAGGGTCCCCCCGTAGGTGGTGAATCGCTGAGCAATTTACTTCGAGATTCATATTCATTTTACAATTAACTTTTTTTTATTTGAGCATTCACTCTTCACTGCACCTCACAAAATTATCGTCGCACTCCACTCCATTTTGCCGGGTATTCCCTTACTAAACAAGGGAATCCTTTGTGAAGCTCGCATTGCGGCTGTTATTTTGCACAAGTGCGGCTTCACATTGTGGAAGGGCATTTTCAAGTGATTTTTCGTTTTGCGCCGTGAATCTTTTCAAACACTTAATTTGATTGAATTTGAATTTATTTCAAATTCACTTTTAATTTTAGTTTATTTGGTTAACTCCGATTTTTAATATATTTATTAAATTTAATTTCATTTGAACTTAATTTATTTTGTGTTAATTTACATTAAAAAATTTACTTTAGCTAGGATCCCAATTTTAGTTTCCTGTCTAATTTCAATTTGGTTTTAATTATAATTTGATTTATTTTATTTTATAAGATTTAATTTTATTTTCCATTTTATTTTATTTCATCACATTTTTTTTATAACACGGCGCACTCACTTTTTCACTTTCACTTTTTGCCACTTCCTTTACACCACAAGGATTCCTTTGCGGATCCCTTACACTACAAGGATTCCTTTGCGGAGATCCTTGTTAGGTACCCCATCTTTTTTTGGAAAAAAGAAGGGCCCCTGCTCGGGCGCCAGTTAAGGTGCTCCCTTCAGGGAGCACCAAAAAATTAAAGTTGGGGGCGAACCACTTGGCCCCTTTTCCATACTTACTCCTATTTTGCAGCAAGTGAAAATACGTTGCGGTTTTCTTCAGTCCAGAACTAAGAGTGTCTTGACAATTTATTCTTATGCTTAAGCTAAGCTAATTCTTAATCTAACATATTGCTGACATAGCGGTTCACACGGTGCAGCGGCGGTTATATACTAACGCTGCTGCGCATGTGTCATCTGATACGCATTGCTAGCGAATCGCAGTCAGGCAGCTGCCTTAACTTGCACTTTACGTATTGATACATATTGTAGAAAAAGAATACAATTAATAAAGTTAATACAATTATTTTGCTTCTGTTGCATTTTCGTTAGCGGAAATGCATTTGGACAAATATGAAATTTAATTATTTTGCCTAATTAAACTTATTGGTAAATATGATAAATGTTATATTGGTAATTACATACATATGTAAATGCTTTGTTTGCGCTTAAATATTTTATGCTGACCTTATGTCTGCTTACAATTGCATACATTTGGACAAATATACATATTTTGGAAGAATAAAGTTGTAGATATATATATGCACTATAACAATGTTTCTCTATTCAAATGAATCGGCGACGCGTTACTATAACTTCTATACTCGTTTTCCATTTTGGATTATATATTCCTTCGTTAATCAAGCTGAATTCTGCTCCTGTGTCTATTATAAAATATTGTTTTCTTATATGAGTTTCGATCACTATATAGGGAAGCTGTTTACTTCCGTTTCGCAAAAATTTATTTGTGTGTTACCTATGTCCATAGGCTCTGGTTTATCGAACCTGCTACCATTAGTTTGCCTAGTTTGGCCTGAATGCGTGCGATTTTGATCACTTCGCTCATTGTATTGCCTATTGTAGTTCTGATAGTAATTGCCACTATAGTTACCAGTATTTCCTGTATTGTAACTTCTTCTGTTGTAAGTATTTGTTTCGTCCCTGTCTTGGCCATATGTTATTATTTTTGATCTTGACCTTTTTGTTATTATTTTTATAACTATTATAATTTCGAACTTCATTACTTTTAATTCGATTTTTCGCGTCTTGGTTTTGGTTGAAGTTGTAATTGTTTCTAACGTTATCACTAAAATTTCGTCTAAAACTATAGTTTTTTCCCGTTGGTCAATACGCTGTATAATGTTGTTGCCTGGTGTCTACAATTATTTTATAAGTTGCTTCTAGAGTTTCCGGATTCCTTCCATAAATCATCGTTTTCGTCGACTCTGGTAAATTTTCCTTGAAAATTTTTAAAGCTATTCTGTTGATTTCGTCGGTCGTATAAATTCCGTAGTTATGCGTTAGGTTTCTGTTATGTAACCTATTTACTAATTGAGTTACGTTGTAGTGATAGTTTTCAATAGTACCATACACTTTTAACATTTTTAATTTATCCATTAAATTGTTGGTATTTTCTTTTTCACCAAAGTTATTTTTTAAAATTTCTTTCAATTCGGCCCAATTTCGCGTATTTGTGTGCCGGTGCAAAACTTTTCGTGTGTCGCCTACACATTTGTTTTTAATGTAATCGAACAACACCTTTTTATTATTTGCGTCAAACGCTTCCACTGACGGCAGAATATTCTCTACTTGTGTACGGAAGTCAGGCAACTGATCAACATCTTTGCCGTTGAACTCACTTACTTGTGTTGTTCAGTTTAATACAAGAGTAAACATTCTTATTGTATTTTCATCCATGTTTTTTTTTTTTTTGCACTTAAAAATAAATGTATCTTACTTAGTTTGATAGTCCTTCCTCGGCTTAATTTGATGCTTGAAGTAGTCCTTCCTTGGCTTAATTTGATGTTCGAATTAGTCTTCCCTTGGCTTGATTTGATGCTCGAATTAGTCCTTCCTTGGCTTAATTTGATGTACGAATTTTGTAAGCTTAATTTGGTGCTTGAAATAGTCCTTCTTTGGATTAATCTGATGATCGAATTGATTTTTCTTTTCCTCGTCGCCAGTTAAGTGTTGAATTGAAAGAAGTCTTCCTTCTTCGGTAGTTTTCTTCAACTGCGTTTATTTTCACTTCAAAACAATTTTCAAGCTAAACTAATATTAGAAAATATATAAAAATACATATTATGTTTTTTGTTGGCATTTCGTGAGAACGCTTTTTCACATGCCGAATTTGAAGCTTTAATAACATACACCTGCATTTTGTTTACGTTTATGTCACGTCTTTAGAACTCGCGTGTAAAGTGTCTTCATATGTATGTACGTATGTGTGTTTATTTGGATTTATGTATTTATTCATTTATGTAAGTTAAGAACTTGTAATATATAAGTTCTAAAAAAATAAATTTTTTTATAGTTCTGCTAGGCTATGCCTGCTTTATTTGAAGTTCATTTCAAAACTTAAAGCTAAATTTACATGTTTTAGTTTTTATACAAAATATTACTTTGAATATGCACCAGACGCTTATTAGGCATAAATATGTAATTGCAAAAATAAAAGAGTAGTTTCCTGTTTATTGATTTTAACATATTTCTGTTGACGTAGCTATTATTAGCTTTTTGGTCAACGCTAGCGTAAATACCAGTCAGCAGTTACTGGTTAATGTAATTTGCAAATATTAATGACAATGCGCGTGTTAACTTGTATGCAAGTAGGTCTTTATGTTTATGTATTTAAGTATGTCTTTATGTTTATGTAAGTTAAGAACTTGAAAAATACAAGTTCTAAAAAAAATTTTGTCCAATTTTGTAGCATTTTTAGTTTCTTTGATTTTTGTGATTAAAGTTGGTAATACAAGTGTTTCGTACAATTTTAAGTTTAAATTTATATAGGTTTTATTCAGAACACTAATAGTTATTACAATTTTCAAATTTAATGAGGAAGGTTCCTTCTTGTCTTATTTCTAATTTGTTACAATCGTGAGTTATTTTTCCTTTAAAATTCTTAAATATGAGTGTTCCTTGTACCATTTCTACCACTTCAGATTTTACTGAAATTTCCATTTTACATTGAAAATGTTTGCAATACATTCATTATCTAATGAAATCAAGTCTTTTTCTAATTTGTCTTTCACATTTATACTATAAATTTTATTAGAGTTATCTGTTAATATTTCTGATGGGTTCAAAAACACTGATTTGTTTGCAATATTTGTAATGGTTCAAATTGGATTTTGGCTAGAAGACTAGGAGAGAATTGAGGTATTAGTAAAGTTAGGATAATGTTATTTTCTTGGAAAAGTACTACAATTTTCGTATTGCTATAGCTATCGTAGTCGTTAATCAAACTAAGTTCCTTTTGCGTCAAAATGTCCGTGGGAATAACTCCCAATTTGCTGGAAAATATAATATGTCCTATGTTATCAACAAGGTTATTCAAAAGCGATATGTCATTGTTTATACTATAAGTCTGTTCGATAAATCGGACTTCGTCTTCCAGTGTTTTGATTTTATTCTGTGCACCGTCCTTGAACTCATTAATATATCTTTTTTTTGTTTTTTTGTAACAGAAATATTAACTCAACTCAAATTTTTATTTACTTTCTTATTTTTGTATGATAATTAAATTTTTTGATTGTTATTATATCATTAAAATAAACTTAACTTACGATGCAAATAATCTTTCTGGACTCTTGAAGCACCTCTCTGATGATTTGTTTGTTGGATTTTGATGATGGTACGCTTCACTTCACAGGATCACTTCTCTTTTATGTTTTTTTTTTTTGGATTTGGTGTTAATTTTTTCTGCTTCTCAGGAGACTTCCTTCCCTTCAGTACTTGCCTTTTATAAATTGTTAATATTTAACCCTTACGGATTTTTGTTGGCATCAAGGTTGGCACTTGTCCTTTACGGATTTTGTTTGTTTCACTTATCCTTTACGGATTTTGTTCTTGCACTTATCCTTTACGGATTTTGTTGTTGCATTTATCCTTTACTGATTTTTTTGTTGCATTTATCCTTTACGGATTTTGTTGTTGCATTTATCCTTTACGGATTTTTTTGTTGTTGCGGCACAGGCTGGCACATATATGCCCCCCTTTTGCTTTTGCGCTACTCTGGAGCCTAGTTACCGACTTTTTACTCAACTGCTCGGGCGCCAGTTACGTTCCTCTAGGTTTAGCGAACGTAAATAAAATACCTTTTGTGTATTTTTGCTAGGCGCATGCCTGCTTTATTCGAAGTTAATTTTATAACTTAAAACTAAATTTACATTTTTTAATTTTTATACAAAATATTACATTGAATATGTACCAGACGCTTACTAGGCATAAATATGTAATTGCAAAATAAAAGAATAATTTCCTGTTTATTGCTTTATTAATTTTAACATATTTCTGTTGACGTAGCTATTATTAGCTTTTCGGTCAACAGCTAGCGTAAATATCAGTCAGCAATTATTGGTTAATGTAATTTGCTAATATTAATAAAGAGGAAAACAGTTTCCTGTTTACCAGTTTATTGCATTCTATTTCGACACAGCTATTATTGGCTTTTGGGTCAATAACTAGCGTAAGTGTCAAGTCAGCGAAGAATTAACAAAGCGCGTGTTAACTTGTCTTTATGTTTATGTGTGTAAGTATGTCTTTATGTTTATGTATGTAAGTATGTCTTTATGGAGGTGTCTCAAGTGGCCCATATATGACTATATCGGCATTTGAAGTTTCTAAAATGTAGTGGACAGATGTTTTGAATTAAACCCATCGTTCTCTCATTTGTATGAATTCCGTTTATAACCGATGGATTTAGATATCTTTTGAGGAGCGCCAAAATGTTTTGCTCATTGAACTGTGGTTCCTTGATTACGTGTCGATGAATCGTTGGAAAAACTATCTTAAACTGGTACGAAGCTGTGTCTGCTTCCTCAAGGAAAATTTGGTTCTTGAAGGCATTCACGGGCACTTCTGTACAGGGTATAAGGTCATCGCCTGAACTTTCGTCACTATGGGTAGTAGGCGTAAGCGAGTTGACTTGGTTTAGTATCCTCGAAAGTGCATCTGCTACTACGTTTGATTTTCCCGGTTTATATAATAATTCATGATTATACTCCTCTAATATCGCTTTCCATCTCTTCATTTTGCTATATGCGTTTTTGTGGCTGAGTGCATAGGTCAAGGGTTGGTGGTCGGTAATTATTTTTACTTTCTTTGAACCGTACAGATAGCTTCTTAGGTTGTTTAAAGACCAGATTATGGAAAGCATCTCTTTCTCGTTAGTTGCATAACTTTCTTCCGTTTTGTTAAGAGTCCTCGAGATGAAGGTTATTGGGCGATTTTCTTGCGATAGGACGGCTCCTATAGCAAAGTCGGATGCATCCGTCGTAAGTTCGAAGTCTTTTTCGAAGTTGGGATGTGCCAGGATAATATCCCTTGATATTAGAGCATTTTTAATCTTATTGAATGATTCGATAGCTTCCTTATTAAGGTTTATTTTTAACTTCCTTGAGTTTCTTTTTGAAGTATTTCCAGCTTCTCCCCCAAGTAGCGTCGTCAAGGGCTTGGCAATTTTTGAGTAATCCCTAATAATTCTCCTGTAATAGCCTGACATTCCTAGGAAGGATCTCAACTCCTTCAGAGTACGGGGAATTTCGAATTGTGCAACGGCTTCAACCTTTTTGGGGTTTGTTTTTATTCCTTCTGAGCTGATGACATATTCTAGGAATTCGTCTTCCTGTTTGGCAAAATCGCATTTGCTCAATTATACTTTCATATTCGCACTTTCTAAGGTTTTAAATACCATTTCAAGATTTTCCAAATGCTCTTCCGCGTTCCTGCCGAAAATTATGACGTCGTCAATGTAGACATAACATCTGACTCCTATATGTTGACGAAGGACATTTGGGCATTTTGCAATAATATTATTTATTTTCCGTTGAGGGAGACGTGGAATTTCTAATTTGACATTATTAACTTGCTGGGATATTCGCTGCTTGAGTGGGATAACAATCCCCGGAAAAATGGTTATTGTGCCTTTTTCGGTATCTATGATAGCTTTCATTTTTCTGAGGGTATCGTTGCCGATGATCCCATGAAAAGAGTTCGGGGGTGGCAGAATAAAGAACTTAATTTTTTCTATACTTGGTCCGAAAATTCCTATAAATGTATGATGGGTTATTTCAACATTACGCGCAACTGATTCTACTTTAAATGGCTTATTTGGTAGCGGTTTACCTGAAAATTCCCGTAGACATTTGACCATGTCGGGAATCCTGTCTATTTCGTGCATATTTCCTACATTTAAAGCTACATTACAGTCCTGTCCACTAAACTCAGTAATATTTGGTGTATTTAATCTGTCGAGCACTTCGCGCACTATTGTTTCGACAACAGTAGGGCTAGGAGTGGATGGTTTTATCGGATTCGGACTACCGTAATCGAGCCGGAGCTGGCTTAGTTGTTCTACCAATTGTTCTGCATATTCTGTCATTTTGTATTTGGGGCTCTCCCGTATTTCAAGGTTAGAATAAAAGATTTATATTTTCTAGCAAAATTTTACTCACTTTAAATAACTTGATTTTAGGTCCTAGTTTTTACTTTTTTTTTTTCTTTCACAATTTTTGTTTACTTTTAGTAGCGTAATCCTTTTCCGTTCTCAAAGGTTTCTTTAAATATTGTTTTCTAAATCTTCAAGTTATTTAACTTATTACCGAGTATACTTTTAATATCTTTTCACTTTAAGCATCAAGGTTATAAAATTTCACTTTTGTTCTATAAACATTGATTCATTTCTTTTTATCAAATTAAATTATTTCTTAAAAATAGAACTTTTAATATATTTAATATTTCCTTTTTCTTTCAATTTCTCCTTTTTATTTTTATCAAATCAAATTATTTCTTCAAAAATAGATCTTTAATATATTTTCCGTTTATCAAATCGAATTTCTTTCAATAAATATATTTAATGTATTTATGTCTTACAGTAATATCATCGCCAGCGTTGGGATTGGATTTGTTTTGCGCTCTGGGTATGTCCTTTTTCCTTTTGGTACTTGGGTCCCTCTTCGCAGCTACTTCCGTTCCTCGTTGTCCCGTAGTTGCTCGATAGTTGAAGTTATTCTTCGCCCCGTTGCCTTACTTTGTATTTTCAGGCGTAGTCGGTTACAAAGTTTTTTTTTTATTTTCACTCACGTGTTCTTACTTTTTAATTTTCAGGCACTTACTACTTTCGACACATGCGCTGATGTCCCTGCTCGGGCGCCAGTTAACTTTCTCGTAATTGAGAAGTTTAAAAAAAATATATTTTTCGGGAGCCGTGCTCCTTTATTCACCATTCGCTTAGTACTGCCTTACAAAATAATATTTCTTATAATTTATAATCTAATCTACGTTTGCCTTACTGACGGTGAAAACTGCTGACGGTTCGCTTCCCACAGGTGAAGTTGTTTGTTTCAACGTGACTTCTATTTCACGCTTATGGTTCACACGGTTTGACCCGCTCGTGTTACAGCCTCAGCGATTTTGTCACTTTGTTATGTCTGGGGTATTTATATTATATTATGTGAACATGTGTCATGGTAACATCTATATCCATTATTGTTAGTTAGGTCGTGAATATGAATCTGCTGGGTATGTACTAATGTAGTTAAAGTTAAAATAGTCATTAAAGTCCACATTGTTAGCCCTTATTTTTTCCTTGATTTGTAGATGGGCTTTGATGACTTCTGTTTGTTGTCGTTACTTTTCCTTCTTCTTTGGATTTTCTTTTGAGATGTTATTTGGCTAATTTCTCTGATGAGTTTTTAGGACTTTTGTTGATTAAATTTTGCCTTTTTCGTGTTCATTTAATGTCTTATAGATCAACTCTCTGATTTTTAAAAATGATGGTAAGTCCCTGTAGTTTCCAGTAAATTCTGGGACTACTTTTAACGATGTATTTATAGCGAATTCTGACATGTTTTGTGTTGAATTTGAAAAAAAATTTATTATTTTATTTAATGTTTACTTAGCATTTTCGTTTTTTTTTTTTGTTTTTGTCTTAAACTATTTCCCTACTTCTATTCAAGTGTTTGTGTAAGTATGTTTTATAATATTTGTTAATTCTGTGTACAATGTATAAAATTATTATAAAGATAGTGAATAAAATGATTACATCGAGTGTTATTATTTTATTCTCTAAAAAGCTGCTGTTGTTGGCTGCTGTTTGGTTGAGGATGATTTCCTCCTTCTCTTCTGTTGACCACCAGTTCCCCATAAGCGTTAGTAGGCTCTCACTCTTAACTCTCCGGTGCAGTTCTCCACAATACTAATAGGATCTGCGAGACTTGTGTCCCGCTTTACAGTGAACGTTGATGCAGACTGTATACTTATAAATATTCAAGTATATAAGTTATTAATTCATATAATGAATTTTGTTTTTAAAAAAGCTGGCGGACTTGTGTCCGCTCTTTAACTTTATTGAACCGAATCAAACTTAAGATTAATTACAATGGTGGTCTTAACTTATAATTACACCTAGCTTTGGCCATACGTCACGTTGCATTTCCATGTGCGCCCTATTTGTTAATATTGCAGAATCGATCTTTCTGCTGACTATTGTTTACTCCAATTTATTGATTATTCGCTGACTGTTGTTTACGCAACTGGGTTGAAGCGTCAGCGGTTATGCTGATGCGCGTGCAGAATAGTTGACCATTGGTAAGTGTCAACTTTGTTGAAATTTTGTAAGTTGTTGCGTTAACTCTTCCCCCTTTAAATGTGATCGTCCTCGATCATTAATAGAATGGCAAATTGTTAAAACTCACATATGTTGGTATGTGATTTTTTCCGCTTGGCAGGTTAACTTCTTGGCTCGTTATGGGTTGTACTGGCTTCACTATTTCTTTTCCCAGATATTGTATTTTCACGGACCGTTTCCTTAAGAAGAAAATTAGTATTATAATTATTAGGAATGCTGCCGTTGTTAAACTGCCAACAGAGAATGTCGCCTTTTTGATAGAGTTAATTTGATGCGTGTTTTTTATATGCAGGTCTTTCAAAGCTTCTAAGGAAAGTAGTTCTACGTGATCTTTTTCTAATGGAGTTGGCTGTAGTATTGTGGGTATGGCTTCGATCGGTCTTGTTTCAAAATTTTCGAATAATTGACTGTTTATTTTTATTGTTGAATTGTAAAATATGATGACATGAGTACCATTGATTTTTTGGGGTATTTCGTCAGCTACTAGTTCGCCGTCAAATTGATTTAGCAATATAACTCCTTGTTTTACTTCTTCTAATGTAGGGGTGTGATGGCCATTTGTTGTCGAACAAGTCGAATTCAAGCTATAAATAATCCTAGTTATACATAAATCTTTACTTAAATCTATTAAATTAGTTTCTTTACAAATCGTTAGATCATTATATCTTTCGCATTCATTTTTTATTCCGAACAGTGAATCTTTTCCTTTAAGTATTTCTTAATACTCAGTTTTGATTATAATATTGTTTGCCTTTTTTACTGGTCGTATTATAATTCTTTTAAAAATGTCTTTTAATGTTAGAGGTATTTTTACCATACATAAAATTTCCATATCCTTACTTAATACATTTACTTTCGATATATCTAATGCTTCTTCGGCACTTTTGAATGGTATTTTTTCCTTTTTCATTTTATTAATTGACAATTCTATTTCTTTTTTACTTAATATTACTGAATTCAATATATTTTCTTTCGCCCATTGGATAGCATATTTTATATTTATTAATTCTTCCTTAATTAACCTAATCCTATTCTGTAAATTGATTATAATTTATGTTACTACATTGTCTTCCTTTCTAATTGTATTTACCATTCTATCAACTATATTGGTTATATTATTTATTCGTTTTTCAAATAGTTTATTAATTACTACTTGGTCATTATTATTTTCATTTAAGTTATTTAGATTATTTGTAATTATTTTTAAATTCTCGTGGTCTGGAGATCCGTGAAAATTACAACCTTGGCAGATCCATATAAGTACTTTCGTAAGGATGTGAGGGCCCAAATTATTGCTAACATTTCTTTCTCGTTTGCAGCGTAATTATCCTCAGTTTTATTTAGTGATCGAGATATGAATGTTATTAGTTTTCCAGACTGCTCAAGGACAGCGCGTAGAGCGTAGTTTGACGCGTCTGTGGTAAGGTGGAATTCTTCTTCGAAATTAGGGTACGAAAGTATGACTTCTTTTGATGTTAATGCTGATTTTATTTTATTGAAGGCAATCATGGCGTCGCTATCGAGCCCAACTGGCTTTTTGCTGGAAGAGTTTTTGGACACATGTCCATCTTCCCCTCTTAAAAGCGATGTCAGAGGTTTTGCTAGTTTAGCATAATCCCTGATGAAGCGTCGATAATAGCCTGAGAGGCCAAGGAAAGACCTTAAGTCTTTCAATGTTCGTGGATATGGGAATTCTTGGATGGCATTTACTTTAGAGGGATTGGTTTTTATACCTGTAGGGGATATGATGAATCCTAAAAACTCGACTTCTTTACGAAAAAATTCGCACTTGTCCAATTGGACTTTCATGTTGGCTTTTTCTAGCGTATGAAAAATTTTTTCAACATTTTGAAGATGGCTTTGTTCGTCTTTGCCAAACACTATTATGTCATCTATGTAGACATAACATATTTTCCCTAGACATAACATATATTTCCCTTCAGTATGTCGTCGAGTGCTCGCTGGAAAAAGCGGGTGCGTTTTTCAATCCGAATGGAAGTCTAGTGACTTCGTACTTCCCGTTATTAATTGAAAGTGCTGTCTTCTCAATGTCGGATTACTGTAACGGAATCTGATGGAAGCCGCTCTTCAAGTCAAGTACGGAGAAGTATTTGTTATTTCCCCAGTTGTGAGATAACCTCATTAATTTCTGGGATTGGGTATTTGTCAGCTATTGTTAGTGTATTCAGTTTCCTGTAATCTATTACTAATCTATATTTCTTTTGTCCTGATGCATCTAGTGTTTTGGGTACAACCCAAACGGGTGAGTTATACGGTGAACGGGATGGTCTAATGATTCCATCTTTTAATAAATTTTCTATTTCTTTTGTTGCGAAATCTCTCATAGCAAGAGGGTATGGGTAGTACTACCCATACTATAGAATATATAAATTTATCATTAGGTATTAAATCTTGGAATGCAAAAGTTATATAAAAATGATTTTAAAATAAAATATCACAATTCAATTGTTAAACACAATACTGTTCAGATATCAGATTCTTAATCTTCTAGTAGCCAATTGTTTCGACTCATTCAAATAATTTTATCTGCTGTGGAAGCTTTAAATGAAGCCCTCTTTTCACTTATAACAATTCCAGCTTTGCTTAAAATGCGGTCGCTTTCCACTGAGATTGCCGGAATGCGTCATTTCAAAACCAGCGAATGTATCGCATCCATCTTAAGAGCTTCTTTTACTATTAAGTTTAGTGTATGTGCGAAGCAAGGCAAATTTCTTTTCTGAATATTCCCGCATATTTTAGTCATTGTTTTATCGTTGTCGGTTACAATTGCGTTGACCTTGTGGAAAATTTGCCAACTATCTAAAACCAAGCGCACTGTTTCGCCAATATTTTGTGTGAAGGGTTTGTTTCGTTTAGCAAAAGATTTGTAGAAAGCACAGCTGAACGCAAAATGACATATGACGGTGATAAATGATTTACTTGCTCGTGAAGTCCTCAGATCCGTCGTTATAGCAAGATGGTCAACTTTATCCAAAGTGGTAGAAAACTTAGGTTTCATTTTAATAAACAAATTTTCCATCTGCACATGTTTTCATGTCTTCCTAGATGGCAATTCATAGTGGGTATCTAGCATTTTCATTAAGTTACGGAAAATGGTCTCTTCAGCAAGGGTGAACAATTGAATGCTACAGGCAAAGAACTCTGAAATCGCATTATCAATTACTATTTTACGATCAGAACTCTTATCGCATTTTCTCTCTATAAAAGACAAAATACTGCCAGAAGACTTATGTAGATCATTTAGGTCTGATAATTTTATATCCGGATGCAATCGCCGAAGATGATCTCTGAGGTTTGACGTGTTACCGCAAGTTTTATAAACCCTACCACAGGCTTTGCATTTAGCATTTGAACCATTCATTTTGATAAAAAATTTCCACACTTCCGATTTTCCAAACTTTCTTGTTTTGTTGCTGCTCTCCTCATTAGAGGCGTTTGCACCAAATACGTTCCTCTAAGTTTAGGGAACGTAAATAAAATAATTTTTTGCGTATTTTACCGGGTAGTGGAAATTTTCTGCAAATTCCACTTTATTGTTTTCAAAAATTTCGTTATTTAATTCAATTTTACAATTTGTGAAAGTTATGAGGAAATTATTTTTTAGTACAATATTTCTATTGTCACAATCTTGTTTTGAAATTGTTTCGTATGCATTGACGATCAATATCGTATCGTCATAAATGTTTAATATTTTAGTATTGTTATTTATTTCAAAAAACAATCATTTTCAAATAAACAATTTTTTACGTCTTTTTAGGTCTTTCAAGGCAATGTCTTTTATAACTTAAATTTGTTTCGTTAATTGTTATTAAATATTCGTTTTCTGCTTTTATTTGTAATTTCTTTTTGGTTGGCAATGGAGTGATCATTTTTACATCAGTTATAACATAACTTCTTGGTATCTTAATTACCAGTGATTGATTTTTATATGCTAACACTCATATTTTTGCCATTTTCAATTTATAAAAATCTATTTGGAAGTGATCAATTTCTTCCTTAGTTAAAATTCCTGGGTGGACCGGACCATATTATATTTGCCCGCAGCCATGTTATGCTGTATATCATTAACCCTATTTTCCAAATATCTCAATTTATTTATAAAATCATTAAACAAGATGTGCTCATAAATATTTTTATTATTTTCATTCATTTTTTATTTTTTATATATTTGAAAGAAAAACAATTATAAATAATTATTCCACTTAAATACTAAAGCACTGGCTGCCAGGACCTTCGGCTTAAGTAAAAATTAATTTATATTTATTATAACTATGTATATAGAGATCGTTTAATATGAGTTAAGAGAATTTATAACTAAAAAAGAAAATATTAACATTTCAGGCAAATAAAAATATGTAGAAACGGACATTATAACTGCTGGGCATATTAAGTCCAGGCTCATAAATCTAATTAAGTTTTGCTAAGTATATATTTCTTTTTTATTGTTAGAAAAAATTTAAGTTTATAAAGTGTAACAAATTTTGCAATCAGCTCTATATGACAGTCTACTGTTTGTGCAAGATAATCCGATGGTTTGTTGTTATCAAATATGGAAGTTAACACGCTGATCTTACACTAAAGGTTTTGTGGACTGGTTTTTCATGCTTAGCTACCGTTGGTTTAATAAAGTTTTTATTCGCCCCAGTGTCAATTAGAAAGTCTAGGACGCGGCCGTCTGGAAGTTTGTACTTTAAGTATGGTACGCTAGATGGCCGCTGGACAGAAAATCCTCTTCTTCGGCGGCAGCGCAGTCATCATCTTCCTCCTCCACAGCATCCGTCGTAACATGGTAAAGCTTCTGTTGCTTTCGGGGAAAGTTAATTAACTCGTTTGCTTTGCACGGATTGGTCTACGTCCATCTTCTCAACCGGTGGCTGTGAAGTGGATGGTTGATCCCTCTTTGGGGTAACCTGGCGATCATGTTTGTCGAAGTGTGTTCGGCGATCTTGAGGACGCCAAGTTGTCCTCGGTGGAATAGGAGGTGTTCTGTCGGCCTTAAAACCATGCAACCGGCTAGGAATGGTATTCACCGGTGCAACAATGTGATTATTTGAACGTGCACTGTGAATTGTAAAGTTTCTGAAATTCGTGTTTTGGATTTCGAGACATGCCGAATATGCCTCTGGCAGAGTTTTAGGACTTTGAATAAGGAGCATTTTGGCAAGCTCTCCATTCACTCCACGTATAAATACGTCCAGGGCACGGTTTCTATATGTGTCAATTAAAACTTTCGTTGTTTCTTCAGAGTAAGATTCAGTTTTTATTTTATTAATGATTAATGAGAATTGGTGATTCACGGCTGCATAAAATTCATCTAGCCGTGAATCCTTCTGAGATAATTGGTGGAGTTGATACTCCAAAGTGCGGATGTCGCGTTTATCCGTGTAATGGAGTGATAAGCATTCCTTGATAGCAATCCAATTCGTATCAAATATGTTGTACGATATCAGGACAGCATCGGCTGCCCTGCGTACTTTCTGTCGAATATGTTGAAGTATAGCCCTGTAAATTGGCTTATTTCTTACTACTTTAAAATCATTAAGGATGCTCTCGACAGAGTGCACCCACGAGACGTATTGGACAGGATTCCCGTCGAATGCCTGCAATTCTTTTACGGAGTCTGGAAGTCTAGAAATATCCCTTAGATCAGCCTCCGTAGCCGGAGTTCGAGGTTCCACCTCTGGTTCGCGAACACCACCCTCACTTCTTCCAGATTCCAGGAGAGTGAGCCGGGATCTTAAGGAATCTAGGGAAGAGATCCGCCTCTCCATACTCCCAACTTGTTCGAGGAGCGCATTGACGGCTCCCGTCAGGTTTGTTACTATGGTCTGTAAGGACTCCATACCTGAGTGGGAAAAGAGAAGAAAAAAAAATAGACAAGTTTTTATAAGCTTACAAGGCTGCTAAGAGCATATGTTCCAGGTTCTTTGCTTATTCTTCCTTTCGTGGCCGTGGTTCTTCACTAATCACGTTTGTAGTTTTCCGAATTTTCGGTATGCGTTTTTATCTAATTGATAGCTTTTTACAATTTCCTGTAACTGTTTTACGATTCGATTTTCGATACATGTTTTTTATTTAATTAATCACGTTTTATTGCTCTCTTTAGCTGTTTTTCACTTTCCAATTTTTGGTTAGAGTTTTTAATTAATCGTCAGAATTTTTCATTCATTTATTACTGAAAGGATTACTTAGAAAAATCCTTTTTTCCACTGTTCACCTCTGGGTCCCTGCTCGGGCGCCAGAAACGGACTTCTTGTCCGTAGCACTGAAAAAAATATTGGGCCAGCTGCCCAGTAAGGAAACACTTAATTTTTTATGAATTACAATTTAATAAAATTCTAATTTCACTAACTTATAATATTCTTAATTAACTGATGAGTAGCCCGTCCCGAACTCGACTGCTCGCTTGAGGTGACCGCCGCTTCCTTTACACCTATCATTAAAACAGCGACGATGCAGTTGTTGTGTGATGCGTCTGATACCTTTACCTTGACTTCCCACAGGTATAATATGAGTATCATTTCACAATCGTGTGAAATAATTAGTGCTGACACCGTTATATTCTAATGCGTACGCTATTGGCCATGGCCTTGGCAAGAGTGTCGGATTGCCGGATGCCGGCTTGCTCACTTATGCAATGCGTGTGTTGCAACCGATCGTGGGAATGTTCTATTGCAGGTAATTATGAAATAAAAATATGCTGACACTGCGGCACGTGTAGCGCGCAGCCGTGGGAGCGTCGCTGTAAATGCGACTGCAGCGTGTTAACTTTCGTTTCGGGCGTGAAACAAATTAGGAATCAACATCATAGTATTACGTGCAATTCTGGAGGAAATACCAGACAATCCGGCCTCTGCAAGTACTACTTTTGTTGGCGAGGTTGGGAAAGCTCGAATCGAGCATGGAGTAGTTTGATGTGGGTCTTGGCGCAGTGTCCATATATCGGCAGTCCATAATCGATTTGTGATAACAAAAGGGCTTTTGTAATATTTACAAGTGAATTCGTATGACACAAACAATGTTTAGAAGATAAAAATTTTATAATGTTTAATCTAGAGAATAAGCTTAATCTAACCGATTTACAGTGTTCTTTGTATGTTAGATTTTTATCAAATATTAGACCTAATATTATTAAGGTGTTACAATGGGGAATTTGAATGTTAGAAAAGGATATGTAGGGAAAGGAGCAATTATGTTTACGACATATATGGAATGTGGAGCATTTATTTGTTGAAATATTGGCACCAGAACTTTCACTACGGATGTGTGGTTTCGAACAGCCATGGCTGAAGAGGCGAAATGTTCGAAGTAGAGTAGGGTGTCCATAACTCCCAACACTTTCTGAAAGCCGAATTGGTGGGGGTTTATAAGTCCCTTTGCTTTGGCGTACCACATAATTCGGGTAGAAAGTATTTTCTCTAAAGTTTTGGACATACAGGGAAGGAGGGATATTGGTCTATAATTCTCTACATAGGAGGTGGATTTATTATTATTTTGGGATGGGTAAAATTGTGGCAACTTTCCATTGTTGAGGGTAAATTCCGCAGCTTAAAATTTGGTTGAACAGGTTTACAAGTCTGCTTTTAAGGGGATAAGGGATATTTTTGAGGATAGGATAGGATACTTTGTCGGCATCAGGAGTTTTGCCCGTAAGTGTCGAAATGATTGAGTCGAATTAATTAACTGTAATACAAGATTCAATGATTTGGGCTTTTGTGCAGGAGAATGGGTTACGGTAGTTTTCCGTCAGGACTCGATTTTTCAGGGAGTTGGACTTGGAAGGGAAATTAGTGCTATGGGAATAAGATGACCATGTCTGCGCAAACTTTTCAGTGATGTCCTGTGGTGAGTAAATAGGTCCCTGGTCTGTGTGACTGTGAGCGTCGGTATCGGAGCGTCAAGCACAATCCGTTAGGATTTTAATCTCCGACCATATTTTTTTGGGATTCGAGGATGGATTAATACTCTCCGTTATCTTTTCCAATGAGTATCTTTTGTCAGACTACAATTCATTTCTAAATGCGACGTTGGCTTTTTTATAGTCTACTAGATTAGTGTTGGACCTGTTGGGTTTAAAATTTGTCCATAAGCGCTTTTTGTTATTTCTAAGGGTGGTGAGTAGGTTCGACCAATAAGGCAGTTTGGCTGAGAATACTTTTGGGTTAGTTTGAGGGATAGAGAGGTGTGCAGCAGAACGGATAATTGTTTTTATTGTAGATGTTTCGGCATTTATATTTTGGCGAGCTGGTTTACTATCACACAATGATGTACAGATGGGGCAGAACTTTAGCCAGTCTGCCTTTTCTGTCAGAAATTTTGCGCTAGGCTTTATGCTATAAAATTTGGGGAACGAAAGGGATGTGATGATGGGGAAGTGATCGCTATTGTGTAGGTCGTCAATTGTATGGGAGGAGAGTTTAGGAGCTATTGTTGTGAAAGCAAGCACAAGGTCGGGATGGGTGAATGTTCCATGTGTAGAGAAATGAGTGGGTTGACCATCATTAAGGACAACAAGATCGTAAGTTAATATGAGATCTTCGATTATTTCGCCTCTTTTATTCGCAGAATTGGAGCCTCAAAGCAGACTCCATGCATTAAAATCGCCTACAATGATAATTACCTTTGATAGATCACTAACTCTAAAGGCTTGGTGAGGTGGAATATAAAAGTTAATTATAGTGATTTTGTATCCAACATCCATTTCAATTGCTATTGCAGATAATTGGGAACTAATCGGAACTTGCTTGTGATTACGTGACTTTTTTATGAAAACAGAAATTCCTTGTTTACAATATGTATTTTGAGAATTATTGTGGAAATAACTCTCATATTTGTTAGGTGCATGGAGCTTTTCTTTGTGTGGAAGATGTGTTTCCTGTATGCAAATAATGTCGAGAGAATATTCATTCATATATTTAAGTCTGGGTAATTGTTGAGGAGACCGTTCATATTCCATTGCAAAATCTGTATCACTTATTCTATCATTTGAGAGGGATCAATTATGGGAGCGGATGGGAAGAGGTTAAGGCTGGAGATGTAAGGTGGGAGAGAAGAGAAGAAATCATATCGTGAGTTATTGAGTCATCGACTGATGTATTTGTTGTCATGTTTACTTCATTTAGTGTGGTAGCTATTTTCTTTTGTTTTGTCGTTTGTGCTATTGACATTGTTGTTGCTTCTGGAGCTTGTTTGTTCAGGTAGAGTGTTTTGAATAGTGCTATTGTTTGTTTGTATAGTGTTATTATTTTTTGCTACATTAGCAAAGGAAGTGGAGGTCTCATTGAGAATGGGGAGTACTCGCATTTTGTGTTTTTTTATTGCTTCACGCATGGAGCATTTGTTGTATGTTTTAATTGTTATTATTTCTTTCATTTGTATGAACTTAGGACACGATTTGCTAGAGGCAGAGTGACTACCTGAGCAATTTATGCAAAAAGAACGTGAACATGGTAGTGTGGAGTGAGGGGGGAGGGCACATGCATCACATGCAGGGGCCTTAGTACATCGTTTTGTCGTATGACCGAGAAGTTGACAACTTTTGCATCTCATGGGATTTGGGTAATATGGTCTTACCTTGGTGGTGTACCACGAAACATCGATTTTTTCAGGTAAATGATAATAATCGAACGTAAGAAGCACAACTCCGCTTAGGACTGATTGGTTGTTTATATATTTAGGGAATTTGAAAATTGACACGACACCCTGTTCACTTAAATTTTCAACAATTTCGTTGTCTGGAATATAATTGAGACACGGTGCGAAAATTGTACCTTTTGGTAGTTCAGGTTGTTATGAAGCTCAATTCCAACAAATTCCAAACAAGATGTTGGTAGCTAAAAACTTTTGAACAATGTGGTCATTTTTAACAAAAAGCAATAGTTTTCCATCTCTTAAGGGGTCAGTCTACTTTGGAGACTCGAAAAAAAGGCTATATTCGTGATTTTTTTTTTGAGAAAACTATAAATGATAGTAATATAAAATTTGTTTGATTTATTAAATAAAGTCTTAAAATTCAGAAATAAATTTTTTTTTTTCAATTTTATAGTATTTTTAGTAAAAAAATAGCAGTGAAGCGTAACGTCTCAAACATGGGTTGGTGAGGCAGCTCCATCAGAACTCAAGAACGGCTTGTCTGAAACAAAAAAATCAAAATGTTTCAGATTCAGTAAGATACTGGCTACAAAATGACCCTCGGATATTAGGTTTTAATGAAGACAAAAAAAATGGCTGATAAAAATGGAAAATTTTTGATAGAACGGTTTTTTTTTCGCATATTTAAAAAAAATATATAGTAAAAATTTAAAATTTCAAAACCCCCGAGCGTCAATTTGGTGCAAATTATGTCTAGAATAGGTGATCCAAATTTTATGAAAATCGGTTGATTAGTTTTTGAGATACAGTGGAGCTAGATTTTGAAAACGTTGTTTTGAGAAAAACGCGTTTAAAGTTCATCGATGCACGCTATACGCGCAGGTAGACGAAATAAGGTACTGATGTTCAGGTAAAAAAAAAATAGTTAGAGTGCTCGGATTTTCTTAAAATTTTTACACAATATTTCTGGATATATATACTTTCAAATTATGCAAAAAAAAAAAATTGAAAAATTTTAAAGTGACAAAGTAGACTAACCCCTTAATTCAGAAATATTTATAATTTCAGAACTTATGTTTTTGAAAGCTTTATGCACAGCGAAACATGAATGCTTACTTAATGGCTTTTCTGAATTCACTGCACTGGCGACTAAGTATCTCGGATTTTCTTTTTTAATTGAGGGGAGGGTTGGAGTTAGTTATTAACTGAACCAGGTTTTTTTCTTTTTGGCTTAGGACTTGTGGATAACAGGGCGAACCTGTTATCCCCAAGAGGCGGTCCCCCAGGGGGCATATCTTTAGCAATCGCTTGTTCTCTATACGAAGTATTTGACTCGTACCTTAGAAGATAAAGAGTTTTTGCACACTGCTAATTGCACGAAAATAATACAAAGCGAACGCAAGAAAATCTCTCAGAACACTGTAGACACAACCGTACACGTCGAGTATCAGTGAGTCATCATTCATATTTTTTATAAATTTCTTTACTCTCTCCCTATCTTCTTTTATTGTTTTTCTAATAAAATCTAAGTTAACGTGTCCCGCAGGACATCGTTTAAAAAATTAAGATTGGGGGCCAACCACTCGGCCCCTTTACGATACTTACTCCTATTTTACTGCCAATGGAAAATGCCTTGTGATTTCTTTACGTCCAGAACCAAGAATGGTTTTACAATTTATTCTTATGCCTAAGCTAACCTAATTCTTAATCTAACATATTGCTGACCTAGCGGTTCACACGGTGCAGCGGCGGTTATATATTAACGCTGCTGCGCATGTGTCATCTGATACGCATTGCTAGCGAATCGCAGTCAGGCAGCTGCCTTGACTTGCTGACATAGCGGTTCACATGGTGCAGCGGTGGTTATATACTAACGCTGCAGCGCATGTGCAATCTGATGCGCATGGCAGTCAGGCAGTCGCCTTAACTCCTCCCCCTTTAAATATCTGCGTCCCGCAGATTGGGTGACGAAGGGCGTTTCTCGATCTTTCGACTAAGTTGGTTCTCGATTTTTATTTCGGGTAAATGGATCCTTGCTGTGAGCTTCCTTCAGATAAACCAAATTATCACCATAAGTAACAGTAGTCCTGATCCCTCGGATAATATAAACCAATTCGTCTCAGACTTGAGGTGCTTCAATATTTCCAAGTTGTCAATTGCCATTCCATGTACCAGGTCGAGGTTTATAGCCATTGTGCGGTTCGTGACGCTAGTTAGGATTGGTGGGAGCACCTGAACTCCTGAGGTGGTAATGCTTGAATATGTTTTGTTGTTGATTACTACCGTCTCGTTGTCTACCCGGAGAATATAGGAACCGTTAAGATTAGTAGTGGTTTTACCTGAACTTATGTTGCCAACGAAATTGTTCAGGAAAATAGTATCATCTTTGATTACTTCGACGGTAGATGCGTTGCTTGTCAGGTAAGGACAACTTGTTTCTCCGCCCTTGAGAAGACGAGCCAAACAACCAGCCTCCGGTAACAGGTCCAAGGATTTCTTTTCACATACCCTTGCTGAGGATAAGTGCAAACAGTCTCCCCTTATGCCAAACGTCTCCTGTTTGCTTATAAGGATAGTTTTGTACGTCAATTCTAACCGATGGCCTTTCTGGACATTAGCTCGTGTGATAAGGTGGTTGAATCTTTCCTCCGTGACCTTAGGCAGAGATAACACGTACAGCAATAGCGTGTTGTTGGTGTAGATCGAAGGTTTGCTATACTCGATGGCTTCAATGGCATTACTGTATGGAAGGATGTCAATCTCGCCAACAAGCTGGTTAACTTCTTCCTTGCTTGAGAGATTGCTATTGACGATGCCAGCCTTAGCCATTTTGCACGCGCGACTAACGAGTCCGAGTTCAGTTCATTTTACAAAATGAATCCAACCTGTTCTAGAGCCCAGTTAAAACTGAAGCTAAAGCTACAAATGTAATACTTATAAACTAAAATATTATTTAGAAGTTCAGCTGACGTCTGTTGAAATAAGTATTGCAAAAAAATAATAATTTATTAAATTGTTATTATTGCGGAAATATTGTTAAGTGAAAAAAAACAGTTTGTCAAACCTTGCAGTTTATTGACATTTGAGAATTATTTGTGAAAAAAAACAGTTTGTCGAACTTTGCAGTTTATTGACATTTGAGTTCATTAAGTTGCTACTATTGCGAAATATTGTTAAATGTTGAAAATGCAGTTTGTTGACATTAAATTGCTACTATTGCGAAATATTGTTAAATAAAGAAAATGCAGTTTGTTGACATTTGGGTTCATTAAATTATTGTTCCCAATTAATGGGTAGGGAGTGTGTTGAGTTATTGGAATGGGTAGTTGACGTAACTCCTCCCCCTTTGACTGAAAACTCTCCTGAGTTTTTCTAGTTATCTCTATTTCGTTATGTTTTGATTTTTTATATATGTAAAATATGACTACTGTACCTAGGGCTATTAAACTGAATGTCAACGTTAGGCTATTAAAAATGTAGTTTAGTTTTTTGTGAAATCTGATTTCTTCGATCTTTTGAATGTTTTCGATCTGATTCGATACTAATTCATCAAACGTTAGCTGAGATGTAATATTATTTAAATTAAAATTATTATTTATTAAAAAGTGTTGTTCAAACTTATCTTCAGAATTATAATACAGATCTCCATTTATTTCTAATTTACAACCGTTAAATGTTATTAGTTTATTTCCACTTAAATTGAACTGTCTATTATTACAACTACTATTAGCTATAGAATTTACATGATTTTTTATGATTATTAAGCCAGGTTGTATTTCTATAGTTTCTACTTGTTTGTTCTTTTTTCTTAAGCAATTATTTCTGAAAATACAAAGATTAGACTTTTTTAAATTGCTTCTTTTTACTTCATTATTAAAATCATAAATTGAATTGTTTATTCTTAGGATCTCTCTTTTTTCAAAAACAAGTTCTTCTTTGTTTTCATTAGGTATAGGTACAAAAATTGATCTTTTTACTTTTCTTATATCTTTAGGTATTTGTATTATAAAAATTATTTTATTTTCTTTATAATGTCCTGCACTTAATCTTGTATTTTGCATTTTGTAGAGATCGATGTTGTAACGAATTATTTCTTCACTTGTTAATACATTATTATTCATAGTATTTGTCTTTGTGGCTACAAGATTATTTTGTATGTGTTCAATATTGTCTAGCAGAATTTTAATTTTTAGCAATATATCCAGATATAGGAGCTTATTTTCTAATTCTTTGTCATTCTTGGATATTTGATTTAATTTTGAGGTAATCTGCGTTCTGTCACTTTCTATTGCGTCTTTTAGTTTTGAAATTGTTTTGTTAAATACATGGTTTATCTCTATGTTTCCGTTAAGGGTTTTTATTATTGCATGATTGTTGTTGTCAATTGCTAGTAAATGTCTTTCTATTTCTGTCCTGTCAAAATCGTCCATTGTGCCATATAGCCATTTCATGCCTGTTCCAATAAAGTTTATTAGTCCTCTCGGATGTCTAGTAGGAATGATTGTCTTGAGTTTTGATTTTGCTTTTTCCAGTTCTGTATTAAGGAAGTGTCTGTCGTTGATATTTGCTATTACTTTTGTATTTTCTTCGAGTCCTTCTATGACATATTGAATTTCCTTGGGGTCAATGATGTGTAGAATAGTGTCGTAGTTGTAAGTTATGTCTGCGTCTTCTAGTGCTATTTCAGCGAAGCCATTTGTACTATTGATGTTTTCGACAACTAATGTGGTGTTATTTACAGTGAAGAGCGTCATTATTATGGTTATTAGCAGTGTCATGTGTACCTGAAAATTTAGTAGTCCTTTTTATGTTAGTTGGGTGAATATTTGATAAATTCGTTTTTTTGTATCTAGGTTCTTGTTTATGTCGAACAGCCTTATAGTTTTTCACGTACCCTTCCTGATTTGTGTTTTGATATTCCTCCCTGTCAATATTCAACTTTGTAATTTTTCTCTCTTTTGTGGTCCGTAGTAAATTATAAATTTTGTTCTTTTCTATTTTTCCATTTGCTATATCTATTGGTCTTGTCTTGGTTACGGAATGGACGGATCTTTTGTACCATTCAGTACATTTATATATTTTTTCCTGGACTGTTAAACTTGAATTTTCCATTTCTAACATTCGAAATCTTTCTGCTAAGGTGCTGTGAAACCTTTCGATATCCGCGTTTCCGGTATGAGAATTTGGCTTTGTAAAATGAATTTCCACTTGTTCTTGCCTAAGAAAATCTTTTACATTTGTTGAGTTGAATTCGTTGTCAGCTACTATGCGTTTCGGTTTTGAGGTGAGAGAGAAATATAAACGAAGTTTTTCTATAAGTGTTATACTGTTTCTGTCTTCTAAGTAAATAGTAGTAGCTTGTTTCGAAAATTTGTCTATGATGGTTAGAAAACTATGTTTCTTAATTACGTAAGTGTCCATGTGTATTATCTCATTCGTATCTGTGGGTGTTTCCGTTATAAAGAATTTCGGTTTATATGGTTTTCTGTCGTATTTACCTCTACAACAAATATCACAATTGTTAATATATTTTTGGATAAGTAGTTTCAAATTTTTGAAGTATATTGTATTTTTTAAACCCTGATAATTTTCATTTATCCCCGCATGTCCAGTTTCTTCTTTATGATATTTTTGAATATATCTGTAAGCTTCTTCCTCGTTTCTCATATCTTTAGCATGATATGAGCATCTGTAGAATTTTACACTACCATTAAATAATTCTATTAGCTTCTGTTGCACTATATTGTAGTCTGAATCTGAAATTCCTGAATAAATTCCTACTTTCCCCGTTTTTATAAATCTTCTGAAAATGTCCGACATGAATCCACTCCTAATATCGTCTAGACTTACAAAAATTTTTCTTTTATTGTCAACTATTCTAATTTCTTCCGTCTTACTTTCTGTCAAGATTATTTGGGTATAAAAACGGTTAACGACTGATTCTAATATGGGAAAATGATCGTTCAGTTCCTCTTCTTGAGAGTGAATAGTAGCGGTTGTACTTATATTGTCTAAGTCAATTTCCCTTGTATTTTCATCTACTGCACAAATTTCACCAGTATCTGCGTTAATTCTACTGAGAAAATCGGCTAGAGTATTCTCCTTGCCTTTGATATACCCGATGTTAATATCGTATTCACCAAGTTTGAGTAACCAACGTTGAAGCCTACGATTTATGTCTTTTCCTTTATATTTTGTTTGTAGCCATTTTAGTGGTTGGTGGTCTGTCATAAGGTCAAAGTTTCTTCCATATATGTATGGCCTGAAGTAATTTACTCCCCAAACGATAGCCAACAACTCCTTTTCTGTTGTTGAGTATCTTCTTTCGTGTTCATTTAAGGTTCTACTTGCGTAACTGATAGGATGATTATCCTGTGTTATTACTGCGCCTATTGCGAATTCGCTGGCATCTGTTGCTAATTTAAATTTCCGTTTAAAATCTGAGTATTTAAGGATGGGTGTATCGATTAGTAGTCTCTTAAGTTTGTAGAATGCATCCGTATATTGAGGGTCATTTTTATTAATCTTGGTATTCTTTTTTAAATATTTTGTCAAACCATGGGCAATTTTAGCATAGTCTTTTATGAATTTTCTATAATATCCTGTTATACCTAGGAATGATTTTATCTGTTTCTGATTTTCTGGAAGTTTTAGTTTTTGGATAGCCCCGATTTTGTTCGGATTAGGTTTGATTCCTTCAGTGGTAAGAATGTGTCCTAGATATTCGGTAGATTTTGCGAAAAAATTGCACTTATCAACTTGAATCTTAAGATTATGTTTTCTAAGAGCATTGAAAATTTTCTGTATACTATCCTTATGTTCTTGTATTGTGCTACTGAAAATTAAAATATCGTCAAGATATACAACACATATTTTGTTGATATACTCCCTTAGTACTGAATTAATCAATCTTTGAAAAGTAGCAGGAGCGTTTTTTAGTCCAAAAGGCATACGAACGAATTCATAATGACCTAATGGAGTAGAAAATGCTGTTTTCTTCCTATCTTCCTCTTTAATAAGGATTTGATGAAAGCCTTTGGCTAAGTCGAGAGTCGTGAAGTATTGTGCTCGACCAAGCTTTTCTAAAATTGTATCAATATTTGGGATGGGAAATTTATCACTGACAGTTATTTCATTCAAAGCCCTGTAGTCTATTACTATTCTCCATTTTTTTTTCATTGAATTGTCCGACTTCTTGGGCACAATCCATAAAGGAGAATTGTATGGAGATATACTTTCCCTAATTATCCCTTGTTCTAACATTTCCCGCATTTGTTTATTGATTTCTTCCTCATGGATCTGAGGGTACCTATATATCTTCGAATATACCGGTTTGTTAATCGTTGTCGTAATTTCGTGTTGTACTTCAAGAGTGTGAGTAAGTAAGTTACCCTCTTGGAAAAATAGATCGGAATTTTTTTGAATAAGTTCCGTTAAAAATGTTTCTTCTTCTTTGTTCATATCATCACGTTTTAATCTATCTAAAATGTTATCTGATTGTATTTCTAAGGTTTGAATTTCTTCTAAATTGTATGGACAAGAATCTATAAATTTAATTTTATTGCCGTTTATTTGTAAGAAGTCTTCCTCAAGGTTTATGATTGCTGAAAAAGCTTTCAATATATTCTGTCCTATTAAAGCATCGAAATTTTTACCATTAAAGTTGGTTAATTTCCAGCACATAAGATTGTCTTCTTTAAATTCCCTAGGAAGGGGTGTGATAATTTCCTCGTCAATACAAAATTTACCATTTATTGTATTAAAGAATATGAGTTTTTCTAGTTTTGTCCTTTCAAATGTTGGTAATAATTTTCCGTTAAGCAATGAGGTCGTTGATCCTGTATCAAGTAAACATTTAATGTTCGTGTTTCCTATACTTAATTCTACTATCGGTAAATGAATCTTTGGGCTTGACACTGAAAATTTACCTCTCCTGTATTATTATTCTCGATGTGGTCTACTTCCATTGGGGTAGGCCCATTATTATTATGTCCAAGAGTTCTGTTCGAGTATTGGGTTCGTCTTGATTGCTGAGAATTATTTGTGTTAAAGAAAGTTTGTCGAAATTGAGCAGGATTGTTATTTTGACGAACTTGAGAAGGACTATTATGTGAATTTTGGGGTGATTGGTGTGTAAAAGTTTGTTTCTGTTGGTATGTCTTGTTCTGTCCGTTTTCGTTATGGTTTCCCTGTTGTTGGAATCGCTGATGTGTATTATATGTGTATTTCTGAAACCTATTGTTATATTGTCTTAGTATCCCTGTTTCTTCCAAGACGTAGTAAGCTTCCCTAAGGGTGGATATATTCCTACTATAAATAATGCTAGCCAAATTTGGATGTATACCGTTCAAAAATGTTTTTAGTACAATTGATTCGTTTGTAGGAGGTGAAAACTCTATGGGTTTATTGATGTCAAATTCATACTTAGTATTTAATTTGTCTAATATATTTTTAAGATTTTTAAAATATTCGCTTACATTATTGTAGTTTTTTATATTAATCGCCTGATGGTAAAGGTTGTGATACCCTTCCTTGATGCCGAAGTTTTTTATTAGTTCTTCCTTTATTCTTTCCCATGTTGGTTCTGGTCCTAGGGCCCTTGCCACTTGTAGAGCCGGTCCTTGGATCTTATTTCTAATGTACCTCTCGAATACAAACTGCTGTAGGATGGCATTCTCTTGGAATAATGGCAATATCAGCTCCACTTCTCTTATAAAAGATGATAGATCATAGTTTTTTTTTTTACCATGGAATTCTTTGATCCGGGCAGCTTCCTTCATCAAGTCAGATCCAGATAGTACGGCTGGTGCTGGTGAGTTATTGGTGCTTTGTTGTGTGGACATTTTTGTAATGATTTGTTTTTTCTTTGTAAAAATATTGTCTTTAGACACTTCACAATGTAACGTTTTTTTTTTTTTTGTTTTTATTTTGTGGGTTTTAGCTCCCTTTTTCGTTATAGCTCTTTGGTGCTATATTGTCTTTAGACGTTGAAAAGGTTATTTAAATGAAGTCTTTTGACTTTTAATGTCACTTTTCACTTTTTCGCAAGGATATTTTGTCCTTTTTTTTTTTTTTTTTTTTTGTTTTTACCGGATTTAATAGTGTCCTTCAGGATAATCACTTATTTTTCCGATATTAGGTTCTTTTACGTCGACTGCGCCACTAACGAGTCCGAGGGTTCCGTAAGTAAAAAAAAATTACTTTTATTTATCAGTCCATTTTACAAAATGAATCCAACCTGTTCTAGAGCCCAGTTAAAACTGAAGCTAAAGCTACAAATGTAATACTTATAAACTAAAATATTATTTAGAAGTTCAGCTGACGTCTGTTGAAATAAGTATTGCAAAAAAATAATAATTTATTAAATTGTTATTATTGCGGAAATATTGTTAAGTGAAAAAAAACAGTTTGTCAAACTTTGCAGTTTATTGACATTTGAGAATTATTTGTGAAAAAAAACAGTTTGTCGAACTTTGCAGTTTATTGACATTTGAGTTCATTAAATTGCTACTATTGCGAAATATTGTAAAATGTTGAAAATGCAGTTTGTTGACATTAAATTGCTACTATTGCGAAATATTGTTAAATAAAGAAAATGCAGTTTGTTGACATTTGGGTTCATTAAATTATTGTTCCCAATTAATGGGTAGGGAGTGTGTTGAGTTATTGGAATGGGTAGTTGACGTAACTCGCGTATCAGCTCGTTCACGTCTTCCTTCAGAATAGCTATCTTGTTTTGGACATCCTGCTCGAGCCTTTCCCTGGTTCTTCGATCGACGACGTCATTTGTGATCGTCACAACGCTGTTTAGCTTCTGCAATACGGTGTCGAAGTATTATAGGTCAATAGCGTGGATTAATTCAAAATGACCGCTGATGACATAGCCGCTACCGTGCTCCACCGTAACAATTGGGGATTCAAGTTTAAAGATATTTTTAAATATAATAATTTGTTCTAAAACTATTACAGTGCTTTAAACTTCTAGTCAATTTTAACATGTTCTATTTTTCTTTTAAATTTTTAATTTTACTTTCAAATTAGCATTAACCTATCTTGCAATGAATTTTAAAGTTTAAAGATATTCTTAATAATTTCTTTTAAAACTATTGTAATGTCTTAAGTTAATATTGCCAGTTGCGCGTGTTCTTTTCTTGAAAGCAACTTGTTCCTAATCAGAATATCCTTTGAAAGGAAAAGGGAGAAAAAGCATTTCATCGTTTATATTAAAACAAGTGGCTTTTAGGAAAAGAGGAGCGTTACATATATGGCAAAAAAAATATTTTTTTTTTGTACAATTTACAACGCTTTACATTATTTGAATATTGGCAAAAAAATATTTTTTTGTACGATTTACAACGCCTTAGATTATTTGAATATATTTGGCGTATTTTTTCTTTTTTGATTAACAGTTTCTTTCTCTCTTTTTTTTTTAAATATAAAAAATTGTTTCATATAAAAATATTTGTTTTTCTTTTTTTTTTTTTAAATATAAAAAATTGTTTCAAAATATTTGTTTTTCTTCTTTTTTTTAAATTTTAGTTTTACTTTATGATTTTGTGTATCAATTGTAATCAAAAAAAAAAAAAAAATTTTATTATAATTTTTTCTTTCTTTAAAGTGCCATTCCCATGAGGAGTCGAACCCCGATATTCAAAGAATATCCACCAATTTTATGGGTTGAGGGAGTTATTTTTATTGTATTTATTTTTATTTCAACGTGGCAAAAAATATCTGTATTTTTAATTTTTATGTGCCTTTTAAAGTGCCATTTTTATATATTGTATATATATAGGTATATATTTTTACTCATTCACTCTTCCTTATGAGGAGTCGAACCCCGATATTCAAAGAATATCCACCAATTTTGTGGGTTGGAAGAGAGCTGATTTTCTTTGTACTGTGCCTCCCCCCATAAAAATCGTGAGGGTGACACTATCCAAAAATTAAACACGTTGGGCAATTGGAGGTGACTGATTCACAGCAGCTACAAGTGCTAAATCTTATTTTACGTCGAACTATGACCTGAATATCAAACTTCAATACGACAACGTGAGCAAGACATTCTCTTATGTGCTGAAATTGCTCATAAAGTAATGCGCACTGATACGTTATATAAAATTTTACAAGATTGCGTCGGTAAACCAGACTACCATGATGTTTTTAAAGGAGAAGTCGTTGGAATAATAATCCTTACCGAATATAATAATAAAACATGTTGGATAAATGACGTGGACTTCCAACAGTCGCCCAAGTCGAAATTTCCATCCAAAGACGGAGAGATTTCGTATATTAACTATTATAAAAACGTTACGATTGCAATGAATTTGCAGATTGGACGCGAGAATTTCAAAATAATTCAATGTACAAACACGTTGACATTAGGAGGTGGTACGTGATTACGCCATCACGGAATTTACGCGAAGTTCAAAATTTCGTACAAATGTGTACAAGAGCAGCTAATGGAATGCGTATGGGCATTGCAGAGCCTATATATCAATAGATTAGTGACGATCGTAGTGGATCTTATTCACAAGCAATCAGTTTTCTACTGGAGATCCTCAAATCGTGATGGATCGGTGGTGGGCAATTCCATCAAGTTTTCAGCACCGAAGTGAAATTTTTGATAGGAAGGTTATGACTTTTTCTTGGTATCTCAGTCTGTGCAACAAGGAACAGTGTCTCCAACAAACTATAATGTTGTATACAGCAATATTCGTTTAACACCAGATCAAATGCAGCTTTTAACATACAAAATTACCCATCTGTATTATAATTGGAGTGGCATTTTTTTTTTTTTTTTTTTTTTTTTTTTTTTTATCTACTGCAATATACAGCGATTCCTTGGGATAACTACCTTACTAAAGGTGTTAGCGTGGATAAGGGTATTCCTCATTGTCAAATTTTGTATATCTAGGCAGGCTGAGTATGCCTCTGGCAACGATCGCAGCCTTTGCACAATTAACATCTTTGAAAGTTCAGGATTCAGGCCACGAATAAACACGTCCAACGCCCGATTCCTATAAGTTCCTAAACGATTATGGAAATTTTTTGTTGATCGAGGATAGTGTTAACCGCCCCATTTAATTCAGGAATTAACTTCTTTAGGTCCTTCATTTTTTTTTTATTTCTTTCCCCAAACCTTAAGGCACAGTACAATAGAAAAAAGAATGAATAAATTTGAGTGTTACCTTGCTTTTGTTTTTTATTTTTTCTTGTTTTATCGGCACGGCACGGCACAGAATTTTTTCCATTCGGATTCTTTTGGTTCTTTCTTATTATAAATGGGAATTAATGAGTTTTTATCTTATATGATTCTCTATCATTTTTATTTTTTCAATATTTTTAATAAAAAAAATTGTGTTTGCTTCTTTTTTTCTTTTTTTTTGTTGTTGGATAAAACGATTCTTTATTATGATTAGTAGGGAACATTAAAAAAGAAAAATTTGGTTAAATTTACTTTATATTGTTACTACAAAAGTTTTCATAAATAAAAAATAAAAAGGAACAAAAAATTAGGAAAAAAAATAAAAAGGTAAATATGTTGGGTTTTTTCCTCTTTTATGTCTTGTTGGTAACGATTTTTTCATTTTTCAAAAATTTTATTTCTTTGTGTTATTTTTCTTCTTCTCCAACGGATTATGCGAAGGAGGCATTTTAAATTCTTGTATAGGACAGAGGGCCATACTGTTCTCGAACCAGCTACGGAGAGATCGCCAGAATCCCGTTTGGAAGTAGTGTAGCCATTTGTCAAATTCGATGGCACTACGAGCCTACTAGGGCACGATTCATCCCACTAACAAGCCCGCTCTTGTAGTAATGACCATTTCCTTTGTACCAAGTTTACTTTCTTATTTTAGTTTATTTCAGTATAATTCTTTATTATATTTTATTGGTTAAGGTCACGGAAGGGACGCGGGAACCCTTTTTAGTCGTCCTACAATCAGATTGTAGGCAACCTACTTAGGACGCTTCCTTCACACGATTCTCGGAAGCCTAAACAACTTCTAATTTAGCTGCCAGAGGCCAGAAATAGTTGGCGTGTTCCCATGTGAACGACAACGTGCACCCAGATTGGGCCTGTCCAGTCCACTGGCTGCAGCTGCTTTATCATGCCGAGATCGTTGACGTTACCCAATTTACTTATGAACATGGCTGTAATTACACTAGCCAATTAACATTTTTCCTCTTTTTTTTTTTTGATACTTGCTTTTTGTATTCTTTTTTATTCTTTTTATAATCTTTCCTTCTGACGAGGAGTCGAACCTTGCACTATGAATGTTTCACAGTGCCCACCAATTTGTCAGGGATTTTAATACAATTTTTCTGCGTAATTATCTTTAAAAAAAAAATTTTTATTTTCCTTGGTCCCATGCAATCTCCAACGTGGAAGGTGTAGCATGACTACTATTGCGGGCACACAAGACTGTAATCGACCGACATTATAGTCGTAGGAGTCCGTCCTCGTAGGCGTAGGCATACGGCCTCCTGTGGCAATTCTAATGTCACCGAGCGCGGACGAAAAATTGCTGTGGTGCAGTAACAAGTAACATTTTGTTTTATTTCCTTGACAAATTTTAGCCATCTTCTTTTATCCTCGTGAGTGAATTGCCAGGAGGGTCCCCCCGTAGGTAGTGAATCGCTGAGCAATATCCTCCGAGTTTTATATTTATTTATAGCAGTAGTGCAGTTATAAGTAATGTTTTATTTAATTTACAAATTTTAGAAAATTTTTTCATCCTCGTGAGTAAATTGCCAGGAGGGTCCCCCCGTATGTAGTGAATCGCTGAGCAATATACTCCGAGTTTCATATTTATTTATCGCAGTAGTGCAATTATAAGTAATGTTTTATTTAATTTACAAATTTTTAGAAAATTTTTTCATCCTCGTGAGTAAATTGCCAGGAGGGTCCCCCCGTAGGTGGTGAATCGCTGAGCAATTTACTTCGAGATTCATACTCATTTTACAATTATTTTTTTTAATTAAGCATTCACTCTCCACTGCACCTCACAAAATTATCGTCGCACTCCGCTCCATTTTGCCGGGTATTCCCTTACTGAACAAGGGAATCCTTTGTGAAGCTCGCATTGCGGCTGTTATTTTGCACAAGTGCGGCTTCACATTGTGGAAGGGCATTTTCAAGTGATTTTTCGTTTTGCGCCGTGAATCTTTTCAAACACTTAATTTGATTTAATTTGAATTTATTTCAAATTCACTTTTAATTTTAGTTTATTTGGTTAACTCCGATTTTTAATATATTTAATATATTAAATTTAATTTCATTTGAACTTAATTTATTTTGTGTTAATTTATATTAAAAAATTTTGCTATGATTTCAATTTTGGTTTCTTGTCTAATTTTAATTTTAATTTTAGTTACAATTTGATTTATTTTATTTTATCAGGTTAATTTTTATTTAACATTTTTTTTTTTTTATGACACGGCGCACTCACTTTTTTATTTTCACTTTTTTTCCCTTTCCACTACACCATAAGGACTCCCTTGCGGAGATCCTTATTAGGTACCCCATCTTTGAAAAAAAGAGGGGTCCCTGCTAGGGCGCCAGTTAACGTGTCCCGCAGGACATCGTTTAAAAAATTAAAGTTGGGGGCCAACCACTCGGCCCCTTTACGATACTTACTCCTATTTTACTGCCAATGGAAAATGCCTTGTGATTTCTTTACGTCCAGAACCAAGAATGGTTTTACAATTTATTCTTATGCCTAAGCTAAGCTAATTCTTAATCTAACATATTGCTGACCTAGCGGTTCACACGGTGCAGCGGCGGTTATATATTAACGCTGCTGCGCATGTGTCATCTGATACGCATTGCTAGCGAATCGCAGTCAGGCAGCTGCCTTGACTTGCTGACATAGCGGTTCACATGGTGCAGCGGTGGTTATATACTAACGCTGCAGCGCATGTGCAATCTGATGCGCATGGCAGTCAGGCAGTCGCCTTAACTTCTATACTATCGTTAAAATGTTTATTTATTGCTATTTGCTTATTTACTGTTTCAATAATATTATGATCGTTTTCTTTCTGCACTTCCAAATATCCTAAAATCTCCTGTCTATCTTCGTCGTCCATTAATCCGAACAACCAATTATATGCCCTTCCTGCTACGTTCACTAATCCTCTCCGGTATTTACCGCCCTTCTGGGGTCGAATAGTTCTTATTTTTGCCTCCAATGCCTCAATTTCATTTAGTAAAAACTTCTTTTCTATCATATTAGTGTTTTTAATTTCCTTCCCTAACTCCTCCACAACTTCTAAAATTTCTTGTGGTTGGATAATATGCAATATGGTTGTAGTCTCGTTAACCACTTCTACCTGTCCTATTCGTACAATGGTGTACCCTGGCCCGTCCAGTATGCGGGGTTACCAGCAAAAACCGCCTCGCTGCTCCCATGTTCAGTAGCATGAGAAAAAATATTATATGCCACATAGTCTGAAAACAAAATTAAAAACAATACTAACAAGTGGAAAAGCAATAAAAAAAATTGTTCAAATCCAACATTTCTACTGTTGTTTACAATTGGGAGGTATGTGGATTGAGTATTTAAGGATGTATGTATATTTTCTTAATATCTACACAGTTCAGTGGGATAGGGAAAAATTATTTTCCATATTAACAAAAGATGGAGAGATCTCCTATAAGGAGTATTAATTGGGTTCTCAGGGATATATTACTTACAACGTTTAGTGGGATAAAGAAAATTATTTTTCATATTAATAATGAATGTTGATTTAACAGCGGACATTATACGACAGTGGGTCGTTTTCAACAAAAATAAATGAGGAAATTTTCTATAAGGAGTATTAATTGTGTTCTCATGAATATGTTATTTACGAAATTTAGTGGAATTAAGGAAAATTATTTTCCATATAAATAATGGATGTTAACTTCTACAGTGGGTAATTTCAACAAAAAATGGAGGAATTTCTCCCAAGCAATATGGATTATAAAAAAAATGAAATAATACTCGTTCTCAATTTCTCTCCTCCAGTGTCTCCATTATGGACTGTGATACTAAACCTATCATCATCATTATTATTTTCTGTGGCCAAATTAGGTATGTTCTAAAATTTTTGTGGTATTTTTATATTAGAAGAATGGACGTTTTGCAAAGGATTAATTCGGAAATATGGTTGCTCCTTATGTGTTACTCTTTTGTAATTTTTTATGGGTCACGATTCTACTACTTTTTCTTTTGCCGAATTAATTCTATATTGTAATAGGAATGGACAAATGCTTTCTTTGGCGAGCCTTGGAGAACATTTAATGGTTGAGTGATATCGATCATTATAGTTCGCTATAACAATCTGCATCCTCATTTTCGTTGAAAGACTTGCATCATCAATTCCTGTTAGTTTCTGCAACATGGTTGAGTGAAGTATCTCAATGTCTGCATTACCAGTGTGATTATTGGGTTTTGTTAGATGAACCTCAATATTTTCAGTATTTAAATATTGTATTAATTGTTCTGCTCTAAGCTCATTATCCATTATTACTTTCTTCGGTTTTCGGAATTTTGCAAACTGTTCTTTGACCTCCAATTCCTATCAGTTATTATACATATATGCTGCTGCAAATTTGGATTTGACGAATGTTTGTTGGCATGAAATATGTATATCAATGTGGATAATTTCGTTTTTCTCCATAGGAGTTTCTATCAAATTGAATTTAGGCTTTATTGCTTTCCTATCGTATTTTATTTGTTGGCATTTTTCACAGTTATTTATAATTAACTGAATATGCTCCCTGAATTCAGGGTAAAAAATTTTGTCTTTCAATGTGTATGCTTCTGCAATGCTACTGTGCATCGACTTATTACTGTGATACAAAGAGATTTGTCTATGCAGTTCTTCTGAATTCTTCTTCTGAATTTAGAAAATGTTTTAGCCTTCGTAAGAGAAGGACGTGCAAGGAGGGTGCCGATGTAGGTAACAATAGAATCGTAGATACGATTCATACCGGACGTTGTGAAGAGCTCGGCCAGGGTTAAATCCCAGACGGTCTGGACGACTGGTGGAGGAGGAGCGGTGTAAATTACCAGGGTATTTTGTACTGGAGGTGCACGTACAGGTAGAAGATAGTCTACATACGTGAGAATGCCTCGTCCGATAGGCATGATCCAAGCTAGAAAGAAACCAGCGATAGGTAGGATCATCAACACGTAGTAGGCGCACAAACCTCGACGTTCATATCGTCGTGAAAGATATGGTAAGGCGATGAAAGTTAGACCGAAGGCGGAAAGTAAAGGAAAGTTATAGAGTGTAGAAAGAGTCGTTCGGATAGGCCAGATGACGAAGGCACGAAGGCTAGCGGTGAATATATTCGACCAGCTTGTGCCCATTATGCGGTGGAAATCTATCTTGAAGGCGATCAGATGATTCCGGCAGAAAAGAATAGTTTCCTTTATGCTGGAACTGCGGGAAGAGGTGAGAGCTGTAGTTGTGGTTATGTCAGTGACGGCTCGGGCGATATGGGTCTCAGGTTGGAGCGGTGTGACCATAAAGTTAGATTGGTAACCGCTGGTAAGTGCCCACAAAACACCAGAAGCGGTTGCTACACCGGTAACTAACACTACAGGATTAAAACCTATACGATAGTCAGTGAACATAAAGTAGTTCACCAATTCCGAAAGCCACATAGGATCTCCCGGGGTGGTATGAAGCATACCGGAATCTACTAATATGATAACACGGTTTTTATTAATTTATTATATTGTACACGAACTCAATGAACATATTTTAATACACAGCAGGAGCGCATGCGGAATTTCGTTATTCTCAATTTGTATTGCTTCCAGCGTCCTTTCCAACGGAGGAGCTTTTTCCGATTCCCATATTCGGTCGGCGATTTGGGCTAAATCGTCTAATCTATCTTTTGATGCGGCCAGGACTGATCTCGTGGTTTGCAGCAATTTTTTTAACCACAAGTTCTTGATGAAGTCGTCTCCAACATCTTTGGAAGCGAGTGACTTTGGAAGCGAGTGACTGATGTAGTGCCTGAGAAGGCTTCATATCACCAGCGGCTCGTTTGAAATTAACTTCTCAAATTTAATAGTCGCAGACTCGGAGTAAACTGAAATAAGTTGCTGCTTCAATTTTTCATACTTTTCATCGCAGAATGGCTCCAGAATCAATCCCCTTACTTGTAATGCGACCTTGCTGGATAAATTTGCAACGGTATGTAAGTATTTTGACTTATTTGAGGTTATTTTCCGTGCCTCAAAAAGAGATTCTACGATAACAAACTACAGTTCCGGGTCGTTTTCGTAGAACTGATTGAATTTGACTTCCGCGGTCGATGTAATTTGGCTTGCAGTGGATGGGTTGATCTGCTCTGCTGATTGTTGCGCGCTGATAGCCAATGCCTCGCTTAGTTGAACTTTAAGCGCTTCAAACTCTTTTGAAAGATCCTCATTGTTAGGCATCTTTTTGTCATTCACGACCAACTAACGTATTTTCGATTAAATGTTCTGATGCGGTGTCACCAATTTTGGTGCGTAAATGATAACGCGGTTTTTATTAATTTATTATATTGTACACGAACTCAATGAACATATTTTAATACACAGCAGGAGCGCTTGCGGAATTTCGTTCTTCTCACCTTAACACGTGAAGACAGAAAAAAAGCAAAAAATGTGGCCGACTCAAACGACCGGAAGTAAAAACGAACAGCTGACGTTCACAAAGAGAAAGAGAAAATAGCAATTATTGGTAGTTGCCACAGTACCTTTAAATTTAAAATTACCGCAATTTTCTCCTTATTAGGTTTTATTCCTTCTTTGATCAACGTATGACCTAAAAGTTTCGTTTCGTTCTCTAAGAAACTGCATTTATCCGCTTGAATTTTTAAATTGTGCTTTGCAATTTTGAAAAAAAAAATGTTTCTAAGGAGTTCAAATGCTCTTGCAATGAAGTCGAAAATATTAAAATGTTGTCTAAATAGACAACACAAATTTTATTTATGTAGTCTCTTAATATGTCATGCATTAACCTTTGAGAAGTAACCGGGGCGTTTTTTCAACCCAAATGGTATTCTGACATATTCATACAAACCCAATGGAGAAACAAAAGCTGTTTTTTCAATATCCTTAGATGCCATTAAAATTTGATGGTAAGCTTTTGCAAGATCAAGTGTGCTAAAGTACTGTGCTTTGCCCAACTTGTCCAAGATTCCGTGAATATTCGGCAAGGGGTACTTATCGTCAATGGTTATTTGTTTAAGACTACGGTAATCAACCACTAAACGATTATAATAGGGGAGCTATACTCGTACCTACTCCTGCTTTTCTGAATTATACCATGTTTCTCCAATTCTTTAATTTGTCTGATCGCCTCCTCTTCATGTTTCGGAGGTAAACTATAAATTCTTGAATTAATTTGTTGATTTGTGATTTTCTTTAACAGTGTATCCCCATCTTTAAAACTTAATTTTTCAAATTTATTTAGCAATTTTTCAACTCCTTTACGTTCATCTGATTTTTGATGATGAAATTGAATATTTTGCATTCTCCCTGACTCCAATGCATAAACCTGCTCTTGGATCGTCTTTGAAAAGAATGGTATTTTTACACCATTAAGGAGTTCAATTTCCTTCTTTTCTATGTCAATTATCTTGATATTTTTAAATATAAAATCATTTCCCAACAACAAATCGTATGGTCTATCAAAATCCATCTTCAACCGCAGCATTGTCAACATATTGAAATTCTGATGGGCAAGGAGAGTTAACTCCTTCATTTGTGCCCTTAATATTACCATTTAAGGTACTCACTGTTATATTATTTTCTTCAATAACCAGTAATCTATATTAAACAAAGTCAATATTATTAAAATTTTATTTTGACCACCCGAAGCTAGATTGTAAAAAACTCCTCGTTTGTGTTTGCAGCTTCTGCTCGACTCGCAGCATCGACGTCCATGGGTTGAGGCCAATTTTAACGCCTTGTGTGCTGAGATGTATTCTGTCTATTTGCAATATTTTGTGGTCGATTGCTTGATTGTTGGCTACCTTGCCTATAATAAAGGCAAACACTAAATTCGGTGATATTATCAATTATCTCCCTAGCTTTTCTATTGAGTTCAGTTATACTGATGGAAGTAAACTTATTACTTCGTGATCGTTACCTTTTGTTAACACACAGTTGGAAACCAAATAAAAAGCTTCTAGAGAGTTCTTTTAATACAAGAATATAAAATGATGTTTATTCAACGAAAGTCAAAAAGCAAGCCATTGCAGCAATAGAAAATTAGTGTTGTATGTTGTTTCAACAAAACCAAAAAACAGAGTTGCATGAATATGTGAGTTGATAACAGAGTTGCATTTTCAACACTCCTCCTCAATGAACATATTCAAGCAATAAAATATTTCATTTCAATTTAAACCTAACATTTTTACAAACTTTTCATGAGTAGGTTTAGCTAAATTCTTAGTAAGAACGTCTGCAATCATATTGCTGGTGTTACAATAAGTTAATTCAATTTCACCAGCTTCATATACGTTTCTTGTAAAGTGATATCTGATATCAATATGTTTTGTTCTGGAATGATATACTGGGTTCTTCACCAGATTCATCGCACTCAAGTTATCTCCATGCACGGTCATAACTTTAGGACAATTAAGCTCCATTTCATTCAGCAATTGTTTTAAATAAATGGCTTCTTTAACGACACATGTTAAAGCCATATATTCGGCTTCAGTACTGCTAAGTGCTACCGTCGACTGTTTCTTCGATTCGTAAGAAAAAACTGCCCCAGCCAAAATTATAGCGTACCCTGTATACGACTTACGATCACTTACATCGCCGCCCCAATCTGCATCCACAAAGCATTCAATTGGTTTTCCCGTTTGGTAATATTTCAGTCGTTTATCTTGCGTTGTGTTTAAGTACCTCAGTATACGTTTCGCTGCCGCTGAATGTTCTGCATGTGGGTTGGTATTTCTTTGAGCAAGCTTACACACCGAGTGTAAAATATCTGGTCGCGTGCACACTGCTATATACATTAGCGATCCAATGAGTGATTGGTATTTTACCTGATCAACCTTCTTGCATTTTTCGTTATTGCAATCAACTCTATGTCCAGGATCCAAAGGTACAGAAATTGGTCGACAATCCTGCATATCATGTTCACGTAGTAATTTTCTTATATGCCCCTTTTGAGTTACAAATATAGCTCCAGTTGTGCCTTCTCTTTCAACCTTCATGCTCAAGAAGTGTTGGACTTGACCCTTATCCACCACCTCAAATCGTTTTGCTATCATACTCTTCACTCGTTGCATATGATTTAAGTCAGAGCATGCGATCAGCAAATCATCCACATACACTGCAATTATGTTAATTTGCCCATTATGATTATTAACATATACACACGGTTCGCTCTCGCATTGTTTAAAACCGATTTGCTTTAAAACTGAATCTAGTTTTATGTTCCAATTTCGTCCCGACTGTTTAAGCCCATACAAGGCTTTCTTTAATTTCAAACAATGATTTGGGTATCGTTTATTTATAAACATCTCTGGTTGTGACATAAAAATATCTTCGTCTGACTCGCTATTCAAATACGCGGTCGATACGTCCATTTGGTGTAGATGTAGCCTATATTCTGCCGCAATAGCAAATATCATTCTGATTGTACTATAGCGAACCACAGGAGAAAACGTTTCAGTGTAGTTCACGCCATAAACTTGCGAACAACCCTTCGCTACCAATCTAGCTATAAAACGCTCTATGTCACCTTCTTTATTTCGCTTTATAGAAAATACCCATTTATTACGCACTAATTTTTGTCCGGCGGGAAGCTCTACAAGTTCCCATGTTTTGTTTTTCATTAGTGACTCATATTCGTTTTGAATAGCATCATACCAATATTCTGACAATTCACTTGCCATTGCTTCGTTTACAGTATCAGGTATTTTGACATCTTCCTTTTGCATAAGACTCAAATAATTATATGCCTTTCTTGGCCTACCAACACTACCTGTACGTATCATTCTAGGTCTACCTGCGCAACGTCTAGGCTCTACTGCATCTTCTTCTGCCGATTCAAAATCATCATCGCTTCTGTCTGAATATGTAACAACAGGAGCGATTTCAATAACATTCTCTTGTTCTATATTATTATGTACATTGACATCTGGTTGCGCATTATTTGAAATTTCAATATTAACTTCATTAACATTATTATCTACGCTCGCCGTACCATTTTCATTTGTATGTGCTATCTCATAGTTTTGCTTATATGCATTTTGTTTCTCTATAAAATACACATCTCTGCTTACAATTAAGCGATTCGATTTGCGATCATACAATCTGTAGGCTTTTGCCGTATCTGAGTAACCTACCACGGTATACTCCTTACCTCTTGGTTTGAACTTACCACGTTGACATTTATCGAGTGCAACTGCATATGATCCAAATGCGCGTAAGTGTACTACTGTTAGCTTTCTACCAAACCATGCTTCGTATGGTGTCACAGTTCCCAATGATTTTGTTGGTGCACGATTTCTCAAATAAGCTGCCGTCGCCACTGCCTCTGCCCATAGTGACTCCCCAACATTTGCACTAAGCAACATGCATCTCGCCATCTCGATAAGCGTTCGGTTTAACCTCTCTGCTACGCCGTTTTGTTGTGGCGTATATGGTACTGTCAATTGCCGCAATATACCATTCGCTTTTAAAAACTCATCAAAACGTTTGTTTATAAATTCAGTCCCATTATCGCTTCTTAGGACTTTCAATTTTTTACCTGTCTGGCATTCTACCATCGCCTTATATTCTTTGAACTTATCAAAGACCTCACCTTTATGTTTAATAAAATATACTACAACGTATCGAGTTTTATCATCAGTAAATGTTAAAAAGTATTTTGCACCGCCAATTGATGCTACACTTATAGGGCCACATACATCGGTATGGACGACTCCTAGCACATCTGCTGCTGTATTTTCTGAACTGCTATGCGGACGCTGACTGCATTTGCTAGACATGCACAAAGCACATTTAACATCTGCTGGTATGTTTACATTGAGTCCACGCACCATTTGTTTACTGCTTAGCTCTCTCAAACTTGTGAAATTCAAGTGCCCGAAGCGCTCATGCCATTTTATTACGTCATCAGATGATTTCCTCGCAAAATATAATTGATTTTTATTTGTTTCAAATAAATAAAGATCACTGACCTTATAATTTTTGCCCCGTGCTTATCCATGATTGTTGCATTGTTTTCCTTGAATTGTACTATGTAACCACCCTTAACTGCCTTTGACACGGACACAAAGTTGCATTATAAATCTGCTACATATAAAACGTCGACAAGTGTGACGTCAGACTCTTTTGTTTGTATTCGTACAACTCCTCTGCCTGTTGCTGTCATTTTATTTTGACCAGCTAACATAATCGTTTCGTTGCAAACTTCGAACATATCGAACATGTTGCGTTGACAACACAAATGAGATGAAGCGCCGCTGTCGATGCACCAAGCATCTGTTTCAAAATTCTGTCTGTAGCTGCCGCAAATAAACCATTTTTCTTTGCGTTTTGTTGTGATGAATTTTCGCGTTCTTTTTCTTTGCACTGAGCAGCAAAGTGACCTTTTTTGCCGCAGCTGTAGCATTTGAAATTCGACCGTTTGTTTTTGTCATTGCTTTTGACTACTGCACTTGTTCTTTCGTATGTTTTTGTATTTGTAGACAACTTTTTTTGTGACTTTGCCATTTCTTGCGCTACGAATGCTTGCGCGTTACCTTCAACATATTCTGAATTGCATGCTTTACGCCGTTCGCCCTCTTCAATTAATTTTATTTTTACTGCATTGAGTTTAGGAAGCTCATCACGAGATTCTAAAGCTACCACTAAACTTTCGTAGGATTTTGGGAGACTTGCAAGTAGCATTATAACGAACAAATCGTCTTGGAAGCCTACGCCAATCCCTGCTAACTTTTCCGCAATTGAGATAAACTTGCAAATGTATTGCTGGACACACTCACCGTCTGCCATTCGCATTGAAAGTAATTGCTTGAACAAAGTGACTTTTCGCACCGGCCCTTTCGGTCTATGCACTTCTTCTAGACTTTTCCATGCTCCACTCGCTGTCTTGCTATTTTTTACATAGCCAATTTGCATGGGCGTAATACTTAAAATTATAGTTGCTTTTGCCTTGTCATTTTTTGCTTTCCACAAGAGCACATCACTTTCTTTGGCACCTTCATCTGGACATGGAGTTTCTCCGAACGTAACAGACCATAAATCCTGATGCACGAGCACACTTTGTATTTGCAGGCTCCATGATTCATAATTAGATTCGTCTAATTTTTCAATGTTGAACAACGAACTCATGGTGGCACAATTACTTCGCACTTCGTAATACACAATTACTTTGCAATTCGTAATACACAATTACTTTGATTTGGTTGCCAGGAATTTGCACCTGGGCCCATAACCTGTTGGAAGTAAATTTATTACTTCGTGATCGTTACCTTTTGTTAACACACAGTTGGAAACCAAATAAAAAGCTTCTAGAGAGTTCTTTTAATACAAGAATATAAAATGATGTTTATTCAACGAAAGTCAAAAAGCAAGTCATTGCAGCAATAGAAAATTAGTGTTGTATGTTGTTTCAACAAAACCAAAAAACAGAGTTGCATGAATATGTGAGTTGATAACAGAGTTGCATTTTCAACATATACTCCCTACTCTTAAATTTGTTATGTCCTATATTATCGACATATGGTCTTGAGTTGACCGAAAATGCTGCTTTAGCTTGGTTTTACACACCCCCAATTTTCTGGTGGGGTCAGAGATAGAAAATTTTTGGCTGATCTTGATATCTTTAGATCAAAAACCAGTCTATACACCAGATCCTGTTGCTCTGGATAATCCCCCAAAATTATATCAATTATTGGAATAAAGTAGGGCAACTTCTTTGTGATGCCTTCAAAAGGCTGTAGATATTTAAAACCTTTCTCCATCTTTTGTCTTAAGGGGGTTCTTTGATATGCAGCATTTTGCTGCAACTATTGCGTTATCGCTATTAAGCAAGCCTTCATATTTTGGGCCATTTTGAGAATTGTAAAACAAAAAAATTTTTTTGTCATTTGTATAACTTTTCTACTTTCGACCGTTCTTTATTAAACTCCAATCTCAACTAAAAACTATATTCTTACAATCTACCCTAAATCCCTACTTGCGGTGTAGCTATTGAGTTTGTGTTGGTGTAGTTGCGCCGGCAGCTTTGTTTGTATGTTGGTACGAATGTATTCTCCGCTGCATTCCTCAAGCTGCCAAAAGTCACGTACGTAAATTGATGATCAGCTTGACCGCTGTAAGATTTGTTTACAAAATCCAAAAGCCAAGCAGGCGTGGGAGTAAGCTGTGCGATCTAATTACAAACAGCCAGTAGCGTGGGAGTGATTCAAGGGAATCATCAAATCTCTGTTTTAGCTTTGCAAGTGTGCAATGCGCTAACTTCTCCCCTCTTAAGACGAGCCGTCCTCGACTCGTGCCAAAATTTCCTCTACTGCCCTCTGAGTTTTTACTTTATTACTTGCTAATTTGTTTCTGCGGTGGATGAAAAAAATTGCTATTGCGATCAATAATAATGGAGGAAAAGAAAAAATCGTCCAGAACAAATTACGATGAACAGATATACCCTCCTTCAATTCGTGAATGCGAGAGATGTTGTCGATATAAATTTGGTGCAAATATGGTAGGGACAAACTCGTATGGTGTTCCAAGTAATTAATGGATACGGTTTTTGGAGGATGTGGTTGGATATAAGTCGGTTCTCTTTTTGCCACGTAAGTTGTATCATTTATGGTGATAGAGTCACGAAAAAGAAGCAGATACGTTCCCCTTATTTCCAATTTTCGTTGATCAAATATTGTCGTTGGTTGCACGTTGTTAAGAATAATGATGCCCTCTTCTATTTTTTGAACTGATGGTATGTGATATGCCGATTCTGATGAACAATTAGCTGTGTTATTATTTAGCATCTGACCCAAGCAATCTGAGTGAGCCGGTTTGCACACTTTAGCTACCAAAGTGTCATTGCAGTTCTCGAGTGGTTGAAACGTATCGCTACATTTTGCCGCAAGCGTGGTCTCTAGCTTTACGATACTATTATTATGGACTACAGGATAGATTTTTAGGAATTGACAGAAATTTGTAACCTTAGGAACCTTAAGAATATAGTAAATAACATCAGAACTTTGCAAAATTTTTACCTTAGATACTAAAAGTAAATTACTTAAACTAAAGGGTAATTGTTCGGAATTGAACGCTTGATCCATCTCTTCGTCATCCAAAATAAGTGGATTTATGATATTACTTTTTGCCAACACAATGGAGAGTGCTAGTCTGTTTAGTTGGCTGATTATATGGTTATTTCTTCTTACCAAATTTTCACAGAGCAATGTTTCCTCGTCTTTTAATATCCAATCCGTTTGATTTCCGCGAAGTGTATTGATTAGGTTGGTAATTTCGTTAATTCTATTTTGTAAATCGGAGTTAATTCTAATCTGCCTATTGTTGTTTTCTATTAGCATGCTTTCCTTTGTCAAGAGCAGTTCAAAATCTTCGTGGTCCGGGGTACCGGCTATAAATTTCAGGGCGGACCCCAGAAAATCTATTGACCTTGCAATTCTCTTAGGTATTTCCAAAGTGCGAATTATGTGTAGTATTTCCTCACATTGTTGTTTCAAAATATTTTCGTTCACTACCTGATTTTTTGATTTTGATGTGAACCATCGGCTTTCGTAAGCTATCTGGCGATAATCTGTTAGGTTGGTGGCGTGCACGAGGTAAATGAATTCATTATAAATAGCCACATTTCCCCGAGGGATGGTGATAACTTGTGAGGAGGTGTAGTCAATTAAATTGGCTCTAGTGACGAAGACTAGGGCAAGCGGCAATCTGAAATTGATTTTATCGTAAATTACTTTTATGAATTTTCCTGCCTTCTATCTGTACTGTTGTACCTAAATCTCTTTCTACTATTTTTTCCACGAACACCTTCTCAAATTTATTTCCCAATCGCTTATTTCGTCGAAGAAACACCCTTTCACCAGGCTGATATGTTTTGGTTATTCTTTTCTCATTCAATCTATTCAATACTAAATTCTGGGCTCTTATTAATTTATCTCTAATTTCCCCAAATTTCTCCGCTGGGCAGTTCTGCAAAATTTCGATTGGTTTCGAATCTACAACCGAGTGAATTGTTCTGTTGTACTTGTAAGCAGCAAGCAAAATCAGATCTTTAACCTCGCTTATCTGCTGCTGTGCCTTCACGCATCTGGCTATTTCCAAAAGGGTTGAATGAAACTTTTCGACCTGTCCGTTGCTTTCGCTATGTAAGGTGGGTACGAAAAACTGTTCTATGGAGAAATGATCGCGTAGCATGTTTCTAATTAAATTTGAAGTAAACGCTCTTTCGTTATCTGTGACAATTGTTTTAGTGTTTTGGAACATACCTAATACCTCTAATAAAGCTTCTTTTATATCAATGGTACATCTTGAAATAACAGGTTTAACAATTGCAAACTTTGAAAACCTATCAACAGCAGTTAAGAATAGCTGCTTTCCAGTAATTAGAATGTCTAAGTGGAGAATTTCTCCTGGGTGCTCTGGGATTGGAGTTTTCCCAATTTCCGGATTTGGTGGTTTTCTTTGGTATTTATTTTCCAGACAGATCTTGCAATTTGATACAGCTGACCTGAGCATTTTCCTCATGTCGGGAAAGTAGTATTCTGATAGAATTTGCTTAAAATTCTCGGACAGAGATCGATGGGCACGGGCATGCTCCGTTGCTATTGCTTCCTGTTGATCGTTCGGATTCGTTAGATCGATTACAAATTTTTCCGTATGAATAAATTTAACCCCCGGGAATGCTTCGACAAGAGGTCCCTGGATCTCTGATAGTGTCGGAAGATCGCAACAAAGAGCGTTTGTAACGCTAGGGTTTACGAGTTTCTTAAGATTATGCAACAAATTTACTATTGTGTCGTAATTTATAGTATAACGAATTTTTTTCTGAAAAATTATTTTTGTACTTTGGTGATAATGATCCCCCTTCGTCAAAATGAATTGTCTTTTGAATTGGTTTACTGGATACTGGATAGTTTTAATTGTGTTTGAGAGCGATGACTCGCTATGTGCTGTAGCATCTGTATCGCTCATATTATTCAAAAACTGACGGGACAGAGCGTCTGCTACGACGTTGTCTCTGCCGGGTTTATAAACAAATTTTGGCGAAAATTCTTCTATGAACGCACGCCATCGCTTCATTTTTGTATTAGGATTTTTGTTCGAAATGGCGAAAGTTAAAGGCTGGTGGTCTGTGAATATTACGATGTCCTTAATACCGTATAAGTAATGTCGAAGGTTTTTAAGGGCCAACACTATAGCCAAGAGCTCACGCTCGTTGGTTGCATAATTATCTTCTGTTTTTGATAATGTTCTTGAAATCATTGTAATGGGCCGACCATTCTGGGAGAGGACCGCGCCTAAAGCGCTAGAGGAAGCGTCTGTTGTTAGTTCGAATGGTTTGTCATAATCCGGATAAAACAGCAAAACATCTTCCGATGCCAAAATGCTTTTTACCCTTTTAAATGCTTGAATGGCCTCGTCGTCAAGGACTATTTTAGTGTGTTTGGACTTGTGGGATGACACATGGCCATTCTCCCCCCGAAGATACTTTGTTAATGGTTTGACGATAGACGCATAATCCCTTATAAACCTTCTATAATAACCTGAAAGACCCAAGAAAGAGCGTAATGCTCGAAGTGTTTCCGGCTTCCTATAGTCGATTATGTCCTTGACCTTATTTGGACATGTTTTTATCCCCCTTCGAGAGACAATAAAGCCAAGAAACTCAACCTTATCTTTAAAGAATTTAGTCTTTTCTGCTGAAACTCGCATACCGGCCCTTTCCAACTTCCCCAGTACCTTATCGACATGTTGAATATGAGACTTTTCGTCACTTGAAAAGATGATTATATCATCCATATAAACTTGGCAACTTTGGCCAATGTCGTCTCTCAAGACGTCATCAATAGCCCGTTGAAAGATACTGGGCGCATTTTTTAACCCGAATGGCAATCTATTAAATTCGTATTTGCCATTGTTAATGCTGAAGGCTGTTTTTTCGCGGTCCTTCTCCTCAAGGATTATCTGGTGGAATCCAGACTTTAGATCTAAAGTAGTAAAAAATCTGGAACTGCCCAGGTTTGCCAATATGGTAGAAATATCTGGTATAGGATATTTATCCGCAATCGTTTTTTCGTTTAATTTTCGAAAGTCGATTACCATGCGGAGCTTTTGTTTACCATATTCATCCAGGCCTTTTTTATTCACTACATGGACCGGAGAGTTATACGCCGAATTAGATTTTCGGATAATTCCTTCTTTCAACAGTATTTCTATTTCCTTATTAATGAATCCTGCCGCCGAAACCGGGTATGGGTAAGATCGGGTGTAAATTGGTTCCGAGGAAGTGGTACGAATTTTAGCTTTGACCTTAGTATTAAATGGCAAAGCGCGGTTAGGTTCGGCAAAGGCCTTAAAATTCTTTTTAATCATAGAGTCAAACTCGTTTTTCACAAGAGCTGGGACCGAGTCCTTGTCCAAATATATGGAGTTAACTTGCTCACATTTGACGTTATTTAATTTTTCCTTACCACCCTCGTAATATAAGTATCCGGATGTCGTATCAATTTTAGATTCTATCTCCTTAAGGAAATCGTATCCCACTATACCATCGAAGCCCTTTATATTAGGAAGAATGAAGAAAGTTGAGACTTTCCCCAAAACGAAAACCTTACATTTTTTTTCTATGAGATTACATCCGTTTATAGTTTTGACCGTAAACTGTCTCTCCACATAGTTTTTTGAAGTTCCTGTATCAATCAGTAACCTAAGCTCCTGCCCCTCCGACGCCTTCTTGGTAATGTAAGGTAGGAGCGACCTTATACTAAAAATTAACCTCGTCTTCCATCGCGAAATTGGAAGCGATCTCGACATCCGAATCACTGTCACGGTCCACAGTAATTTTCTTTTGTGGATCCACCTCTGGGGTTGTCTCCAAATGGTTGGTCCGTTGCACTTTCGGCTTCCGTGAATTTACTGAATCTCCCCTTCTGTGCTCCTGTTTATTCACGTATTGATTAGCATCCCTTTTGGGGTGCCCTCCCACGGCATTTCCCTTTCTATAACTCTGGTTGGACTGTTTTGTACGTCGGAATGCGGAGGATCCGCGGTCTACATCCATTGGAGTAGGGGTGTCCTTGAGCATTTGGGGATTGCCAGGATAGTTATTGTGGTATTTTGGGCTAGTGGTAGTTGCTACGTTGTTAACCGCAAATGTTCTGGCGAAATCATAACGCATGCGGTTGTTCGCTAACTCCTGGGCAGTAGCCAGTGCAGAAGGCAAATCTTTAGGATTGGCAGAAAATAGAATGTCGCATAACGGCCGCTTTAGGCCAGAAATAAAAACTCTTAATGCGTTTTCTCTAGCTCTATCATTGAGCGCGGCGGCAAGCTGCGTATTGTTTGAATGAGTCATTATATTTTTATTTGTTATGAGTGTTAATTGCTTGTCTACCGTATCATAATATTGGCAGATTGACAAACTTCCCTGCCTCAGAACGCTGAGCTCTGTTTCCAAAACATGTAGCGGTCTTTTGTCCGCGTATGCTTTGTCCAATCTAGCTATTATAGCTTTAAAATTTAAAACAGTTGAGAAGGAAGCGAGCGTTGCATTTGCGGGGCCTACTATCTTGTTTCTAAATATCCCCATGGCAACATAATATTGCTCTGAACCCTCTTTGTAGTAGCCAATGGCGAATTCTGCTGCGGAACGCCAGGCCGGATAAGAAGCAGTATCCCCCTTAAATTCTTGTATAGATTTTATTAAATCCATATTTGTGTTGCCCCCGACCACAGTTGGATTTATTTCCACGGGAATGTAACTCTCCGCGGATGGCGGCTCTAAGCGCCGAAGAGTTTGCATCACTTCATCCAACTGGGCATTCAATTCTCTTTTATTTAGCTCATTTTGTTGTCTCAAAATCTCGATTACTTGTTCCCTAGTTACACTCATTTTGGTCAATTTTGTTTTGCTTTTTTTTTTTTTTTTAAAAAGGTAAGAAAGAGCCGAAGGTATTTCGCTTTACAAAAAACTTTATATAACTTTTCTTTAATTGCACTGGATCAAAACCGAACAATTACTTACAGTATTATTATTTCACGTATTGCAATCATTTCTGCCGTGCAGGTTTCCTTCGTTTCCAAAAATAGTTGATTGTATCCTTCGTTGTTAGATTCAGTTGTTCTGCCAGTTGGGTTCAGTTGTCCTGCTAGTTGGGCTCGGTTATTCTGCCAGTTGGGTTCGGTTGTTCCGCTAGTTGGGCTCGGTTGTTCTGCTAGTTGGGCTCGGTTATTCTGCCAGTTGGGTTCAGTTGTCCTGCTAGTTGGGCTCGGTTGTTCTGCTAGTTGGGCTCGGTTGTTCCGCTAGTTGGGCTCGGTTGTTCTGCTAGTTGGGCTCGGTTATTCTGCCAGTTGGGCGCCACTTTTCTACTTTCGACCGTTCTTTATTAAACTCCAATCTCAACTAAAAACTATATTCTTACAATCTACCCTAAATCCCTACTTGCGGTGTAGCTATTGAGTTTGTGTTGGTGTAGTTGCGCCGGCAGCTTTGTTTGTATGTTGGTACGAATGTATTCTCCGCTGCATTCCTCAAGCTGCCAAAAGTCACGTACGTAAATTGATGATCAGCTTGACCGCTGTAAGATTTGTTTACAAAATCCAAAAGCCAAGCAGGCGTGGGAGTAAGCTGTGCGATCTAATTACAAACGGCCAGTAACGTGGAAGTGATTGTTTATTTGCAAAATCCAAAAGACGGGCAGGCGTAGGAGTAAGCTGTGCGATCTAATTACAAACAGCCAGTAGCGTGGGAGTGATTCAAGGGAATCATCAAATCTCTGTTTTAGCTTTGCAAGTGTGCAATGCGCTAACTTATACGCATTACTAAACATATAAGTTTACCGAAGTTACTTAAATGAAATACTTTTTATACAGTTTCATAATATAATATAAACACGTATATAACTAACTATATTTTAGTTATATCGCGATCCTACCGACTGCGCCAGTTAAAGATTGTATATTTTAGTTAAAAAAAAAATATATATATATATGTATGTCTTTATTTAGAACAACTTTACAATTACTTTACACGAAGACCGTAAAAAGAATAGAATAGAATGAATTAATGACGTTACATTATTATTTATAGCCTAATTTTGTCTATGTTGCATATTAGCACGGTGAATAATTCTTTGGAATTGTTTACTGTTTATTTGGCAAGTGCCGGAAATGCGAACTCGGCAAAAAGATGAATTTATGTTCAATAAAAAATATAAATTGCATTATTTCATTTTGAATTAAGCAAATCTTTGGAATTGCTTAATTCCAGGCGGCACGTGGCGGAAATGAATAAAATTTAGACTATGTATGTATTCAGGGGTTTAACTATAACACATCCCAAGTATCTTCTTATTCTTCTTGATTTTGTTGAGTTGATACTGACGGTTCGTTGATATCTTCCGCCATTAATTTGATGTTCCTCCTGTTATCAGTTTGTCCTGTTTTGACTCCTGTCGTACAAATCATATCACAAAAGGTTCCACAAGTAATAGAAAGTGCAGTAGCAGTTGTTCAATATGTTTGATTGGAGCTAGACCATTCATACTGATATGAGTGAGACAAGCTCCCAATAAAACTCTTTGTTCGGCCACCAAGCTTTTTTGGCAACTATTAATTTTCAAATTAATTAAAACACCTTTATTTTCACACAACTTTATAATTTAAGGTTTACAAGTACAAGAATTAGGGTGACCAGATGTAACGAGTAAAAAATATTACAATGTTACAATACTAAATTATGATATTAAAAACTATACAATTAACCTACAATTAACCTATACTTAATCTACCTATATCCTGTAAATCAGGCGCTGAAAGTTGAAAGTTCAGGGCTTTCAACTGATTCCTTAGTCGGAAGGAGTCACAATTTAGTAACAGCTCGACGTGTAAGGGCAGTGGATGTACGCAGAACAGCTACTCGTGCAACACCGTACTCACCAGTAATGACTTCGATGACGCGCGCAAGAGGCCAATTAGGAGGCGCTGAATTTTCATCTTTAATGCATACAATATCGTTGATTTGCACATTGGGGTGAGGGGTGCGCCATTTTGCTCTTTGTTGAAGAAGAGTGAGGTATTCTTCGCTCCATCGTTTCTAAAATAGCTGGTGGAAGTATGTGACATTGACGCGCTGCCAGTGACCGAGTCGATTGTAGTTCAAAAACGTGATGTTAGGCTCAGGAACAGCTGTAAGCGGGCCGCCAATAAGAAAATGACCTGGAGTTAAAACATCAAGGTCTGGTGAATTTTCTGAAAGAGGTACAAGAGGTCGAGAGTTAAGTACAGCAGAGATTTGACATACCAATGCACGCAGTTCATCGAAACCAAGAATTGCAGAGCCAATGTAGACAGTTTTAATTTTATATAAAACAATTTTTCTTTTAATTGTTTCCATATTAATAGGAAAAAAAATTTGTTGGAAAATTATTTTTGTCTCGAGCGGTTAACGCTTACAGACTCTAACTGTCTGCATTCAATCATGTACAGTGTTTTATTTAAAAGTTATACATTTACTTGATTTGTTTTCTCTGCTGGAGCGGGAATTCTAGAATGCGCTAGATTTCTCCCAGGATGGTGGTGGTTGCTGGTTTACCTCCCTGATGAGTAAGCTTATTTCCCTCTTTAGTCTGGTGGTGTAGCCTCCTCTTCTTTTTGGTTTGCGCACCTTTGGGACGGAAACTTCTGTTGGTTTTTTGTTAAGGCCGTTCCGTCTTCTGTATTCCTCCAAGGAGATTAGTTGCGGCCCTTGGTGGTTGGACATCTATTTTTCTTCTGGTTGTATTGGCTTAACTAGGTTCTTCCTTCCGCAACTGACGGATCGTTTTGGCTGATCACGTCAGGACTTAATAGTTTGTGAATTTTTGGTGCTTTTTAGGGCACTTGCAAATATATTGCAATTTTGGTGCAGATATGGTAAGCACTCATGCAACGTTTTACACTTTGGTTGTGCAAGAAACTTGCATTTAACAGCTTAGCAAAATCAATGCTCAAGCTGGCAAGATCGCCATATAATAAATAAAAGTCGAATTTCTGTTTGATAACCAATGCTGGATAACCGGCAGGTTGTATTGTCAAATATTGATTGATCATTAAGATATGGTCGAGTTTTTATACTTATTTCTACATATTCTATAACACACGTTTACTTAACGTTTATTTAACAAATTTTAGCAACAAAGAGAAATGTAATTTGCCTCCACTGAGTGTGCGGACAAACAATTTAGGCACATGCCGAAAAATGATGAAATATGAAGCATGCATTAATTAAATAAAAAACAACTGAGTATACTACGTTAGGCATGATCAACTTATAATCATACTACATTAGTGATTGGCTCAAAAACGTGATCTACTTACCAGAAGCGACGTACCAAATCGTCTAGTCGGGTATCAGAGTCGATGTCTCTGGAAGGCCTTTGATTGGCCACAAATGACGAAAGCTTAGAAGTCTGTTGACCACCACCTGATATCACCCAACCGAGTTTTTTGAAGAACTGGAAATCCGGGCGCGAACTGTATCTGTCCAACGCAGAGAAGTTCGAAAAATAGTTCTGCTCCGATAAGCAAGTCAATACGCTGAGGTATGTTGAAATTGGGATCATCGATGCTCACTGAAAAACCAGGCTGATTGTCAGTGATTGTTTGAACAACGACGGAAGTGATGTGCGTTGAGAAATCTGAATTCCGCGACTTCAGTACAACATCGACCGAATAGCCTTCAGTTGACAGGTTGGCATCCCCGATGCCTGAAATTGCCGCCGAATATTTGGTCCTACGAAGTTGTAATTGATTAGTAAAACGATTTGTAATAAAGTGAAGCTGGGAACCCGAGTCCAAAAGCGCCCGACATGGCACGATGGTACCAGCAAAATTTTTGACAAAAATTACTGCAGTGGCTAGAAGCACAGCATCAGATGGAGATCTCGAAGTAAGGGCATGACCAGGTACAGATGATGTTGCAGCTATGGTGATTGATTGCATTGTGGGTGGCCTGATATAGAAGTTGAAGAAGAAGATGTGCGGTCAAAATGCAAAAGCGTATGGTGTTTCAGTTGACAAGCTCTACAGGATCCAGATTTGCAAAATCTCATCTGATGCCCACCTTTTAGACAATTAAAGCAAAGCGGGATTATTCTTGTTTTGAACATTGTTTAGGACCGGCTGAAATTGTTTTTACTATATTTATTGCGAGATATCTGCGCATTTTCACTCCTCATGTGGGCGTATTCTGCTTGGAACAATATGTCCATGGCTTCTTCCAGGTTTGTGGGATTTCTGCAAAACAAAATGGGTTTTATTAGTTTTGGAATCTTATTTTTGAAAATGCTGAGGGCGGTCTGCATATTGTTCGTGGCACTGACCTTGGTTGCTTCTGTTTCGCCTAAGATAACTACTAACTTATTATTAAGTCTATGTAGTTTATGTTTTATCACATTGTAAAAATCTGAGGTATTAGCTCTAAATGTTGCATCTCTTAATTCGTTAAACAATTCGTCACATTATCGCCTATCGCTGAAATTATTTTGGAGAATACTTTTTATCTCTGACCAGGTTGTGGCGTGACAATTTATTTCAATGGTCTATCTTGCTATACCCTTTAGTCTTGATTTAATAATGTCTGAGAAGAGAAGTTGGGACAATTGGTCATATGTTCTTAGATGTGGATGAATCCTGTCCACGAGTGTAGTAAAAGTCTGTAAGTCGTTTGTGTCTCCATGAAATTCAGGTAAGTTCTGGAGATATTTCAAGGGGTCTATTACCACTTGGTTTTGTGGTTGGTCAAGCATTTTTATTAATGTTTTTTTTTTCTTTGGTAAAAAAAATGTTTAGTTACGTGTAAAATACCGTTAATTAATTCTCCTTTTTATGTGTTTAACAGTATACTTTATTATATTACTAATACAATATTAGCTGGTTGAAGACTACCGGTTGAAGACTGCTCGCGCAGCGCCACACTCAGAACCTTTTATACTTAAGTTAGCCTTATTCCTACCCTAACTCTGCTGACATAGCGGTCCCCACGATGTTGTGTATTCCAGGTGAAGTTACTGTCTGCCGGATGCGCGTGTGGATCACGTTGCACTGTCAGCATATTTCAATAGACATGTGTGGTTCTGCTGCAGGTGAGTGAGTTAACTGTGGTGTTAACTTGCATATCTTTTAGCATAAAAATGTGTCTTACTCTAATGTTGCTGGTAACTTCTGTTGTTTATTCTTCTCGCTTGAAAGCAATATATAATCGAAAATTATTTAAGAAGACATGCTACTTGAATATTTAGCTCTCTTGGTCCTAGTTTCATCTTCATCATAAACACTGGCTTCATCAAGCTTTCTTTTATTTGCAACGAAAACCTGCATTTCTTTATTTATTTCAGTTTCCTCTAACTTTAAAGTGCATCTTTCAATTGTGTTATTTATTTCTATAGGAAATGAAGAATTTTTTATGACCAAATAATTTTGTCCACCCAAATTAGTTGTAAACCTTTTCCCATCAGAAAATGATGAGATATTCGAAATAATCCAAGTAAAAGGTTTATGAAGAAATCTTTTATCTAAGTTTCTTATAGCAATCTATTCGTAATCACGCGCAAGTGCAATTGTTACATGTTCATTATACTCTGTTTTTATCATATCTGCAATTATCATTTTATTATGTAAATACAATCCATCTGTTCTATCATCAAGCATTCGACATTTCAAATCTCCTTCAAGTAAATTAAAATATATATCTGAATTATGATATTTAAAACGAGTATTTCTTGATTTGTTTGGTTCACCTGCAGTAAATGCATAAAAAGCACACATTTTTATTATATAGCAATTCAATGCAGATGCGTATTTCCGACACAACTCACGAGATAGGTACGTTATTATTGATTATTTGCAGTAATCAATTTATTAATTTCTTGTTTATACTGTGGCATAACATATATATCAACTTCACCTTCAACGACGTTGTATAAACAATTGTATTTTTCTTCAGCCTTGATAAAAAAATAGCCATTCGCATTAAATTCTAATTGAAATTTCTGAATAAAGTCGTAACCAATAATAACCTCAAAACTTTTGTCAGCATCTGATACCACGAGTAAAGTGTGCTCTGTCTGCACGTCGTCTACTAGGGTTTGCAATCCCGTGCTATATTTTCAATCCCGGGATTTCGGGATTACATTATCCAAATCCCGGGATCCCGCGATTGGTACCGGGATTAGGATTGGACTATTTATGAAAAATACTTACACATTATCATAGTTGAAAGTACAAAAAAACTGAAAACATAATTAAAAAATTGGTTTAATATTATTATTTATTGAAACAAAACCAAACAAAACTTAATTCATCCTAAAAAACAAATAAAAAATAGTATAATACATAATGAAATTAACATTTCTTGTGTTGTTGTAAATAAGCTTTTAGAAAACACAACTCGTCCAGCGTTTCATCGTTCAAACGGCTTCTTATTTTTGTTGCAAATTGTCCTGCCGAAGAAAATGCTCGTTCAGACTCTACACTAGTAGGTTTTATCGTCATTAAATAGGAGTATGTTCTTTCCAGGTAGTCACCACGTCTCCCTCCATTTTCAAAAAGAGACATTTCTTTTTGAATTTTTGTGCCGTGCCAAACCTAAGCTCCAAAAATTAGAAAATTGTCCGTGTACAATAATATTTAAATAGCGTCGATTTCGTAGCGATGTCCATTCATCAAAGGATAAAGAAAATCTTTCTCCTACAACATCTCCATTAATTTTTTTATCAGAAATTTCACTGATTATTGAGTTTCTTAATTTATTACTATATTCTATTACAATTTTTCGCACTGTGTTAGCTGATTTGGGTAGATTTTTAAATCCCATAGCTTCTAGACCTGCACGTAAATCAGAAGAAGAGCTTATTACGTTAAACGAAATACCATCAAGAGCAGTTAACCGAGCAAGAGTAGCTTCCAGTGATTTTTCTTCACATTTAGCAACTGAAAAATAATTGGTTAATTTTTTTGCCTTTTTCTTTGGTGGAACTTCTGAATTTTCTTGTGCAGAAGTAGATGGGTTTACGACTTTAATTTTATGCACCGAAAATAAGTGCGTATGGAGACCTTTTGTAGAACCACCAGCAATTTTCAATATTTTCTGGCAGTCAGTCAGTTTACACTTAGGTGTTTGTGCGTTTTCACATCTTAAAAAATGTTGCCAAATATCAGAAGTACTTTTAGCTGAATAGTCCTTATAAGCCATGGGGATTTCTAAATGAAAAAAAATTTAAAGCATAATATAAAATACCATGTTAATAGTTTTTTGGTGATCCAAAAAATGTTGATCCAAAAATTGAAATATAAAATAATTTAAAATAGTTGGGCTAAAAGATGTTCTGAAAAAAAAAACTAGATAAAAATTATCACCTGTTTTATTATTTTTCTAATTTTTGAAAACCACACTAATAAACTACCCTTATTGTTCTACCGTATTATGCTCACCAAAACACTTGTTCACTCGTCAATTTCAATTGTAAACTGATTATTAAATGCCATTGTTCCGTAATGCTGAAAACAGAATGATACCGCGCCGTGCCGTTCCTTTTTTTTTTACTGTATTTTTGTTGTAATTGAGTGTTTTCTTTAACAGAAATTTACGGAATGGCGGCGCGGAACGGCGCGGTGTCATTCCGTTTCCAAAACAAAAAATTCTACGTACATATTTCATAAAAAAAAAAAAAAAAATTTCTGAGAATTAAATTCTTAGAAAATTTTGATGAGAAAAAAATTTCAAAATATAATTCAGACAAAAATTATATTCCGGGATTAGTTATTTCAATTCCGGGATTTCGGGATTTGAAAAAACACCGGGATCCCGGGATCCCGGGGCTGCAAACCCTATCGTCAACTTTAACATCTGTTATAAGTGCGCCTTTTACTCTTATCAAAGTGTTGCCCAAACCAAAAAATTTCGCTGCACTCTTCTGAAGAGCAATGTTACTGAAATAATTTTTGTAGAAACATTCTCCCATGAGAGAAACGTCTGCTCCAGTGTCAATTAAACAAGTCGCGGTTTTGTTTCCAATCAGCATCTGCTTACTTCGTTTATTGTCTCTGACTATGCTCATCACTTGATTCTGCTTTGCACAATTTTTCGCAATATGTCCACTTCCATTACATTTGAAGCATTTTGTTTCTGCTTTGCATTCTGCTCGTCAAGAGTGGTAAACAAGGATGACCTTCCCAAATTAGCCAAAATGACTGAAGTGTCGGGAATTGGATACCTGTCACTAACCGTTTTTTCATTCAATTTTCTAAAGTGAACAAGTAGACCCATCTTTCTTTCCGCCGATTCAGTAATACCCTTCTTTCCAACGACCCATAGCGGATTATTATAGGGTGACCGTGAAGGTCTTATTATACCATCACGCAGGAGATCAGAGATTTCCTTGTTGACAAAATCCGCTGAGGCCATCGGGTATGGGTACGCTTTGGAATAGACTAGGTCGTCATTAGTAGTTCTTATAGTCCCTACTATCCTTGTATTATAGGGAAGTGATTCATTTGGGTCAGCGAAAGCCCCTGAACATTCCCATATTAGTGTTGAGATTCGATCTTCACGATTACGAGCGGACAGTATAGTATTCACGGGTCTCTTTTTCTCCATTGTAGTGGATAACCCCGTTTTTCATGTCCGAATCTGCGCCTATGTCCTTGAGAAAATCGAAATCTATAATGCCATCAAAGGTCTGCAGGGATGGCAGAATGTAAAACTGCGCATTTTTTCCAAAGATTGTATGGTGCACTTCTGTTCAATTTTATCGGCTTCATGTATTGAGCTGACAAGGAAGGGCTTCTCCGCTCTTTTAATGCCCTTAAGGAAATCGAAATTCCTAACATAATTCTTCGCGGCCCCAGTATCTATTAAAAACTTTAGGTCCCTTCCTCCAAACGATCTGCTGACGTAAGGCAGGAGTGACCCTGTCCTAAAAAATTGATTTCGTCCGTTGGTTGGTCTAAGTACATATTGGTCGTCGAATTGTAATTTATCACTGTCATTTACGTTTTGGCTATCTTCTTCTTAATTGGCGCGATAACCGCTTACGCGATTTTGGCCGAGATTAACAAAGCGCGCCAGTCGTTTCTTTCTCGTGCTAACCGGCGCCAATTGGACACACCAAGTGAAGCCAAGTCCTTCTCCACCTGATCTTTCCAACGCAGAGGAGGCCTTCCTCTTCCTCTGCTACCACCAGCTGGTACCGCATCGAATACTTTCAAAGCCGGAGCGTTTGTATCCATTCGGACGACATGACCCAGCCAACGAAGCCGCTGGATCTTTATTCGCTGCGCTATGCCTATGTCGTCGTAAAGCTCATACAGCTCATCGTTCCATCGTCTGCGATATTCGCCGTTGCCAACGTGCAAAGGTCCAAAAATCTTACGCAGAATCTTTCTCTCGAACACTCCAAGCGTCGCTTCATCGGATGTTGTCATCGTCCAAGCTTCTGCGCCATACGTTAGGACGGGCATGATGAGAGTCTTGTAGAGTGTTAATTTTGTTCGTCGAGAGAGGACTTTACTGCTCAATTGCCTACTTAGTCCAAAGTAGCACTTGTTGGCAAGAGAGATTCTACGTTGGATTTCAAGGCTGACATTGTTATCGGTGTTAATGCTGGTTCCTAAATACACGAAGTCTTTTACAACCTCGAAATTATAACTGTCAACAGTGACGTGGGTGCCGATACGCGAGTGCGCCGACTGTTTGTTTGAAGACAGGAGGTACTTCGTTTTGTCCTCGTTCACCACCAAACCCATTCGCTTTGCCTCTTTATCCAGTTTGGAGAAGGCAGAACTAACAGCGCGGTTGTTAAGGCCGATGATGTCAATATCATCGGCATACGCCAGCAATTGTACGCTCTTATAAAAAATTGTGCCTGAGCGATTAAGTTCTGCGGCTCGTACGATGCTCTCCAACATCAGGTTAAAGAAGTCACACGACAGCGAGTCACCCTGTCTGAAACCTCGTTTGGTATCAAACGGCTCGGAGAGGTCCTTCCCAATTCTGACGGCGCTGCTGGTGTTCAGCAACGTCATCTTACATAGCCGTATTAGTTTTGCGGGGATACCAAATTCAGACATAGCGGCATACAGGTAACTCCTTTCCGTACTGTCGAATGCAGCTTTGAAGTCGACGAAAAGATGGTGTGTGTCGATTCTCCTTTCATAGGTCTTCTCCAAGATTTGGCGTATCGTGAATATTTGGTCGATGGTAGACTTTCCAGGTCTAAAGCCACACTGATAAGGTCCAATCAGTTGGTTGACGGTGGGCTTCAGCCTTTCACACAATACGCTCGCTAGGACCTTATAGGCGATATTTAGAAGACTAATCCCGCGGTAATTGGCACAGATTGCAGGATCACCCTTCTTATGGATTGGGCAGAGCACACTTAAATTCCAATCGGCAGGCATGCTTTCATCCGACCATATTCTGCATAGGAGCTGATGCATGCACCTTACCAGCTCCTCGCCGCCATGTTTGAATAGCTCAGCCGGCAGTCCGTCGGCGCCCGCGGCTTTGTTGTTCTTTAGCCGTGATATTGCTATTCTCACCTCGTCATGGTCGGGTAACGGAACGACAATTCCGTCGTCAACGATTGGGGTATCGGGATCTTCACATTCTCTATGACATGCGCAGCTGTCACCGTTTAACAGGTTCGAGAAGTGTTCCCTCCATAATTTAAGATTGCTCTGTACGTCAGTCACCAGATCGCCGTCTTTGTTCTTACAGGACAACGCCCCGGTCTTAAAACCTTCTGTAAGCCGCCGAACTTTCTGGTAGAATTTTCGGGCGTTGTTCCTGGTGGCCAGCATCTCAAGCTCCTCGCACTCACGTATTTCGGCCTCTCGTTTCTTCTGTCGGATAATACGTCTCTCTTCCTTTTTAGCTCTCTGTAGCGATCCCACATGGCTCGCGTTGCGCCCGATCGCAGCGTGGCTCTATAGGCGGCATCTTTTCTTTCGGCGGCAGCATGACATTCCTCGTCGTACCAATTGTTTTTTCGGGCTCGCCGGAATCCGATTTCTTCTTCGGCGGCGGTACGTAGGGAACGAGAAATGTTGCTCCATTGCTCGCGCATGCCGGTGTGTTGGGCAGTGCTCTCCGAGAGCAGGAGTGAGAGTCGAGTGGCGAATCTTCTGGCTGTCTGTTGTGATTGCAGCTTTTCGATGTCGAACATTCTTTGCGTAGGTAGATGTACGTTTTTTGCTGCACAGAGGCGTGTGCGCAGTTTGGCTGCAACAAGGTAATGATCCGAGTCGATGTTGGGTCCTCGGATCGTGCGTACATCTAATACACTAGAAGCGTGTCTTCCATCTATCACAACATGATCGATCTGGTTTCGCGTTTTTCGATCTGGAGACAGCCAGGTAGCTTGGTGAATCTTCTTATGCTGGAATCTGGTGCTACAGACTACCATGTTTCGGGCCCCGGCGAAGTCGATCAGCCTCTGTCCGTTACCGGATGTTTCGTTGTGCAGGCTGAATTTTCCGACTGTGGGACCAAAAATTCCCTCCTTGCCCACCCTGGCGTTGAAGTCGCCAAGCACGATTTTTATGTCGTGGCGGGGGCAGCGCTCATAGGAACGTTCCAAGCGCTCATAGAAAGAATTCTTGGTCGCATCGTCCTTCTCTTCCGTCGGGGCGTGGGCGCAAATTAGCGAGATGTTAAAAAATCGCGCTTTGATGCGGATTGTTGCGAGACGCTCGTCCACCGGAGTGAACGACAGTACTTGGCGACGAAGTCTCTCTCCCACAACAAATCCGACACCGAATTTGCGCTCCTTTACATGGCAGCTGTAGTAGACGTCGCAAGGTCCTATGTTTTTCTTACCTTGCCCCGTCCATCGCATCTCTTGGATGGCAGTGATGTCAGCCTTTACTCTCACGAGGACATCAACCAGCCGGGCAGAGGCACCTTCCCCATTAAGGGACCGGACATTCCAGGTGCATGCCCTCAAATCGTATTCCTTATTTCGTTTGCAGGGGTCGTCATCAGTTTTGGAAGTTCTCATCCGAGGCTTTGTTGCTGTTTTCATTGGGGGGGCTTTTTAAGTGGCGGGTCCCAAACCCAGCGCACAACCAGCTATGCTGGGATGCTTCGCCTTCTCACTTTAGCTCACTCCCGAACGGGTGTTCGGAAGCTAACCAGAGGATACGTGGGCTAATCCCGGGCGTTGTGAGCTGCTTGAACCATATGTAGAAGAATCGTCCTGGCCACTCCCAAGTGAATGGCGATCAGTAACTTTCCCCACTTGCGTGGACTTCTACACATGGAACCATCCATCGTTTTGGCTATCATGAAAATCATATCCCTGTTCCTCGTCCACATATTCCGGCTCTCCCAGATGATTTATGCGCTGTTGTTTACGAAAAGTCCTTCTATCGCTTTCGATCCTCCTTTTCTCAGCCGCCTCTCTGTCATTTAGTGACCCCTGGGTCCGGTGTGAATTGAAAGGATTCCTTTGAGGAAGACTACCCGTGGCATTTCTGGATTGAATTGGTTGACGAGGTGGTGGGTTGTTCTGTCTATGGTGTGATAAAGTTGGATCAACTTCCATCGGCACCACATCCTGACGCCCTGTCTCGATTTTGCGATATTGAGGATAATTTTGGGTATTATGCTGGGTTGTTCACTGGAAAGCCCCTGACAACCGTTCATTCCTATTGAAGAACGACTGGGCAAACGAAGACCTGGCTTGATTGGCTTCCAGCTCCTGTGCGAGTGCGAGTGCTGTAGGCATGTCCGCAGGCCTCGAGGAAAATAGAATGTCACATAGAGGTATGTTAAGCCCCGAAATGAACACACGCAATGCAGCCTGGTGATATTTCTGATTCCAAGTGCTGATCAGTTCAGCGTTTCCGTTATAAGTCATTACGGTCTTGTTAACAAGCAGGGTCAGTTTCCGTTCTACTTCGTCGTAAAACTGTAAAATATTTTTGCCACCTTGACGCAAGGTTGACATTTCCTGTTCGATCATGTGAGCAGGTCTCTTGTCAGAGTAGGTGAAATCTATTCTGGCGATAATCGCCCTTAACTTCAAAACCGTGTTAAAGAATGCCAGGACAGTATCGGCTGCCGCAGTAACTTTATTTCTAATTATAGCCACCGCCTAGTAATGACGGAAACTACCGTTGTAGGCTTCATAAAATTTGTACGCAGCCTGAGCAGCATTCCTCCACGACACATATCGGGACTGTATCCCGTTAAATTCAGGAAGTGATTTTATGACGTCAAGTGATTCATCACACAGAACGTTTCCCGTATTTGTCACTGTGCATATTCTATTACTGTAGTAGGGGTGGTTTCCAGGGTCGCAAGTCTGTTAGTAAGTCGGTTAATCGTATCCTGAAATTCCCTTTTAGTTTGTTCGGTAGCAGTCCTTATGGCCGCTGTCATTTAAGTCTGTACTGTCACTAGCACAACACAAACAAAAAAAAAAAAACAAAAAAAAACTTTTTAAGAGAAAAAGCAAGAGAAAAAAACTCCGATTATGTTTGCTTTGTCTGGTTAACACTTAAAAAAAATTACAAGCACTGATTTATTGCTCAAAAAATAACACCGCTTTTCACTAAACACTTTACTTACATTTTTAAAATTATCATCTTATTTTCTAAACTGCTTCACTGCTTTCTAGTCCAACGCTGGCAACGTCGCTGCGTGACGTGCAAAGCCTTAATTAATTGTTAATAATTCTCTATGAGAACCTTGTTATCGCATTTGGTAGACGACCCCTTCTTTAAATTAAATTTTAAATTTTGACGTCCCGGCTTATTTAGGACTGCAAAGTTTTTTCTACCCGCCTTTGTAGGTATCGAAATTCGGCCACGACTATGTTTTTTTTTTGTAAACTTCGAATCCTTTTATGAGGATTTTTTACGCGTGGCCCCACGTTGGGCGCCAGTTTACCGATGTTACTTAAATGAAACACTTTTTATACAGTTTCATAATTTATTCCTCCTAATAGTAGGAGTTGCCGAGTTATGATGTTACAAGTTGCCAGTCTACCGAGAAGTGATCTAAAAAACAATATTCTTTTTAATTTTCTATACTGCACCTACTCTAGCTTAATGCTACCCTATCTTCCGTCGTCGCTACGCTGTTATCATTGCTGCAGCCAACGCCTCCGCTTCTTCCGCAGGTGTTTGTTGCAATTCAATATTGCGCAGCAGACTTATGTTCAGCATCCTATGAGAAAGGAATGTTTGGACAGCTGCGCTTTTTGTTGATGCAACACAAAAGCAGGTGCGGTTTCTATCAATTTAAATTTAGTTGGAAAAACAAGTGTTAGCTTCCTCTGGAATATGCAAGCTTTCGTGGATGAACACGTAGCCGGTGTTAATTTATACACATATGTTAATGTGTATGTACTACACAGTCGCGTTGCAATCGGATTTATTTTCAACACGTTTAAAATACCGTCTTAATTTTTCTTTTAAAATTCTTCTATTCTTAACGGTTACCTCAATTCTATAAGGTATAACTTCCTCTTTTTAGGTTCGTAGAACCGTAGCCAATGTCTCTTGGCTCGTATTCAAAATCCGAAGGATATTCCGACAAAGAATCAGTATCACTCATATGTTAAAAAAAATGATGTTGCTTAGCAAATGGTTTTACGATAAACTTAGCAAAAGGTTTCACAAAACAAAATAGAAAAATTATGTCACTTGGCAATGAAAATTTATGTTGCTTAGCAATTGGGTTTTTTATTCAAATGGTTTCTTAATAACTTATCAATTGGTTTTCTTTTAAGAAAAACTAACCATAAAAATTTGTCTTACTCTAATGTTGCTGTAGGCATATCCGAAGGCCTCGAGGAGAACAAAATATCGCATAGGGGCCTATTAAGCCCCGAAATAAACACACGCAGTGCGTCCTGGCGATACTTTTGATTTAAGGTGCTGATTAGTTCAGCATTCCCGTTGTAGGTCATCACTGTCTTATTGACAAGTCAGTTTCCGTTCCACCTCGTCGTAGAACTGAAAAATGTTTCTACTGCCTTGACGCAAAGTTAACATTTCCTGTTCGATCATATGAACAGATCTTTTGTCCGAGTAAGTAAAGTCAAGCCTGGCAATAATTGCTTTGAAATTAAGAATTGTATTAAACGATGCAAGAACAGTATTGGCTGCCCCAGTAATTTTATTTCTATCATAATTATAGCGAGAACTACCGTCATATGGTTCATACAACTTATACGCAGCCTGAGCCGCGTTCCTCCACGACACATATCGTGATTGTATTCCATTAAATTCGGGAAGCGATTTTATAACGTCTAAGGATTCATCACAGTGTAGGTTTCCAGTGATCGCTACGGGTGTGTATTCAACAACCGCAGCAGGGGTCTCTAGTGTTAAAAGTCTGTTTGTTAACCTGTCAATTGAACTTTGAAATTCCCTCTTCGTCTGTTCCGTAGGTGGCAGCGTAAAAGTGATTGCCCGTATCCCGCAGTGGCAACGTCTCTGCAATGCCTAAGTTATTATTTAATTATTCTCCCTATGAGAACTTTATTACCATATATCAAATTTATTTGGCAGCTGTTAACCCGTTTGTTTTTTTAATTTAAGTTGGAGTTTTGACTCCTTGGCGTATTAGTTCGCAAAATCACCACCCGGATGATGTGAGTTTCACGGCCACGTTAAACAAACGTGATCGTACAACGCTGCTTGCGTTGTGGTCGTGGACATTTCTTTGCAATGTGCCCGTACTCGTTGCAGTTAAAGCACTTCGGTTCTATTGCCTTGCTGTTATTTTGACCTTCCGTTTTTACCTGTGGATTATTATAAAGTGGAGCTGCCGCTGTAGTTCCAGTAATAGCTGTCAAATTCTTTAGTGCCATTAGTAGTTCACTACATGTCGAAAAATTCATCGTTGCCAAACTTCTGGTTCGTGCCATGTCGTTGAGACCGCTTATGATATGTGAATTGATCGAGTTGTCATTGAGTCTACCTTGCTGACTCATAGTTAGCATCGCGTAAAAGTATTCAACGTAGTCCTCCATTTTTACGCTTTCGTTTAAATAGCGTTGACCGGGAAATCACTTTCAAACGCACTAACGAATTGTTCCCAACTATTAAATACAACTTGGGAATCCAACCATCGCTTTGCTACACCCTTTAATTTGTGCTGTATGGCTACGAGAACTAAATTCTCACGCCGATTGTATGCACCACGTAACTGCTCGATTCGTATAATGAATTGTTATGCTGATGTTAGATTCTTTATGGGATCAAAATCGGACATACTCCCTACCATATCCTGTATTGACATTATCCCATGTGTTGTTAAACTATGCGCATTACTAAAATTTTATACTGGTACTGATTGCGTTGGTCGTGCGTTTTCAGTATTCTGTTGCGTTTGGATGATGGTATCGATGGTGCGTGTTGAATTGATTGTGCTAATGGGTATAGTTAACGTAGAAATCGCCAATTTCGACGTAAAATGTAAAATGTACTCACACACTCACAAACTTTGACTGTGCGTTGTACGTTGATTTTATTTTTCTTTTCTTTTTGTAGGCGTAGTCGTTCATCAAACTTCTGATTTGTCAAGTTAGTCGACAGATTAATATTGATGATAATGAAACGTTTGATTTATTTAAACGGAAATATTTTATTAAACAAAGTAATTATATGAAATTCATTCGTAAGCAATTCGATTTGATGAGAGCCTGTCACCCTCATCCGCTCAGCTTCGCGTTCAAACACTCACTGTCGTGCCATTGCTTTACAAGTTTTTGACACAGGTGCAATGCCTGTGGCAGTGTGTTGGTTCGCGAATGCTAAGGAGACGGGGAAGGTCTCCATTAAGTCCGCGAGCGAAAGTATCGAGGACTGACTGATTCCTCTCCTAAATCTAGACAAGATATCTTTTCTAGTATAAGGGCGAGATGTTGATAGACTTTTTGATAAAACGTCGGGATGTCGTTGTTCCTTTGAGTCAAAATTGCCATTTGGTACTTGAGGGTAGCAATATCTTGTAAAGAAATGTATTCATTGAAAGAAAGTATTGTTTATTATTTGAAATATATTTATTTTATTTTATCATTTCAAGCTAGACATCCAGCTTGTAAAACGATTGTTTTCTTTCTTCTTTATTCTGGTGGTGTAGCCTCCTCTTCTTTTTGGCTTGCTCACCTTTGGGATGTTAACCTCTTTTGGTTTTTTGTTGAGGCCGTTCCGTCTCCTGTATTCCTCCAAGGAGATTGGTTGCGCTCCTTGAGCTGGGTTGTTCATTTTTATTTTTTGGTTGTAATGGCTTAACCAGGTTCTTCCTTCCGCAGCTGACGGATCGTTTTGGCTGATCACGTCAGGACTTAATATTTGGTGCTTTTTAGGGCACTTGCAAATATATTGCAATTTTTGGTGCAGATATTGTCAGCACTCATGCAACATTTTGCACTATGGTTGTGCAAGAAACTTGCATTTAATAGCTTAGCAAAATTAATGCTCAAGCTGGCAGGATCGCCATGTAAAGAAATAAATGAAAATTATTTTTGTCTCGAGCGGTTAACGCTTACAGACTCTAACTGTCTGCATTCAATCATGCACAGTGTTTTATGTATATTTACTTAATTTCTTTTCTCTGCTGGAGCAGGAATTCCAGTTTGGTTACGCGCTCCCAGATTGCGCTAGCTTTTTCCCAGGATGGTGGTGGCTGCTGGTTTACCTCCCTGATGAGTATGCTTATTTCCCTCTTTATTCTGGTGGTGTAGCCTCCTCTTCTTTTTGGCTTGCTCACCTTTGGGATGGAAACCTCTTTTGGTTTTTTGTTGAGGCCGTTCCGTCTCCTGTATTCCTTCAAGGAGATTGGTTGCGGTTCTTGAGCTGGGCTGTTCATTTTTATTTTTTGGTTGTAATGGCTTAACCAGGTTCTTCCTTCCGCAGCTGACGGATCGTTTTGGCTGATCACGTCAGGACTTAATATTTGGTGCTTTTTAGGGCACTTGCAAATATATTGCAATTTTTGGTGCAGATATTGTCAGCACTCATGCAACATTTTGCACTTTGGTTGTGCAAGAAACTTGCATTTAATAGCTTAGCAAAATCAATGCTCAAGCTGGCAGGATCGCCATGTAAAGAAATGTATTAATTTAAAGAAAGTATTGTTTATTATTTGAAATATATTTATTTTATTTTATCATTTCAAGCTAGAAAGAAGAAAGAAAACAATCGTTTTACAAGCTGGATGTCTAGCGTGAAACGATAAAATAAAATAAATATATTTCAAATAATAAACAATACTTTCTTTCAATGAATACATTTCTTTACAATCTCTTTTGTCGGAATTATACATCGTAAGGCATTTTCTAATTTGTGTCCAGTCAAGTGGCGTACTATATGACTCGAGAGCAGTATCGGCGTCGCCGATAATTTTGTACCTAACTGTATGTGGGATTGAAAAGTCGTTTGGTGTATTTCTAATACTCCATAAACCTTAAATATTCTCTCGACGCTTTTACGTCAGGAGTTGAATTCTCCTCGACGTCCCGAGAACTCGCGTACACATTTGTCTGATATTTTGTCTAATTCATTAATACAATATTATTTGCGTTCACTGTCACGTTATGGTGTGGTTGATGAAAATCATTTAGTGATGGAGCATTAATTCTCTCCATCACTTCTTTAATGATTGTTGCTACTAATGAAGGATTAGAGGTATGGGGGTTTCCCTGCTGGGAAGACCCATAGTCCAACCTGAGTTGGTTCAATTGGTCAACCAATTCTTCTGCAGTACCTGGCATTTTTAATTCGATTTTCTTTAGTTTCTAATTTTATTATTTTTAATTTTAACATACAACTTTTTCCTTTCTAAAAACTTTTACTTTTTAATCCTTGAGAAGTTAATTCTTAAGATTTCACTTTTTAAATTTACTTTTGTTTTTCCTTTCTAAAACCACTTTTACTTTTTAATCTTTTAGAAGTTAATTTTTAAAACTTTATTTTTCTTTCTTTTTCAAAAAATATTACATTTACATTAAAAACATCGGTCCCGCGAAGTTCCTTTGGGTTTGTTGGGTGGTTTGAATTTTGTCCTTTTTCCTCTCCGGTACTTGGGATTCTTGCCGCCACTTTTATCAGCGTCCTTTGTAAAGTATCGCAGGTGTTTTTTCGCATTAATTTACACTCGCGTAGCCGTACTTTTTGATTTTCGGGCTACTACTACTTTCGCGCGCTGGCCCCTGCTCGGGCGCCAGCTAAACTCTTTAATATATATTGAAAAGCTTAAAAATCAATCAAAACTTAGAACTAACTTTTTACGATCATAATTCTTACGATCTAACCTATGTTTGCCTTACTGCCGCAACGGTGGAAACTGCTGGCGGCTCGCTTCCCACAAGTGAAGTTGTTTATTTCAATGTGACTTCTATTTTAAGCATACCGTTCACACGGTTTGACTCACACGTGTTGCAACCTAAGTGATTTTGTCACTTTGATATGTCTGGAGTATTTATATTATATTATGTAAACTTTGGTGTCCGACTATTTTTTATTTTATATTATGTAAATATGTGTCATGCTAACATACATATATAGATGGTTTTTAAGAGCTCGAGAAGTTGAAATATTGTCGGAATAAATTGTTTTTAAATGCTCTGGTAGATAATTTTATGGCATTTATCTGTTGTATAAGATATCCGGCATATGTTGTCCGTCGCGTTACGAGTCACATGGTTCTTTCGGTCATGCCAAATTGTGACTACTTTTTCCAATAAATCTGACCGTATGTCGTCAATGAAAGTTGGAATATTGGCTTCCAATGCTTTGAAAGTGAGTGGATTGTGAGCATAAACCAATGACTTAATATATGCCCATAAAAAGTAGTCCAGATGCGTTAAATCGAATGAGGGGGCCAGTGAACGAGACCACTTTTAGAAAGAAAGTTGTCACCAAATTAATTTATAATACAATAAATCGTTTATTAGTGCGCTGTATGGCAAGTTGTGCCGTGCTCTATAAACTTCGCGAACAGATTTATATTTTTCAAAGTAAAGTTCCTCAATTTGGAAGCCTTTTTCTGGCGTTAAACGATTCATGATGATTTGCCAAACCTTACTGAACGGAAATGTCAACGCAGTTTGCCACTATAGGTAAACATTACCCATTCAAATAAATTGATATTGTTTCGTACGAATTTTATATTTGATTAATGCAAAAGAGTTTAAAAAAAAAACACACAGCAGTTGCTTGACCAGAAGCTTTCAATCACAGACTGACTTTATTAATTGACTTTAGGTTTAATGAAAGCTTACAACTGTGTACATAATTGCTTATTCAGTAAATTTTACAATTGTACATAAATGTTTACTCAACATATTATATTATATTTCTCAATAATAAAAATGCTTATTTATTAAAATGCTAATTTTTTGAGTTCTATGAAATATTGGGAAATCAACGGAAATGATATCATATTACTTTCTATTGATTTCCTGTTGTTTGACTTATTTGACTGATAAATTCTGCAAACTTATCATTTTCCTTTACCTGTCTATGTGCATATGTAACTTACGCGGTAAGCTTTTGCTTATAAATACAAAAGAAATAAACAACCCTTCTTTCTGTGGTTATTTAACGTTTATTTCACTGAAATAAATTCAAACATTCATATGAAGTTTACAAAGTAAATTTTTAAATTCTCTTACACTTTGTATTTTTATACCGGCAAGATTCGCTTACAAATGATAGTTAAGAATTCAAATTTGACGTTTGATAAAATGAAGGGAAAATAAAATGGCAGTTAATGCAGGGTTGCTTTTGAGGTATCAACAAGTGTTAGGAACTGCTATCCTTTCAATTCCGCGACGAATACTGCTTTATCGTTTATGTGTTTAAATTAAACAGTAAAATCGCCTCAATTCAAGTATTTTAGTGCCGATTTTTGTAGAATAACGGCACTATTGCAGAATTATGACGGCGGTAACTATACTTAGCAGACTCGTGCTGCTTCCTTGTTAATGATGAAAGCGCGTTCTCTTATCCGAGAACAATGTTTGCTTTTTACCGCAAATTTTTTATTTTATGCAAATCAATTTCCGCTGAGCCCCCAAATGTAAGACTTTTCTATAGTAACAGTATTTATTTTAATGAACAATCAAAGTTACAATAGAAGTTCAGTTGTACAATATTATATTATGGTGATTGTCGTTACTGATTGATGCCAATTTACCGACTGACTCTTAGCCTACGTCATACCTCGCTTCAGTCCTCTGTTCGTTCTTAGGTTGCAAACACAGTGCACGCTGAGACGAAGCTGAAGACGAAAAACAGTGCAGAACAAATCGTATGAATTCGCTCGCTCGTACGCATAGTGCGCGCTGTGACGAAGACGAAGATGAAGACGAAACGCAAGCAATCAGCTTCAAACGCTGCTGTACTGAATTTGAAGACGAATCGCTTGCTAGTTACCGTGGTTTTTGTTTGTTTGTTCTGTCTATGCTTTGGCACGTTAATTAAGTTAAGACAGTCGATAAACAAGTAATTAAATGAGGAGTAATAATCAGTAAAAGGCATAAAACGAAATATATTTTAAATTATTTTTTACCTTAACGTCACAATTAGCCTTTCAGCACATATAATTGGCGTTTTATTAAAATTAGTCCAATTTTTAATAAGTGGCTCAATTTTAATTAGAATATAATCAAATGTGCTAATTGTCATTCTGGTATATTCCACAAATTTCTTTTCATTGTGGCGCAGCTCTTCATACAAATGATGAAATTCACCAAATGCTTCTCTGCACAAATTTATAGGGTGTACTTTTGTATTTACTTTTATACGTTTTAATTTAAAATATAAGCTTTGCTCAATCAGCAGGTCATCATCTGATGAGGAATCCATTGCGACTAACATAACAAAAGCGCAACCAATTCGTCTTGCACTGTGCAACCTATTCGCTTACTCGCAACGCAAGCAATTTCTCTTCAGCTTCGTCTTCGTCTCAGCGTGCACTGTGTTTGCAGCCTTATACTCCCGTGTTCGTCAGTGGCGTCAAATGAAAACCCGGTATATGATCTTCAGTCATCAATATTTGACCCCCAATCGGCATCGGCGAATCCTTCTAAGGAGCTGTTTTTGGTTCTAGTAAAAGTCATTCCAATATTATATTTACCTTTTAAATAAATAGCGCAATACTCGCTTTGCTGCCACCCAGTGTGCATGTCCGTAGTTGATGTTAAATTGACTCAATACGCTTATTATGTGTGCGATGCAGTGCTGCCAGAATCTTCCAAGCTAAAATTGCTAGATTTTTGAAGAAAAATTGCTAAAAGTTGCTAAAAATTTTCTGAAAATTGCTAGAAAAATTGCTAAGCCATTAAAATCTTAATTTTCAACAAATGTACATATTTATTTAATGAAACGTAGAAATTATTACTGAAAACACTTAAAAATAAAAAAAAACCAAACAATTTACATTTAAAACTCATTACTTAATCAATTTATAAACTAAATCAGTCTTAAACTAAAGGATACTTAAAATATTGTCTGCTTGTTATTTGACTCAAATATTCATTTGGCAGGACATAATTATGGCAACATTTGCCATGTCTTTCTAGTCCATATCTGTAATAATATTCGAAGTTACATAAATATGTTCCATTTGTATTTTGGTGAAAATTATTCAAAATTAAGTCTTACCTTATATAACTTTTCTGCTTTCGACCGTTCTTTATTAAACTCCAATCTCAACTAAAAACTATATTCTTACAATCTACCCTAAATCCCTACTTGCGGTGTAGCTATTGAGTTTGTGTTGGTGTAGTTGCGCCGGCAGCTTTGTTTGTATGTTGGTACGAATGTATTCTCAGCTGCATTCCTCAAGCTGCCAAAAGTCACGTACGTAAATTGATGATCAGCTTGACCGCTGTAAGATTTGTTTACAAAATCCAAAAGCCAAGCAGGCGTGGGAGTAAGCTGTGCGATCTAATTACAAACGGCCAGTAACGTGGAAGTGATTGTTTATTTGCAAAATCCAAAAGACGGGCAGGCGTAGGAGTAAGCTGTGCGATCTAATTACAAACAGCCAGTAGCGTGGGAGTGATTCAAGGGAATCATCAAATCTCTGTTTTAGCTTTGCAAGTGTGCAATGCGCTAACTTCTCCCCTCTTAAGACGAGCCGTCCTCGACTCGTGCCAAAATTTCCTCTACTGCCCTCTGAGTTTTTACTTTATTACTTGCTAATTTGTTTCTGCGGTGGATGAAAAAAATTGCTATTGCGATCAATAATAATGGAGGAAAAGAAAAAATCGTCCAGAACAAATTACGATGAACAGATATACCCTCCTTCAATTCGTGAATGCGAGAGATGTTGTCGATATAAATTTGGTGCAAATATGGTAGGGACAAACTCGTATGGTGTTCCAAGTAATTAATGGATACGGTTTTTGGAGGATGTGGTTGGATATAAGTCGGTTCTCTTTTTGCCACGTAAGTTGTATCATTTATGGTGATAGAGTCACGAAAAAGAAGCAGATACGTTCCCCTTATTTCCAATTTTCGTTGATCAAATATTGTCGTTGGTTGCACGTTGTTAAGAATAATGATGCCCTCTTCTATTTTTTGAACTGATGGTATGTGATATGCCGATTCTGATGAACAATTAGCTGTGTTATTATTTAGCATCTGACCCAAGCAATCTGAGTGAGCCGGTTTGCACACTTTAGCTACCAAAGTGTCATTGCAGTTCTCGAGTGGTTGAAACGTATCGCTACATTTTGCCGCAAGCGTGGTCTCTAGCTTTACGATACTATTATTATGGACTACAGGATAGATTTTTAGGAATTGACAGAAATTTGTAACCTTAGGAACCTTAAGAATATAGTAAATAACATCAGAACTTTGCAAAATTTTTACCTTAGATACTAAAAGTAAATTACTTAAACTAAAGGGTAATTGTTCGGAATTGAACGCTTGATCCATCTCTTCGTCATCCAAAATAAGTGGATTTATGATATTACTTTTTGCCAACACAATGGAGAGTGCTAGTCTGTTTAGTTGGCTGATTATATGGTTATTTCTTCTTACCAAATTTTCACAGAGCAATGTTTCCTCGTCTTTTAATATCCAATCCGTTTGATTTCCGCGAAGTGTATTGATTAGGTTGGTAATTTCGTTAATTCTATTTTGTAAATCGGAGTTAATTCTAATCTGCCTATTGTTGTTTTCTATTAGCATGCTTTCCTTTGTCAAGAGCAGTTCAAAATCTTCGTGGTCCGGGGTACCGGCTATAAATTTCAGGGCGGACCCCAGAAAATCTATTGACCTTGCAATTCTCTTAGGTATTTCCAAAGTGCGAATTATGTGTAGTATTTCCTCACCTTGTTGTTTCAAAATATTTTCGTTCACTACCTGATTTTTTGATTTTGATGTGAACCATCGGCTTTCGTAAGCTATCTGGCGATAATCTGTTAGGTTGGTGGCGTGCACGAGGTAAATGAATTCATTATAAATAGCCACATTTCCCCGAGGGATGGTGATAACTTGTGAGGAGGTGTAGTCAATTAAATTGGCTCTAGTGACGAAGACTAGGGCAAGCGGCAATCTGAAATTGATTTTATCGTAAATTACTTTTATGAATTTTCCTGCCTTCTATCTGTACTGTTGTACCTAAATCTCTTTCTACTATTTTTTCCACGAACACCTTCTCAAATTTATTTCCCAATCGCATATTTCGTCGAAGAAACACCCTTTCACCAGGCTGATATGTTTTGGTTATTCTTTTCTCATTCAATCTATTCAATACTAAATTCTGGGCTCTTATTAATTTATCTCTAATTTCCCCAAATTTCTCCGCTGGGCAGTTCTGCAAAATTTCGATTGGTTTCGAATCTACAACCGAGTGAATTGTTCTGTTGTACTTGTAAGCAGCAAGCAAAATCAGATCTTTAACCTCGCTTATCTGCTGCTGTGCCTTCACGCATCTGGCTATTTCCAAAAGGGTTGAATGAAACTTTTCGACCTGTCCGTTGCTTTCGCTATGTAAGGTGGGTACGAAAAACTGTTCTATGGAGAAATGATCGCGTAGCATGTTTCTAATTAAATTTGAAGTAAACGCTCTTTCGTTATCTGTGACAATTGTTTTAGTGTTTTGGAACATACCTAATACCTCTAATAAAGCTTCTTTTATATCAATGGTACATCTTGAAATAACAGGTTTAACAATTGCAAACTTTGAAAACCTATCAACAGCAGTTAAGAATAGCTGCTTTCCAGTAATTAAAATGTCTAAGTGGAGAATTTCTCCTGGGTGCTCTGGGATTGGAGTTTTCCCAATTTCCGGATTTGGTGGTTTTCTTTGGTATTTATTTTCCAGACAGATCTTGCAATTTGATACAGCTGACCTGAGCATTTTCCTCATGTCGGGAAAGTAGTATTCTGATAGAATTTGCTTAAAATTCTCGGACAGAGATCGATGGGCACGGGCATGCTCCGTTGCTATTGCTTCCTGTTGATCGTTCGGATTCGTTAGATCGATTACAAATTTTTCCGTATGAATAAATTTAACCCCCGGGAATGCTTCGACAAGAGGTCCCTGGATCTCTGATAGTGTCGGAAAATCGCAACAAAGAGCGTTTGTAACGCTAGGGTTTACGAGTTTCTTAAGATTATGCAACAAATTTACTATTGTGTCGTAATTTATAGTATAACGAATTTTTTTCTGAAAAATTATTTTTGTACTTTGGTGATAATGATCCCCCTTCGTCAAAATGAATTGTCTTTTGAATTGGTTTACTGGATACTGGATAGTTTTAATTGTGTTTGAGAGCGATGACTCGCTATGTGCTGTAGCATCTGTATCGCTCATATTATTCAAAAACTGACGGGACAGAGCGTCTGCTACGACGTTGTCTCTGCCGGGTTTATAAACAAATTTTGGCGAAAATTCTTCTATGAACGCACGCCATCGCTTCATTTTTGTATTAGGATTTTTGTTCGAAATGGCGAAAGTTAAAGGCTGGTGGTCTGTGAATATTACGATGTCCTTAATACCGTATAAGTAATGTCGAAGGTTTTTAAGGGCCAACACTATAGCCAAGAGCTCACGCTCGTTGGTTGCATAATTATCTTCTGTTTTTGATAATGTTCTTGAAATCATTGTAATGGGCCGACCATTCTGGGAGAGGACCGCGCCTAAAGCGCTAGAGGAAGCGTCTGTTGTTAGTTCGAATGGTTTGTCATAATCCGGATAAAACAGCAAAACATCTTCCGATGCCAAAATGCTTTTTACCCTTTTAAATGCTTGAATGGCCTCGTCGTCAAGGACTATTTTAGTGTGTTTGGACTTGTGGGATGACACATGGCCATTCTCCCCCCGAAGATACTTTGTTAATGGTTTGACGATAGACGCATAATCCCTTATAAACCTTCTATAATAACCTGAAAGACCCAAGAAAGAGCGTAATGCTCGAAGTGTTTCCGGCTTCCTATAGTCGATTATGTCCTTGACCTTATTTGGACATGTTTTTATCCCCCTTCGAGAGACAATAAAGCCAAGAAACTCAACCTTATCTTTAAAGAATTTAGTCTTTTCTGCTGAAACTCGCATACCGGCCCTTTCCAACTTCCCCAGTACCTTATCGACATGTTGAATATGAGACTTTTCGTCCCTTGAAAAGATGATTATATCATCCATATAAACTTGGCAACTTTGGCCAATGTCGTCTCTCAAGACGTCATCAATAGCCCGTTGAAAGATACTGGGCGCATTTTTTAACCCGAATGGCAATCTATTAAATTCGTATTTGCCATTGTTAATGCTGAAGGCTGTTTTTTCGCGGTCCTTCTCCTCAAGGATTATCTGGTGGAATCCAGACTTTAGATCTAAAGTAGTAAAAAATCTGGAACTGCCCAGGTTTGCCAATATGGTAGAAATATCTGGTATAGGATATTTATCCGCAATCGTTTTTTCGTTTAATTTTCGAAAGTCGATTACCATGCGGAGCTTTTGTTTACCATATTCATCCAGGCCTTTTTTATTCACTACATGGACCGGAGAGTTATACGCCGAATTAGATTTTCGGATAATTCCTTCTTTCAACAGTATTTCTATTTCCTTATTAATGAATCCTGCCGCCGAAACCGGGTATGGATAAGATCGGGTGTAAATTGGTTCCGAGGAAGTGGTACGAATTTTAGCTTTGACCTTAGTATTAAATGGCAAAGCGCGGTTAGGTTCGGCAAAGGCCTTAAAATTCTTTTTAATCATAGAGTCAAACTCGTTTTTCACAAGAGCTGGGACCGAGTCCTTGTCCAAATATATGAAGTTAACTTGCTCACATTTGACGTTATTTAATTTTTCCTTACCACCCTCGTAATATAAGTATCCGGATGTCGTATCAATTTTAGATTCTATCTCCTTAAGGAAATCGTATCCCACTATACCATCGAAGCCCTTTATATTAGGAAGAATGAAGAAAGTTGAGACTTTCCCCAAAACGAAAACCTTACATTTTTTTCTATGAGATTACATCCGTTTATAGTTTTGACCGTAAACTGTCTCTCCACAGGGATAATTCCCTTTAGGAAGCTCAAATTTTTGATATAGTTTTTTGAAGTTCCTGTATCAATCAGTAACCTAAGCTCCTGCCCCTCCGACGCCTTCTTGGTAATGTAAGGTAGGAGCGACCTTATACTAAAAAATTAACCTCGTCTTCCATCGCGAAATTGGAAGCGATCTCGACATCCGAATCACTGTCACGGTCCACAGTAATTTTCTTTTGTGGATCCACCTCTGGGGTTGTCTCCAAATGGTTGGTCCGTTGCACTTTCGGCTTCCGTGAATTTACTGAATCTCCCCTTCTGTGCTCCCGTTTATTCACGTATTGATTAGTATCCCTTTTGGGGTGCCCTCCCACGGCATTTCCCTTTCTATAACTCTGGTTGGACTGTTTTGTACGTCGGAATGCGGAGGATCCGCGGTCTACATCCATTGGAGTAGGGGTGTCCTTGAGCATTTGGGGATTGCCAGGATAGTTATTGTGGTATTTTGGGCTAGTGGTAGTTGCTACGTTGTTAACCGCAAATGTTCTGGCGAAATCATAACGCATGCGGTTGTTCGCTAACTCCTGGGCAGTAGCCAGTGCAGAAGGCAAATCTTTAGGATTGGCAGAAAATAGAATGTCGCATAACGGCCGCTTTAGGCCAGAAATAAAAACTCTTAATGCGTTTTCTCTAGCTCTATCATTGAGCGCGGCGGCAAGCTGCGTATTGTTTGAATGAGTCATTATATTTTTATTTGTTATGAGTGTTAATTGCTTGTCTACCGTATCATAATATTGGCAGATTGACAAACTTCCCTGCCTCAGAACGCTGAGCTCTGTTTCCAAAACATGTAGCGGTCTTTTGTCCGCGTATGCTTTGTCCAATCTAGCTATTATAGCTTTAAAATTTAAAACAGTTGAGAAGGAAGCGAGCGTTGCATTTGCGGGGTAGTAGCCAATGGCGAATTCTGCTGCGGAACGCCAGGCCGGATAAGAAGCAGTATCCCCCTTAAATTCTTGTATAGATTTTATTAAATCCATATTTGTGTTGCCCCCGACCACAGTTGGATTTATTTCCACGGGAATGTAACTCTCCGCGGATGGCGGCTCTAAGCGCCGAAGAGTTTGCATCACTTCATCCAACTGGGCATTCAATTCTCTTTTATTTAGCTCATTTTGTTGTCTCAAAATCTCGATTACTTGTTCCCTAGTTACACTCATTTTGGTCAATTTTGTTTTGCTTTTTTTTGTTTTTTTTTTTTTAAAAAAGGTAAGAAAGAGCCGAAGGTATTTCGCTTTACAAAAAACTTTATATAACTTTTCTTTAATTGCACTGGATCAAAACCGAACAATTACTTACAGTATTATTATTTCACGTATTGCAATCATTTCTGCCGTGCAGGTTTCCTTCGTTTCCAAAAATAGTTGATTGTATCCTTCGTTGTTAGATTCAGTTGTTCTGCCAGTTGGGTTCAGTTGTCCTGCTAGTTGGGCTCGGTTGTTCTGCTAGTTGGGCTCGGTTGTTCTGCTAGTTGGGCTCGGTTGTTCTGCTAGTTGGGCTCGGTTATTCTGCCAGTTGGGCTCGGTTGTTCTGCTAGTTGGGCTCGGTTGTTCTGCTAGTTGGGCTCGGTTATTCTGCCAGTTGGGCGCCACTTTTCTTCTTTCGACCGTTCTTTATTAAACTCCAATCTCAACTAAAAACTATATTCTTACAATCTACCCTAAATCCCTACTTGCGGTGTAGCTATTGAGTTTGTGTTGGTGTAGTTGCGCCGGCAGCTTTGTTTGTATGTTGGTACGAATGTATTCTCAGCTGCATTCCTCAAGCTGCCAAAAGTCACGTACGTAAATTGATGATCAGCTTGACCGCTGTAAGATTTGTTTACAAAATCCAAAAGCCAAGCAGGCGTGGGAGTAAGCTGTGCGATCTAATTACAAACGGCCAGTAACGTGGAAGTGATTGTTTATTTGCAAAATCCAAAAGACGGGCAGGCGTAGGAGTAAGCTGTGCGATCTAATTACAAACAGCCAGTAGCGTGGGAGTGATTCAAGGGAATCATCAAATCTCTGTTTTAGCTTTGCAAGTGTGCAATGCGCTAACTTATACATTATTGCATTTAATGTTTTAAGGCTCATGGCGTTGCGTAATTTGCTCTTAACAACTTCTGCATTCGACCACGGCAGAGAAAGAATTTTTAAGGCGAATTCCGCTAAGTCGCTAAACGGATTATTATTTCCAGCGTCTTTGTACTTAATAACTTCCGTCCAAAATTTGCTGGTGTCCTCTACAAACTCCCATTTTATAAAATTAATTTTTTCAATTTGCAATTGAATATTTTCAATGTTTTTACATTCAAAATATTCTAATACTTTGAAAATTTCTTTACTTTTTGAAACTTTTAGCATGTTTTGTACAGAAAATAAATTTACCAGTTGCATTATTTCTATATTATCTGGCAACCTACAAATTGTAAAAAAATTATTGTAAGATATGAACTTAAACCAAAATTCCCATATTACCTTTCACGTAGTTGGATTATTAATTCTTTAACAAATTCCATGCAAATTTTTCTAATTTCCAGCTCCTGTGATAGAAATTGAGCCTCTTTAATTTTTTGCTCAAAAGCATAGCCCAAATACATATTAGGCACTGCTGCATTTTCCAAATCATCTTCTAAAATGTTAATTTCATGATCTGGTGGTATTATTTTAGATTTAAGCGAATTTATGGCCACAATTACATCGGAAAGTAATTGGGTTGGGTTTCCATTCCGTGCTTGGAAGTTTTTATTAAGACTTTGCATCTCTTTTAGAATTGGCTTTAAAAATACCAAATACAGATAATTTGTATCGTCTTTATACAATCCGTTTAGAATGTGAGCTTTGTGACACTTTTCAGTAGTAGCTGCTAACTCGAAATGCAGCTTCAGCTCCGTCCACTGATCCACGATACGAGAAACCGCACTCTCTATCGACAACCATCTTGTGTCACAAACTCTCGGTATTTTTAAGGGATTCTATTGTATTAAATAAAAAAAAGCGATTAGTTTAAAATAGGAAAATCAAAGAAAACAGACATTTAACAATTACACACACAAAACAACAAAGTTTTACTGTATCTATCCATTTTTAATACATTAGTTGTAGACAATCACAATTCGGATTATTTTTGGTTAATACATATATTTGTATGTGTACCTTGTTATCATTTATGCATTGATACATCTTTTTATAATTTAATTGGCGACTACAACTTTTCGAAAACCGAGCAAGTCTCATGCACAAGAAATTCCAGGTTGTCCGGTAAAACTTTTGTGCACGACTTTGTAACAGCTAGTTGAACTGAATGACATACACATTTTAAAAGTTTCAGAGAGGGAACTGATTTCCTCAACTCTGTGTATACACTCTTTTTGGAGCCAGTCATTACATTAGCGTTGTCAGTGCCTATGCCAATTAAATTGGATATTTTTAAATTATTTGATAAAAGCAAGCTTTTTACAGCATCTGCTATGGAAATGGCGTCTCCAGCATCGATTTGCTCGAGTCCTAGAAACGTTGATACTACATTCCATTTACTCTTACTGAAGTAACAAATAGCAACTCCTTAAGATTTAACAATATTTACAATTACATATTAATTAACATAAATACATGTATAAGTTAATTATTTTAATAAAACACCAATTTATTTTTGATGTAATTTTTATTTATTTCCCTTGCTAATGCAAGGGCAGCCGGTCTCAGCGGAAGAGTTATAACAACTGACTAACTTGGTGACTGCACCTGAATACCTAACTTTGAAATTTAGCTATTGCATGTGGACAACGCGTGACTTGAAGTTGCTGATAGAGCGTCTGCCGTATGCTGGTGATATCGGCTTACGCTCGCTGCTTGAACGTGGGATCGCTGCCTAACTGCCTGCTGCAATGTTGGTGATATCGGCTTACGCTCGCTGCTTGAACGTGGGATCGCTGCCTAACTGCCTGCTGCATTGCTTGCTCTGCGGATATGATGGATATTGTTACATTTATTGTTGCGACTACTTTGTTATTAGAGCCGCAACATGGGTTATTGCTGGTGTTGTTGTCATGTGCCAAAATTATTATGTGTTAACTTTATTATGTGTTAACTACTCCCCCACTTGAAGTGAAGCCGTCCTCGGCTTCCTTTATGGCCTTGTTCAACCTTATTTTGTTGTTCCATTGTTTAATGGAGATAAGCGCGGTAATTACCATGACAGCTATTCCAAGGACTATCAAAGAGCTTATGGATTGAACTGATCGCGTATTGATCAGTCCTTGCAACTGCGATATGTGCTTCAGATTTCTTATGTTGATTTTTTGCAGGTAAGGAAGTTATAGTACCGATATGTGATCGGTAAAGTTAATATTCTGAGCGGGAGCGGCTTCTGGACGCGAACGGGCTATTTTATTCCAGTTGGTGTAAGTGGTGGTATTAATAGTTATTTCTCCTTCAAAAGTAATTAGAAAAGTGCCTTTGGTCAACTCTGTAAGGTTCCCGTCAAATATCGACGCAGGTTGGTTATTTATTAATACAATCCCATTATCGATTTCTTCAGCAACTACTATCTGATCGGCTGATTTCGACTTACAGTTTGCAGAGTGTTTATTTAGAAGTTGCATTGCGCAAGGACTCTCCTGCAAGGGCTGGTAAAAACTCGCCATCATGGTTTCTCTGCAATTATGGACTGAAACATATCTTCCGGAGCACTCAGCTACTGCATCGGTTTCCAAAGAAAGTATCTTCTCAGTGTGTACCACAGGCAATAGCTTTACATAGTTATTTTCGGATACTAATTTTAGATACTTGTAGTATGTCACTTATGCTAACATTGGTAGAGTGCTCAGCTGCTAAAATATCATTAATTTCTAAACCATTCAACAAAATCGGGTTAATAACATTTATTTTCCCTAAGGTGACAGATGTTATAATTGTTTCCAATTCCATTATTACTGCCCTATTTCTCGCAGAGGCTAAAGCAAATAGATTGCCTGTATCTATCTGTATTTTTTTAGAAGTTCTTAATAGTTCATTAACAGTTTTGGTCAGTTCATTTATTCTTTTCTGTGTTTTAGAATTTATCGATATTTGTTGTTCATGAGATTCTATTAAGGTCTCAGTTTTGGTCTTAATCTCCTGGAAATCATCGAAGTCCGGCGTTCCTGCGATGTATTTTAATGCAGTTCCCAACACGTTAATACTACGAGCCTGTCGGTGATGAAGTCTTACTGCGTCGAGTAGTTGGGTAATCTGTTCCGCGTCATTTTGTAAGAGTCGTTTTATGTGTGTTTGTGGAAATTGGTCCAAGAGTCTGTTCGTATCATCAACTATTGCCTCATAATTCGATAGGTTGGTTTTATGTACAAGAAATCCGTTCAGTTCATGTATGGCTACTCTACCAGTAGTGATAGGAATGTAGTATGAACTGGTGTAATTAAGTATTTTTGCCTCAGTCCAATGGTCCTTTGTCAAGAGTAAAGTCACCCTAAGGAAGAAAAAAGAATTTTCAGTTCTTCAAGTTGGTTTTGTGAACTTTGGGTCCGTCGATCAATACAAAGGTACCCATATCTCTTTGGATTATTTTTTCGATGTAAAGCTTAGTGAATTTGTTACCTATTCTCTTATTAGTCTTTACAAAAACTTTTTCTCCTGGTTTGTATTGCATTGTTTGTCTTTTTATATTGTTTCTCTGTAAGTCTGTTTTTTGGGTGCGTATGAGTCTGTTTTTTATTTCATTTACGAGTTCGTTCGGTGTTGCATGAATGATATCTATAGGCTTCCTGTTTGTTACAGAATGGATGGTGCGGTTGTACTTAGCCATTGCTAGCAGAATTAGTTCCGACGTGTCAGAGATGCAAGTCTCAAGCTTTTGACAGCGTGCAATTTCAGTAAGCGTACTGTGGAACCTCTCTACCTGGCCGTTAGTCGCACTGTGTGCGGGTGGTGTGGTGTAGATTGTGGCTCCGAAGTGGTTTTTTAGAATTGATCTGATAGTTTCTGAATTTAGTGACCTTTCGTTGTCGTTTTAGTATTTTTGTAAAAATTTAGAAGTTCATAAATTGGTTCTTTAATATCTACTATGGCCCTAGATTTGATTGGAAAAACTATTGCGAATTTGGAGAATTTATCTATTGTTGTGAGAAAATGTGTCTTGTCCGTTGAATAAATATCAACGTGAAGTATTTCTCCTGGGTAAGAAGGTATGGGAGTTGATCCAATTTCAGGCTTGGGGGGATGTCGCTGATATTTTGCTTCATGGCATACTTTGCAATTTGAGACTATTTCTTTTAAGATTTTCCGTAAGTCAGGAAAGTAGTAATTTTCGAGAACTTGTTGTTCGTTTTCGCGTAGGGATCTATGTGCGCGATTGTGTTCGGTTTGGAGGATTTCCCGCTGATCTTCCTTATTAAAAACGTCGATAGCCTGCTTTGTGGTGTGACGGAATTTTACCGCTGGAAAAGCTGTGTAAGCCATGGCAGCAAGGGTACTGTAAAAAGGTTGTAATTATAGACCTATAGTTAATCATCTAATTTTTAAATCTATATCGTTGGCCTATGGCATTTATTACGCTTTTTTCTATTATCTAAAGATCGAACGCCTATGGCATTTTTAACGATTTTTCCTAATATATTATCTAAAGATCGAAAGCCTATGGCATTTTTAACGATTTTTCCTATTATCTAAAGATCGAAAGCCTATGGCATTTTTAACGATTTTTCCTATTATCTAAAGATCGAACGCCTATGGCATTTTTAACGATTTTTCCTATTATCTAAAGATTGAAAGCCTATGGCATTTTTAACGATTTTTCCTATTATCTAAGGATCGAACGCCTATGGCATTTTACTCGATTTTTCTTATTCGCTAAAGATTACATTAATTATTTTCAAATTAAATTTAATCATATTAAAATTCCTTTGATTTTGATGGTAATTTAATAGAACTAAGTTTGGTTTAATTTCTTGAAATTAATTTAGTTCGATGGATGCGAATTTAAATTAATATGAAGAAATTCAGTTCAAGCTTTAATTTTCTATAATTAAAATATATTTTTTCTTTTTCCTTTTTTTCTTTTTTGGTGATTTTTTCTTCTTGTTATGAGGCCTGGTGAACCAAGTACGCTTTGGGTGGTAAGGTTATCTTCTGATATTACTTCTGTGAATAGATTGGGTTTTGACTGTAGTCCTATTATTTTCTGCAACTATTTCCTTATTTTGACAAATATCTCTTCACCTACGGAGTAATCTTTCGTTTTTTTCCTGTTTTTATTGTGGTTGAATGAATTGTCGATTTGGATTCTTTAACAGATTTAAAAAGTAGTTCCTCGAAAGTCATATTATTGTTGTCAGATTTTAAGCGTCTCATAGTTTCCACTTGTCCGTTCGTCGTGTTCAGGAGAGTTTGGAGAGTTTGCGCGTCCATTGTTTTTAAAGTAAATCTACCCTGATTTCAGGGTTCCTATACTGACTAAAATTTCTAATTGGAAATCTCTATATCTCTATTAGATTTGAGCCTTTGGGTATTTATTTATAGTTTACAATTTAGAATTATATTGTTATGTATTAAAATGCGGCTACTAAGTTTCCACTTACAAATATAAAAATAGTAAAAATAGGTCCATATTAAGATGCTTGCTGGATTGTCCCTCGCTGGTCGTTGGATTGTGGATTGTCCCTCGCTGGTTGTTGGATTGTGGATTGTCCCTCGCTGGTTGTTGGGTTGTCCCTCGCTGGCAACGCCTCGGCGTGGCGTGCAAAGCCTTAATTGTTTTTGGTGGTTTTATTTTGCTTAAAATTTTTTGCTTCAAAATTTCTTTAAGTATTTTCACCTGATGATTTTATTCGTAGTTTTTTTACTTTGGTGGTTTCTTTGTATTTTCACCTGATGATGGTTTTATTTGTATTGTGGCACTTCTATGGTGACACTTAGTCCTTTATATAATTTTTCTGGTTTATTGTAGCACTTCTATGGTGGCACTTTATTTATTGTGGCACTTCTATAGTGGTACTTAGTCTCAACGTTTTTAAAAAAGAAAATTTTTTTTTTGATTTATTGTAACACTTCTATGGTGGCACTTTTTATTGTGGCACTTCTATAGTGATACTTAGACTCAACGTTTTAAAAAAGAAATTTTTTGATTTATTGTAACACTTCTATGGTGGCACTTTTTTTATTGTGGCACTTCTATAGTGGTACTTAGACTCAAAGTTTTTATTAAAATTTTTTCAAATTTTTAGGAGGTGGGTCCGAACCCACGGCCAAAACTCGCGAGTCCTTTACAAGGATTTTTCTAGTTTGGCCCCACGTTGGGCGCCAGTTAATTATTTTAATAAAACACCAATTTATTTTTGATGTAATTTTTATTTATTTCCCTTGCTAATGCAAGGGCAGCCGGTCTCAGCGGAAGAGTTATAACAACTGACTAACTTGGTGACTGCACCTGAATACCTAACTTTGAAATTTAGCTATTGCATGTGGACAACGCGTGACTTGAAGTTGCTGATAGAGCGTCTGCCGTATGTTGGTGATATCGGCTTACGCTCGCTGCTTGAACGTGGGATCGCTGCCTAACTGCCTGCTGCATTGCTTGCTCTGCGGATATGGTGGATATTGTTACATTTATTGTTGCGACTACTTTGTTATTAGAGCCGCAACATGGGTTATTGCTGGTGTTGTTGTCATGTGCCAAAATTATTATGTGTTAACTTATGTGTTAACTTATATACAAGCTAATATTTACTTAGACAAAAAGCTTACCAAGAATTTTTTCGACGCTGATGTCAGTAGACTCGTCCAATAGAAGACTAAAGCCTGAGTCTCTGATGTCGCTTCTTAAATCGCTAATAAAATGCATTGCCAGTACATTTTTAATGATGTAGGTGCACTTCGTTCTGCCTAGTTTTATATTTGCAGCAGCTTTGCAAGCTGAAAACTGCTCAACACACAACTTCGACAAATGATCACTTGTCGCAATCGCTGAGTGTTTGGCAATATGCAGACATAGTGCTCAGGCCCGGCAGAAGACTTTCAGCCTGGGTGGGTAGTTGGTTAGTGTGAAGGAGGAAGGGGGGGCGATGTCGGCAAGAAAAAAGATTTTTTTTAATTTTCAAAAATTTGTTTACTATCATTTCTTATTGAAGTTACAAAATATTATCATTAAGGTAAATATCGTAACTCTACGTATAAATAAGCAACCTACTTTAATAGAAACTCAGGTGCGCAATGCAAAAATTGCGGTGCGCTTTGCTTTTCGTGAAATAAACTGATTTAATAACTTTTCTAAGTCAAGTTTGTCTGTAATCTCGCGATACACATGTAAAATAGCAATGTTATTAAGCCGATCCTGCGACATTGTAGACCTTAAATATGATTTGAGTCGACGGAGAACAGAAAAACTTCGTTCATTTGAACAAGATGAGCCAGGAATCGTGATGAGCAAGCGAACAAATCGCTGGAATTCTGGAATAATCCCTCTAACCCATTCATATTTTTTTAGAAAATCTACAACCTCTCTCAAGTTATTAGCTTTCTCATTTTGTCTTTTTAGAAGTTCCATAAACATGTTTCTGTCGCTAAGCAAACGTTCTTTGTCAAAATCATCTTTATAAAATTTCACAATGACATCAATGTCTGCGGCCTGACCGATTGCAAACCTTTCCAACAATTTGAAAAATTGCGCGGAATCATTTTCAAATCGCCTTCTCAGTGACGAAATTAATTGATCATAAATTTCGATGTACGACTTTCTGAAAAAATCTTTAGCAGTCTTGAATTGAACGTTTGTGGTTGTACCTGTATCGAGGCGTTTCGGAATTTTTCGTTGACGCGGAATTCGTGGTTCGTCAATTTCGAGATCCTCAGCTGCTTGGACGCTTTTTTGCCAAATTTCTTCAAATTTGGAGTCACGAGAAGCGTTTAAAACGTCAGTCACTGCTCCGACTTTTTCGTATGATTCGATGACGGAAAGATTCATCTTTTGCAGGTCTTTGTTCAATATTTCGATGCGATCAAACAATTCTATTAACATGTTCAAATAAAACGTACAATCAAAAGACTCCATGTAATCGTAGAATCCAGATGCCTTGGCTGACATTGCACTGTTAATTTCCTTGTCGACACTGCGATCATGGAAAAATTGCATCAGTTGAGCATAATTGTCCCTCACAGTTTTTAAAGATTTTATTCGTACAACCCATCTGTATCATGAAAATAACAAAATCTAAAAATCTTAAACATGTATAGTATGTATATTTCGACGTGCCATACGAAAACTAACACTTTTAAACTTGCCTACGAAAAATTACACTTTCAAAATGATGTAAGAAAACTAACACTTTTAATTTGTGCTGGCGAAAACGAAACAATTTTAGGTAGTACATTTTCTTCAAACAAAAAGTGAAAGTGTTAGTTTTCTTCAGACACAAAATTTCTAGTGTTAGTTTTCGTATGGCACGCCGATTTAAACTGAATAAAAAAAAATTGGTGCACTAAAATTTTTTTGAATTTAGTTAGACATGGTGCTAAGATGGTATTTCTAAAATCTTGTAATTAAAAAATAGCCAATTATATAACAGGAAGAAAAAAAAGTAAGTTTGCACAAAGTTCAGGGGAATTTTTCAAAATTTGCTAAACGGCCATCAAAATGTTCACCTTTTTTGGCAGAATTTTTAGAAATTTTCTGAGTACGCAGTTTTGTAGGCCAGTCAATTTGACTGTAATAATGTGCAAGCTAGAAGTAGCGAAATTTCCCTGATTTTTTAGAATTGGAAAATTAATTCTAAACATTCTGCCAAAAAAGGTGAACATTTTGATGGCCGTTTAGCAAATTTTGAAAAATTCCCCTGAACTTTGTGCAAACTTTTTTTTCTTCCTGTCATATAATTGGCTATTTTTTAATTACAAGATTTTAGAAATACCATCTTAGCACCATGTCTAACGAAATTCAAAAAAATTTTAGGGTACCAATTTTTTTTTATTCAGTGTATACATTTTAAAGACGAAATTTCGATTCCTTATCAATACCTGGTCGGGCAATAGGCTGCAAGAGAAGGCAAGTTTTCCTCTCCCTCGTTTTCCGCTTGAATCTGTAAATCTCTGAATTGTGCAATTCGTTTTGGAGAGTCTCTAACAAAGTTTATAATTTCTCTTAATATTCCAATGCATTTTCTTGCTGATGACATATTTTCAATCGCATCCTGGACAACGAGATTTAAATTATGAGCATTGCAGTGTACATACAATGCTCGAGACTCTTTTTCAGGAATTCGCGTCTGCAATCCCGAAATATTGCCAGAAACATTGGAAGCTCCATCGTAACACTGACCCCTGACTTTTGACAATGGCAAGTTGTATTTTTGGAAGATTTCTTCGACAAGATCGAACAATGTTTTGGCCTTTGTGTCCGAAGTCGAAAAAAATGAAATAAAGTGTTCTTTTGCTGTCAAATCTTCGGAAACAATTCTCAGACAAACAGATACTTCGGGATACATCCGAGGTTTCATCCAATAAAATGGAGCAGTATTCGGCGTTTCTTATGTCTTCTATAATTTCCATTGAAACTGTGGTGGCCATTAGTTCGAGGATTTCATTTTGACTTCTGTGGTGTAGCCATTTATGACCATCTCTTTGGAGCCAAGCTTTCAGTTCCACGACATCTTCTGCACGGGCCTGTAGGAACGTCATGAAGTTCGATCTTTCATCATTGTTGTCTCCTCTTATAGGCAAACCTTGTATAGCCAGTGCTTTCAATGTGCTGAATATTTTTAATAACGCTGTACGATTATCCATCATCTGCTTGAAATGGGCTGTCGATATTTGCTGAACCACGTTAGTTTTTGCAACGTTCAATAATGCTTCGACGCAATTGAGGTGTAGGCAAGTTGTTGAATGAATTTTTAGTCGATCTGCTCCATGCTTCCAGTATAATCAGTGCAAAATCCTTTATCATTTTTGATTATAAGCCATGGATATTGTTCTTTATAGCGTTTGAAACGCGGGGGTGTGGTTAGACTTTTTGAAGTATCTGAAAAAACATGAATACAAATATAAATGTATTTCATGCACATGTGTATAAAAAGCTATTTTTTACTTACGTTTTTTAATATCGTTTTTATTGCTTTCTTGGTATTGATTTTGATTGCAATCTACTACATCAACGCGCTCGTCAGCTTTAGTATACTGAATTTCTGTCAGTTGTTCCACCTCGACTTGTCTAACCGCATCTTCCACGCTCACTTCGTTATTTCTTTTCCGTCGCACTATAAATTTATCCATCGTTCTTTTCACTTTAACCCCCTTTCCAGTTTCTTTTCTTTATTTTCGTTTCATCACTACTTTTTAACAATAGACATGAAGGTCGACAGGGCTGCCAGTATTTTTTTCAAAATCACAAATTAGGGCTCTGCAATAACAAAATGACTGTGGGGAAACGTAGGCATCGCAATACCAACGCATATTTCGATAAACTCGATAGTTCCATAATTTCCAATCCTAGTTAGCAGCTGTAACATGCTAGTAAAATTTGGTGATTTTGGCGATTTTTAAGGGAGAATACTGGCAGCCTTGCAGGTCGAGTTAGTTGAACAGCTGATTTTTACTTTTTTCATTTTCAATTGCAAGCATAGTTGTCAAAATCAAGGCGCTTACATTTGTTTGTGTGTGTGTGTTTATGTTCTCGTTTGTACTTTGACAAGCCTCTTTCAAATTACACTAACAAATACATGGGGAAAGCTACTGCGTACACCTAACATGAATACACCTTGATTCAGCTGATTGATTTCTGGCACGTACTTTACTGGCAGTCTCAAAAAACATAAATTTTTCGAAAAATGTCATCAAAATCTGGGTGGGTGTTTTACCCACCCGGAATTTTCTGAGTGGGTACAACTACCCACCGTACCCACCTATTTTGCCGGGCCTGATAGTGCTGCTTCCTGCTCCTGCGTTTTGGTCGACTTTGGAACGAAATGCAACTTATTTTTCTGGGTACATGCGCCCATCACAGCTACATGTTTTTTTGAGGCAGCGTGGTGGCGAATGTCAAAAAGCTTTGCGCCTATTGAGGATTTGCAGTAGGCACAATATGCTCGCGTTGGATCAGTGCAATCCTTGCGAATCCATTGCTTAAACTCCTCGTCTTGAAGCCAGGCATCACGAAAATTTTGCTTGTAGACTTTTGGCATTTTGATCGCTTTGCTATCACCAAACAAATTCAAAGAGTTACCATACACAATAAAGTTGTTCATATAAACGAACCACTGAAATAAATACATGTTCCGATATCTTTGCGAACCGCTTTCATCGTAATTTGTGCAATCGATGACAAAAAGGTATAAAAAATGAAAAAACTCTGAAGAAAAATATAAAATTTGCGTTTTTTATAACAAAATTGCTAAAATTGCTAAGAAAAAATAAAAAGTTGCTAGATTTGTGGCTAATAGCATTTTATAAAGAAAAGTTGCCAGATCTAGCAACTAAATTGCTAAACTGGCAGCACTGGTGCGATGTCTGGCCTTGTTAAAACAGCCAAGTACATTAGCGAGTGTAGCGACCGTCTTACATTCTTCCATGTCAAATCTTTTCAGTAATTAAGTTACATATGTATTTCGATTTACACATTGTAATAGGTTTGGTTTTTATACATTGATTAAATTCAATTCCGAGGCAAAACTTTATCGGGCCTATAACCTTTACTTCGAAAGCAGCTGCAAGTTCATTTTTTATTTGTTCTAACTTTTGCTTGCTGTTCGACGCTACGATTATGTCGTCAACATACAAAAATATGTTAATGTTGCGGCAATAAAACAATGCGGTGAGAATCCAAATCTTTAACCTCTTAAAGGTTTTATATATGTTGCGGAGAGTATCTAAATCTAAGGACTAATAATGATGATGCGGGAATTTAAATGAGATGAGAATATTAGATCTTTGTTGCAAATGTTTCAAATTACAATTTTTCTACAATAGCGCCTTTTTTGTACATACATATTGCGTAGCTTCTGATCTAGTTTTTAGTACCACAATCTACCCGACTGCTTTGTGATCTTCGCTTGCTGTATTTGGTGGTCTTCCTGGCATACAGTGCGTCTTCGGGATATGCGACTTCATTTCGTTTCCGTGCTTCGAACTCCTCTAATAACTTGGCTTTTAGTATTTCATGTTTCGGTAGTTTTTCTTGCGCCCAATTACAATTCTAAACGTTTCGTATTCGTTAGGAATACTGTACAATAGCAGGATGGTCAATAGTTCATCTTATCAACAATGCCAAATTTTCGTGCATATCATCACCGGGTGTCATTTTGTGCAATATGCGTGATTTGAGTAACATCGCCAGACGTGCTGGTCGCGCGATTGATATACCGAATGAAGCTTATCCCAAATACCCTTCGATGTACGACAATGCTTAATTTGCTGTAATTCACTTGGACAGATTGATAACACCGAGTCTGACTTTGCTTTGGCATCGGAAGCGTGCTAAGCCCATAACCTATTGAAAATATGTAGTGGAACGCAGAGTCTTGCTAGAAAGTGTTCTCGTTTATTCGATTCAACAGGAAGTGAAAAAAGTGTGATTGAATGAATTGATATTTAGTCTGTACTAGCGAAAAATTCAATGATTTGCTGAAAGAGAATAAAATTAATACGAAACAAAGCAAATTCTTTGATACAATTTCATTCCAACTTTATTGTAACACTTTTTGGTAGACAACGTTTTTGGTGTTTCCACCTTTCGCGTAAATGAATAATGACGATGGTTTGCCTACTCGTGAGCAAGCTACATACAATTGTCCATGAGAAAAAATTGGGTATTCTACAATAAATTAATACCGCACATTTGTAGAACTGTCCTTGCGCCTTATTAATTGTCATAGCGAAGGCAAGGCGAATAGGGAACTGCAAACGTTTGAAATCGAATAATAAATCCGTCTGAATCAGTGGAATTCTGGGTATCAAAACGTCTTCTCCTTTGTACTTCCCTTTCAAAATTGTTGCTTCGATAATGTTATCCATTAGCTTCTTCACAGCGAGTCTGGTACCGTTGCAAAGTCGTGGCACATTAATGTGGCGCAGCATAATAATCGGTGCTCCAATTTTTAATCGTAAATTATAAGGTGGTAGACCTGGCAAATCGAGTGAGTTTAAGAATTCAGTTGGATAATTTACGACATCATCTTGATCAGTAATAGTGTCCATTAACTTATACGCAACTATGTCACCAGGTATTTGATCTAAAATAGCTGAATTTATATCATTGACGTCCTTATTTTTCTCAGCTAAAATTGCTCTTTCGCTGAGCCAATCATGGTTTTTGTAATGTTGAACTATGTTTGGAAATACACTCTGTGTCAATGCCTCTTTAGACTGTGCAAAAGTGCAGAAATTGTTAGGCAATGTTATCATTCCTGTTGTTTTTGAAAAAAGGTTTATTTTTTTGGTTAAAAAGTGTTTTTTTAAGTTTTGAAAAACACTTCGCTCTAACAAATTTCTTCTCAGTTAATTGCTGAAAATTAAATATTTTGAAAAAACTATTTTTTTTTATTTAAATTAAAATTTTGTTCTTGAAAAAGTTTCATACTTTTGTAAAAGTTTAAATTGATTTGTTAAAAAAGATTTTTTCCGCTTTGAAAAACACCCCCTCGAAAAAATGTATTCTCTATTAATAGTGGAATATGAAATGCTTTGAAAACACCATTTTTTTTTTTAATTTTGTTTGGTTGTCAGAAAATTTTGTTTTGAAAAAATTTCATACCCTTGAAAAAGTTTTATTTTATTTTATTTGTTTAAAATTTTTGAAATTTTTTTTTTTTGTAATTTTAGAAAAACACCTCTTTGAAGAAATTTCTTTTATCTTTTTGAGGAAAATTTGGTTTTGAAAAAATTTCATGCCCTTGAAAAAGTTTTATTTTATTTTATTTGTTTAAAATTTTTGAAATTTTTTTTTTTTGTAATTTTAGAAAAACACCTCTTCGAAGAAATTTCTTTTATCTTTTTGAGGAAAATTTGGTTTTGAAAAAATTTCATGCTTTCGAAATTTTTTTATTTCTTCAAAACTTTTGAAAACAATTTTTTTTATAATTTTTGAAAAACACCCCTTTGAAAAAATGTTGTCTATGTGTCATAGTGGTATTCCATTAACTTTTAGGATTATAGTCAAACAAATATCTACGCTTTCACAAATAGCAACAATAAACAAATTTCCTCAAAACCAAAAAATTTACTTTTTTTCTAAAAAAATACTAAACAAACAGCGTAATAAATTTAGAATTTTGTGTTCACTTGTGTTTACGAAAAAAACAGTATTGTTTTTATTGTATTAACTGAAAACCAAAATGTTGCAAAAAATCAAAACAAAACTAAATTATTTTTTTGTGTTCATTTGGTCCATATGTTCCATAAAAAGTTGATATGGTAAATAATATGCAGGGTCTGATACACGCAAATTTCCATTGACCATTATAGTGACAAAATTATCGATCACCAATTCCAACAGGATTTCAAAATCAGAGTTGGAATGAGTTGTTGTGTGGTGTACTTTTGAAAAAATGAGAAATAAACAAAATAAATCTAAAAATTCGAATTCTAACTTTATCTTGTGTATGTTCTTATAACCTTTGAATTTTTCCAGTGAAGCACCATTCATTTTAAATTTTCCAAGAATTTTTTTTATCATTTCGCGTTTCTTTCCTCTTTCATTCGATTCCAAAATTTGTTCATAGCCGAAAACATCGTTTGCAAACGCATTCATTTCCATATAGAATTGGTCAAGGAAAGCATTGCTCAATTAAATTGAAACATTATTTTCATTCGAATCATTTGAAATTTCTGTATTCGACTCTTTAATTACAACACGACAAATCGTTTCACAATAACGAAAAATTCAAAAAAAGTTGTACACATAAAATGAGTGTCGATTCGAAACTTACTATAATCTAAGAATCGAGCAAGTTTTGTTTTGTACAATATTTTGAGTTTTTCTTTTTTTATATGAAAAAAATATTAAAAAAAATATGGATGCCTATAATATGAAAAAAAGAACGAATAAAATTGGCCTCGTTTCGGCCCAAAAAATTGAGTACAAATGAACATCATTTCATTTTTATATATATAGATAATATAGGTGATGCCAGATTTGTGACAACACACAACAAATGCAATAAAAACATTAAGCTATTAATATTAGTAGCAAGAAGAATAACTTAAGTAAATAAATTTGTAAACATTAATATTTGATCTTTCGTTCGGTTGAACCATCTTATGGGCAACTACAGAACGTAGCCTAACTTAGGCATAAAAGAGTGAATAAATGTACATACATCATTATGTAAAGTTTGGAATTTTTAAAAATTTAAATTGGAAATTCAAATTTCGAAACAAAAAATCATTAAATTTAATTAGGCGCTAAGTGGGAACTTAATCGTATAAATAAATAAATACATAAATACGTACTTAAATACACGATCGTGTGAAGTTTTGAATTTTTAGAATATGTGTTAAAAATAAGTATTAGAAAAAATGTAAAAAAGAATTTAGTACTAGAAAAAATAAATTAAGCGTAAATAGGCTGTGTTAAAACACAGTATAATCCCTATTGTAGAGTTAAATTAAAAGAAGCATATATCATACTAATGTGTGCAACTGGTACTTGTGTAAGTCAAGAATTATGTAAATAAAAAAAACTATAAAGAATAATAAATAAAAAAATAGTTATGGTTAGAATAAAGTCGATTCAAAGAAAATTGTGTGTGATGTGGCAAATTTTAGTACAAAAGTTTTGAAAATAATCGACATTATTATGACTATAGTTAATCTTGGTTTTTATTTCCTTAATCTTTTTAATAACAAAATAATAATAACTATATATATATAAATTATATATATATATATATCCGGTTTGGCATTTTTTATTGTAGCTCTAATCAACGGTAATAAAGGTAATGGATGGTTCCATGTGTAGAAGTCCACGCAAGTGGGGAAAGTTACTGATCGCCATTCACTTGGGAGTGGCCAGGACGATTCTTCTGCATATGGTTCAAGCAGCTCACAACGTCCGGGATTAGCCCACGTATCCTCTGGGTAGCTCCCGAACACCCGTTCGGGAGTGAGCTAACGTGAGAAGGCGAAGCATTGCAGGATAGCTGGTTGTGCGCTGGGTTTGGGACCCGCCACATCGATCATGTTGTGATAGATGGAAGACACGCTTCTAGTGTATTAGATGTAAGTACGATCCGAGGACCCAACATCGACTCGGATCATTATCTTGTTGCATCCAGCAAAAAACGTACATCTACCTACGCAAAGAATGTTCGACATCGAACAGCTGCAATCACAACAGACAGCCAGAAGATTCGCCACTCGACTCTCACTCCTGCTTCCAGAGAGCACTGCCCAACAAACCGGCATGCACGAACAATGGAGCAACATTTCTCGTTCCCTACGTACCGTCGCCGAAGAAGAAATCGGATTCCGGCGAGCCCGAAAAAACAGTTGGTACGACGAGGAATGTCATGCTGCTGCAGAAAGAAAGGACGCCTATAGAGCCACGCTGCGATCGGGCGCAACGCGAGCCATGTGGGATTGCTACCGAGAGCTAAAAAAGGAAGAGAGACGTATTATCCGAAAGAAGAAACGAGAGGCCGAAATACGTGAGTGCAAGGAGCTTGAGATGCTGGCCAACAGGAACAACGTCCGAAAATTCTATCAGAAAGTTCGGCGGCTTACAGAAAGTTTTAAGACCGGGGCGTTTTCCTGTAAGAACAAAGACGGCGAACTGGTGACTGACATCCAGAGCAATCTTAAATTATGGAACCTGTTAAATAGTGACAGCTGCGCATGTCACAGAGAATGTGAAGATCCCGATACCCCAATCGACGACGACGGAATTGACGTTTCGCTACCCGACCATGACGAGGTGAGAATAGCGATAACGCGGCTAAAGAACAACAAAGCCGCAGGCGCCGACGGTCTGCCGGCTGACCTATTCAAACATGGGGGCGAGGAGCTGGTAAGGTGCATGCATCAGCTCCTATGCAAAATATGGTCGGATGAAAGCATGCCTGCCGATTGGAATTTAAGTGTGCTCTGCCCAATCCATAAGAAGGGGGATCCTGCAACCTGTGCCAATTACCGCGGGATTAGTCTTCTAAATATCGCCTATATGGTTCTAGCGAGCGTATTGTGTGAAAGACTGAAGCCCACCGTCAACCAACTGATTGGACCTTATCAGTGTGGCCTTAGACCTGGAAAGTCTACCACCGATCAAATATTTACAATACGCCAAATCTTTGGAAAATACCCACGAAAGCAGAATCGACACACACCATCTTTTCGTCGATTTCAAAGCTGCATTCGACAGTACAAGGAGGAGTTATCTGTATGCCGCAATGTCTGAATTTGGTATCCCCACAAAACTAATACGACTTTGCAAGATGACGTTGCTCAACACCAGCAGCGCCGTCAGAATTGGGAAGGAATTCTCCGAGCCGTTTGATACCAAACGAGGTTTCAGACAAGGTGACTCGCTGTCGTGTGACTTCTTTAACCTGATGTTGGAGAGCATCGTACGAGCCGCCGAACTTAATCGCTCAGGCACAATATTTTATAAGAGCGTACAATTGTTGGCGTATGCCGATGATATTGACATCATCGACCTTAACAACTGCGCTGTTAGCTCTGCCTTCTTCAAACTGGATAAAGAGGCAAAGCGAATGGGTCTGGTGGTGAACAAGGACAAAACGAAGTACCTCCTGACTTCAAACAAACAGTCGGCGCACTCGCGTATCGGCACCCACGTCACTGTTGACAGTTATAATTTCGAGGTTGTAATTACTTATTTAGGAACCAGCAGTAACACCGATAACAATGTCAGCCTTGAAATCCAACGTAGAATCTCTCTTGCCAACAAGTGCTACTTTGGACTAAGTAGGCAACTGAGCAGTAAAGTCTTCTCTTGACGAACAAAACTAACGCTCTAAAAGACTCTCATCATGCCCGTCCTAGCGTATGGCGCAGAAGCTTGGACGGTGACAACATCCGATGAAGCGACGCTTGGAGTATTCTACAGAAAGATTCTACGTAAGATTTTTTGACCTTTGAACGTTGGCAACGGCGAATATCGCAGACGATGGAACGATGAGCTGTATGAGCTTTACGACGACATAGACATAGCGCAGCGAATAAAGATCCAGCGGCTACGTTGGCTGGGTCATGTCGTCCGAATCCGGCTTTGAAAGTATTCGATGCGGTACCAGCTGGTGCTAGCAGAGGAAAAGGAAGGCCTCCTCTGCGTTAGAAAGATCAGATGGAGAAGGACTTGGCTTCACTTGGTGTGTCCAATTGGCGCCGGTTAGCACGAGAAAGAAACGACTGGCACGCTTTGTTAAACTCGGCCAAAATCGCGTAAGCGGTTATCGCGCCAATTAAGAAGAAGAAGAATCAACGGTAATACATCCCAGCAAGCACGCAAATTTCCAGCTCCCCTTCAGAGGTGAAATCATTTCCTAATTAAAAACTTAAAAACTGTGTTTTTCAAGGTCAAACCTAGAATATTTAAAAAAGTTCATATACACGTTTTTAGGGTTGCTAAATCGGAATTCATTATCCATTTGTCGTCTCGGGGTCAAATTAAAGGTCAGTTCAAGGTCAACCAGTCCGCAGTAACACCTGATGATGTATCGCTATGTAACTGTTACGAATCTCATTACGTTAAAATCCAAATACATCTCACAAGAATTGCTCTGTTTCAACACTTAGTCGAATGCGTTTGGCAGGTGGCCGAGATTCTTTTTCCTGGCCATGGACGCGACTATCATTCTCCACTAACTCAATGGCGCTGCTAATCATCATCATTGTCTGGCTCATCAACTGCTTCAGCATCCTCTTCACAAATGCTGCATGTACTTTTTTTCTCGATGGCTTGTGTTTCTTGTAACTACTTGCTGCAATTACCGTTGGTTTGATCGACAGCATCCGATGGCTTTGCTTTGACTTCATCATTCTTTTCTATAATCACTCTCATGTCTATACCTGGTGAAGGTGCTGGAGGCTCTGCCTTTCCGTCCAATTTGGTCGATGATTCCTTAACTTCTAGCTGGAACACATATTCGTGTGCATCTACACCAATTCTTTCTTAATTTCGCCCAACTTTGCCGTTTTTACTTCCTGTTCTATGGACTTTATTTAACAATCCCACTTCTGGTACCAATTGCAATAAGAACACTTACTAAAGTTAATCCTATAATATATACAGAATCAAATAGCTGAGTGAACGGTGTCGGGCGAACTTCTTTGTCAAAATAAAAAAAAAAACAGGCCAATATCAAAAATGATAGAATAATCTTGTATTGTATTGTATTGAACTTTCACAAACATGTATTTTCTCCTTCTTTTGTTTGTTTTCGTATTGGAAAGGGGACTGAAGTCAGTCTTGTCAAAATCGCGAAAAATAAAGTAACTGTTTGGGGACTGCGCCATCTATTGGCCTTTGGAGATGATCCAGCATGCTTGACTGAGCTTTGTGTGTGTTGGTGCAGTCGGGTGTCGTCGTGTCACACATACTTGTTGTCGGCTTTTGAATGATGAAAATCAAAAATTTTAGATATTAGCGTGAAGCACCCGACACGCACACATATAAAGTTCTTGTCAACAATGCTTGATCGTGTCCAAAGGCCATATGGTACTCAATTCGCCTTGTTTCAGTACGCGAGATTGCTGCCGCTGGTATTAAAATCAACTCTCATTGAAGAATTAGTAAACAGATCCTCTTCTCAAACGTTGACTCACTTGCAGAAATGCCTTGGATAGTGCACACATGATTTTTAAAACTCTACAAGACAGAAGTTGCGAGAAAATACGGGTAGCCAGACCTAGAAATTACGATAGTTGTTGAGCACTTGTGTATAAGCAGGCGGGCACGCGCACAAAGTTGTCAGTCTGAAGTTGAGCATGTGAACGTAACGTAAAATGATTAAGGATTGAAATTAAATAAGGGCCTCCGAACACGGGCCGTATCGTCATCGAAGATAGACGTGGAGAAGACAATACAATTTAAATAACTTTTTCTTCATCGCTCGGCATATTGACAACTCGTACTTGTATAATAGCTAGTTGCTTTGTGTGCGGTCAAGCAAGCGAATTGTCAGCGTCACTTAAAAAATAATATACAGGGTCTGCAACCAATTAAAAAGGCCATAAATTTAGTTAGGAAAATTACTTTTATTCAATTCAAAGTAAAAATTGTATGAAATAGAACATTAAAAATCACTATGACTATGGACTACAGATGGTCCAGAAACTGATCGCAAGCTGCCCGAACGTGACTTGCTGGTATTTTTGCCCACTCGCGGACAATGACTTTTTTCAGCGCCTCAAGACTGGTGAATCTTTTAGTTCGCACCTTGCTCTCCAAAATGTCCCAAAGAGAATAATCGGATGCACATCAGGTGAATTTGAGAGCCATTGTGTGGACGTTATGAAGTTCTGTACGTTGTTTTTTTGCCATTCTTGGTTCACTCGAGCTTTGTAAGACGGTGCCGAGTCCTGTTGAAACGTCCGTGGTCTGCCACCGAAATGTTTGTCTTCTCACGGTTTAAAAGCAACCACCAGAATACTTTTCCGATAATATTTCGAATTATCGCATTTACCTGGACGCCAGGCTCGATGAAAACGATTGAAGAGCGCCCATCTGCGTATACTGCGTCCAAAACCATTACCTGTGGCAGGTGCTGCCTCCCGGAGGCCAATCGATAACTCAAATTCTCGTATGAACGGTCGGTCAAATGAATCCTATCGTTTTAGGAGTTTACGAATTGCTCAATTTGAGAATTTTTCTCGTCAGAAAACACAATGTTCGGAATTTGACCGCATTCGGCCAAACGAAGCAGCTCCTTCGCTCTCTCAAGTCTGACTTGTTGCTGCTTTGGTGTGAGATCATACGCCTTCTGGATCTTGCAAGGCATGACTTTAGGATCATTTTTCAGTATGCGGTGGATGCCACGGTCAGGTATTTTCAGTTCTTTCGCCATTTCATTGGCACTTCGACAAAGAGTTAGTTCAAGTTGGTTCTTCACTTTTTGAACCATTTCACGTGACGTTGCAGTCTTTTGATGACTGCCTCCATGACGTTTCGCGATGCTTCCAGTATCAGTGTAACGAGTAATGGTGCGATAAACAAAAATCTCTATTTACTTAAGGTGCTTGAGCTCACGAACAATAGCTGGTTGTGATTTTCCAGCCAAATATTATACAATCAGACTTTTACGTCTGAAATCCATTACTGATTTTCTTATTTCGCATTTACTCTCGGCAGATAGCTGATGCCCGTGCATATAGAGTAAAAAACGTAACAATACTATAACTAAAATCTATCTCTAAATCTCTGCCAAGCTTGTCAGACTTTATGAACAAACATGCAATAAATTTTCATGAAGAAAAAATTGAAGCATTGCAATTATCCTTGCTGGTTAGTAATGAATAAATAAGGTCAGTTACAAATATATGGCCTTCGCTGTCCGTTTTATAACAAGGACTTTAAACGATGTTCATATCTCTTTTACGAATGTATTACGAATATTAACTAAAGAGAAAAGTCTTGGCCAAAAGACAAGCATCCGCTCCACACCAAATATCGCTCACACTGTTGCGCAATTATATTGCAATTCAAAGTATGTAAAATATTATTAAAATAAAATATCCCTACTCCGCTTGTGCTTAAGAGCTTGGAAGTAGACAGCTATTAACAAAGTAGCTTGATCATCACTAATCCGTTGTTTTTTTATTTTCACATATCAAATTTCGCTTGGTGTGCAGCGGAATTCTCTAGTGGGCAGAAAAGTGGTGCATCGAAAGCGGCAAATACAAGGTGAAGCAAAAAAGTAAGAGGAATCGAGGAACTGAAAATCATCTCGTGTTATACTACGTTCACATATAAGCAGATTATCTACTTCTTAGCGCTTAACTCCAGATCCGTAATTAAAAAGCGAGATTTTTTTTCCTTGTTCACTCCACTATGCTCTCCGGCCTCCACAGGACTCAGTCTTGCGTCGGTTTCGTTAATGTAATCTGCTTTCTGGTAGGATAGGTGATTCGCCTGCCGCTACCAGTCCTAAATAGTGGAAATGTCCGCCTGTCGTTGCTTAGCAACAACGCCTTCTTTACTGCTTGGAGCGCCATCTGTGTTTCAAATTTTTCTGTCAGAAGGTTCACACAGATGGTTGAGGACTTCGCTAAATTTTGGTGTGCCTGTGCTATTACCGCGATTACCCGCTTCCTCTTGCTGGCGGCACTGATGCAATGTGTAAAGGTGGTTTTTGCTTGGTTTAGCAGCCATAGTGCAAGTAATGCGCTGACTTTTTGTGCGGGAGTAAAGATTGGAAGGATAAGGTTTTTGGGGTTGATGAATTGCAATGAATTTTTTAACTTTTTGTTTTTTTTTTTAACTAGGAAAGTAGGTAAGTTTGGAAAAGTGCGAGGACCGTGCTTTACGTGGGATTCGAACCCACAACGTCTGGGATGGCAAGCGAGATTATCCACACAAAATTTCTCTGTTGAATTATACTTTTTTACATACAACCCTGTGCTATCGTTTATTATTTTCACGAATGTAAGGAGAAATGTCAAAGTAAAAACTAAATAAAACAGACGCCGGTTTGTAGACATAATTCTAATAAAATTTTTGTTAGATGTTATTAATTATCCATTTATATCACATAAAAAGGCGTGTGACCATAGACGCTTTGGCCTATCATTGATTATTTTAAAATGTAATATCGAATTTCGCATGCTTATTGCTGCTATAATTTTTTAAAACCTCTTCCAACTTCTTATTTCTAGCAGCCAATTGTGCAATTAAATTAGCTATTCCTTCTCCTTTTCTTTTCTTCATGTCGTTGATGATAATTAAACAAACCAAAAATTCAATGGTCCATCAAAGTAATTTTTATGAGAAGAAACTTTGCAAAACAGTATTGACAGCTGATTGCCAATTTTACATGTGATCTGCCATATGTGAACGGGTAGATTAATTTTGTGATAACACCGAAGGCCAATGTAGCCATGGTGTTAAAATTGTTAGTGCAATATTCTATATTTCGCTAATAAATAATAATAATAGTTTTGTGGATTTATTACTAATTACCGCATACGTGAACATACTTCTCCTCTCGGGCAGCGAGTTCATGGTTGATTCACTTGTATTTTTGCAACGGTGCCGATTCCATCGATTGTTTAAGAATCTCGGACGCTCCCATCTCTGTATTTGTGTGTTGGCAACGCGTTAATTCGCTGTAAATTTCATAGATAACGTAAATTTCGATTTATATTGCCACTTGGCAGTAAAAGTCCATTCGCGTTGGTGAACGTCGTGCAAATAAAATTTATTTTATAAATGAGCTTTAATAAGTTTTTAAAATCAATGTTTAATGTTAATGATGCTAACAATTTTGAAAATTACAAAGTATGTATTTGTGAAACTGGCGTGGTTATCTTATTTAAAAACTTGCAACAGCTTATAGTTTATATGCGAAAATCAAAGGATGCCGGCTTTCCAACGGTGTTATTTGCACTCGCAACGTGGGAAGTCTTCATTTCAAAGTATTCCCACTGAAAATAACTTTCTAATTCCAATTGTTTTTTTTTATTTGCAGCATTTGCTTATAATAAATGGCACGGAAGCAACTACTCAGATTCCGGTTATTCAAAGAGATCGCTTCCAAGAACCACTTAAGGAATTTGTAAATAATTTTGGAGAACTCTACGGCAAGGAGACTGATTGTGATTATCTGATTGCCGTTTGTAGATTTTCACTGCATACGAACGTGCAAACCCACAGACCCATTCTGTATTTTACGAAAATCTCACGTCAACAAAACCATTAGGAAAACAGCCTTAAACAAAGATATGCTTTTATTTAATGAATAATGCGATTCCGATAATGCTTCTATTTCGTTATGAAAAGACAAAAGTATCGAAACCACCAGCGGAGAGTAAATGATGAATGTAAGTAAAATATTATATTTTGATACGTATTTAAAATGTATGTACGTGTAATATATCCTAGTCTGCTCAATGAATCATGATAAGAAATAGCTATAGTATTTTACATTAAGTCAGTAGTAATGTGTCAGCGCATTGAAAATGCATGAGTTTGTATAGATGATAATTTAAAAATACTCCCGATACTTTTGCAAAGATGGCGATTCTATCGATTGCTTAAACATCTCGAACTCGCCTTTGTCTGCGTTTGTGTATGTTTTCTGGCAACGCTATTATTAGCTGTAAATTTTGAAGTGTTTTTGCTACTTGGCGGAATGCTTCAAATCAAATTGGCTGACGTCGTGCAAATAAAAGTTGTTAGTTATTTTATAATTGGTTTAATAAAAATATTTAGTTTAAAGAGGCGGTAACAAAATGAAAATGTATAAAGTTTCGTTAAACTATTGTGGTTGCGTAATTAAAACTTTCCAAATAACTAGCAGTTTAAAGCTTACATTTGAAAATGGAAGGGCGCCAGCTTTCCAAAGGTACTATTTGTACTTGCAGAATACGAAGTCCTCATATCAAAGTATTTCTACTGAAAAAACTTTTTGCTTAAGTTAACGCAAGGTTATTCCGATAACGTAAAACGGAACCGCCTGGCGTGGAGTTGTCGTGTCCGGATTGCATTCTTAAACTGATATTCTTCGTTTTATAAGGATAACTACGACAATTGGTAAATTAGCCAGCATGTGCGGCTTTGGATATAGTAGAATGTTTTAATATTAAAAGAGATGAACAAGAAAAAGAACAGCGTTAAAGTTGAATCTTCATTTGATTTTTGATTCCAAATTGTTTTTTATTTGCAGCATTTGCCGTCTAAATCTTCACCGCAAATGCACAAATGCAGCTCCGTTTTTCATAACGGACACATCTGCCATTACCATCCAATTTAATTGGAGGGCTTCAAAGACCGCAAGTTCTGAGACACCATCTGTGATTTAGCTAAGAACTTCGAGTCAACAAAAGTTTTCAATGAACTTTCCAACTAAATTCAATATGAGTGTGAAGATATGGAGCGAGTTATACTGATAGCAACTTGCAATTGGCAAATTGACCCCCTTATCTCTTTTGGGTCGAGTGTAGTATAATGCCGGATGAGCAATTTTAAGCAAAGTATAATCCTTCGTAGAATGTGTTAAAATCAATAGAGATGAGCCAAAAAGCGAGCTTCGTGGAGTTAAAATGGAATCTTCATTTGATTTTTAATAGCATTTTGGACAGGCACACCTGAGAGGCCAGCCATACGCACACACACGGATGCATTAAAAGGTGTATTGAGGATAAAATAATTTCTTCTCATCAAATAAATAATATTTTTTTCGTATGCAAATTTCAGAGCCATATTTACGCAAATACAACTACGGCAGTAATGAGGAATTTCTGGGTGTTATTCTATCATTTTTCCCACATGCAAAAACCCGATTGCAGAAGAGGCAAACTTACGAAAAAACCTAAGCTCCCTGCTTACCGCTACAAAATTATCTACATGCAGGTACGTTTAGTTAGACGCGGGGTTTTTAAATACGGAACATTCACTTTATAAAAGATTAGGTTAAAGTGAATCAAGACGTTTTATTACAGTGCAAAAGTGCACACGTTTCTAATTTATTACTCTAGAATCATAGAGCAGTTACATATCTACATATAATATATTTAAGTATTTACATAATATGTAAGTTGAGCTAGCGGTGGGCTATGTTTTAAAAATTGTGCTATGATTTAGAAAATGAAGTGATAAACCTACAACGTGCTTATGAGGTTCAAATCGTTCATAATTACCAGCGGGAGCGTTTTGTTTTCTTTTCATACATTTTATTTTAATTTAAAGTAATATTTTATAATCATACCGCTGTTATGTATCTTAATGCGATGCACGAAGTATTGATATTGTAAATTGTAAATTTCATTATCACTTTTTCATGGGCATTCCCGTTTTTGTCTTTGGTTTTATATTTTTTAAGAGTTGCTGAAGTAATGTCATGACTTACTAAGGAAATGTTTACCTCAGAAGCTATTGATATCAAAGCTGCTACTGGGTCGTTATCCAATAGCCCCTTGGCTGATGACACTATTACATCATATCTTACTCGATCTTTATCAAATAGAAATGATGTTTTCTCCAACTGCTCTAGCCTGGATTTTAACGACCTGTTCTCTTTTTTAAGGAGGAGCCTGCTTTAGAGAGTTCACAAAATCGATTTTTTCGTGGATTTTTTTTGGGAAAGAAGAAATATTCGATTGAAACGAAACTTTCAGGTTTTATTGTAATATATTTCAACAGTTTTCTCAAATTTTTTCATTAAAATATATTTCATATTATGCCTGGTACGAGCATATTGCCGAGACGCCTCGAGTGTGCATGTGTCGAGCGGCGGGAAAGATGCAGGTCGCAATTTTCATTTCAAACCAAAAACCCCCAAAAAAAATTTATTTTAGTTTAGTATAGCTTCTAGTTAAACCAAGAAAATTAAACAAAAAGTGAGAAATTCAACAATTTTTCGCTAATTAAAAAAAAATCATTTTTTTGAAAAACACTTTTTTGAAAACACTTTAGAATGTTTAAAAAGTGGGGTAGTCATAACTTTCTTTAGGTTTTTTAGGTTCAACTAGAAGAGAATTTAATTCCAAATACAATCAATGTTATCCCGTTTCGATAGGACGTTTAACCTTTTCCCTAACTTTCCCGCCAGTTAGGAAAAATCATAAAAATAAAAAACCGAGGAATCGCGCGTCAAAGTTTTTGTATATATACCGGCCGCTCGTATACCTGCTCGACGCTTACTCACAATTTCTTCTGTAGGTTAGGTTAGGTTGAAGCGGTTGTCCTGTGGGACACACTCAGGTTCATAGCCCATTGTGATGCCGCGTGGGGAGCTTGTCCCTATCTCTCCTAAAACCAGTGTGTGTTTTTCAAAAATTTTAGAATATCTCTGATTTCTATTTTACTGAGGTCTTCTAGCTCATTAAAAAATTGTCTACCCAGAATAGTAAACCTGCGTCTGGATAGAGCAGGGCAGTGGCACAGTAGGTGCGAGATTGTCTCTTCCTCATCTAGACAACTTCTACAGAAGTCATGTGTTTGCACACCCATCCTTTGGGCGTGTCTGCCTATTAGGCAGTGCCCCGTTATGACTGAGATCAATGTGCTAAGACTGAGTTTATTTTGGCTTAGCAGAGATTCTGTGCGTTTAGCATTTAGAGTCGGCCAAAGTTGACGGGCGATTTTGCAGGTTGCTTCATTTCGCCATCTTTCGTTTGCTTTCTTTACAATTTCTTCAAGGATGTGTAGCTTACATGTTTGTAAGGGTATCCCTATGTCATTATCTATGTGTTCGTCAGACAATTTAGTGCCGAGTCTTGCTAGTTCATCGGCTCCACAGTTACCCTCAATGTCGCGATGGCCAGGAACCCATGTTACCTTTAGGTGAAATGACTCAGCCATCTCGTTAAGAGATGTGCGGCATTCCATGGCTACCTTGGAGGTTGTCGACTGTTTTGTGAGGGATTTTATCGCCGCTTGGCTATCAGTGAAAATGTAGATATCATTTCCGGATATCGCATCACACTGTATCAGTGTCGCGGCTTTTATTATTGCCATCAGTTCAGCCTGAAAGACACTACAGTAGTCGGGGAGCCGAAAACTGAAGGAGATCCCCAGATGTTCAGAATATACACCTCCGCCCACCCTGCCCTCGAGCTTTGAGCCATCTGTGTAAACATGAATGGACTCGCCCTGTCTCACGTCGTCCCGTTCCCACTCTTCCCTTGAGGGTAGGAGGGTCGTAAACGATGTAATGGCATGTATAGGCGGGAGTGCATATTCCACCAGTCCGGGAAGCCCCAAAGTGCCAGCCAGGATTTTACCGTGGCCATAATCCGTGTTTGACCACTTGTTTAGAGTGTTCAGCCTTATTGCCACACTGCGTGCGTTATATATTGCCTGCAGATCTACCGGAAGGAAGTTTAGCATCCCACCATATTACTATACCGTAGTAGAGAATTGGCCTAACCACTGCTGTGTAGAGCCAATATATCATTCTGGGCTCCAATCCCCATTTCTTCCCAATAAGCCTTCCGCAGGAGTACATTGCGGTCATAGCTTTTCGTGCTCTGTCTGCGACTGTGAGCCCCCAATTTAGCTTCCTATCTAGTATAAGTCCTAGATATTTTGCCCTTTCTGTTACTCTAAGTGGTTTCCCTCCTAGGAATATTTGTTGAAGAGTAGGTGTTGTGTGTTTCCTACTAAAAAGTATCAGATCCGTTTTAACAAAAAGGATGATAGGCTAATTGGCCTGAAGTCCTTCGGTTTCGTATGTGTGGTTTTCCCCCCTTTGGGAATGAATACCACTTTTACTTCTGCCCATTTCTTGGGGATATAGTTAAGACGTATCGCTGCCTCAAAAATTAAGGCGAGTGTAGGTGCAATCATATCTTTTGTGTGTTGCAAATCAGCGGGAATGATTCCATCAGGTCCCGGTGATTTGTAAGGTTTAAAGCTGCCAATGGCAAATTTTATGTTGTCCTCCGTTATGAAATCTGTTGGGGGATTCTCGTAGTGAACTATAGGGTGGGTTCTACTGTCTTCGTTGCAGAGACAACCTGGAAAGTGCGTCTGCATTAGTAATTCTAGTGTTTCTTCACTGCTGGTTGTCCAGTTGCCATTCTCTTTTATGAGGTAGCTAGGGTTACTGGGAAATGTTGATACTACTTTCCGGAGTCTACTGGTCTCCGAAACGCTTTCTATCTTTTGACAGAAGTCTCTCCAAGACGCCGTTTTCGCTGCCCTTATGGCATACTTAAATCTACGCTGGCATTCTTTGTATCTGTCCCACGAGTTGGTTCTCCTCGCTTCGTTATACATAGTTCTGCATTCCCTTCTGAGGTTTGCTATATCAGTGGACCATCATGGAGGTTTCGGTTTTCCTCTTCTTGTTCTCTGAGGACATGCTGCTTTCGCAGCTTGTTGAAATGCTGAAGTCAGCTCATCAACCACTGAGTCGAGCTGGGGCTCGGAGTTAATTGTTGTTGTTGTTGTTGTAGCAGCATAAACATTCCCCATACTTGCATACGGGGAATGGTGCTGGAGTGACAGTCCTTGGCCGGATATAAATCCGGGTCGATTCGGTTACGTAGAACCGACTGTCGTGGAAACGCGGAGTTAATTGTGTATGTCGCTGCTGGGAGATTGCTGGATAACGTGGTTTCAAACATCCCCCAGTTTGTGCGTCTGCGGTTTATAACTGGCTTGAACTGTTTAGTTGGCAATGAAATGGTGTACGTTAAGTACCTATGATCTGAGAAGGAGTTGTCTGTAGACACTCTCCAATCCTTTAAAATTTGAGACCCTCGTTCATTGAGTCACGTGATGTCTAGAACTTCACTTCTCGTAGTTGTTACAAAAGTAGGGGTATCACCTAAGTTACTAATATGAAGATTGTTACACATAATGAATTCAAAGATGTACTCACCACGTGCGTTTGTGTCTAACTGCCCTAGACATGATGATGTGCATTAGCATCTGCTCCCAATATGAATGGGGTGCCACGTCTCGATGCTTCATGAACTGCGTCTCTTATGAGTTGTGATGGAGGTGGTTGCTCCGCGTCGTGTGCCATATAAGATGAGGCAAGCCATATCGTTCTTCCGCAGGACTCCACTGCCGTGATTACGTTGTCCGCATCGCTAAATTGTATTAGTAAATATACATTAATACATTTCTTTGCTAATAGGACTATGAATAAGTTCGTGCGGTTTTTTTTTCGAAATTTGAAACTTTATTGACGTAAAATGGTTACAAATTTAATATTCAAAGTATTGTCCATCGCTTACTACTACTTTTTCCCATCTTTCTGGTAATTCACGGATTCCCTTTGTGAAAAATTCGGTCGGTTTTGCCGCAATCCACGAATCGATCCATTTTTTGACTTCATCGTAATTACGGAAGTGCTGGTCAGCCAGGCCATGTTGCATCGATCGGAAGAGATAGTAATCGGATGGCGCAAGGTCTGGACTATACGGCGGGTGGGGTAGGACATCCCATTTGAGCGTTTCTAAGTATGTTTTGACCACTTGTGCAACATGTGGCCGAGCATTGTCATGTTGCAAAATAACTTTGTCGTGTCTATCGGCGTATTGCGGCCGTTTTTCTCGCAGTGGTCGGCTCAAACGCATCAATTGTCGTCGGTAGACATCCCCCGTAATCGTTTCATTCGGTTTCAGTAGCTCATAATACACAACACCCAGCTGGTCCCACCAGATACACAGCATAACCTTCAGGCCATGAATATTCTGCGCCGACGTCGATGTTGAAGCATGGCCAGGGTATCCATACGTTGCCCGACGTTTTGGATTGTCGTAATGGACCCACTTTTCATCGCCAGTCACAATTCGATGCAAAAAACCCTATCTTTTGTGCCGTTGAAGCAGTTGTTCGCATGCCATAAAACGGCGTTCAACGTCTCTTGGCTTCAATTCATACGGCACCCAATGGCCTACCTTTCGGATCATTCCCATGGCTTTTAAACGTTTGGAAATGGTTGATTGATCAACTCCCAAAGTTTTTGCAACCTCTTCTTGCGTTTGAGCCGGATCTTGATCGAGCAATTCCTCCAATTCGGTATCCACTGTTCTACTGTTTGACACTTGAAATGAGAAGATTTCACTGAGGCAGCACACGTCGACATCATTGTTATTGATATAATAATCAATGCTGTCGACATTTGCTTTGAGTGATTGACAATTATATTGTAATACTCGAATCGAGGTCATTGTAGGAAGTCAACTTTCTTTGGCTCACTAGAGCAATGTCACTACCGATGAGTATTTTGTCCTTTATTTTGTCTAAAGAAGCCAACTGCTGCAGGGCATCCTCATCCTGCAATTTGACAAAGGCAGCTCTGGCCAGTTTCAGCACCTCAAGGAGAACTTTCTCCAGCTGGGAGCTGACCACGTATCCTTCTCTTTCATAACAGGGTGTGCTGGTGGCCTTGGGTATGGCCCCCGTATACTTAGCCTTTGGTTGGGATTGTTCCTTTGGAATATGTTGGTTTTTTACTACATTACTAAAGCTATGCTTGGTGAGCTTTTTGTTAACAACAATGTCACTGTCAAAGGCTGTGTCACTTGCAGGAGAGAGCGGAGGGAAATCCACTTCTTCATCCTGAAGGAGACTAAATTGGTTGGAGGACGAAAAGTATGTTTTCAGTACCTCCTTTCTGGAGATTTTTTTAATTGTTTTAATTTCATTTTTGTCGTTTTCCTTTGCGCCACACATTGCATTTGGCTTTGTTATTTGATTCGTGAGAAGCTTCACCACAAAGGATGCATTTTACTACATCGCAGGGAGGGTTGCAACCATCCGGCTTGCCGCACTGCAGGCATATTTTGCCTGAGCGGCATCCTTTTAGTGTGTGGCCCAGTCTGCCGCAATTGTGACACTGACGCACAGGGGGGAAAAAGTGGCTTACACCAAATCTGGAATATTCCAGGGTAACGTTTTTGGGGATTTTACCTCCACTGAAGCCAATTTTTACCGTTGTTGTTGGGGTAAAATTGGTTCCGTCAGCTGATCTGCGCTGAAAACGATACACTGAGAGAACCTTCATTTCAGATTTGATGTTTTTACGTATTTGGTCTTCTGTTAGATAGAGTGCAACTCCTCTGATCACTCCATATGTTTCAATGGCAGATCTTTCGTCTAAAGGACAAGATGGCGCCCAAGCCTTGGTGGAATGATGCACTTGCTAAATCATTTCGGTTAATGGTAGCGTCGTTCAAAAAAAGTAAACAATTCCCAACGCCGGAAAATCTTGATGTTGCCCTGCAACGAGGGAACAATGGAAATCCGATGTAAAAAAAAGCAAAAAAAGAAAACTTTGAGAACAAAATTGACGACATCAATCACAACTCAAACACCACTGAAGCTTGGCGCTTTGTTAAATGTCTAAAGGGGGTAAATGAGTCATCTTCCGATTATAGTTGGAACGATGATAAAAATAGGGACAATTTAGCCTTTTTAAAAAGTCAAGTCCCCTCTGATGTTGGCTCCTGGCGTGGACCCAGTGGGGCGTGCGCACCTTCAAGCCTTCGCTTCACGTATGAGGAGATGGTGGCTGTCCTCGACCGGAGGAAAAAGAGGTCACTAATGACCTAAGTACCCTATCCTTTCTAGCAGCCTTCTCGAGATTCGTTGCTAGATGAGGATGTCCAAAAAATGTTTACTTCGACAATGGTGTCAACTTTGTAATAGCTTAACGATCTCTACGATCAGAATTTAAAGCGCTTATCACGGATGCACGCAATAACATGCTTTCCAAATATGCCCACCAAGCATTAACATGGCATTTCATACCTGAAGCAGGCCCTCACTTCAAAAAGATTGCCTCTTGTCTGAAATATCCTTTTTAGGAGTTTAATACCCTCTTATACCGATTTGAGTTCTGCCTCAATACGCGACCCTTAAGTCCCTCTTCCAATGAGCCATCCGATCTAGAGCCTCTCACTCCTGGTCACTTTCTGGTTGGCGGACACCTCCTAGCTCCGCCGGAAATAGAAACCAGCGAGAATCCTGCCTCAATTGTGAATCGATGGCAGAAATTGAATGCCCTCCATCAAACCTTTTGCAAACGATGGAAAAGGGAATTTCTCATCGAATTACAAAAACTCACGAAGTAGAAACATCAAAAACCTAACATCAAGGTAAGGGATCTTGTCATTAAAGAGGACAACCTACCACCAAACCAATGGAGAATGGGACGAGTGGTAAAACTACATCCTGGGCCCGACAATGAAGTACGCATAGTGGGCATCACGACACAAAGGGGGCAGGTGACTAGACTACTAGTCAAAATGGTTCTACTTCCACCAGAAGAAACGTAAGAAAATACAACAACCCCTACAACCTACAAACGATGCAAGTAAGTATATGCATATGTGCACTTTGCATAAAATGTACTTACATGTGTACACATATACATATGTACATATGTATCCATACCTTCAAAAATAAATCTCTTTAAACCTTAAATTGCATGATTTTTACACAGATAATCATTTACATAGTCTTTTTGACTAATTAATAACCTGCAAGTGGAATAACTGCAACGTTGACAAGTACAATTACTTTTTCTGATACATCCTTTAATTCTGGTGGACTGACTGCTTCGGCCCTACTAGTTAGTATCAGTGTTGCCAACGACGTATCAAACTCTCCACTAGAATCGACCTCTAAAACCACTAGAAATTCACTAAAAAAATCGCACTTTCAAAAAAATCGCTAAATGTTCTACTAACTTCAGTTCTGTCAGATTTGTGGTCATTGCGAAAGAAAACATTATTATGCCGTCATGAAGGAGAAATAACATTAAAATTGCACATTAAGCAACAAAATACTTAACTATATTTTAAAAGATAACAATGAAATTAAAAAAAATTTAAGTTATATTAATAAGTCATCTTCAGATGAGTCGTTTTCGTTCGTATCATCATCGTTGAACTCCGATTGATATGACTCTCTAGAACTAATTAATTTTACAATAGTGTTTGGGATTTCATAGTCGTTGAAGCATTTCCCTAGTACCTTCATATCACAGCGTACTCTTAATATGGCAGTTAACAGATTAAATCCCATCCTGTTTCTCTCCTTGTTTTTTCTTAAATTCACACTGCTAAATAGTCTTTCCACATCGGGTTCGAATGCGGCAATATTAAAAGGCTGATTGCAAAAGTTGCCACTTCATGAAATCTTGAAAGCCCTTGTGCGTCCTTGAAATTCAGGACTTCAAACCAAAATCTTCTCGTATTTTTAGTTTCTTCCCATTTCAACAGATGAATTTGTCGCCATTGATCATCCACTTTTGCAATGAGTTCCGAGCTTTTGTGAAATTGAGCTATAATGTCGATGACGTTTTCCTTATTATGACTAAGTGCTTTTGTGACACTTATCCGTGAAATCTTTTTCATTAAGTCCACATTTTCCTGGAGCCAATTTTTTATTTCCTCTATTAAACTGACTATGAACTGCATGCATCCAGTCCGCGTTGGTACCGGTATTTGTTTTATTAATAACTAGAAACAGCCCTAACACTATTGACTATTCCCCAGTAGGCACCTTACTGTGAGTAATGTTAATTAAACCCAACTTGATTTTGAAGCATACTTCAAATATGTTCCGTTTTTTTTGTTAGAAATAAAATCAAATTGTTCTAATCTATCGTTCACGTAATTAACAACGCTTTGGGTTTAATATCCAAAAAGTATATTTTTATTAAGGAAGAGTTAATATTTGGTTGAAAATCCATTACTTCTAATAACTGCTTCACATCTACGCGGCATTGACTCAATTAGCTTTTTGCAGACATCATTTGGAATAGCTTCCCACTCCATCTTGGCTTTAGTTACCAGATCTGCAAAATTTTCTATTTTATGTAAGCGAACTTTCCTCATCAAGTGCTCCCAGAGAATCTCGATGGGGTTCAGGTCGGGACTACAAGAAGGCCGGTCTAGCAATTTTATCATCTTTTCTTCCATTCACCGTTTTGTTGCTCGTGCGGTGTGCTTCGGATCGTTGTCCTATTGAAAGATCCATGTAACGGGCATGTTGTCATCGCAAAATGGGAGCATTGCTTAATTTAATATAGCAATATATTGGTGCTGGTCCATACGACCCTCAATTTTAGTAATAGGACCAACTCCACGCCATGACATAGCGCCCCATACCATTATGTTACCACCACCGTGCTTAAGCGTAGGGCGGGTGTATTTTGGGTTGTACGCTTCCGAACGGGGGCGCCGAACATAATATTTTCCATCTGGTCAAAGTCTATTTATTTTCGTTTCATCAGAAAAAACACCTTCTTCCACTCTTTTACAGACCAATAGCGGTATTTCATAGCGAACTCTAACCTCTTTTTGCGATTTCGTTCCGATAGTAAAGGTTTCTTCCGAGAAATCTTTCCAAATAAACCATTTTCTCGTAAACGCCTCTTAACCAGTTAACTGTGGCGCTCCCATTTAAAAGTGCGCACAGTTTTGTGTCGCCAGAATTGAGCTATGACGAGTATATTCGTCAATCACAGAGTAAGTTGCGCTGGTAAGATATTGGATGAAAAACATGGGTTAATTTTATAAAATTGGGAACAAGTGAACTAAAAATAAAAAAATTGTAATTTACATAACTTCTGGACAACTTTATAATATTTACGCACTTGAAATTCTTACGTTGCACTGTACTTATTTGATAAGAACCGCCGACTCTTGGAAAGATATGCACTGACACACACGAGTTAGCTTTCTAGTTTATAAATCCACTTTTTGACTTTTGCCTTTGTCCCTTTTAGGTTAACCTCTAAAAAACGTTATCATCGCACATAAATAAATTTATTATGCGAACTGGTGAACTTTTTAAACCAGTGCATACGGGGAAGTATGACATCATCTCGAACTGTTTATATTTTCTATTTTTTTTGTTTTCTTCCGGCATAGCCTCAAAATATTCTAAACATCTTGAAATTTGAGAATATGTGTTGTTTTTCTCAATAATTGTAATTTAAATAGCCAATGGTCACTAAAATTTATAAGCATTACGAGTATACTCGTCAATACACAAAATTTTGCCACTTCTCCATGACGAGTATACTCGTTAACTCCATGACGAGTATACAGTTAACTGGTTAATGGTTTCCACTCATGGAGAGCTGTTGTTTTCGCTAAAAACACTAACACGGATTTCATTTGCGGATTTTTGTGGAAATTTTTTGGATTCGCGCACTATAAGTTAATCTTCTCTAGCGGATGTTTTTCGAGGTCTTTGCTTTCGGGGAGCCTCTTCGTGGTTTTATTTTTCCTGAAATAGTGTATAGCGTTGAAAACCATCCTTTTTGATACGTTTAGGGGTTTCGCGATTTCGCCATAGATTTTCCGTCGCTGTGAAACTTGACTATGATGGCTCTCATAGTTTCGTCGCAGGATTTATTTTTACCCAGGTGTATAAAAAATTGATTGTGTTTTTCTATTAAGTGCAGAATCTTACCGAAAAAGTGCAGTATATGATATTAAATGCCAGTAAAATCTCCCGTTGTTAATTTCGTGACCGACTATTTTTCGAACTAACTCTTAAAAATGCATAAATCTAAAGAAATAACAGGAGTGAATGAAAAATTTTGACGTTAAATTCAATGCACATTTTTAATAAACAGTTAACTAAGAAAAAGTAGACGTATTAACTGTAAACATTAATCTAGCGCAGTTGAGGATAATATCTGGATAACGTTGTTAATTAGTTGACGGTAGCTGTATCTATTAGGTTTGTCAATTCGCCGCATAATAAAGTGGGGTCTGTGTCTTTTGACTCAAACAGTTGATTGACTCTATTAATCTCAAGCAAAATTGCGTATAAAAATGAAATATACGCATAATTCATTTCGTTCGCGTACATAGAGTGCAATAACTCTGCCGTATGACATCTTTCATTCAATTTAGCGATAGAAAAATGGGTTTTCAACTCTAGCCATTGCGTGTATATTCTCGACACAGCAGACTATTGACAACCATCTTGTTTGGCATGCTTGAACAATTTTATGCGATTTCTGGCCTTCGTTGATGGTTTTACAGTCGGGCCTCGATTAACCGTGATGGTCGGGACCAGAAGCATTACGGATAATCGATTTTCACAGTTAATGGAATAACAATTTTGATTATAGTTTTCTTAATATTTTTATTATTTAACAAGTGAACATTGGTGTACATACATATTTACATTAAAAAAAATTAATTCAAGAAAATTATGTACATTTTTATATTAAATAAGTATGTATGTATATGTCGATGCTAAATTCCTAGCTTCATTTGTAGATGCAACAGTTTCGATACCCTTCTCCATTCGTTTTAAATTGTATTTCAATATGAGAGTAACAGCTTAGTGAACAACTGTGCGGCCAGTCAATCTCAACCCTACAAGACAGCTGACTATCATATAAGCACTCATATTATCATCATCACTATCCTCATCCAACTACACATTTTTGTTCTAGCCGTGGGAAAGTTCTGATAGTTTCCCCTTGTCGGTGTGATATTCTATTTCTCTTTTACCAATAGCAATTTCTTATAACTGAAAAATACATCTGCCCTGCTCTAAAGGCATACTAAACTCCTCATTGTTGTCATCACGAACTCATCCGCACAAATGGCCTAAACTCCTCATTCGAAATTACACGACGAAAACGAAATTACATTTATATTATTATATTCATTTATTGTTTACAAACTGCGGATTACGAGGATGGGGGCGGAATGTAAAAATGTAAATTAATTTGTGTGCAAGTAAATTACAAGTGATATTTTCATATTTGAGCCGTAAGCCCTGGCAGCTAGTGCTCCTTTTTTTTATTGTAAAATAATAATTTATTGTTATTTTCCATATATTAAATAATAAATCAATATTTACATATTTAAATTTATTCTAATAATATATATTTTTTATCATTTCTTGTTTACAAACTAAGAATTTTCATTTACATATTTACAGATTTAAAGATTTTCTATTAATATATTTTTTTTGGTTACATCTATTGTGTATGTGGCAGCATCACTTATATTGTTGTTGGTTGACATTGTTTTAGCGCAGCGAGTTTGCATACAGATCCCGAATACAACTGAACTGCCTGTGTTCATCTAATTATCTTGTGCCAAGGCGAATTTATTACAGGTGACCAGTGTTCGGACTTTTTTTTCGTTTAGTGGTAGAATTTAAAAAAAATAGTGGTAGGTTTATGAAAAAAGTGGTAGATTTAGGGTAAAACTTAAATATGCTTTATTTATTTAATAACAAACATAAATATAATATTTCACATAAGATTTCATCAACGTAAATGGCAGAGAATGTTGCACACAGTACATAACCATCGCAAGTTCCTTAGATTGGTGTGTAGTTTCTGAATTTTTTTCAACACTTTTCGAAATGGTGTTTTGCTTCAGCCGGGCCTGGTCTTTTGTGTTCACTGCGTTCATATGATTTTTGGTATTAGCATGCCGGTCTAATAATGTTACATCATTTGCAAGAAACGTTTTGCAATATTTACAGAATACTTTAAAGTCTGCATTTTCTAGCCATTCCCGACCATCTTCCCATTCCTGCTTGTATTTTTGATTGTACTTAGATTTCTTTTTTGTCGGCTTATTATTATTTGACGACTCAGTCGTTGCAGGCACGTTTTCTGCAGTATATATTCTAAAGAAGTTTGTATTTTATATTTCTGTACACAAATCTCAATATTAAAAAAGTTTACCTTTTAATGAATTTCTCCATCTTCAACAAATACGAAAACGCAACAATATTAAATGAGTGGCGCAAAATTATGTGTCAAACGTCACTGTTGCCAACATCATTCATTGCGCAAAGTATTTGACGATATATTAAAGTGCTGCCAGCCTGTTTCTTTTTTTAGTAGAATAAAAGTTCTAATATAATATTGTAATTCATAACATATAATAATATTTTGGAAAATAGTGTGTGAAAAAGATTGACTTCTTCAAAAGTTGAAAAAAGTGGTAGATTTTTAAGCTTGCGTGGTAGAAGTGGTAGAAATTCAAATTTTCGGAAAAAAGTGGTATATCTACCACTTTAGTGGTAGAAGTCCGAACACTGCAGGTGACAGCAAACACATATAAGTAAAACCCTACATGTATTTGTTGTTGCGTTTGGTGCAAGCATCATGTCAAAATCAGCAAGCAAATGTAAACATACGAATGTAAACATACCAATACATACAAACAAAGCGTATCATTTTGACGTAAGCCATACCTACGGCGAAAAATTCAGCTGGGTGAATGCTGTCACCTTATTAAATCCACCTTGTCTTGTGCTTACCGAACCACGCTCGGCGACAGCTGCCGATGCTGTCGCCTCGCTAAAACTGGACTTTACCAAGCTACAAACCTAGGCGACCAATCACGACGCATAAATTGGCTGATGCAATATGAGGCCATACTACAGTTGCGATTATGATGAAATACCCAAAGACGCACAAATACACATTTAATGCGTTTCTCTTACACGCATTTCTAGCACGCGCCGCCACGTCGCCAACACATTCAAACTACTTATGCTTCGACATGTATAATAATTTTCAAATTTATAAGGAAAACCTACAACAGAACCTAAAATTGGCCATAATGTCCGATTCGAACTTTTAAATACCTTCAAACCACCAATTCTAACGTCTATATAAACCTTATCTACATCTTTCAAATATTGAAACATTTTTGATTTAAAAAAACTGAAAAAACTAAAAGAGTTTTAGCGGATAAAGGTATTCCTTCAACCCCAACCTTCCTCAATGTTTGCAGTAAGTCAGTCAATACACTTTTGTTGTTGCAACTTAAATTTTGATTGTAGACAAGTTTATTTCGTGTATGATCTGAAAAAAAGGAAATTTTTATTAGTTAGTATTTAACTACTTAAGTTTATGTTAGTAATGTACAATACCTTATTTAAAGTTCACATTATATTTTCATTGATGACAAATTGCCGTTTTATTTAATGTATAATCTTCTGAAAAAAATAAAATTTTTATTATTTCTATATTATTATTATTTTTATATTATTATATTTATTATTTTTACTTTTTATGAAAATATTATTTTATCGCAATTTTCACTATTTTGAACAAAATATCCCAATTTCTTCAGAGCAGCCACAAAACTGCAACTTCACACGTTGTTGTTGTTTTTGTTGTAGCAGCATAAACATTCTCCATACATATACGGAGAATACTGCTGAAGTGCAGTTCATGGCCGGATATAAATCCGGTAACGTAGAACGTTAAAAATGCTTGTTTTACCAAAATGATTATGAAACCACGATAAAATCACATTTGGTTAGAATTTGAATATGCATACCTGATTTACACTCGATTTATTCACAATCCACTTTTAACTGCGGCAATATTTCAAATAATACTCGTATCACAATAAGCACAAACGCCTTCCACGAGGAAAATTTTTACAATTATGGATAACTAGATGCGCTTTTTGTTTGAAAGCGCGCCTAGAAATTCCTTTCAATACTTCTTAGTATTGCCAATTCCTGGGAACAACTAATAGTCGCAATGGCGCACAGTGCGGCCGATTCCCAAAAAGCTGGCCAAAAGTCGAAAAAAAAGTTTCTAGATAGAGTTTTGTTTGTCTTTGGGTTGACTACAGTAATGCCTTGAGTAGTGAAAACCGTTCATAGCAACGTCCTGTACCCTAAGTATCCTCTGTATTTTCAGTCGCAACGTGGCCTTCGTTTGAGCATCGTATTACTGTCGATGAATAGTGAAAGTTGTACACATTTGAAAGATTTTGTAATGGAGTAAATTGAACAAAACCAAATGGAATCATCTTCAAAATTTTAAGATCAAATTCGTAATCAGCGACCCTGACAACCCCCGAGTAAGAAATTTTGAATCAATTACCTAATTTTTTGAGTTTTGGCCAGCTTTTCGGGAATCGGCCGCACTGTGTGGCGTGTTCGTTTTTACATTAAAGGAAACATTTTCGCGATTTAAATGTTATAACAATGCCTGGTTTTACTTTATTTATGGCGATTCTATCGGTTAAAGAGAGCTCTTCTTTAAATAAACACGTGTCCTCGCAATTCAAGCGGAAATTCAAGAATTCCCATTTTATTCAGAGTTGCATTTCCAAACAGATAATACAAGCTTAACCTACGTTCACAATAAAATAATGCATGTAGAAATACGTTATTCTAATAATACAAGCTTAAGCTACGTTTACATAAAAATTTGTTCCTTTACAACTCGGCCAATTCTGACAAAGGATCGACCTCGACCATAGTTAGAACTCAAAGTGGCTAGTCAATGCGCAGAGGATTGTTTTCTGGTTGAGTAGTCACAGATGCATACGACTTAGATCTATCTCTTATTTCTAATAATTTTTCCTTGCTATATCTCTTAATACCATTTCTTAATTCAATATTGAAAATTCTCAAGAAGTCACGTCCCAAAATAACTGGTATGTTCATACTTTCATTCGCTATAATATTTAATTCGACTTCGTTTGATTTATTTAAAAATTGTATTTTACATTTCACTTTTTTTTTTATAAGTAAATTTGTTCCTCCAATGCCTTTATAATAGGATATGTTTCCATTGAACTGCTCTCCTACCAGCTCTTTTGGGACGAGTGACGCTTTTATGAAGCTAACCGGAAAAATTAAATGCGCCAACAGCGCCGCCTTCGTAATCTGCTTCATTTTCAATAAATGCCACGTCATCCCGTGGTTTTAAAACTTTAGCTGGACTCGGGCAGGAACGGTGGTCATGGCCTACTAGCCAACAGCGGAAGTAGGACCCGTCAGGTCGTAGTGGATATGGGCAATTGGGTTTCATGTGCCCATACCGCGAGCAATTAAAGCATAGAGTTGAGTCTGCTTTCGGCTTTGCTGTTCGCCGCTCAATGTTTGTTGTTGTTGATGGTTGTTTTGCGTTTGTTGTGTTGGGCTGCTTGCTTCCAACACCTGTGACGTTGGCCGGCGTAAATTTTTGTTAATAGCGGTTCACCAGTGTTTTCAATTCATCGATAGTGCGTGCCATCATCAAGAGTTGAATATTTGAGACTGAGTTCCCCATACCATCGATGATGAAGTCAATGAGCTCAGTTTCATCGATATTGGCTCGTTTTGCCAAAGCTTGCATATGCAATATGTAACAGTGGATCGACTCGTCTTTTTTCTTCCACTTACGCTGCGCTAACATTCTGTAAATTTCTTGCCGCGTGATTGCTTTTCCAAACTCGGCGGTCAATGCCATCTTTAAAGCGTCGTAATTTAGTGCGGTTGTGGTTGACAAGAAGACTCGTGCCGTTCCTTTTAAAGAACGGCGGAGTGCCAGCAGTTTGAGGCTATCATCTGCTCCTGATGTATTCATAATCTCCTCGAAATCGCGTAAAAAGTGGAGAACTGAGTATGACACGTCATCACCGTTGAACTTTGGGAGAGCGTGCTCGATATCTCCGAAATCTAAACGGCGCCTGTTTTCTTTGGGGACTCGGCACTCAAGTTCTTCAACCCGTTTCCTCAGTGTTAGAATTTCGATTCTTTTCTTCAATGCTATGACGTCTTCGTCTAAGTCACGAAGCGTTGGCATGACTCGCTGGTCCTTATTCATCTCTCCGGCAGTGTTTGTGGTGGCGGCGGTAGTGCCAATAGCGGCGACAGCAGTATCGGAATCGGCATCTGTAGTAGTAGTTGTTTGATTATAGGCGGCAGCGGCAGTACAATCGAACAGAATCGTGGAGTTCAAGGCGTCTGTTCCATTGTTGAAGGCACCATCACTGTCGGAATCGGCAACGTCTTCAGGAGCAGAGCTCGCGGCACCTTCTCCAGTTCCCACCACGCTCCGCAGAAGGTTGCGCAACTGTTGTGCTGTGGCTGATGGTGGGAATTCCACTCCTGCTTCACTTAGTGCATTCGCCAAATCCTGTCTCGGGTTGACCATTTTCGTGATTCGATAAATATTATTATTTTCCAATGGGAAGTGCGGTTTACCCCGCACCTGAGTTATACAATGCCTGGTTTTACTTTATTTATGGCGATTGTATTAGTTAAAGAGAGCTCTTCTTTAAATAAACACGTGTCCTTGCAATTCAAGCGGAAATTCAAGAATTCCCATTTTATTCAGAGTTGCATTTTTTCCAAACAGATAATACAAGCTTAACCTACGTTCACAATAAAATAATGCATGTAGAAATACGTTATTCTAATAATACAAGCTTAAGCTACGTTTACATAAAAATTTGTTCCTTTACAATGTAATACATATAATTAATTGTTTTAAAATATTATATAATATGTTTTTTGGGTTATAATATAATTTGTATGAGACCACTGTCAAATTCAATCACACTTTCCTGAATACATTTTGAATACATGTAATTCTATTGAAAACTGAGTGTTGGTTTTTGTATGTAAATATGTATGTTTTTTTAATTTTTTGCCCATTTATGTATTTTATACTCTGTGTGCTTATTTTTTTATACTTATATGTATCTACATCAATGAAAATAAGGAAACTGTAAATTCCCAATTTTTGTTTTAAAAAATACCCAATCAATATTTCTCCTGTTGTGGCATTACTGACGAATAGTATAAAAAAGGAGCATTTCAACAGCGCTTTCATGAGAGAAAGAGTTTCACATTTAATTATCTCTTTTGCTCATTCGACAATTTTCAATTTGTCAATGCGCATGTATTAGAGACTAATAAAATATTTGTCAATGTGTTGGAATTTTTGGCGAAAGTACTCAGCACTGTCTTGTAGTGAAGTTTTTCCAATCAATCATACAAAACCTATTAAGCCACCAAAGCTTCTTGTCAATCCTTTTCTAGAATATTCGCAAGACAAAGCTTCGTTTTCGTCCTTGTCTCTTTCTTACCTTTTCAAAACTTATTGCTGACATCATAACGCACAGTAGCACACTCAATAAAAGAAATGATTTTACCTCGCTCTTACACTAAAAGGGGTATACAGTACTGCCGGACGACCAAAAAAAAGTGAAGTGAAAGGTCGAAAAAGTGAAGTATTTTCGAAATTTTCGAAGTGTTTAAAACTTTTTATGCACATTTTTATATTAGATTTTATCTAATGACTATTCAAGTAAAAAAAAATAAACATTTAAATGGTGATTATTTTATACTGGAAAAGGATATAGCATTCTTAAGATTTTTTGTATTCCCTTAGAATATTATGGGATGGAACCCAATTATTGATTTCGTTTGCAGTCACCATTTCTCTTACTAAAAGTAAGGAGTCCACTGTACCCACATCCAAACAATTTCTTCTAAACGATTTAATACTATTCATTCTTGAAAACACACGCTCAGGGGATGCGCTACTATGTGGCAGCAACAAAATCTTTTAAATTAGGGTACATTAAATCTCCTAAGCTAGTTTTCATGCAATTCTACGTAAAATTTGCTTGCAGAGAATTATATAAAACTGTTTACAATTTTGCTGAATTTCAATAGTTTGTGAATTTGTTAAATTCTGACTTTGTAAAAGACTCTGAGCTTTTTGTCCAAGATAAATATCTTTTAAAGGTTTAAATACACTTAGCTGATCAAAATTATCCACTGTTAACATTTCAAAATTTAACAGGTTTAAGTCAACAAAATTACTTAAAATATTTTTGAAATAGAGGGTCAACATTTCCAGAGCTACGTGAAAGCGAGGAGTGTCTGACTGAAATTCTAAGTTAATTTTATTGATTTCTTTCAAAATGTATGCTAAAAAAAACAAATAGCATTTATTTGCATCATTCATATTTGTCAGTATGTTATTTGTCATATCATGGTTTTGTTCAAAATTTGTTAAGTGAAAATAATGAACTAAGGCTTTCCATTGTTCCAATACTCTGGACACGGCATTTTCCATAGACAACCAACGGGTATTAGATACTTTTAAAATTTTATGGTTTTCTAAATTGAAATAATTTTGAAATTCAACGAACTCTTTTTGCCTTTTACTGCTATAATTAAAAAATAGGTATATATCCCTCACAAGATTCTCGATTTTACTTGGAATGGCCTTAGCAGCTTTCGATGAACACAAATGCATAAAGTGGCAAATACATCCAATAACATACAAGTGAGGATTTATATCTTTAAGGAGCCTCTGCACTCCATTTATTTAACCCATCATCACTGAGGCATTGTCAGCTGCAAAGCCAATTAAGTTTCTTAAGGGAATTTTAAATCGTTCAAAAAAAGATTTAATTGATTCAAAAATTGTTTTGGAATCACTCTTATCAAGTTCGATTAAACTTAAAAAATTATCTCGAATTTTCCCGTTTTCTTTATCAAAATAGCGAACCACTAGATCCAAACACTTTGCTGAACTTACACCTGTTGCTTCGTCTATTATAAGAGAGAATTTGTTATTTCTCAAACAATCGCTTATCTTTTCAACAAAATTTTTATGTAGTACATTTGTTACGGTTTCTTTTGCCTTTGTTCTACCACATTTCAGGCCTTTTATTACATTTGTATTGGCTGCAACACTTTTAATTAGTTCTATTAAAGGCGATATGAGTGTAAACGGTAAATCGTAAATGCACAAAAAAAGTATAACTTTTGATCCAGCTATCTTGATTGCATTTTTGGTAGCATAACACCTTTCTTTAACGTCGCTCAGCTTAATTTGATTTCGCAAAGCTGCTGGCCTTTTTTTATGACTCTCCTTCTCCGTGTCTTTTAATATTGGTTATGTTATTTGCACGGATTTTTTTGTACGATTTACCTTCTTTAGTATCAAGCCATCTATGTAAATTTTTCCAATGTGGACGGAATTTTTGTTTACAATTTTTGGACACATCTTCGGAGGCTGATCCATCTGATTCGTCAGAAGAGCTGATACTAATATAATATTAGAAATATTAGTTTTTGCAATCAAATTAGTAACGACAACTTACACTGATTTACTAGACACTGGAATTGTTGGCTCCTTTCTTATTGCACCATATTGCGTGCCATCTGCTTTGACTAAAAAACGAATGCGTACAATTTAAGATATTTGTATCACACGTACATTTAAACAATGTTTTTTTCTTACCAATCCATGATTTTAAACCCAAGAAAACGAGAGTTACGATATGCTTTGCTATTAAAATTAAAGCACACTTTTTGAAACGAAAATACAATAATTTGAATGAAAACTTTTGTAAAACTATGAGGCACTTGTTTTCCGAGAAATAAATACTCCAAACCAAATGAAGACAAAACGTAAAATCAGTTGAAGCCACATAGCGGTATTTTTCGAATGTGTTTGTATGTATGCATACAAATGCACAACTTCTAATTAATTGACATTGCCAAGTCAAGCAAACAAAGCGAATAAAATGACAATCAGTCACAATAGTTAATAGGGTTTTCGAGCGTTCAGCAAATTCATGTTTACCCTATGAGTGGTAATTAATTTGAAATAGAAATATTTATGAATTGGGATATTGAAATAACAAAGTATTTAAAAAGTGAAGTGTTTTTTTGTTGAAACAGGCAAAAAGGGAAGTGTTTTTTTGAACGAGGCAAAAAGTGAAGTATTTTTTCGAAAGAGGAAGTGGTGGAATATTTGGAAAAAAGCGAAGTAAAATCTTCCAAACGAAGTAAAAACGGCAGCACTGGGGGTATAAAAGAATGTGATGATAGATTACTTCGTTCGTAGAAAAATTTATTTAACCCAGTATTTTGTGTATACAGTAGTTCGTCATATAAAATAAGATGCATATACTTTACTATTCACAGTAGTTTCACAAAAATGCATATACAGGGTTATTATAACAACTTTTACAAAATTATTTTCTTTCACCGACATATACAGTGGCTCACAGCTTATTTCGTGTGCCCGTTTATCAAAATAAAAAAGTTTAATATTTTTGTATAAACTTTATTTAGAAAAAAAACTTAAACGTACATTCAAAGATAAATTATTTCTTGTTACAAACATACATAAATAAACTTAAATTATTTCTTCTTAAGTAATATATTTACAGCAAAATCAAAATTATAAGTAAATCCACGTCACACCTTATTTCGTGTGCTTAACCAAACTAGAAAAAACATGATTTTTTTTTTTAATTTATTAAGTTTTTACTAATCTAATATTTTGTAGGGTAGCCTTTTTGTTTTAATACAGCTTTTAACCGGGATTGCATGGCTAACAAGTCTTCCAGTGTATTCAGGAGATATTTTCTCCCACTCCACTTGCAATGCTGTTTTTAGATCTTGTTTGTTGCTTATGTTATGTTTTCTAATTTTTTGATCCAGAATATTCCATAAATTCTCAATTACATAGAGATCAGGTGATTGTGCTGGCGTTTTTACCACATGAGGGCAATTCCATATAAGCCACCGTTGCACTAATTCCGACTTATGCTTCGGATCATTGTCCTGATAGAACCTGAACCTGTCCCGAATGCCTAATTTTTCAGCACTTTGTAGTAAATTATTTTTTAATAAATTCAAATAAAAAGTTTTATCCATAATTTCGTTGATAAAAACCAAGTTTCCGACACCAGCTGTTGACATGCAGCCCCAAACCATTACATGGCCCCCACCGTGTTTTACTGTACCACGCAGATTCTTCGGATCCAGCTCCGCGTTGGGCTTACGCCAAACGAAAGACTTTCCATCGGAGCCAAAGGGGTTGAATTTGCTTTCGTCGGTGAAAATAACGTCATTCCAAAGTGTTTGGTCTTTATTAACATGGTTTTCGGCAAACTCCACCCTTAATCTTCTGTTACGCTCATTAACAAACGGTTTGTTTCGAGCTGTACGACCATGGAAATCAGCTTTGCGCAGAATTCTTCTTATTGCTTCAGGATTACATGACTTACCAAGTACTTTTTCAACCTCTTTTGTCAAAGCTGGCGCACTAATTCGTGGGTCTTTTTTAATTTTTCTTAATATCCACCTTTCATCAGCTTCTGTAAAAATTTTGTTTGGAGCTTGGCGGCCTTTGTTAACCACTCTTTTTTCACGAGAAAAGCGTTGAATAATGTACTGTACTCTGGAAGTACTTAAATTTACAATTTCAGCAATTTTTTTCTACGACTTTCCATTTTTGTAATGCGTAATCACTAATTCGCGTCTTTTAATCGACGTACGACGACCCATCACGGTATTTTTAAATTAAGCTGGACAACTGACTACTTTCAATGTGTAAACTAAATAAGGATATAATCTAATATACTATGCAAAACAAATTTCCTATAATTGCTAACCGGTTTACTGGCGCCGATAACGGTAAAAGTGAATACACGAAATAAGCTGTGACGTCAATTTACCTAGTATTCTGTTTTTGTTGTAAATATTCTACTAAAGCAGAAAAAATTTGAATGCATTTATACATGTTTGTAATTAGAAATAATTTATCTTTGATTGTGCATTTAAATTTTTTTTAAAGTAAATCAAATAAAAATAATTTTACAATTCTTTAGTTTAACATACAGCCACACGAAATAAGCTGTGAGCCACTGTACATGAAATTTTCTACTGAAAACATGAGGCAAAAAAATGACTTCAAGCAAAAAAAGAATACAATTTCTTAAAAAAAATCGTGTAATGTTGTTTGTGTAATATTTTTCAATTTATAATTTTCTTTTATAAGTTTTTCTTGTATCCAACTGGGGAGAGGAGTAAGGTCCAATCGAAGAACTGAAAGTCAAGGTTTTAATTGGATTCTTTGTTGTTTCAACCCCTGGTAATCATATATTTTAAATGCAAATATGGATGTAGACTCCTTACCAACAAATTCCATGGGCACCATTTCTATTATTGCTATCTTCTGCAAACAGATTTACTGCTTGGGAAGAGTACGCAATACGCCCTAATAATGTATCGTCATCCATGGCGCCTTAATTCTAGGAGCTTTAATTGTGCTACTCCATCTGGATTTAATTGTCTTGGCTTTTCATATCCGATGAGATGCCGTGTAATTAACACTGGATGGATTCCTCCTGGAGGAAAAGGGTTCCAATCGTTAAAATTACGAGTTTCATTAGCCAAGATAGTTTGTTCAATGAGCCGTCTGGAAATAAAAGGGGAGGGATAGAACTCATAAACGTTATGATTAGTGCTAGTTATGTAACCAAAACTGCCTGATGTGGCAGCGGCCAGGCGATCGTATTCATCAATCGGGCCGTGTGGAATCGAAATTCGTGGCTGATTCACACGTATACCTTTGCCTGTTGGAGTGATATTAGAGGTCACTGAGACAATATAGTCAAGTATAACTTTTGACATCTTGAACTCTTTGCCAAATGCTAATTTGGTATCGACGAAGTGCGCGTATAGACTATTGCCGTTATCAAGCTTCTGATGTTGGGCAATGCGAGTTGAAACATACAATGTGGAACCTGTTTTGCAAAAAGGTTATTCTCACGCACTGCCATTTTCCAAAACTCTTCCAATATAGTTACAAATCCTGCATAGTCAAGGTTGTGACTAGCGGTTGATGTAATAGGAACGGAGGTGAATATAAAGCAACTCGTTCTTTGGTGGTGTTTCAACTGTGACTGGTGATGGTGGTGGTGGTCCTCTAGTCCGGGGTCCAGGATTAGGATTCTGGAAATGTAGAAACAAATATGATATGTACAAAATATGTAATATAACCGGCGACGCAAGCGGTGCAAAGTAAGCATATACACTCTTCTGTTGTTGTCTCGGTAGCTTATGTCGTTGTTGTTGTTGCGGTGGTGAGGTTTGGGAGAATCTTTCAGGAGCTTGGTTATATCTATCTCGTATTTCGAACTCTGCTGTTCAGCGATTATTGTTTTGACGAATATTAAAATCATTAATTCATTGACAGTTTGGTGCGGGTATTCCGCGTTGATTTGTTATATTACGGTATAAAAATGTAAATTTTTGATTTATGCGACTGTTGACAGCGTCAATGGCCTCTCTTGCTATTTCTGCTTCAAACAAATTTGGGATTAAGTTTTTTGTTTTAATAATTAAGATGCCTGGAACTGTTTTATATTCTACTCTTTTTAACTAGTATTGTTATTGATATATCTATCAATGCTGTCGACGTTTGCTTTGAGTGATTGACAATTATATTGCAATACTTTTATCGAGGTTATTGTAGGAAGTTATCTTGAGCAATGTAACTAACGATGAGAATTTTGTCTTTTATTTTGTCTAAAACTATTTGCTGCAGAGAATCATCATCCTATAAAGTAACAAAGGAAGTCTTGGCCAGTTTTAGCACAAGCAGAACTTTCCAGCAAAGAGCTGACCACGTATTCCTCTCTTTCGTAACAGGGTGTGTTGCTGGCCTTTGATATGGCCCAGTATTCTTAGCCTTCGGCTGAATTGGTTCCTTTGGATATGCATTTGCGATATTGCTGGAACTGCGCTTGGTGAGCTTTTTGTTGACAATAGAATCACTGTCAACAACTGCGTCACTTACCGGAGAGAGCCTAGGGAAATCCACTTCTTCATCCTGAAGTAGACTAAACTGGTTTGTGGACGAAAGATACGTTTTTAATACCTCCTTTCTGGAGATTTTTTTGATTGTTTTTATTCCATTCAGGGCTGTCAGGGAATACGAGTCGGTTTTGCAATTTAACGGAGTTACAGACCAATATCGTTTTTATTTGTTGTCATCCGAACAAAAAGAAACCCGATTTTCGAATCAGCTGTTTTGGTTACTTGTATGTGAGTTAAAGACCTTGAGTTGATTTTTGAATTGGAATTTATTACCGCAAGCACTGGCTTTTTCGGTGAGTTCAATTACTTAACTAAACTTATAAACTACTTGATGCTAAAGTCTAACCTACAGTCGCCACCGTCGCAGTCACTGACTGGCTAGTCATGATGTTTGTGGAATTAGCAGATCTGCAATATTCGAATAAGTTCATTCCCAAGATTCGTGGGAGCTGGCACGTTTGCCGAACTCTAATACGAAACCATCGTGCAGCTGCATGTTGGTGTCGTTTTACAGATTCGCCGTAATCAGCTAATGTTGGCAGGCTGCTAGTGAATTTGTAACATTGATTGCCAGCTTAAAGATAAATTCGCTTACTGCAAATGTTACAGCTGCCCTTAGACTGCAGGTGTTAATTTGTAGTTGACAAAAATTTTTCGGCAATTTTTTGACTTTTTACAAGTAGTAGTAGACTACCACATCGAAGAGCTGTTATGTTGTTAATGTCTTTACTAATTGATTTGATACCTTTGTAGACAGCAAAACAAGATGTGGATGCGATCGATTTAGTGACGTCCTGAGATTTTAAAACCAGATACTTAGGATCATCCTTCTTTGTTACAGGCAATTCCGGGAACACGTCAAGAGTTGAGGTTATTGGTTTTTCCCTTTTGCTTTTGGGAGCTGAGGATAAAGGTGCAAACTTATTATCCCCAGCCTGTTGGCCCCGGAGGCATTTTGATGGAATATTACGGTTTTGTCAAAATAAGTTGTAAGTTGAAAGCCTTAACAGAAGTACAAAACAAGCACGTGGGAAAACTTTAAAAAGCTAACTTAGGTTAAGTAGCGCAGACAGAAAGCAGCGAGTATAAAGCTAAAGCTCAAACGAATTAAGTGCGACTGCACGGTTTTACAGTTCGGTAGGGAATGTCTTATAAAAATATTTGCCAATATTTCGTGAATTCAGAATTTTTGCCATGTCGAGTGGCCGAGGCTCCGTACATTTGTATGCATCAATATATGTATGTATGTATGCCAATACGTCTTCTAAATTCTCGACAGCCATAGCAAATCGTAATATTGACTGACTTCGTGAATGCATATTGCAATGCAGTATGATAGAGCACAATGTTCGTTTTCAACACTGCTTTGTATATTGATAATGCAGTGTGTTCATTTTTGCATGTAACTCTTTTTCATGCGCGTTGGTTGCTATTTTTGCGCATGATAATTTTTATTCATGTATTTGTGATGGCAATGGCGTCTTTATCACCAACGTAAGAAAAATTAAATAAAAATCTTGATTAAATACTATATTTATAAACTTTAGCGATAGGAAATGGACACACGAACGGAAAATGCTCCTTATTACAACTAAGTTGCGTCATGAAGGAGAATTCGTCGATAAAAAAAGGAAGAAAAATTCCATTTGGGAGCAAATTCTCAGAAAAATCAAGTATGTGTAACTTCTCTTTTGTTGTTGTTTCCTTGGCGATTTCCAGACATTCGTTAGCTATCCTAGAGAAATCTGTTATTTCCGTCTTGTGTATCAAATATTTCATTTCCTCGTAAACCGCGGCTTCGCCATCCTCTATCAAAATATATGGTGAGTTGGAATAGTCAACAATTTTAGCTGTGGCAGCGGCGAGAAAAAACCTGAAATTATCGGATATTATCCTGTTTTAACTTTAGTACCCAAATCTTTCTGAACCATCTTCTGTGCGTAAATATTTGACAACTTATTCCCTAGTCGCTTGTTTACCTTCACGTATACAACATCTCCCTTTTCATATGTTTTGTATATATTTCTCCTATTATGAAATGTTAAATCTCTTGTCTGTTTTTTCCTAAGTCTCTCCTCTATATCTTTGTTTGAGGTTTCCTTTCCATAAATTACGTCTATAGGCTTATGTATGATTGTATCAGTTCTATCATAGTAGTAGGTTGTAAATCAAGATTCACTTTAATGATTTCATTGGTTCTTGCGAAAGCTTTTGCACAAGTATTACTTTTTTGTGCTTCTGGATCCCATGTTTGTCTTCCCTTGCTCATTTCATCTGCCTTTGTTATTTTTAACCATTCATAAATCTCCATTAACGTATCATTGATTGCTGTCCTGTTTATGTTATAATATTTTTCTGCCATCAATCTTACTTTATTAGGAATATAATTCCCACTTATCTTATTAAAACTGAATTCTTGTAATTGGTGAATTGTAGTATCTTCGATATCCCAATTGCCAATTTTTCTGTTATATTCATATGCTCTTATATAATTTCATAAAATCTCGCCTTTACGTATGAAGGCAAAGAGTGAGGCAATTCCAACTGATTGACCTCAGCACAGATTTGAATTTAAGTAGTTGTGTTCCATTATTAAATATAATCATTTCTTTTTTTGTACTCGTATCTATTACCGCACCTATCTGTTTCATGAAATCGTAACCTATTATCCCTTTGAATGATTCTAGTTCAGGCAATATGTAAAAGTGCGAAAACTCGCTGAACAAGTTCACTAGACACTTTTTATCTATGATCAGTTTACTATTTACGGTCTTTACAGTGAACGGGTTTTCGAGTCCCGCAACCCCCTTTAAAAATGGTAATTTCTTAATATAATTTTTAGCACTGTCAGTATCTAAGAGAAATCTCAACATCCTACCGTTCATATGTTTCCCAATATATGGCAGTTGCGACCCTAATCTAAAAAATTGCAGTTATCTGCTTCTACATATATGGTTCAAGGCCTGTCGTCTAGCTATTGGCTGCTGGGCACCCTCTGTCGATATTTGTGCTTCAGTATTGGACACATCAGCCCTGTTCCTGTTAAACGGATTTTTTTCCACTGTATGGTTATACCCATCTGCCCTGCTTCTGCCAAATGGCTTTCTTTCCACTGCGGTATTAGATCTGCTAAAGGGATTATTGGGTTTGTTACCGAAACCAAGACCCATGTTTGTATTTGCCCTATATCTCGAGGCTCATCGCAGGTTACTCCAGGTCTTATTTCTACCTGATGGTACTCCCTAACCTGTCGCGGAATTTCGATTTTGTCTAATCTTTCTGTCAAAGTGTTCAGACGTCCCTGCAAATCCTCTGTCACTTTATTTGCAAAAACCTCGAATAGCTCTCTAATCTGATCTTCATTCATTTTGATATATTAAAATTTCTTCTCTTATTTTCCTTTTTTGTTTTTTTTTAACAACCTTTTGAAACCTACTCACATTCACTTAGTCACTTTTAATTCACTTATTCTTTCTGAAAAATATTTTAATGTTTTTCTTACACTATTAATAATTCCATTCTAGGGTCGTGTTCTTCAAAATGTTGGGCGCCACTTCTCTTTTGTTGTTGTTTCCTTGACTTAGTTACTGGTAAATAGATTGAAATCGTCAACTCTGCTATTAAATTGATGGACGAAAATCCTTTTGCTTTCCTTCCTCTTTTATGATTTAATGAAATAATCAAAATGCCAACTGATAGCAACAATATTGGAAGTCCGAATTAAAACAACTCATTTCTTTTGATGGTAGAGACAAACTGAAATTTTATTAAACATTGAAATATCTCCTAGGTTACAATGGTTGCCCAGAGAGTAGGGCCCACTTGGACGAAATAGTTTGGTTCGTCCTTTGTGGTACCATTTAAGGACAGAGAAGGGGTGGAAGGGAAGGGATGGGGGAGTGGTGAGTGTTTGTGGACTACGAACGGTGACTAGTCCGCGGTTGTGTTAACCTCATTATGCTGCTGATGTAGTTCATCAGATTTTTGTTATCAACACCTGCTATATCAGCAGGCGCTGAAAAGAAGTGAGATCAAGATACTTGAATCTAAGTCCCGCGAAGGCTGGGCAGCTAATGAGCAGGTGCTGAGATGATTCCACCTCATCCTCCATGCAGCTGACGCAAAAAGGACTGTGTACCTCGCGGACAGTGCCCCGTGATGATGCCCACGAAATTTGAGAGATGACATTTTGCCATTTCCAGGATATCCCTCGAACGCCTCCTATCCAAACGTGGCCAGAAGGACTTCGCGACCCTACACGTTCGTGTACTTGCCCAGCGTTCGCTGAGTTGGTGCGTACCCCATCCTTCCAGGAGTAGAGCGCAGGTTGTCAAGGGGATCCCGATCCTCTCCTTTCGCGGGCACATTGCCTCACAGGTCCCCTGCCTGGCCAGCTCGTCGGCTTCGCAGTTTCCTGCAATGTCACTGTGACCAGAAATATCTCCTAACGTTTCTAAAAAGAATTTACTTCCGACACACACACAAAAATATCCAAGCAAAGCCAATAGTAAGAATACCAATTTGCTTAAGCTAATTTCATGGTTCTGCCAAGGTTCTGCGGCTCGTGTTTCATTTCTGGAGAATTGCAAGCTATCGCTTGAAACTTAAAATTGCAAGTGTTTCAAATTCTTATACTGTTATTGCGATGTTTACATGGAACGTACGTCGGCGTGGGAGTCATGAGTTAACTTATATATAGTAGATGCTACGTTTCCTTTTACCAGAGATGAAATAATGCAGTCCTTTATGAATATCATGATAACATATAAAAGAATAAAAAGGCGTAATGGTACCTCAGGAGAAAGTGCAACTAACTGGGAGTAGTTTTTGGTAGTCGGAGTTGCGTCCAAATGCCAGAAGATATGACGGAATCTTCACTTGAAAACTTAATGAATACCCTAGGAGGTGAGAACGAAACCTCTTGGATATTGACACGCCATCTACAAATTTAATTCCGACCGCTGGTATGAAGGGAAAGAAAAAGGATGTGATTTGTTTTTTAACAAAGGAGTCCGAAAAAGATGAAGCAATAATGCAAAAAATGTTAAGAACTGAAGAAGATAAAATATCTATAGAAAGGGAGAAACTGGAAGAGCTTAAGCAGAATCGCTGAAAATTGAAACGCTTCTGTAGGGAATTAGCAAAATTTAGAAATTTTTTTGGATATGCAGTTTTGTATCCCAATGAATTTTAGTCATATAAAAAATCTTAAAAGCCCTTCCGAAAAAAATTGTTTGAATAAAAGGTTCGAAACCTTCGTGAAACTTTCTAAAATTTTCGCGATTTGGTTTGCATAGTTCCAGTTACAAAATTTATAGACGTTTTTTTCATAATACCTTCTGCTCAAATATTAACGAGACGGTATCAATAAAACGGTCCGCGAATGACATATGGCAAAAATAAATTTTTTGTTTTTGGTAGGACTGTTATAAGCTTTCATGGCAAATTTCAGCGTGATATGTCACATAGTTTGTTTTCTGTGCTACTGTAAACAAGTCAAGCTCGAGTGTGTTCTTCGAATTTAACGATGGAAATTCAAGTTGAACAAAGAATTTGTTTGAAATTTTGTTATTCCAACAAAATTTCGGCTTCAGACGCCTTAAAAATGTTGCAGACAACCTATGGGGACTCTGCTCTATCGCGTGTACGTGTTTTCCAGTGGTACAAATCGTTCAAAGAGGGCCGTACATCGGTTGAAAACTTGCCTCATGAACGTCGTCCAGCAACATCAGTAAACGACGAAAACATCGGAAAAGTAAAGGAAATTGTGCTGGAAAATCGCACAAATCGCAAAATCGGTTAACGCTGAATATTATTTAGACGTTTTAAAGCGTTTGCGCGAGAACATTCGTCTTAAAAGGAAGGAATTGTGGGACAACAAGTCATGGTTCTTGCATCACGATAATGCACCAGCTCACACATCACGTCTTGTTCGCGATTATTTGAACAAAAATAATGTTTATATCGTTCCGCAAGCACCGTATTCGCCTGATATGGCTCCATGTGAATTTTTGAGACAATTGAAGTCATAAAAGAGAATTCGAAGAACACACTCGAGCTTGACTTGTTTACAGTAGCACAGAAAACAAACTATGTGACATATCACGCTGAAATTTGCCATGTAAGCTTATAACAGTCCTACCAAAAAACAAAAAATTTATTTTTGCCATATGTCATCCGCGGACCGTTTTATTGATAACGTCTCGTTCATATTTGAGCAGAAGGTATATCGAAAATAAAGCAAAGGATTGAATTGACGAAATTTAATAAAAATGGATGCTGCTATTTTTCTGTTCGCTGCTGTAAGCTATTATTTTATTTTTATTATATTATTCGAGAAATGTGTGCGTATGTGAAATTTTTTTCGGAATGGCATTGTTTGTCTATTCTTTTTAAGAGTCTGTCTACGTTACGTAAAAAAAAATAAGCCCAAATTTCAAACTGCTTAAAAAAAGTACCTTCTACAAAGTTGTTTTCATAACCCACATACATATCTTTGAGCTTATCTGCGAACACGAACGAACCTAAGGATTTAAGCTACTAAGGAGACAGACGGTGTTGCTCATGAAGTTGCGAAGTTCAGCTTCCCAAAAAAAATTTAAAATACTGTTCCAGCACTTAGCTAATGGTGCTTCACCAACACGAAACCAAGCCGCATCCAAAAGATTTATAGCTGTTTTTAAGTTAATTTTTTTCAACGACTCGAGCAAATCAGACTTTGTCGCTGCTATTGAAGCTAGAAGGCTGTTTCTGTAATGCAACATAGTAATTTTTATTGCATTCTGATCCATCGGTTGAATGAGGGGAGTAACGTTTGGTGGCATACACATTGCCGAAATTTGCCCATTCTCCGTTGTTAGTTCAGCTTCATTTGAGTGAGAAGGAGCTTTGTCGATTAGGAGGAGAGCTTTAAATGGTAAGGCTTTCTCCTTTAAAAACGACGTAACCTAGAAAAAGAACCAGGTAACCTTAAAAATCGGACAAACCTGTGGAACAAATGACTCATGAAACCATTGCTTGAAAATAGCCGACGGTGAGACACTGAAAGTTTTTAAAGCAGCGTGGACTCTTCGCCTTTCCAATTACCAAAAGCTTAAGCTTGTGGGAGCCAGTGGCGTTTGAACATCATAAAAACGTGATTCGCTGCTTCTCGGACTTTACCCCTGGGGCTCTCTTCTCCAAACTTGACGCATACGTTTCCTCTGGCAAAGGTCTCCAGAATAACCACGACTCATCAGCATTATATAACTGATCGTTGCATAACTCCTATTCGGCCATTTTAGCTTTAAGTTTTTCTTAAACGGATCCACTAGCTGAGGTTGAGAAGACAGTTTTTCGCCTTATATTTTAAGAAGACGAATACCGTACCTCTTCTCGTATCCTTGGAGCCATCCATCACTAGCTGAGAGTTTGCTTCATTTTCTTTAAATTTTGCATTGCAGGCAAACTTTTCTCTCAACATTAGAGTACTTACTGGCCAGTTTTTATCTCACATTCAGATAAACCAACGATAAAGAGCTGTGCACATTTTGGGAAACTCTGAAGAACACAGTGTTTTTCTATTTCCAGGTCCACAATACGTGTTGTTTACGCATTTTAAAATCACTTGCTTTTTCGCTTAACGTTACAAATTGTTGATTTAGCAACATTATATTTTTTTGCTAAAAACGTCACAGATGAGCCTTTTTTTAAAAAGCCGAGAATTTTAGTCTTTTGTTTTAATGTCAAGCACACGGATTTTTTAGAACTCATTTCCACCAGAAAACATAAGACGAAACACTCTTTGCAAAACCAAAACCGCGAATGCTTGTACTCCTTACATGCAATTACGAATAAAATGCCTATTTTATAATTAGGGGATTCTCCAATTTCAGAATTACTTGAGACCAATGTAAACTACAATCAAATAATTGTAACGTGTATTGTTCATGTTATAGAGCTTTTTGGGCTTGTTCACGTTTTAGAGTAGTCAATGTTCAAAAATGTCTGATCACGTTTTGGGGTATTCACGCTTTAGAGCGTTCACGTTATCGAGCGTGCGCTGTATTGGTATATGTTTATTTAAGTTGTTCTTAATAAGTAAATATTATTATCCTAAAGCAAATTGAAATCCAATTTTGTTAATTTTTTTAAATTTTTTTTTATCAACAACTTAGTTAACTACTCATATGTATATACCTATATTACAATACTATAAAAAAATAAAATAAAATTGTGAAAGCTGGAATTGCGAAATTGTTCTCATATTATAACAATTTCTCACACGACTTTGATATTGACATCGATTAAGTCATTGCGATTTACCTAATTTTTTAAAAACACTAAGTGCTTAAGAGTGTAGCGCTTAAAAAATCTGAAAGATAAGCAAAAATAAAAGAGAAACCTGTGACATTGACTAAAAAATAGGAAAAATCTGCAATGGAAAATACCTGTGAAATATATACCTATATATAAAAAAACCTGAAATAAACAAAACTGGAAAACCCTGAAATAAAAGAATAGGTATCATCATATGCAAAAGATAGCTAATACGATTATTAATTACCTATGTGAACGGTGCATCCCTTTTCGTGGGGCCCTGGCTAACAACCGACTACAGTTTTTTTAAATTTATTTTGATCCTATTGCGATCTGATACTATTTACCTCATTTCGCAAGAGCCACTTTGTATTTTTAAACAGAAGAACAGTTAAAAAAAATTCTAATAGTTTTACGCGATGATCTCTACGCTCGCCAGATCCTACAAACCAGTCGGGGGGAAATATTTTTTGTGGTTTTTATTTTAAAACGGACAACATACAACTTCTAAGACCTGCAATATGGGCATATTTTTCGAAGAGCTGACGGTACCACACCATTTTGGAGTCGACACTCTTCGAATACCCTGTCTTCAGGATTGACAAGCCTTAAATCACTGTCATCCGTGAAGTTTTTGGATCTGATCAGGGCTCCTGAATGTAACTCAGCTCTCCTTTTGTTTTCGTCATGGCGTGGGTGCATTCACATTTCATATTTGGGCTTGCATAGCACTTTTTGGTAAATACCATAACCAGTGAAGTAATGCTGCACTTGATCTCAGCATCATCACTTTCTTCAGCAAAATTGACGTCTTCCACAATAATTTCTTCTAAAACGAGATCCTCATTTTGTTGGTCTCCTACTTCTGTCTCTAGATGACGATCCTCGGACCTACATTTCAATCTAAATTTATATCGTCATCGTCTATACAGTTTGAACCTTTTTTCTCAAATCTCTGGCGTAAAATTTTCATTGAGATTAATCGCCCTATTATATATTGAACTTCGTGAGCTGTTGGACGGGTATTCATACCCTGACTAGCTCGTATGCGATAGAAACAGTTTTCGAACGCATCTTGATTTATTTTCCCGGTGAAAATAAATTTTAAGGAGCTTTGTTCGATAAAAAGTTCCTCGCATAACTTTTGCATCGCTAAAATCGTTATGCGGAAACCTTCGATGCACTTTACGTGCGTGTTTCCGGCAACTGGAATGACCGCAAAAAATCTAGATCTTTATTCAATCTATCAATTTTTCTTGTGTCACCCCGCCTAACCGAATACCTGAAAAGATTTTTTAATTGGAAATTTTTTGCACCCAATTCGTCAAACAGATCATTCACATTTTTTTACCAACATCTGTTAAAAAATAAACATAAACAACAAATAAAAAATAAACATTTGTTGCCAATTTTATTTTCGCGTTGACCTTCCACATGGTCTACGAACCCATCGATAAAATCTTTAGCTTTATTAATGCTCAAGTCCGATTTGATGATGATTTCATCGAATAATAGAACGTTTATGCGTTCGGTGTCGGACATAGTTGACACAATTTTTCCTAAATTATTTAAGACATTGGCATCGAAACCCGGAACTACATATTTGATGGGGCGCCAACGAAAAAGAGATGACTTATGGGGCAAAGCAAAATCTAGATCGTCACGCATAAACGTATATGCTTTGAGGACATATAATTGATGTTTTGAGCCAATGCCTTTTCCTCCTCGCTATAACGATTTTTTTGGCACTGACGATCATTCTTGCGAAAGTTATAGAATCACTGCTTGAAGTTTCTTCCGCAAGTACTGCACGACTACACAAATATTTATATTTTTGCTGCAGCTCAATTATTTTCTTTAATCTAATCCGATAAAAACGAGCAGGCTGAGCAAATCGTTCGCGACTGCTAGTGATTTCTAAGTCCTCACATGTTTTTTTTTTTGAAAGAGTTCGAAAAATATTCCATTCTAGCGGGAACAAGGCAGGTTTCAAAAAAAAAAACATCTGTGAGGGCTTAGAAATCACTAGCAGTCGCGAACGATTTGCTCAGCCTGCTCGTTTTTTATCGGAGCAACGAAATTAAATTAAAGAAAATAATTAAGGAATTGGAAGCAGAAAATGAGGAGCTGCAGCAAAAATACAAATATTTGTGTAGTCGTGCAGTACTTGCGGAAGAAACTTCAAGCAGTGATGCTATAACTTTCGCAAGAATGATCGTCAGTGGCCAAAAAAATCGTTATAGCGAGGAGGAAAAGGCATTGGCTCAAAACATCAATTATATGTCCTCCAAAGCATATACGTTTATGCGTGACGATCTAGATTTTGCTTTGCCCCATAAGAAATCTCTTTCGCGTTGGCGCCCCATCAAATATGTGGTTCCGGGGCTCGATGCCAATGTCTTAAATAATTTAGGAAAAATTGTGTCAACTATGTCCGACACCGAACGCATAAGCTCTCTATTATTCGATGAAATCATCATCAAATCGGACTTGAGCATTAAAAAAGCTAAGGATTTTATCGATGGGTTCGTAGACCATGTGGAAGGCCAACGCGAAAATAAAATTGGCAACAAATATTTATTTTTTATTTGTTGTTTATGTATATTTTTTAACAGATGTTGGTAAAAAAATGAATGATCTGTTTGACGAATTGGGTGCAAAAAATGTCCAGTTAAAAAATCTTTTCAAGTATTCGGTTAGGCGGGGTGACACAAGAAAAATTGATAGATTGAATAAAGATCTAGATTTTTTGCGGTCATTCCAGTTGCCGAAAAGCGATGCAAAAGTTATGCGAGGAACTTTTTATCGAACAAAGCTCCTTAAAATTTATTTTCACCGGGAAAATAAATCAAGATGCGTTCGAAAACTGTTTCTATCGCATACGAGCTAGTCGTCAGGGCATGGATATCCGTCCAACAGCTCACGAAGTTCAATATATAGTAGCGCGATTAATATCAATTAAAATTTTACGCCAGATTTGAGAAAAAAGGTTCAAACTGTATAGACGATGACGATATAAATTTAGATTGAAATGTAGGCCCCGACGATCGTCATCTAGAGACAGAAGTAGGAGACCAACAAAATGAGGATCTCGTTTTAGAGATGATTAATGTGGAAGCCGTCAATTTTGCTGACGAAAGTGATGAAGCTGAGATCAAGTGCAGCATTACTTCACTGGTTATGGTATTTACCAAAAAGTGCTGTACAAGCTCAAATGTGAAATGTGAATGCACCCACGCCATGACGAAAACAAAAGGAGAGCTGAAGTTACATTCAGGAGCCCTGATCAGATCCAAAAACTTCACGGATGACAGTGATTTAAGGCTTGTCAATCCTGAAGACAGGGTTTTTGAAGTGTGTCGACTCCAAATGGTGTGGTACCGTCAGCTCTTCGAAAAATATGCCCATATTGCAGGTCTTAGAAGTTTTATGTTGTCCGTTTTAAAATAAAAAACACAAAAAATATTTCCCGACTGGTTTGTAGGATCTGGCGAGTGTAGAGGGTAAATAGTGTCAGATTGAGAAAAGTACAAAATAAATTAAAAAAACTGTAGTAGGTTGTAAGGCAGGGCCCCACGAAAAGGGATGCACCGTTCACATAGGTACCTAATTAATAATCGTATTAGCTATCTTTTGCATATGATGATACCTATTCTTTTATTTCAGGGATTCTCAGTTTTGTTTATTTCAGGTTTTTATATATATATATATATATTTCACAGGTATTTTCCATTTCAGTTTTTTCTATTTCTAAGTCTATTTCACAGGTTTCTTTTTAGTTTTTCTTCCCTTTCAGGTAACACCCTAACCTAGATTTTTAAAGCACTACAATTTTTTCTTAATCATGATGGATTGAGAGTAGTGTTTTAAAAATCAGGTAAATAGCAATGACTTAATCGATGTCAATATCGAAGTCGTGTGAGAAATTGTTATAATATGAGATTAACTTCGTAATGCGTGCTTTCACAATTTTATATATTTTTTTTCATTTCAGGAAATGTAAATATATACCTATTATTTACAGTATTGTAATATATATATGTACATATACATACATATAAGAGTACTTAACTTACTTGTTGATAAAAATAAAAAAACTAGTATTTCATTTTCTTGAGGATAATAATATTTATTTAAGAGGAACTTAAACAAACATATACCAATAGTACAATGCGACATGATTTCGTTACAAAATCAATATATTCGTTCAGCTAAATCAAATGAATATCTGCATATGAAAAATCGTTCATATGGACGTGCAAAAGCAAACACGCATATACGTAAATACATGCATACAAACTTCCATAGGCATACTTACATATGAGGCTGCGAGCACTTACCACAGAAAAAATATTGCTGTCGAGAATTTAGAAGACATACATATTTACATACATACATATATGGGTGCATACATATGTATGGAGCTGCGACCACTCGACTTCACAAAATTTCAAGATTTACCAAATATTGCCAAGTAATTCAACGCGAAATATTTTCGAATCGACGAGAAAAATGGCATATGGGCATATAAGCATATGAGCTCGAACTTAGTGTTATAGAATATTTTGGATTTTTCAGCGCCGTTGCGACAAAAAAATCATGACCGCTACGACTGCGCCTATGAATATATTTTGTTCTTGTAGTCGCTAGGCTTATAATTTTAGTTTTGGAAACATACGCATGCAGAGGCATAAAGCAAGAGCTTTGTGTGTGCTGTTGTAGGTACATACATACATATGTGTATGAGGCATTCTCTGAAAAAAAAGCCACTTGAAAAAAAAAAGTTCTTTATTTTTTTTGGCAATAATATATCTTATAGTATATGTAAAAACTAAAATAAAAAATATGGTTTTAGGTCCGTGTAATGTGGGGTTGCCATACTGTCAGGGGTCAAAGTTTTTTGCAAAAAAATTTTCGAACCGCCATAACTTTTAAACGAATGAACGGATTTTAAAACACCTTAAGACTTTTTTGTACAAAATTTCTTAAACTTTAAAACTGTGTATCATAAAAAATTTTTAAATTAATATTTCATTGAAAAAAATTAAAAAAATTTTTTTTTTGAATTTTTAACCACTTATGCCCCCTTCGATTTTTTTCAAAAATACCCCAAAATGTTCCTTATTTCATCACCTTTTTACCCCCAAAGGGAATTTTGGGACAGCAATATTTGTATGAGTTACAAATAAAAAACCAACTCAGCGCAACGCTCTCAATCTAACCAATCTATTTGTTTGACTACAAATTGCAATAATTTATCAGAAGCTGTGAAAAGGAAGTAAAAAATAAGACAAGCAAACAGGATTCCTTAGATTTCAAGCTGTTGCTATGATGAAAAATCATTGATTTATGGACTTTTATTATCTGCACTTAGCGTAACCCAGGATTAACGACGTGGACGTAGCAGACATTTAATCCCTTTTTTATTTTTTTTATTTTTTCATTTTTTTTATTTATTTTTTTGTTTTTTTTATTATTTTTAAACTTTTTTTGTATTTTTTCAATTTTATAATTTTTTTTTTTTGGTTTTTTAGTTTTTTAAGTAAAATAATTATGTATATTGAATCTTAACTTGATGTTCATGTGCTTTTGCGTTTACGTCCACGCTTTGGTGGAAAAACTACAGATTCTTCAGAGAAACTAAATGTTTTTAATAACAATTCTTCGTTACCGATAGGGATAAATGCGTGATACTTTTGGGTACCATTAATTCTGTTTGCTAAAGAAAATCTGACTTTCAAGGAATTTTCGAGCACATTTTGTTCTTTTTTTGAAGAAAAATACACGAAAGTTCGTTCAAGATTTTTCTTTGCCCAATTGAAAAGAGCTTCTGCTGTCAAAATTTGTTGGGAAGGTGGAAGTTGTAAGCTCGCTCGAGCTGCCAATCTTTTTAAATTTCCACCAATACCGTCACAAGGACCTTTCCCATGGGCAGTTTCATGGAAGTGCCATTCAGCATCCACTCCAAAGTCCTTATGATTCAACAAATTAACAAAGTTAAATCGATTCTTATAATGTTGTGCTGCTCCATCAGTAAAATATATTATTTTATTTATCGATAAACTTTGCTCCTTTAAATGTTTCATAAGAATCTTCTGGAATGCATGCACAGCTACAGTATTATGCGTGAGATCATCAGAAAGAACAACTATACTGTTATGTTCAAGTTTCTGATTTTTAACATAATAGTACACAGTTGTATGAATGGAAACTTGATTGTTGTTCCAGTGGAATGACTGAGCAGCATTTTGAGCAACGAATGCATAATTCTCTGCAAAATCGCATAATAATAGCAATTCTCCTTCTTTTAGATTTTTTTTCAGATGCTCTAAATAGCTTGCTTGCTGTCTAGCAATAAAATCGTGATTCCTCAAAACTGTCAATTTCTCACACAAAGTTTCAACAAATTCATTACTATCCTGAACTTGAGATATCAACGTTGAACGGTCTGTGCTTTCCGAAATTTGAAACTCAATTTTATTAATTCCGTTAGACTCGAAAATCTCATTTAAATGGTCTTTTATAATATCAATATTATTTTCGCATTTTTTACATTCTCCAGAATGACATTGAGGGGTCGCATTTTCACAGACCATGATTTTTAAGCAATCTTTATAAGAAGTAAGTTTTAAAACACTGGATTCAGTCAAAGAAGGTATAGATGCTCCGTCAATCATTAAGTGCACATTTTTGTGGTAAGTACATACACAAACCGAATGTGTTCCACATGATCCCGCAAGAACACAATGCTTCGGTCGCAATCGGGCGAAGGTGGAAAATCCTATCTTACAATTCGGATGTTCTAATTTAAAAAGATAATAAAGTTCCGAAAGGTTACATAAAATTAAACGCTTTTGTACATGAACACGTTTTCCATCGGATTGCTTTACAGGAACGAAATCTTTTTTACCTGGCAAAAGACGACTATTTGTGTCCTTTTCATAAAAACTAATAACCAACGTTTTAATTTCTTCAGATAATGAATTTCCATTAATTTTATCGCTTTTTCCTTCTCTTGCTTGTTTGACGAGTTGGCGTGAACATCCAAATATCTTTGCTACTTTTCTTTCTCCCCATGAATCTGGTACAAGTTTTAATAATTCATACTTTTCAAATCTACTAATCTGTGGATCATTGAATTTATTTTTTAATTTTTCAATAATTTGCAACAAATCAGCGGAATCATTACCGTTATTAGTAGATTTATCATCTTTAGCAAAAGAAAAATCTGAATCAGATTCGTTCTCACAATCAGATTCAGATTTATTCTCAGACTCAAATTCGTTCTCAATCTTAAATTCTTCCAAATTCTTTAAATCTGTAGACGATGCAGAAGATTTAGGTTTAGATTTACATTTACCAGTAACTTTAGGCCAACCTTCTTTCACAAGCTGTTTACGACATTTATCACACAAATACAAACTGTGAGGTACGTTTTTTCCAACAATTTTTCCACTATTGACCTTACGTACATTCTTATTTTTATGATATTCATATTGAAAAGGATATATATATTATATATTCCCAAATATTGCTGTCCCAAAATTCCCTTTGGGGGGTAAAAAGGTGATGAAATAAGGAACATTTTGGGGTATTTTTGAAAAAAATCGAAGGGGGCATAAGTGGTTAAAAATTCAAAAAAAATTTTTTTTAATTTTTTTCAATGAAATATTAATTTAAAAATTTTTTATGATACACAGTTTTAAAGTTTAAGAAATTTTGTACAAAAAAGTCTTAAGGTGTTTTAAAATCCGTTCATTCGTTTAAAAGTTATGGCGGCTCGAAAATTTTTTTGCAAAAAACTTTGCCACTACCCTCATACCTGCATGAACCGCAGCTCTTGTCATCAGAAAGCGGAATTCATCTGTTCTGACCTTAGGGATTGCGAGTACATAAAGCAGCAGAGAGCCGTTTGAAAATAAGGAGGGCTTCGCATATTCAATTGCCTCAATGGCATTTTGATAGGGTAAAGCCTCTTCTTCAGAAATTAGCTGATGTAACTCAACCGGGTTTAAGAGATTGGTGTTGACTATGCCCGACTTTGCCATTTGACATGCGCGTACTACCTCACTTATTTCTTCCTTGAGAATCTGTATACGGTTAAGCAGTACGGTTTCAGCAGACGTAGTGCCAACTTCTTTCCCAATGGTGTTCACGTAACGTGTCATCTGATTGATCTGGTTCATAGATTCCCGAGTGGCATTGAAGAGTTCCTCATTTATTTTAAATTGGTGGTTGCTGTTTGCGATTACATCATCCTGACTTCTGAGGATTGTGTCCCAGTCTGTTGCGTCAGGCGAGCCGGCAACCCATTTCCAGGCCGATCCAAGCCAATTGATTGACCGGATTTTACGGGGTTTAGTGGCCCGAAGTTCGGCGAGGCGTTGACTAATGTGGTTCAAGTTGTATGCCGCAAAGGATTTTGCGACATCATTCCTCATGCCCTTTGCAGCCGTTTCGAATTTCACCAATGCTTCACTGAAGAGATTCAAATCAATCTTATGTATCAATTTAAAATGGCCATTTACTATCCAGCCTTGACCTTGATTTATCGCTACCAATGGGGCATCGTAGCCAAAGATGTTGAATCCGCAAACGCAGGGGATTACGAGTAATCTAGCTTGATAAAATTTTCAATAAAAATTTACAAATTTTCTTAGTGTGGCAATAAAATAACATAACAAAAATCGGTAACTTCTTGTTTCAGCCTTAAGCTAATATTGCCAGTTGCGCGTGTTCTTTTCTTGAAAGCAACTTGTTCCTAATCAGAATATCCTTTGAAAGGAAAAGGGAGAAAAAGCATTTCATCGTTTATATTAAAACAAGTGGCTTTTAGGAAAAGAGGAGCGTTACATATATGGCAAAAAAATATTTTTTTCTTTGTACAATTTACAACGCTTTACATTATTTGAATATTGGCAAAAAAATATTTTTTTTTGTTTTTTACAATTTACAATGCCTTACATTATTTGAATATTGGCAAACAAATATTTTTTTTTTTTTTTTTTTTTTTTTTACAATTTACAATGCCTTACATTATTTGAATATTGGCAAAAAAATATTTTTTTTTTTTTTTTTTTTTTTTTACAATTTACAACGCCTTAGATTATTTGAATATATTTGGCGTATTTTTTTCTTTTTTGATTAACAGTTTCTTTCTCTCTTTTTTCTTAAATATAAAAAATTGTTTCATATAAAACTATTTATTTTTTTTTTTTTTTTTTTTTTTTTTTAAATATAAAAAATTGTTTCAAAATATTGGTTTTCTTCTTTTTTTTTTTTTAAAGGGTTTTAATTATCACCCCATTTTTATACGAGCCAGCGAAGGAAAAAAATCCGTCAAAAAAGGAAAGGAAAGATCGGTTTCATATATTTTTTACCTGAGTCTTATGGATCCTTTTCCCATTGTTCGTTGTTACCGTGACCCTATTATCTTTTCCTACGACTTCCTTTTTGTACAGTGGCCGTTGTTTTGCTTTTATTTGCTTATTCCTTACGTACACCACGTCGCCCTGCGAGTATTCCCTAGGGTGGTCCCTTTTTCTATTAATTCGCGAATTTCTTGATTCCTGATTTTTCCTTATTTGACCCCTTACCTCATTGAAAACCTTTTCCTGAAAGTTCCTTATCCCCTGGTAGTTTATTCTTTGCACCCTGTTAAAAAATATGTCGCTCGGTTTATGCTTTGTAATGGAATGAATTGAATTGTTGTACCGATCAGCGGCTATGTATAGTAACTCCTTGGGGCTGGTGTTGGGTAGTTCCTTTTGCAAACAGCGGTAAATTTCAATAATAGTGGAATGAAGCCTCTCGACCTGCCCATTTACTTCACTTTTTTGAATGGGGGTCTGGTAAAGCCTGATTCCCAAACTTCTTACATAATTGGATACTAGAGGGGTGACGAATCCTCGTTCGTTGTCTGTAACTATCATCCGCGGGACCGTAAAATAGTGAATCACTTTTGCAAATTTTTTTCGCAAAAGTACGGCCGACCTGTCCTTAATGTGGAAAAACTTCGCAAATTTGGAGAATTTATCTAGACAACTTAAAAGTTTCTCCCCGCTAATTTCGAAAATATCAATGTGCAGGATATCGCACGGATGTTTGGGTATTGGTGTATCTTTTAATTTTGGGACGAAAGGATGTCTGTCATATTTATTTACCCGGCATATTTCGCAAGCTTTAGTGAAGCTTCTTATCAGGCTCGCCATTTTGGGGAAGTAGTACCTTTCCAGAATTTGGCCTTTATTCTCCAGCGGGTTTCTATGAGCCCGCCTGTGCTCTTCCTCTATTATTCTACAAATTCTTTCCTCATTCGCCACATCTTCTACCAATCTTTGCGTTACCCTAATTTTGTAATAAAGGAAGTGTTCGAGGTACACATCTTGGAGAAGCTGTAGCCGGTTCTCGGGAATTTTTACACCGTTGATTATATTTGGACGTAGCCTTTCTTTCAATATACTTACTAGAGTGTCCCGATTAATATCGGCTAGAGTCACATAATGGCGAGTGTAACCCTCGTGTGGGTTTTCAACACTAAGGAGTTCCCGTCCCTCTCTTATCACGAGCTGATTCTTAAAAACATTCAAGGGTGCCTCGACGTGAATTATTAGATCGGAGGCGTCTTGTTCAGCGCTGTGGACAGTTTCTATTTCGCTTGCGGTCGCGGTGGTAGAGCCCCTAGCGGCGGTCATTGTTCTGGATGTATCTGTTGCTCCTTCACTAGCCGTTTCTGTATCGGAGCCACTAGCCAACACGTGAAGTCCTGTTGTGTCCTGTTTCCGACCTTTGATCCTGGATAGGGCATCTGCCACATAGTTTGATTTACCGGGTGTGTAAATTAACTCGTGGTTATATTCCTCTATCCGGGCCTTCCATCTTTTTAACTTCGCGTTATGGTTTCGGTTTCCTAGAGCGAAGGTCAGCGGCTGATGATCGGTATAAATTTTAATGTTCTTTGCGCCATATAAGTAGGAACGCAGGTTATCCAATGCCCATACAATGGCCAGCATTTCCTTCTCATTTGTAGCATAGTTTTCTTCTGTCTTGCTTAGCGAGCGAGAGATGTACGCGATTGGCCTGTCCTTTCCAACTTCACCTTGGGACAAGACAGCGCCTATTGCAAAGTTGGAAGCATCTGTAGTCAAATTAAAAGGTTTCTGAAAGTCCGGGAAAACCAAAATATCAGCCGAAACGAGTAGCTCCTTTAGATCAGCAAACGCCTTCAACGCAGCGGATTCGAGCTTGATTTTTACCTTTCTCGACTGGTTAGCCTTTATTTGGGCGTTCTCTCCTCGGGTTAGACTTGTCAATGGCCTAGCCACCTTTGCATAGTCCCGAATGAATTTTCGGTAGTACGACGTCATTCCTAGAAAACGCTTCAGATCCTTAAGCGTTTCGGGAGGATCCAATTCCTGAATGGCTCTTACTTTTTTTGCATCGGGCTTAATCCCGTCAGGAGTGATGACATAGCCAAGGAATTCTACGCTAGTCTTCATGAAATGGGTTTTTTCCAGATTAACTTTTAGGTTTGCACTCAGCAGCCTTGCAAAGATCGTGCTAACATTTTCTAGGTGCTCTTCTTCACTTTTTCCAAAAACTATGATGTCGTCAATATACACGTAGCAGATCTTCCCAATATATTCTTTGAGAACATCGTCTATCATGCGTTGAAAAATGGCAGGGGCGTTCTTTAATCCGAATGGAAGCCTAAGAAATTCAAATTTTCCATTCATCGTTGAGAACGCAGTTTTCGGTACGTCACACTCTTTCATCGGAACCTGGTGGAACCCGGAAGTTAGATCAATCGTTGTAAAATATTTTGCAGCACCTAAGCTGGCAAGAGTTGCATTTATATCCGGTATGGGGTATGTGTCGGCAATTGTTACGGCGTTTAGGCGTTTGAAGTCAACCACCATTCTATATTGCCTTTCTCCCGAAGGTTTTGGCTTTTTGGGGACAATCCAGATTGGGGAATTGTATGGACTTTTCGAAGGACGAATAATCCCTTCCTCAAGCAATTCCTCGACCTGCCTTTCAACCTCCTCTCTCATGCAGGCAGGATATGGGTAACTCTTGGTGTAAATTGCCTCTGCCGTTGTCGTTCTAATCTCCGCCCTCACTGTAGTATCCACAATTTCCCTGTCACTTATCGGATCAAAAAGTTTTTCGTGAATTTTAATGATCTGTTGCAGTTTTTCCTGCGCCCTAGTTGAAATGTTGTTATCGGAAATTTGGTTAATTTGTCCGGAAGGTTTTTCTAAAAGTGGAATTCTAATATTAGGTTTCAAAATTAGCACATTTTCCTTGCGGTCTATTATAGCCTCCAGTTCCTTTAGGGTATCATCGCCAATAATACCATCAAAGGAAACGAGACCCGGCAGTACGTAAAATGTTATAAAGGTATCGTTTCCCGCGCGTTGGAAAAATCTGCCACTAACTTCCTCAGTGATTTTTATGCGCCCTCCGGCTGAACATACGAAAAAAGGCTTGCTAAGTGTCTTACTGTTTAGGGAAAGGGTTGAATTAATGAAATTTTTATTTGCGCCAGTGTCTACAAGAAATTTCAAGGGAGTACCGTCGTTACTCACATACTCTATGTAAGGTAAGCTGGATAGGCTCCTGTCATAAAATTCACCTGGTCTTCCACATTATCCTCTGCTACTTGAGCATACTCTTCATCAATTGCCTCCATATGGAACATCCTCTGCTGTTTCTGGGGGTAATTATCTGAGCCGAATTTCCTTTTTAACGAGAATCCTTGCTGAGGTTTATTTGGGAAACTCCGACGAGTTTGTGCAGAAGGATCCACTTCCATTTTTTCCACTGGTCGATATATTTCCGGTTTTCGGGTAAATGTGCGGTTCTGGAAGGAACCACTCTGCGGCCTAAATCCGAACTTATTACTATTTCCTGTGGGTCGAAAGTTACCGCTAAACTTCGAAACAGATAGGTGAGGCTTAGAATTCCCACTCATGGTATTCATGGGAACAGTCACCGTATTTCTAGTTACCGCTCCATGCACAGATTGATTCCTGAAATTCAGATTTTGTATGTCCAAACAAGCCGTGTACGCTTCAGGCAGCGATCGCGGTTTTTGGACTATTATCATACGAGAAAGGTCGCCATTTAACCCTCTTATGAAGACATCCAGCGCTCGATTCCGGTACGTTTCCATTAAAGCACCCACAGTTTCGGCAGAGTAATTCTCGGTTTTTAATTTGTTAATTATTAAAGAAAACTGATGGTTTACGCGTGCATAAAATTCGTCTAACCTGAGACCACCTTGCGTCAACTGGCCCAACTGGTGCTCCAAGGTGCGTATGTCCCTTTTATCTGCATAATGTAGCGACAGGCAGTTTTTAATCCCTGGCCAGTCGACCTCGGAAATATTGTGTGAAATTAGAGCAGAGTCAGCATTTCCCCTAACTTTCCCCCTAATGCTTTTAAGGATGGCCCTATATAGAGGTCTTGCCTTGATGATTTTATAATCATCAAGGATTCCCTCCACTGATGTCACCCAGGACACGTATTGGGAAGGGTTTCCCTCGAACACCTGAAGATCCCTAACTGAATCCGGTAATCTACCAATCTCCCTTAAGTCGTCCTCATTCACCGGCCCCTGTAGAGGAATTTCTATTGGTGCTGCCACGGGTCCCCCCACGGACGCTGCCTCAAGCTGGCGAATGCGATATTCGGCTTTTTTCAGCTCAGCCATGAGCGCACCCACAGAGCCATTTAGCTCAGTAACCGATTGGGTTAAGGAATCCATAATTATATTAACTAAATTGACTCACCGACTTTTATTTTTACTCCTTTTCAAACCTTTTCTTTCTCCTTCGCTGCTTCTGTCACTTGTTATTTTCTTCCGCTTATTTCAACTCACAGGCTGATTGGTTGCATCGAGTATCCAAAATGTTGAGCTAGAAATGCGGAAAGTTTTAGTATTTTATAAAATATTTTTTTTATTTTTTATTTTATTTTATTGGTTAAGGTCACGGAAGGGACGCGGGAACCCTTTTTAGTCGTCCTACAATCAGATTGTAGGCAACCTACTTAGGACGCTTCCTTCACACGATTCTCGAAAGCCTAAACAACTTTTAATTAGCTGCCAGAGGCCAGAAATAGTTGGCGTGTTCCCATGTGAACGACAACGTGCACCCAGATAGGGCGTATCCAGTCCACTGGCTGCAGCTGCTTTATCATGCCGAGATCGTTGACGTTACCCAATTTACTTATAAACATGGCTGTAATTACACTAGCCAATTAAGTTTTTTCTTTTTTTTTTTTTGTGATATTTGCAAATCCGGGCAAGGAGTCGAACCTTGTGCCAATGGCACCCACCAATTCGCCACAGATTTAAAATATGCAATTTTTCTCAAACATCTTTTTTATTCTTTTTATATTCTAACATGGCTGTAATTACACTAGCCAATTAACATTTTTCCTCTTTTTTTTTTTTTTTTTGATATTTACGAATCCGGGCAAGGAGTCGAACCTTGTGCCAATGGCACCCACCAATTCGCCACAGATTTAAAATGTGTAATTTTTCTCAAAAATCTTTTTGTATTCTTTCCTTCTGACGAGGAGTCGAACCTTGCACTATGAATGTTTCACAGTGCCCACCAATTTGTCAGGGATTTTAATACAATTTTTCTGCGTAATTATCTTAAAAAATTTTTTTTTTTTATTTTTGCAGCCTTTTTTTTTTTTTTTTTTTTTTTTTTTTTTATAAGGCATTTAGTTAATTAACAAGTACTTGGTCCCATGCAATCTCCAACGTGGAAGGTGTAGCATGACTACTATTGCGGGCACACAAGACTGTAATCGACCGACATTATAGTCGTAGGAGTCCGTCCTCGTAGGCGTAGGCATACGGCCTCCTGTGGCAATTCTAATGTCACCGAGCGCGGACGAAAAATTGCTGTGGTGCAGTAACAAGTAACATTTTATTTTATTTCCTTGACAAATTTTAGCCATCTTCTTTTACCCTCGTGAGTGAATTGCCAGGAGGGTCCCCCGTAGGTAGTGAATCGCTGAGCAATATCCTCCGAGTTTTATATTTATTTATAGCAGTAGTGCAGTTATAAGTAATGTTTTATTTAATTTACAAATTTTAGAAAATTTTTTCATCCTCGTGAGTAAATTGCCAGGAGGGTCCCCCGTAGGTAGTGAATCGCTGAGCAATATACTCCGAGTTTCATATTTATTTATTGCAGTAGTGCAGTTCATTTAGTTCACAAATTTTAGAAATTTCTTTTCATCCTCGTGAGTAAATTGCCAGGAGGGTCCCCCGTAGGTGGTGAATCGCTGAGCAATTTACTTCGAGATTCATATTTATTTTATAATTAATAAATTTTTTTATTTGGGCATTCACCCTTCACTGCACCTCACAAACCTTTCATCATCGTGAGTAAATTGCCAGGAGGGTCCCCCGTAGGTGGTGAATCGCTGAGCAATTTACTCCGAGGTTCAAACTCATTTTACAATTAATTTTTTTAATTAAGCATTCACTTCTTCACTGCACCTCACAAAATTATCGTCGCACTCACTTTTTTATTTTCGCTTTTTTTGGCGGATATTCCCTTACTAAACAAGGGAATCCTTTGTGAAGCTCGCATTGCGGCTGTTATTTTGCACAAGTGCGGCTTCACATTGTGGAAGGGCATTTTTAAGTGATTTTTCGTGCGCCGTGAATTTTTTCAAGCACTTAATTTGATTTAATTTGAATTTATTTCAAGTTTACTTTTAATTTTAGTTTATTTGGTTAAGTCCGATTTTTGATATATTTATTAAATTTAATTTCATTTGAACTTTATTTTGTGTTAAAAAAATGTAGCTATGATCCCAATTTTGGTTTTTAATTTAGTTTTAGTTACAATTTGATTTATTTTATAAAATTTTATTTTACACATTTTTTTTGTTTTTTTTATGACACGGCGCACTCACTTTTTATTTTCACTTTTTTTCCCTTTCCACTACACCATAAGGACTCCCTTGCGGAGATCCTTATTAGGTACCCCATCTTTGAAAAAAAGAGGGGTCCCTGCTCGGGCGCCAGTTAACGAGTCCCGCAGGACATCGTTTAAAAAATTAAAGTTGCGGGCCAACCACTTGGCCCGTTAAGTTATACTTACTTTCGGGATCCTGGAATTAATCGTCCGTTCTTTGTATTTTACGGTTACTTTATTGTTACAGGTTAAAGCCCACTGGTACAAGACTGCCCGCGCGGCGGCACACTCAGAACCTTTTATACTTAAACTAGCCTTATTACTACCCTAACTCTGCTGACACAGCGGTTCCCACGATGTTGTGCATTTCGGGTGAAGTTGCTGTCTGCCGGATGCGCGTGTGGATCACGTTGCATTAAGCAGACGCACTGTCAGCATATTTCAATACACAGGTGTGCTTGTGCTGCAGGTGAGCGAGTTAACTGTGGTGTTAACTTACATATGTGTATACTAATAAGCATAGTTTTGCTGGGAGTCGAAAATGTATACATATGTACGTACATATAATAGGGCATCAAGTGTGCATACTTACATTCAAAATAGCGACCCTTCACCAAAATTAAACTAGTGGAGTTGGAGTTGGCAAAAGAACTTAAACATTTTATTGAAATTTCTTCTTTCATACAATAAATTGCCAACACACTAATATATTTTGTTTGTGCTCTTCTTTACAATAGTTTTACATTTGTTTATTTGTGTTCTTATTTACTGATTCTTACATGTGGAGTTGCTAACAATGCAATTCAACTCATTGGGCAATAGCGAATTATACATATTACAGCGGCACAATTTCCGCTTGAAATAGGTAAGTACAGACGAAATGATAAGTTATTGTTGTTGTTGGGTTATTAGAAAAGTGCTTAACTCTGTGAACGAATTTGGCAATTCGAGCGCTTTTTAATAGCGCAGCATTTTATTAAAACTACATATTTACTCAACAATATTGTTTACATTTTTACCAAACAATATTGCTGCTAGTATATTTCAGTACAATGATTAGTGTGCAAACAATTGTGCGTGCTAACTTACTTACATATTTAGTCAACAATGTTGTTTTACATACATATTTACTCAACAACATTATTGCTAGTGCATTTCAGTACAATGATTAGTGGACAGATTGTTGTGCTAACTGAAAGGGTTCTTTAGTTGCAATGAATTTTTGGCAATTTTTTTGCAAGCAAAGTTTTTATTGGCCCCTGTATCTATAGGAAATTTTAGGGTGTTACCGTTTTGTAAAATAAGTTCTAAATAGGGAAGACTAGATAGGCGTCCGTCATAAAATTGACCTCCTCGCCTCCTTCGAGTGTTTCGAGTTCCGGATCTTCTGTTTGAACATTAAATAACTTTTGGCTTTTCCTAGGAATATTTGATGAATTGTTTGATTGCCTTACCATGGGCGTGCTTCCCATTCGGTTCATATAATTTACTCTCTTCGAATGAATTAGAAGTTTAGTTCTTAGTTTTAGTTTCTTAAATTAAGGTTTTATATTTCAAGGCAGAATGAGTAGGCTTCTGGTAAGTTTTTGGGTCGATGGATGACTAGCATCCTGGACAATTCGTCACTCAATCCTCTAATAAAAACATCGAGGGCTCTGTTTCTGTAGGTTTACAAAAGCGCATTGCTTGTTTCCCTGGAGTAGTCTTGCCCTTTTAGTTTATTTACTATAAGTGATAATTGGTGATTAATTATTGCGTACAATTGATCTACGCTAAAATGTTTCTGAGACACGTTTGTCTGCGTAGTGCAGTGACAAACAGCTTTTAATTTTCCCCCAATCCTTATCGAAAATATAAGAAATAAGGGCTGCATCTGCAGGGCCTTTTATTTTTTGTTTAATTTGACGAAGGATGGCTCGATAAATCGGTTTTGTTTTTACTACATCATAGTCCTTTAATGTCGATTCGACATTCCTATTTATTTCCCGCAGGTTTGCCTCAGTCAAGTTGATGGGATTATTAGAATTTACCATTTCGTTAGGAGGACTAACCACTGCTTCTAACTGATTTATTCTAATACTCATGGCCCTCATTTGCTCCACTTGTGCGTTAACTGCACCCTTTAGTTGTGTTATCGCATTTTCAATTTGTTCCATTTTAATAAAAATTAGATATTTTCTTGTGTAATATACTAATTTTTTTTGATATTATTACTTTTGAACTTTTCGCAAACTATTTAGTATACTAGAAACTTCTTTTTTAAAAATTGATACTTAGTTTTCTTTGATATTTTTGCTTTTGCACTTTTCATAACTAGTATACTTGTGTTGTTCTAACACTTTCTTTTCAAAATTTAACATAAAAATGCTTAAAATTACAAAAAAAAAATCTTACAGTATTATGAAGTTTACTGCCTCCATGAAATCCAATCGTTCCGCTATGATCCTCTTTGGGGTTTTCCTTCCCCTACTATGGTGCGGGATGCATACTTTAATACTATTCCACTATTCGGTGACTGTCGGTCGATGAGCTTTGGTGGTTGATGACTTTTAGCTGAGATTCAAATTTGACTGAATTTTCAGTGTGATGAAATGCGTTTAGCTTTTAAATATCGCCTTAATTTTCACGATTTGTTTTCAACTAAGTATTTGCATACAAATTGAAATGGATTATCAGTATGATGAAACCCGTTTAGTTTTTAGATATCGCCTTAATTTTCACGATTTGTTCGACTATGCACTTGCATTTAACTGGATTATCAGCATGATGAAACGCGAGTTATGTTCCTATCTTTTGAAGGATAGAAAAAACAATACACTACTTTCTTTCACCACTGAATTACAACTTATTATTTTATTAAAAGTCTTTAAAAATGAAACTTATAATTTAATTACAAAATTGCTTATTCTGTATTTTAATACTAAATCATATAATAATATTAGTATTGCTTAATTAGCATTTTACAGTTTTTGTTAATTCGGCAATCGGTAAAATGAAGCTTGTAAATTAATTGCAAAATTGTTTGTTCTGTATTTTAATAATTCTTATGAACTCGATTTAATTACAATTTGCTTATTCTATATTTTAATAATAATTCTTATGAACTCAATTTAGTTCATTGACTTAGTTATTATATATGTAACCTTGGATGTTTGGTTGGTGGTTGTGTTATGGGGGTTTCCATAACTCCTCCCCCCTTAGAGTAAAGTGAAGACCACAAGGAAGACGTAGGGGCTGGAACATTTAGTTGAAGATCAGGCGTGAATTAAAATTTAGTTCTTGTCCTTGCGATGTACTCTGTGGGCAAAAAGTAAGGTGAATTTATTTGTCAAACTTCGCGGGATTAAAATTTCACTCTAGTTATTTTTTTCATGAGTTGGCAGCACTGTTAATAACATCTGGGCCAACTTTCATGTGAATGTCATTATCAGTAATATATTTAAGCTTGTGTTTACCAAACGACCAAGAGTGCATTTTTCGATTTTTACAATGTCTGATTTGATTGAGCAGAGAAGTGCCATCAAATTTTGTTTGCGGAATGAAATTTCGGCTGCGGAAACGTTTAGCATGTTGCAGAAGGCATTTGGTGATTCGACCATGTCGCAGAAAAATGTTTATAAGTGGTACAAAAACTTCAAAGAGGGTCGAGAACGTGTTGATGAGCGCTCCGGACGACCATCGACGTCAACAGATGACCAACACGTCAATAAAGTGAAGGAGTTAGTGCTCAAAAATCGTCGGTTGACTGTTAACCCTTTATAAGGCAGAAGGATTCAGAGTAATAAAATAACTTGCGCTTACATTTTTTGCATGTTTTTATTTATATAACAAAAATAAACTTAAAAGAAAAACACTAATTATTTCGGAAGTTTTGGAAAAATAGGTGGTAAAAATATTCCCACTGCCCGTCAACAGAGCCACATTCAAGCTGAATTTGAGACATTATTTTCTATGAAATTGTGCAAAACAAGGCGTGATGCAAAAAGGGACATTACACTTGCTGCATTTTATTTTGCTACGCTTATCTTTGACCTTTGTGCTGCACAATTTACAGCGTCGGTAAGTCTCCAACTCTGCTGGCATATGGTCACCTACATTTATAAACCGCAGTTCTTCAGGTACAGCATTTACAGTTTTTTGATATACCTCTGGGCATGCTATGCGTGATTTTTTGCAGACATAGGTAGGCTATAGGCTGCTATAGCCACTAATCAATCCTCTGGCAACAGCCACCCGAAATTCTAAGTTGGTAAGCTGTTCTACTCTCGACGTTAGGGAATATATAATGAAAGAGTTTGTCAAACTTGCGTCCACCAAGAAGTAGAATATCCGCAACCACCAGCGTTTACTTCTCCTTCCGACAGCATACGTCCCCTTCACTTGGTCAAAACGGTCGACACCGCCCATTCTTCTGGTGTATTCTTTCACAACCATAGGACAACTTACAGCTTCTCTGGTGCCATTTTTTGTGTTCTTTGTACAGTTGTTACTTCCACTTTAGGATGAAATGCAGTTGTCAACAATAAAACCTCTTTAGTATCTTGCCACACAGTAAATGCTTGTTTAGTTCTCCACTTGAATTCACCTTTTTTCAACTTTAGGCTTTTGTTTCTGCCGTTTCTTTTTGTGTTATTTTTTATTATGTTAGGTAAAATTGCTCTATTTCTTCTTACTATTCCAGTGGCATAAATATTTTTTTCATACAAGTACTGCATGAGAAAAAACGCAAAAAAAGTTATCGAATGTAACATGAGACTTAAAATCTTCCTGTGCTAATTTACTTGACAATTTCTTTACGACATTAGCCCCTAGACTCTCTTTTGTTCCTTGTCCTGTTTTACCTGTATATATTTCATAGTTATACAAGTACCCTGTGCTACTATCACAACAGCACCACACTTTATAGCCCCTTTTTATGGCCTTTAGCGGCATGTACTGCTTCAAACTGGACCTTCCTTTGAATAGTATCATGCTCTCATCGATACTTTGGGAAGAGGAATTGAAGGCATTGTTTTGAAATGATTGACTAAGTAAAGATATAAGAGGACGAATTTTATACAATTTATCAAAATTTACATCTTCTCTACTTGGTTGTTGACTATTATCGTTCAAATGCAAAGTCTCTAAAATTTTCTTGAAGCGTTTTACTGGCATAACTTCAGCTATTTCACTCACACTAAATCCAGGATCCGATGACCAATATAAATCGATATGTGGAAGAATATGATAACCCATTATAATGAGAATGCCTAAAAAAGCACTAATTTCCTGTGTGTCAACAGGCTGCCAATTTTTTATATTTTGCTGCTCCGCATACAAGTTTGTCTGAGTAACAATCAAATCGAAGACTTCATCACTAAAAAATTTTTGAAATGCGCTACTGGACGTGCTCTCCTATTCAATAAATACCGAGGTTTTATTGTCACCTTATCAAATTCATCGGGATCTGGCCTGGATGTCCAGAAAACCTTGCCCCATGACTCAACTTCACATTCAGATTCATCAGTCAATTCTTGTTCTAAGGGTGATGATGACTGTACTATCAAAGGCTCTTCTGGCTGCGAATTATCTAATTGTGAACATAGTACTATCGTAGATGTACCTGACTCGGAACAACTGTTAGGTGTAGAATTCAAATGAGTGGGATAATTTTGTAAAAGGTCACTTGAATCATCAAGTGCTTGAAGTAACCGTTGTATTGTATTCACGTTGAACTCTTCTGCCTCATCAGACTCAAATCCGTCTTCTGAGCCATCATCGGGCATGTCCAACATCTGCTCAATATGATTTTCATTCAAATAGCGCGGCATTTTTCATTAAAATCTGAGAAAAGAAGGAACTAGTTCAACAAATGTGCATAACACGCCACGGGCAGCGGGAATATTTTTCCCACCGAGTAAAAAGTCTTCTCACATCTAAATACGATAGTAACTTGTAAGGTATAGCAAACAACTTGTAGAATAAACATATATACATAATAAAAAAATAGTTTCTTACCTCCTTTCAAATAAAAAATATGAAGTTTCACGGAGTAACAAATTTTCTTTCAAAATTACCGCAATTTTTGACAGCTAGTGGCGCCAAGGAAAAATATGTCACACAAACGTCATTTTTTTTTTTATAATAATAAACCAGACCTTCTTAGTTGCCAGTGCAACAAATTAGGACTCCTTTGATAACTTACATAAAAAGATAAACAAAGTTTTTGTTGGTGGTAAATATATCGCCTCTGCCTTAAAAAGGGTTAAAGACCTTACTGATATGATCGGAATATCAGAAGAATCTGTGAAAACCATTTTGAAAGACCATTTGGGCCTACGAAAAGTCAAATCTCGTTTGGTACCTAAAACTCTCAATTTCTTGGAAAAAAGTCGTCGCGTTGATGTGTGTGAAACAATGCTTTCAGACTATCAGGACAAGCTCAAATGCATCATTACGGGAGGTGAGACTTGGATTTATGTTTACGACCCTGAAACAACCTACCAATCAAGCGAATACCGTGCTAAAGGCGAGACCAGACCGAAAAGAGCACGTCAAAGTCGTTCAAAAATAAAGGTCATGATGACAGTTTTTTCGATTTTCGTGGTGTGGTGCACTATGAATTCCTTCCACCTGGCCAAACTGTTAATAAGGAATATTATTTGAGCGTTATGCGTGGTTTACGTGAAGCAATTCGTGTAAAAAGACCAGAATTATCCTTAATGAATTTTCGGTAATAGCCCCCGAGGCCAATGAAGCTTTTAATTTGCTTCTGAGTTCCAGGGATTGGAAAGTCATTGGAAAGAAAACAACAATTTTTGTCGGATTGGGTCGTATTCCCTCTGTTGATATAATATGCCCCAGAAACTTTGTTTCTTTTTTTAGAAATTCGGATTTATCTGTTTGAATTTTAAGGTTGGATGATCGAAGCTTATCGAAAACTAAGTGGATGTTTTGTATGTGTTCTTGTAGGGATGTGGAATAGATAATAATATCGTCTAGATAGACTAGGCATATTTTACCTACTAGTTCACCTAAAACGTTATCCATGACTCTTTGGAAGGTGCATGGTGCGTTTTTGAGTCCAAAAGGCATTCTAAGATACTCAAAATGTCCGCCTTCTACTGCATCTCAATTTGGTGAAACCCACTTGCCAAATCAAGTGTGGTAAAGTACATACATTTACCTAATTTGTCTAGAATTTCGCTTATATTGGGAGGGGAAACCTATCGGATATGGTTTTCTCATTAAGTTTTCTGTAATCTATTACCAGCCGCCATTTTTGTTTACCGCTGGCATCGAGTTTTTTTGGAACTATCCATACAGGGGAACTCCAGGGAGAATAAGTTGGGCGTATTATTCCCTGTTCTAACATATCTGCTATTTGCTTCTTTACTTCAGATTTGTGTACTTGAGGGTATCTATAGGATTTTGTATGCATAGGGATATCGCCTGTTGTTGTTATTTTATGCTTGACTTGATTGGTGAAACTCAATTTAGTATTTTCCTTAAAAAAGATATCTTTATAATTTTGGCAGAGTTTTAATAGGTGTAATTTTTCTTCACTGTTTAAATGCTCTGTTCTAAGTGTTTCTAAAATATCGTATTCACAGTTTCCTGTTTGAATTGATTCGAAGTTAAAGGCTTCTATGAACTCATGACAGTTGTATTTAGTAACTTTCAATGGTTGCTCTATGTGTAATATCTCTTGTTCGTCCGAAATGTTAATAATTTCAAGTAGGCTGTGCCAGTCTTTTGCTTGGTATGTATATACCTTCAGGTATATAAAGTGAAGCAGTGATAAAAGTTTTTTTCTATGTAGATATCTCCGTCCCTCACGTCTAGTGGAATTTTTTTATAAGTTTGGAATTATCAGGAATAATATGCTTCCCTGATGAGAAATTCGTCTTAAATTCTAAAGAAATTATTGAGTTCTTTGCTACAATTTTATTTTTTTCCAAATCTATTTTGGATTCTAATTGTGAAAGGATGTCAATGCTTATCAGTCCATCGAAATAATTATGAAAATTAAATAAAAGAAATCTTAGTTCACCTGGTTCGTTAAACTCAACGAATTTTGGAAGTCTAACCTCTTTGTTTAGTCATATTTGTTGAGGATCGTTGTTATAGTAATTGGTTTACATGTTGTTTGATCTGAAGGATTTATAAATTTGGGTTTATAAATGATGAGGAGGCTCCCGTGTCAATTAGGAATTTAAGAGGTCGTCCGAATGGGGAAGAGATATTAATGTAGCCTAACTCGCTACTATGTTTATTTATATCAAGGTATCCTGTCTGTTGTTTGAGGCTAAGTCGCGAAAATTGTGTTGTCCTCAATGTTCGAATGATCCTTGTTTCTTGGTACTGATCTAAGTTTTGTTGGTAACCTGCGATTGGTGGTAATGAATCTAGATAGTTGCTGCTCTGAAGGTTATAAAGGTCCCTACTCTTATATTGATTTCCGGATGCGAGAGTACGCATCGTGTGGTCAGTTTTGAAGGATCTTTGAGTTGTTGTTGGTGCTTGAGTTTTCACATAGCTGGAGCTTACATCCATAGGCTCTGGCTTACTGTATCCTTGAAGCGTGTTACCACTAAATGGGTTCTGGTTGTAGTTTTGGTTCGGGAAGTTGGAGTTTATCCTACGTTGAGAGGTTTGGGCGTTATAATTCACTATTTCTTTTGACTGTTGGGCTGTATATTGATTGTTGTATGTAAACTGGTTTTGCTGTGGAAAAGGTGTACCTGTTTCCACCATAAAACGAGTTGTATGGCCTTGGCTGCCATTTATTTTGGGTTGTAATGGGATCTGTTTTCATATAAAAAATGTTTTGTTCTTTAATGCATAATGAAAATGCTTCTGCTAGTGAGTCTGGCTTCGATGCCCTAATGGTCGAGCCTAGTGGTTCCCTTAATCCAATCAGAAAGATATTTAGACACATTTCAGAATAAAGTTCTTTCTTAGATCTTACTACCCTTTCGTCTTTTTCGTGTATTTGGATATTGTTAAGTAGAGCTGCCTGGATTTCTATTATTTCGCTGTAAAATTTTTCTACATTATTGCATTTTTGGCGAATATTATGGAGGTCTCTAATTAGAGAAGTTTCGGTCCTTTTATCTGAGTAGTGTAGGATAAGGTTTTGTTTAATGCCATCCCAAATAAGAGGTGTTCCGTACATATTTAACACCTCATTAGTTTGTCCGATGATTTTGTTGCGGATGGCTCGCAATAGTATCTGACCCTGTGGTGTTGCATAACAGGCTGTTATGTGAAGCAAAATTTCTTCCACGTTGTTAATAAATTCATTTAAGAGTCTTAGGTTGCCTTCGTATGTTGGCAAGTCCTTTATAGCGTCTGGAATACGGAGAGAATCTATGGGGAAAATTTGGGATAGGGTTCGCTACAGTGTTTGGCTGTTCGCTTGGAGGAGTAGCCTTTTATTTGCTTCTAATCGAAAAGATGTATCTGTCAAAGGAGATTCTTCGGATATTGAACTTAAACTCCTACTTTTAAAAAGTATTCCTAGTGTATTTGGGTATGGTCTAAATGAAATAGATTTACCTGTTTTTCGCTTGTTCATTTACTAGCAGTATAATTATTTTTTTTCTCTATGGGAAATCAATCAAGACGTGAATAATATATAATTTTTTTTTTGTTTATTTATAACAATAAATTATAGTTCTTAAAAATATATGTATATATATATGGGACGTTCCACGTCAACCGGTACACTAGCCGGTCCAAAATTCTATGGGACCGATTTTGAAGTCCAAGGTCTCAAAATGATCGTCTGAATGTCCACTATTGAAAGCCGTCTGGCCCATTGAGAAATTCAATATGGCGTCCAAATTATGGCGTCTAAGCTGACTAAAAATTAGAGTTTATTTAAAATCTTTTGTGCTCCTAAGAAAACCAGGAGCCATGAAAAAAAAGTAATACTGATTCTTTATGTTCTTGGGGTCGCAGATTACGATTTCGGAAGCAGATTTCCAAAATTCAAAATGGCGGATCCAATATGGCGGCCGAAACATTAATTTATTTCGATTTGTTTAAAATGTATTTCTAAGGGGTTTTTGGGGTCGCTGATTAAGAATCTGAAAGCAGATTTTTTAAATTCAAAATGGCGGATCCAATATGGCGGTCAAAAATAAAAAAATTATTTCGATTTTTTTTTGAAACCTGTTTTAAAAGGGTTTTGGGGTCGCTGATTGCGATTCTGGAGTCATATTTCAAGAATTCAAAATAGCGGATCCAATATGGCGGCCAAAAATAAATAAATTGATGAAATTCTTTTGAAACCGTTCCTTAAAAGAGTTTTCGGTGTCGTTCATTATGAATCTGGAGTTAAAATTTAAAAATTTCATGTAATATAGATTAAACATGTAGATAAACTCTGTGCGTTTTCAGGGTTGAGACTGTCTTCAGTGTCACCAGTGAAGCCCGCATTACTTTTTTTTTTAGTTATTTTAATTTTAATTTTTTTTTGTTTTTGAAATTTTTTTATTTTTAAATATGTAGTAAATTTTCACAACCTTGAAACCTTTTCTGAGCTATCTTTTTTGTCAAAAAAAAAAAAAAATACTAGTTTCTGATGATTGCTTATAGGAATGAATGCATGTCCACTGTGTATTTTCGTGACGCTTGGAGCCTTTAAAAATCTTTTTGCAAGTTTCTTTTGCATTTTAGAATGCATTGCTTTGTCGTAATGTTTGGGAATTTAGTCTCCGCATATTTATATAAACCTTGCGATGTTAAAATTGCTTCTGATGGTTGAGCTTGCAGGCTAGCCCGTGTGGCTTCTCTTTTCACGATAGCGCCAACACCATCACAAGCACCTTTGCCATGGTGCATTTGCATGACAAAACCACTCAGCTTCAATACCAAAATCTTCTGCATGATGCATCAAATTCATCATTTGAAATTTATTTTTGTAGTGTTGTTTAGCACCATCAGTAGCATAAATAACCATTTCTTGCATAATGTACACCGCACTTGTATCGTGTGTCGTCGAGTCAGATAAAAGTACAAAACTGCGATGCTTAATTTCATTATCTGATCTGTAGTAGACGACAACAGGGTGCACTGTGCATTGATAATTGTTGTAATGAAATGCTTGAGCAGCATTTTGCAGAACATAAGGATAATTTTCGGAATAATCGCATTGGACTAAAACTTCATCTTCATTTAGGTTATTTTTCCTATTTGATAAATATTCCGATTGAGTTTTTGCAACGAAATGATGGGTCAATAATTTTTTCAATTGCGCACATAATTCATCTACATAATCTTCAGCAGAAAGACATTCTTTTTTCAGATTGCACCTATCGGTAGACTGCCATATGCTGTAAATTACTTGAGTTAAATTGTTCTCTGTTAGAATTTTCATCACGTAATCAGAAAAATGTTCAATTTTTGAACAATTCTCACATTCATTAAAATAGCAAAGTGGTGTTGCGTTTTCACACGTAATAAACTTGAAGCAATCACTGTAATCTTCTACTGGATTCGGTAAATCTTTCGTCAAATTTTTAAAATCAACAGCTTCGAACATCAGTTTAAAATTTTCATGAATCACACATACACGCACGCTATGTGTTCCTCTTGAGCCAGCAAGTACACACCATTTTGGCCTTAATTCTGCAAATTTACTCAACCCAATAAGCATTTCAGGATTCTTTTCTTTAAACTGTTTGTGAAGTACCTTTATATCACAAAGCAACAATCGTTTCTGTACATATTGTTTTTGACCATCAATTATTACTTTTACAACGTCTTTCTTATTTGCATTATTCTACTGTTTATGTCGTTCTCATAAAACTCTTTAACTGCTATAGCAGTACTATCAGGTAAAATTTTACCTTTTTTCTCAAGTGCAGTACCCAAAACTCCTGCAGTCATTTTTAATTGTTTGGATTCTTGAGCCATTCTATGAGAAGTATTAAACTCTTCTTTTATTTTCCGAATTGACCAACAATCAGGGGCTATTGTGAGAATAGACAACCGAAGAGGATCATTTTCTGATAGACTAGAAAATTTTTCTTTAAGCCCAGTCAACATTACTTCTAATTCATCTTCTCTAGACAAACATTTTTTCTTGTTCGGGCTCACTTCTTCCTCTATATCTGAGTCTTTCAGTTCTTCAGAAAATTCTGTATCTTCAGCCCTAGAATCAATTTCTTTAAAGCACATAGCTCTACAGGTTTTGCATATTTTTGCATTGATTGGTAAGTCTGGAAATTTTTCAAACAATTTTTTGGAAATTTTCCTCAGACCTTTACCAACGTGGCCATCAACCTGTAATGGATTCACACATCTATCACCATGAGAATTATTTTTAAATTTATCACAATCGAGTTTACAAGTCGACATAATTATAAATACCAATAGGAAAAGAGATTTAATCAAAACCACCCAACTCAATTTAAAAACCTGATCAGGTTTTAAGAATATATCATCATCAACTTTATTTCACGTAGCAGAATAAAATAATAATCAATTGCTAAGACGAGAAAAACAAAACACGTACAATTACAGCAATGAAATAAAAACAAATTTTGGGACCACCAATTTTTTTTTTTTATTTTGTTTTTTTTATAACGTTATTTATTTTTGGCCGCCATATTGGATCCGCTATTTTGAATTCTTAAAATATGACTCCAGAATCGCAATCAGCGACCCCAAAACCCTTTTAAAACAGGTTTCAAAAAAATCGAAATAATTTTTTTTATTTTTGACCGCCATATTGGATCCGCCATTTTGAATTTAAAAAATCTGCTTTCAGATTCGTAATCAGCGACCCCCATTTTAAACAAATCGAAATAAATTAATATTTTCGGCCGCCATTTTGAATTTTGGAAATCTGCTTCCGAAATCGTAATCTGCGACCCTAAGAACATAAAGAATCAGTATTACTTTTTTTTCATTGCTCCTGGTTTTCTTAGGAGCACACAAGATTTTAAATAAACTCTAATTTTTAGTCAGCTTAGACACCATAATTTGGACGCCATATTGAATTTCTCAATGGGCCAGACGGCTTTCAATAGTGGACATTCAGACGATCATTTTGAGACCTTGGACCTCAAAATCGGTCCCATAGAATTTTGGACCGGCTAGTGTACCGGTTGACGTGGAACGTCCCATATATGTATATATATATATTTTTTGTCTTTGTATGTAGGAATATATATCTATGTATATATATTTTTTGTTTTATTATTGTACTCTTTGTTTCTTAATTCCTATTTTTTCTTTAATGCGTTCAAAAATTCTTTCTTTTTATTTTACATGTACGTAGGTACATATATGTATATATATGTATATATCTTCCTCGTTTTTTTTTTGTTGTATTTGAAATAGATACAATATTTCCTTTTCTGGTTTTTTTTTTTGTTTTTTTTTTTCAAAATTTGATTTTATTAAAAATTTCCACTGTTTCAGTTTTCCCTTATTACTTTATTATTGTATTTATTTATTTACTTTTATGGGCTCTTCTAACCTGGAGGGTCCGGCTTTAAGGCTACGGAATCGCAGATTTGAGTTTCTGTTATACTGGAGGGTCCTTCGATAGGAATCTCAGTTTATTGTATTTAGTTAAGGCTGTACAAGCCTGTTTGTGATAATTTATTTTTTTTTTGTTTTTATAATATATATTTATTTATACACATCACAATTTTTACTCACCAAATTAAGAGTACGATTTTGAACATGTTGCTCCTGGTGGTAAGGAATTGAAATTCTCCGATATTCGATATTTCTTCAAAACGCTTTTCTGTGATATGCCCTCACAGTCCTTCAGGGGGTACTTTAAATTTTCCTTCGATATTCCCTCGAAGTTATTTTCGTACTGCTTCTGTGATGTTCCCTCACAGTCCTTCAGGAATTGTTTTTACTGTAAATCGAAGTCGTCCACCAGGCCTAAGCCGAATGTGCCAGTTATGTTCCTATCTTTTAAAGGATAGAAAAAAAAACAATACACTACTTTCTTTCACCACTGAATTACAACTGATTCTTTTATTAAAAGTGTTTAAGTGCTTAAGTGCTTATTCTGCATTTAATACTAACTAAATCAATTTCTCAATAATGTTAATATTGCTTAATTAGCATTTTACAAGTTTTTGTTAATTCGGCAATCGGTAATATGAAGCTTATAAATTTATTGTAAAATTGCTTATTCTATATTTTAATAGCAATTCTTATGAGCTCAAATTACAAATTGCTTATTCTATACTTTAACAATAATTCTTATGATTTTAATTTAGTTCATTGACTTAGTTATTATATTATTTGTATATGTAACCTTGGAGGTTTGATTGGTGGTTGTGTTATGGGGGTTTCCATAACTCGCGTTCGGTGATACTTTACAAGTGACCTCTTTATTTTTGAATTCATGTTTTTATAGGATCTTAGCCTAAACTTAACTAACGGGCTATATAAATAATTAAAGTAAATATGTGTTATGTATGTATTTTACGCTGTGTTATGTTATTACTGTACTTATACATATATAGTGTCATTATCTGCATTAAAATAAACAGCAAACTTAAAATTTACGGTTGCAGCTAAATGAAGCAGTTATAGAATTCAAATTTGATGATAATACTTGTTCTTAAATTATATTAAAATTAAATTATTATTAAATTGAATTGATAATTGACGAAAATTATCTAAATGAAACGCCATTTGGCGTAACAGTCTCTTCATACTTTCTAACCAATATCAATACTGCTCAAGCACTGCATTTATTGAATAACAATTTTATTAGACTGTACTTATAGCACAAATTTAAAATCCCACCGCAGCGCTCGTTTTTTTTTCAACTCGCTCGTGAATGTGCTAGCCGGAAAAAAATCATACAAAAAATTAGGTAGATAGTTGACAAACATCTGAACTTATTTCTTTGGAGTACCTTTTATTTAACGAAAACTATTTAGTTCAATAAAATAGTTTTGCATAGGTGAATGTTCCATTGACACAAAAATATTATAATATTGTATATCTATAAGAGGTGCAAACGATTAAAATAGTGTACAAATTTCTAAACATACCTGTCATATACATTTTCAGTCGCATTTTATACTTTATAAATCTGAATTAAAAAAAAAAACTAATTAAAAAAATCATATTGAATCAGAAACTCAAGCAAAACGCTTTAATATATACATATAAATAAAAATGTATAACACATCGCTTTAATAAAAATTTAGAACTTCGTAAATCTAAATTAAATTATGAATATTCACAATTAAACGAAAAAAAAAAAAAATCAAAAAAGGATTCAATTAAGTTAAATGTGAAAATAAGAACTTTAGTATACTAAGCCCAATAATTAAAACTATTAAACAATTTACTGAAATTAAAATTTGAAAAAAAAAAGAGTTTAATAGAATAAAAAACCATTGAAGTAAGATGTGTGTTCAATCAAATAAGGGTTCCGGTATGTAAATATTTACGCACACTATCATATGAAATTATAGTTAGAGTTAGATCTTTTTCATGAAAATTTTCAAAAACAAAAAAAAGACAAAAAATGAAATAACAAAAAGATAACTTAAGCACAGACATTTGGAGACGTATTTGGTATTTGAATTATCGTCCAGTTGGGCCCTCATGGGCACCTATAACCAAACCCAACCTATAAATAAACGTATGTACATGTGTATTTACACTACAATATACATTTTTATAATTATATTAATTATGATTGCAAATAATATTTTGAATAAGTTTTTTAAATATAAAACTCAAATTTAAAAAAAGTGGATTAAAAAGTCATAAATATATACTTAGGTATGTCCGCAATTAAGTAGACTATCGTATGAAATTTTGAATTTCTAAAATGTGTAAAATATAATTTTAAAGTATACAAGAAAACATGTTGTTAAATGCAAGAAAAAAGTTGTAAAATACAAAAAAAAAACAGAAACTTGTAAAATAAAAAAAAATAAAAAAGTTGTAAAACACAAAAAAAAGTTGTAAAATAAAAAAAATAAGTAAAATTGGGCGCTAAAAGAATAATATAAGAATTATATATATGGTATATGTCTGTACCAACACTCTGCTTGGAAATCGTTAATTAATTTTAAAATATCAAGAAAACAAACAGACGGTGTTGAAAGTTAAATGAAGTTAAATTGAGTTAGATTTTAGAGGTTAGATTAAACTAAGAATTTTTAAGCAAAGAAATATGCAAATAAAAATTAATATGAAAAAAACGAAAAGAAAATAAATAAAACAATAATTGTGGTTAGAATAATGTCGATTTATTTCCAATCTCATGTTCAGTTTCCTTCAAAATTTTTGACAAAAATCGGCATTATTTTGACAATAGTTATTCTTACATTTTTATTTTCCGAACACTATATCTACCACGATTTTCTGTATACCTATTACGAACCTTTGCGTTTGACTGAAAATAACAGTGGAGATAATTATAAGAAAATACTTTTTTTTTGTTTTTTAATTATTAGGTGCGCAACTAAGTTCTCGCTGTTTTTTTGATGAAAATACAACTTTATTTTGAAAAATGGTTACAAGTGAATCATTGAAAGTATTGCCCATCGCTGGCTACTACTTTTTGCGATTGGTCGATCGGAACAGGTGATAATCGGACGGCGCCATATCTGGAGAATATGGCGGATGGGGTAGAATTTCCCATTTGAGTGTTTCCAGGTAGGTTTTAACGGGTTTGGCAACGTGAGGCCGAGCGTTGTCATGCTGTAGAATCACTTTTTCATGCCTCTACCCGTATTGCGGCCGCATCTCGTGCAGTGCTCGGCTCCATCGTATCAATTGAAGTCGATACCGATCCCCAGTGATGGTTTCGCTTGGTTTCAGTTAACAGTTCATAATAAATAACACCAACGTGGTCCCACCAAATACATAGCATAACCTACGCAGCGTGAATATTCGGCCGAGGTGACTTAGAAGTATGACCGGGCAGTCCCCATGACTTTCTTTTCTTTGCATTGCTGTAATGAATCGATTTTTCATCACCCGTCACGATGCGATGAAGAAACCCCTTTTTTTTTGCCGCTGGAACAGTTGTTCACAGGCGAAAAAATTACGTTCAACATCCCTTGGTTTTAACTCATAAGGAACCCTAGTCCCCTGTTTCTGAATCATTCCCAAATCATGCAATTGCTTGGAAATGGATTGGCGGGTAACTCCTAATACTGAAGCAAGCTCTTCTTGCGTTTGACATGGATCCTCATTGAGCAATGCCTCCAATTCAGCGTCTTCGAAGGTTCTTGGTCTTCCTTCACGTGGTCGTCACGGTCGTCAACATTAAAATCACCATGAAGCAACGGAACCAATCTCGGCACGTTGTTTCACTTAAAGCAGCATCTCCATAAACTTTTTGTAGGGCTTCAGCCGCCGTTTTTTTTTCGAATGAAAGAGGAAAATCAACACTTTCCGCAAATGACGATTATTCGGCACAAAATCAGACATTTTCACAAAACCAAAAGCAGTTTGTTTACCATATGTGTCTAAGCTTATGACATTTAGGTTATGTTAGAATCGACTAGCACACTTTACTGGAGGCATTTTTCTAATAGCGGTCGCCCCTCGGCAGGCATGGGCAAACCTCCGAGTGCATTTCTGCCATAAAAAAGCTCCTCATAAAAATATCTGCCGTTCGGAGTCGGTTTGAAACTGTAGGTCCCTTCATTTGTGGAACAACATCAAGACGCACACCACAAATAGGAGGAGGAGCTCGGCCAAACACCTAACACATTACTTGGCATATTTTCCGCTTTTTGAAAAAGAAGTACTTTTACATGAGACTTTTGAAGATGTCGCCGCATTCGTTATCGCCGTTGTTCATTCATGACATTCTTTATACTAAGCTGCAAGTTCTTCTCCTAACAGAAATAAAAAATCGCTCGTGGAATATTTTCGCCTGTCTTGTTTCCTTGTATAGAGCCCATGCGTTTATTCCTTTCAATGCGAGGATATTGTACAGGGTGGGCCATATAGCGTTTGCTTTTTGAACCACCTATTTTTTTGAGAATGGTAACACAAATCACTTGTCAAATGTGTTCATAATTTACTTAAAGGTTTGACTTTTACGAAATGGGACGCTATACGCTTGAACAAAATTGGGAAATATTGAAAACCTATTTCCAAAGTTGTGAGTTTTCTTCTTCTTTTCTGATTTTCACATTGGTGGCTACGTCAATAAGCAAAATTGTCGGATTTGGGGCTCAGAAAATCCACACGTTACTGTAGAGAAGCAAATGCATGCGGTTTTTGCTCTGGCGGCATCATCGGGCCATTTTTTTTCGAAAATGAGCGAGGAGCCGTGGTTACAGTAAATGGCGAGCGTTACCGAGACATGCTCAACGAGTTGTTTCCAAAAATTGAAGAGGATGACATGAACGACATTTGGTTTCAACAGGACGGTGCAACTTGTCACACTGCCAAAGTTACACTCGAACTTTTGGCTACCGTTTTTGAAAACCGAATAATCAGCCGAAATTCCGATATCAATTGGCCGCCTCGGAGCTGTGATTTAAGCCCGTTGAACTATTTTTGGTGGGGAGCCGTTAAGAACAAATGCTATGCGAACCATCCAGAGACGATTGATGCTTTAAAACACGAAATCGAAGTTGCCATTCATGAAATTGGAGCTCAAACAATCGAAAATATGCTTACAAATTGGGTTGATCGAATAGCCTACTGTAAAGCCAGTCGTGGCAGTCATTTGAACGATATTATTTTTCATTCATAAATGACAATGTTCTATTTTCAAAATAAAAAAAAAAGTTTGAAAAAATATTGATTAGTTTTTTTTTATAGCCGATTCAAAAAGCAAATTTTACATGGCGTGCCTAGACCATCTACGGGACTTACAAGAAGTCCAAAATAAACAGACTGGCGTCATAAAAATGTTTTTGATGGCGCCATCTTTTTAATGAGTTAGTGCGTTGGAAGTTACATCCCTTGCTGACTTCCAGTGAAAGCTTGGTGACATTCGGTTCAGTGGAAGCGAAGTTATTGCTTCTAAAGTGTCAGTATGTTTGTGCTATCGGTACATAAATGAGTTTCGAACCAAGAGCTAATATCAAATTTTTAAAATCGGTAAAACGTTTACCGAAACATTTGAATTCATAAAAACAGTTTATGGCGATGATTGTCTATCTCGTGCCAGAGTTCATGAGTGGTTTACACGTTTCAGAGGTGGTTGTGAGGACATAAATGACAATGAACATACGGGCCGCCCAAAATCAGTAATCACCGAAAACTTCATCGAAATTGTTCGTAAATTTTTCAAAAATGAACCGAAATCGTCGTTGAAATTCATGGAATCGGTGTTGAATATCTCTAAAATATCGATTTATCGCATTTTAACTAATCATTTGCACTTACGAAAGCTCTGTGTCCGCTTCATTCCGCACAAGTTAACTGAGGACCAAAAATTGCTCAGAATTCAACATTCAAAAGACCTTATTAAAGAGGCAAGAAAAGACTAGAACTTCCTTTACAACATTGCAACTGGTGATGAAACGTGGTGTTTCCAACATGAACCTGAAACTAAGCGTCAAAGTGCCGAATGGGAGGCCCCAGACGAGCCACCACTCACAAACTCGCGTTTGGAGAAGTCAAAAATCAAGTCGATGCTCATTTGTTTTTACGATTCCAAGGGAATTGTCTACAAGGAGTTCGTGCAAACGGGCTAAATCGTCTGCTTGTGTGTCTATCTTTTTACAGGTTTTTAAATTTACAAATGAAATTGGCTTTTCAAATGCATCTTCTTCTTCTTAATTGGCGCGATAACCGCTTACGCGATTTTGGCCGAGATTAACAAAGCGCGCCAGTCGTTTCTTTCTCGTGCTAACCGGCGCCAATTGGACACACCAAGTGAAGCCAAGTCCTTCTCCACCTGATCTTTCCAACGCAGTGGAGGCCTTCCTCTTCCTCTGCTACCACCAGCTGGTACCGCATCGAATACTTTCAAAGCCGGAGCGTTTGTATCCATTCGGACGACATGACCCAGCCAACGAAGCCGCTGGATCCTTATTCGCTGCGCTATGTCTATGTCGTCGTAAAGCTCATCGTTCCATCGTCTACGATATTCGCCGTTGCCAACGTGCAAAGGTACAAAAATCTTACTCAGAATCTTTCTCTCGAACACTCCAAGCGTCGCTTCATCGGATGTTGTCATCGTACAAGCTTCTGCGCCATACGTTAGGACGGGCATGATGAGAGTCTTGTAGAGTGTAAGTTTTGTTCGTCGAGAGAGGACTTTACTGCTCAATTGCCTACTTAGTCCAAAGTAGCACTTGTTGGCAAGAGAGATTCTACGTTGGATTTCAAGGCTGACATTATTATCGGTGTTAATGCTGGTTCCTAAATACACGAAGTCTTTTACAGCCTCAAAATTATAACTGTCAACAGTGACGTGGGTGCCGATACGCGAGTGCGCCGACTGTTTGTTTGAAGACAGGAGGTACTTCGTTTTGTCCTCGTTCACCACCAAACCCATTCGCTTTGCCTCTTTATCCAGTTTGGAGAAGGCAGAACTAACAGCGCAGTTGTTAAGGTCGATGATGTCAATATCATCGGGATACGCCAACAATTGTACGCTCTTATAAAATATTGTGCCTGAGCGATTAAGTTCGGCGGCTCGTACGATGCTCTCCAACATCAGGTTAAAGAAGTCACACGACAGTGAGTCACCCTGTCTGAAACCTCGTTTGGTATCAAACGGCTCGGAGAGGTCCTTCCCAATTCTGACGGCGCTGCTGGTGTTGAGCAACGTCATCTTACATAGCCGTATTAGTTTTGCGGGGATACCAAATTCAGACATAGCGGCATACAGGCAACTCCTTTCCGTACTGTCGAATGCAGCTTTGAAATCGACGAAAAGATGGTGTGTGTCGATTCTCCTTTCATGGGTCTTTTCCAAGATTTGGCGTATTGTGAATATTTGGTCGATGGTAGACTTTCCAGGTCTGAAGCCACACTGATAAGGTCCAATCAGTTGGTTGACGGTGGGCTTCAGCCTTTCACACAATACGTTCGCTAGAACCTTATAGGCGATATTTAGAAGACTAATCCCGCGGTAATTGGCACAAATTGCAGGATCCCCCTTCTTGTGGATTGGGCAGAGCACACTTAAATTCCAATCGGTAGGCATGCTTTCATCCGACCATATTCTGCATAGGAGCTGATGCATGCACCTTACCAGCTCCTCGCCGCCATGTTTGAATAGCTCAGCCGGCAGTCCGTCGGCGCCCGCGGCTTTGTTGTTCTTTAACCGTGATATTGCTATTCTCACCTCGTCATGGTCGGGTAACGGAACGACAATTCCGTCGTCAACGATTGGGGTATCGGGATCTTCACATTCTCTATGACATGCGCAGCTGTCACCGTTTAACAGGTTCGAGAAGTGTTCCCTCCATAATTTAAGATTGCTCTGTACGTCAGTCACCAGATCGCCGTATTTGTTCTTACAGGACAACGCCCCGGTCTTAAAACCTTCTGTAAGCCGCCGAACTTTCTGGTAAAATTTTCGGGCGTTGTTCCTATTGGCCAGCATCTCAAGCTCCTCGCACTCACGTATTTCGGCCTCTCGTTTCTTCTGTCGGATAATACGTCTCTCTTCCTTTTTCAGCTCTCTGTAGCGGTCCCACATGGCTCGCGTTGCGCCCGATCGCAGCGTGGCTCTATAGGCGGCATCTTTTCTTTCGGCGGCAGCATGACATTCCTCGTCGTACCAATTGTTTTTTCGGGCTCGCCGGAATCCGATTTCTTCTTGGGCGGCGGTACGTAGGGAACGAGAAATGTTGCTCCATTGCTCGCGCATGCCGGTGTGTTGGGCAGTGCTCTCCGAGAGCAGGAGTGAGAGTCGAGTGGCGAATCTTCTGGCTGTCTGTTGTGATTGCAGCTTTTCGATGTCGAACATTCTTTGCGTAGGTAGATGTACGGTTTTTGCTGCACAGAGGCGTGTGCGCAGTTTGGCTGCAACAAGGTAATGATCCGAGTCGATGTTGGCTCCTCGGATCGTACGTACATCTAATACACTAGAAGCGTGTCTTCCATCTATCACAACATGATCGATCTGGTTTCGCGTTTTTCGATCAGGAGACAGCCAGGTAGCTTGGTGTATCTTTTTATGCTGGAATCTGGTGCTGCAGACTACCATGTTTCGGGCCCCGGCGAAGTCGATCAGCCTCTGTCCGTTACCGGATGTTTCGTTGTGTAGGCTGAATTTTCCGACTGTGGGACCAAAAATTCCCTCCTTGCCCACCCTGGCGTTGAAGTCGCCAAGCACGATTTTTATGTCGTGGCGGGGGCAGCGCTCATAGGAACGTTCCAAGCGCTCATAGAAAGAATCCTTGATCGCATCGTCCTTCTCTTCCGTCGGGGCGTGGGCGCAAATTAGCGAGATGTTAAAAAATCGCGCTTTGATGTGGATTGTTGCGAGACGCTCGTCCACCGGAGTGAACGACAGTACTTGGCGACGAAGTCACTCTCCCACAACAAATCCGACACCGAATTTGCGCTCCTTTACATGGCAGCTGTAGTAGACGTCGCAAGGTCCTATGTTTTTCTTACCTTGCCCCGTCCATCGCATCTCTTGGATGGCAGTGATGTCAGCCTTTACTCTCACGAGGACATCAACCAGCCGGGCAGAGGCACCTTCCCCATTAAGGGACCGGACATTCCAGGTGCACGCCCTCAAATCGTATTCCTTATTTCGTTTGCAGGGGTCGTCATCAGTGTTGGAAGTTCTCATCCGAGGCTTTGTTGCTGTTTTCATTGGGGGGGCTTTTTAAGTGGCGGGACCCAAACCCAGCGCACAACCAGCTATGCTGGGATGCTTCGCCTTCTCACTTTAGCTCACTCCCGAACGGGTGTTCGGAAGCTAACCAGAGGATACGTGGGCTAATCCCGGACGTTGTGAGCTGCTTGAACCATATGTAGAAGAATCGTCCTGGCCACTCCCAAGTGAATGGCGATCAGTAACTTTCCCCACTTGCGTGGACTTCTACACATGGAACCATCCTCCAACAAAATTCCCTTAGTATCCCAAAAAACTGGTGCTACCAAGTTCTTGGCCGATTTCTGGTCACGAATTCATTTCGGAGCCGAAGAACCAAGTTAACACCACTCTTTAGTCTCTTGTTTTGATTTAGGATCATGGTGATAGACCCCAGCACATCCATAGTGATAAATCGACGCACAAAATCCTCTTTAACCTTTCGAAAATGCTCTAAATGTTGTTGAAAAAGCCGCATTCGAATGCGTTTTTGTTCCATTGTTAGCGAATGCGGCACCCATTGTGCACACAGCTTTCTGAAACCCAATACTACAGTCAAAATATTCCTTACACTGGCCAAGGAGATGCCTAGGGTGTCTACTAAATCTCTTACAGTCACTTCATGATTTTCTAATATAATATCCTGTATTCTTTCTACGATTTATGGTGTTGTTGTTGTTTTTGGACATCCTTGACGTGGATCGTCTTAAATTTTTACTGGACTATTACTGTACTAATTGATGCCGAAAAGTTCTTATACACCTTCAATATTCGTTATTAAATTTTCTTTGCTTTTAAACCTTCCAAGAATAAAAATTCAAGCACCGCACCATACTTGATGTTTTCTTATACGTTCATATGAAGAGTTTACAAACATAACAAAAAAAAAGAAGAAGAAAATTAGGCGCGTAGCGAAGCCCTCTCTTATCGAACCGCAATACTAATTGAACAATCCAGTATGATAAATATACATTTCGATGCAGGAAGAAAAAGTAAGTCTCGAAATGATCACATGAGTTGAATTTCGAATGATCATATTCCTATCGACAAAAAAAAATCAGTTAAAATTTAAAATTCCTACTTTGTGTGAATAATTTAGTCCCTTTAAATTATAAGGAATCGTATGATTTTTGTTAATAATTTATTTATGGAGTAAATATTTTTTAAGTTTTAAATATAATTATGGATTTTTCTTAGCGAAAGATTTTTAATTACAATACATTCATTTATTCTATTGAGTGAAAAATTAGTTGTGTGAATAATTTTGTCCGTGTATGTATGTATTCTTGCCCTAACCACTACTGATTCTTACCCCTACGATTTCTTCTCATATACGTCCTCATTTACATACAGTGACTCACAGCTTATTTGGTGCAGGTAATACTTTTTTAGAAAAAAGAAAATTACTCGATGTTTATTAAATTTAGTAAAAAAATGTATACGACTTGTAGTGAAATATGTATGTATGTACTGTTTACCATTGCAGAAAGAACAATGACAAAAACAAAGCTTGCTGAAAAAATATAGAAACAAATAGTTTTCTCTTCAAAATATGCTCACAGCTTGAATGATGCAGTGTATTTTATATTTTCTCTAACAATGCAATAACGGTGAAATGTATTTTTTCTGTTTAAAAGTTGGAAAAAATGTATTCTTTTTATAATGGGAAAACGGAACGGACCTCACTGGGGAAAAGGGGAGACGTTATTCGTCATTATAAAGAGAGCAAAAGCCAACGAAATTGCAGAAATTGTTGCTATTAGTTCCTCAACTGTCCAGCACATTAAAGAAAGGTTTCGCCACGAAAACAGGATAGAAGATAAGGGCAGATCTGCGCCAAATAAAATATTTTATGATGTAGATAAGAAGTGAATTGTTCGTAAAGTTAAGGAAAAACCCGCTCCAAGCGCTCCAAGATTAACGAACGAAGTCGAAAAATACTTAGGCAAGATCTGTGACCCTGAAACTTGTAGAGTTCTGCGCGAAGAAAATGTTCATGGAAGGACTGCCCGAAATAAGCCGTTATTATTAATGCTAGTTGTTTTTACGGCTGAAAGCGAATTTAACCCCAAACACCGCGCTTCAACCATGTAATTTGCGCTCTACAGTTAAAAACGGCGGTCGGAAATTTAACATTTATCGAAGGAAACATGAATAAAGCGAAGTAACTGGACCTGCTAAAAGATAATTTAGTACAAAGTGCGGATAAAATGGGAATTAGGGACATACGTCTGGTATTGTAAAAACTTGGCTTATCTGGAACTGCCCACATGTAGTACCGACACCTCCACAGAGTCTAGTTCTCAACGTAATTGAGAATTTTTGGTCAGTGCTGGAAAATAAAATAAGAAACCACAATATTTCTAATGCTTCTGACCTGAAACGAGCACTACAGGAAGAATGGGATAAAATTAGTTCCGATTATACAGCAAAACTTGTAGAATCTATGAATTCCCGATTAAAAGCTGTTCTGAATCAAAAGGGATACCCCACTATGTATTAGCAGTAATCATGAAATCCAAATATTAATGTGGTAGGGTTAATTCCACTAAAAATATGCACTTATTTATGAATTTTTTTTGGAAAGATGATTCATGTAAATTTATTTATCCAATTAGTATACTGTAAACTCATATTTCAAATATGTTTTCAAAAATTTTCACAAGAAAATATACAAAATTGAGCCGTTGACAGCAGATCTACGCAGACGTCTCGAAAAAAGGCAATTCGCCGTGGACAGTTTTTCTCAGCATTGGATCATCTGAAATCAAAAAATCAAAGAGTTTTCATTAAGTAATCAATTGTCCGAGGTAACCCTGTCGAGTTTTTATTAAAAAAAATTTTTTTTTCATTTCTTTTTAACATTTGAAGTAAAAGTGCGATTTTTAGACGATAAATCGCATAATATTGTATATTGTAAAATAAATAAAAATTGACAAAAAAAAACCTCCCAGGGTTACCTCGGTAATTATGTAGAGAAAGTGTGTACAAAATTTCAGGAAGATCGGTCGAGTAGATTCAGAGAAAAAGTGTCCACCGACTTGAAAAACGTTGTTTTCCAGAAAATCGATTTAAAGTTCGACCATAGCAGGTAGCCGAGTCGGAGCGGCCAACGGTTATAATGCTCTAACTTTGTGAGTTTTGCACCGATTGACTTAAAATTTGGACACAATATTCTTGAGATTATGTACATTCATTTTCTCAAATAAACTAAAATCAATTTTTTTTTACCCTAAAAACCTTTATCTTCTTTTCTCGACTTTTCATTTTTATGATTTCTTTGAATTGGCGTACATGAATGAAAAAAAACTAATAAACCTTTTGAAATGAATCATAGCTTGTTCCCTTCAGTATTAAATTCTCTTCTATTTGAACTAACAAAATAGATAAAAAAAAAAATTTCAAGATTTTTATACCAAGTTGAAGTGAATTTTTTTTTATAGAAAGCCATTTTTTTTTTATAGAAAGCCATTTTTTTTCTTTAAAACCTCCAAAAGTTGAAATTTTGGAATTTCTCTCAGTTTTCTCAGTTCATCTAGAATAAAAAATCATGATAATTATAAATCCATTTGAATTTTTTGCTTAACATAATAATTACGAGCTGTATCTTGTACGCCAGTTGGAAACTCCAGCGTTGCAGCGCTCTACTAATTTCTATGTTAAACATTTTTTTCAACTTCATTTTCATTCATTTCATTTAAAGATAGAAAAAACTTTGCAGTGCTCAATTAATTTATTCCTTAAAAAAAAAATTGCAAAGAGATGAAATTTTTAGACCTCATAAACGAGGCTCCCCCTTTAAGAATATGTCAAACAAATTTTAAAAGGTAAATTTAAGTATTTTTATTTTATAGATCGTCAACCGTGACGACTCTATTCTTTGCGTTCGAGCGCTGGGAGAGGTATAGTTACGTTGTATTCAAACTTTAGACGCGTTATTCTCAAAACTTTATTTTCCGAATTGGTGTACAAGATAACTCGACCGATCTCCGTGAAATTTTGCACACATCTTTTTTATGATACTACTTTCTATGTGAATACAAGTTTTAGAAAATTTTTCGAAAAATATAGTAGGAAAATTCGCCCCAAAATTCGTTTTTTTCTACATTTTATTCCGCGATTGTTTTTTCATTTATTGTTAATTCATATAGAAATTATGACATTAATAAACAAACAAATTTTGGGTTTTTTGTATTCAGGTCACTGACGCCGATGCTCAATGCCCGTCGACTGAGAAGCCGCTGCGGCCTTCCTGGAAGATTTGAGTGTACATCCGCCATTTTAAATGATTAAAATACAAAAAAAAATTTATATTATTGTAATGTATAAATAAACTGTATGCCAATTTTGAAAAAAATATATTGACTTCTTAATTTTAAATAATTGTAATGAAAATCATGGAAAATATTGCCGTTTATAGGTATGTATCTGTCCACCTGCTCCGATTTTTCTCTCCTTAGTCATACTGAAGAACGTATCGAATACTCTTTTTTACTTCCATTTTGGGAGGCTGTAACACCAAATTTTCTTCGCCAAACACAAAAATTATCAAATAACCGTTCCGAAGTAAAATAAATATTCGCTTTAAATCTCCGTTTAGTACACATCAAGAGATATGAGTTACTAAAGACATCTATGGAGAAAACATTTAGAACTGTTTTCTTCATGCAATGGATGGAAAACCAGTTTGCTATTATGATTTCTAAAACTGACCTTTTGCCTCATCAAATCCATGTTCAATGCTACGGTTTAGTTGAGATAACGTGCTAATCTGTTAAAAACATATTGTTGTTGCACATATGCGATGCACTAAACCCACACGTACAAAATTATATGCAGGGAAATGCAGCATAAGCAAATGCGAGATTAACGTCAAGTATTTGCATAGTCGTTATATTTTTAAAAGAAATTCACTTGCATTAATTATTGGCTGAGCTATTGGGGTAGACCAAGAGGATCCTGGTGATGCAGCCTGCATGGCGAAATAACTCGCAATGATTTTACCTGGACTCAATTGAGGTAAAACGCGAACGATAGAAATAAGTGGAAATCATTACCTTTGGCACTAAGCGCCACATAATCGGCGATTAAGAAACTATTGGGTTGGAGAATAAAATCACGGAGTTTTTATATTTTCTTTTATTTTACAACGATTTGTTTACTGTTTCGACAAAGGGTAATAAGTATTCCTTCGATAGAACTCTTTCTGCTCTACAAAACTATGTTAATTGTATTTAATTTTTTATTAGTTTTGAGGCTTAAAAATGGAATACCCAGGAGACAAAAATCAACATTTTCGACACCTGGGGTGGCTTTCTGTAATTCGATAGTCGACACTCGTTTGCTTGACACTTTAATTCGATATCGAATGCGCGACGATCCCATTTTGGTTCCCGTATTTCGATACTTGTACTATCGTTTTCATATTTTCGGAAGTGTTTGGAAAGTGGTTTATAGTTGTCAAAAAGTGCACGAAAGCAATAAAAATTAAAAGTAAATATGTACAATTGGCGCTATTTTTTAATATTGGAAGATTTTAATGAAGAAAACTCTTCAATAAATAGAAGGAGAATACGCGATGCGTCGAATCCAATGGAATTGCCCGATTTATAGTAAGATGAATACAAATTTCATTAAGTAAATATCAAAGTATTTCTTTTGCACAGCTTCCAAACAAAATACCGACTGACCAAGGAGGTTTTTATGTACGTCCTTTGTGAAATAAACTTTAGAGAAGGATTTAGGAGTACATACATATATACCTCCAATTTTGAGGCTAGCTGCAACGCTGGAGATATTAGCAGGTGGCGGTTACCAGTGGCAAACTGGCGGCGCACACACAGCAGCAATGGGGCATAGTACTCTGTCGAAGATATTTCGCAGCACATTATCGTCGATGGAAGAAACTCTATGCAACCAATGGATATCTTTCGAAAAAAACTTCCAGCCGTGCAAAGAGTGGTTCCAAGAAAAATATAACTTTCCGGGAAGTAAGTAGTGCAATATTAACGAAATTTAAATTTTGTACTATTTTAATTCATTGCAGTTGTTGGTGCCGTAGATGGTACTCATTTAATGCTGTTGAGGCCTATTGAGAACGAGCATATATACTTCAACAGGAAAGGAAAGCATAGCACAAACGCGATGATTGTAAATATATACTTACACTAGCTCTTAATCTTTTTTTCTTGGAGTTATCGTACTCTACATTTTTTATTGCAGATATGTGACCATAAATTAAGAATAAAAGCTATATGCCCACAGTACGGAGGAGCTGCGCACGATTCCTTTGTTTGGAAAGCCTCCAATGAGAGGAAGGTAATGGAGCGGCGCTATAATAATGGAGATAAAAGTTCGTGGCTATTAGGTGAGTGATTAAATAGGAAAAAATTAAGATACGGGAATAAATATGTATATTTTTAGGGGATTCTGGATACCCTCTTGAGCCATGGCTTATGACCCCGTATCGATTACGCGAAAATGAGACCGACGTAGGCAAATGTATTTTCAACGACATTCACAGTAAGGCTAGAAGCATTGTCGAAAGAAGCATTGGCGTATACAAAGGTTCCTGTATTCATTGAATCCAATGTAAATACACTAACATTAATTGCATTGTTCACTTTAGGCCGCTGGAGAATATTATCGGACGATAGAAAGCCAAGGTACAACCCAACATTGGTTGCAAACATTGCAAACGTGTGCGCCGCTCTTCATAATGTATGCATCGATAGGAATATTCCATATCAATTCAGCAACGAAAATCTAACTCAAAGACAAGAAGGACTGTTAGAATGTACACCATTGGACATAAACAATCGATTATCAGAGAGGATAAGAAGTAGAATAAAATACCATCTTTTTCAATCAGCAATGTAAAGATTTCATTTTATTACTGGTAAATTAAATAAAATTTCTTAAGTAAAACTAAAAATTGTACTTCATTTCTTCATTTGATAAATTAAATAAAATTTCTTAAGTATAACAAAAAATTGTACTTCATTTCTCAGGTATCAGTCTTTCTTTTTATAAAAGGTAAAAAACTAAGCTTAAAGTTATCACATACATAAAGTAACTCATTAGTTATTCATTTTACGTTTTAGCAATGCGATTTCACATTTCAGTTTTTCCAAGTCTAGCTCTAAGACTTGAATCTTCATTTTTTTATATTGCACTTCAGTTGCAATTTGTGTCTCCTTTAGTTGCAGTTTCCTCTTTGCGATTTCATTGCTCTCTTCGAAAAGCCTCAGCACTTCATTTTGAAATTTTTCTTGCTTTTCAATCTCTTTTTCAATGATTTGGATTTTGGGGTCTGAACATCTTTTTGTTTTAGCAGGTTGTACCTCGTCGATTTCCCCTTCCTGGCGTATACTAATTTTTGGGGGCTCAGACTTCCTTGATGTTTTGCCTTCGTCGTCACTAGAAGTATTATCGGCGCTCGAGATTTGGGCCAAATATTCACAAACGAAATTATCGTCTGCCTGAGGAGCCGCAGTAGAACAGCTGGGTCCGTCCGTATGGCAACCATATGATGTTGCGCCTGGTACTCCCGATATGTGCTCGCCTATTTTGGCTGCGGCAACTATTCGTTCCTCCATATGGTTCAATGAAACCGCATCATATGGACCACCACTCGTTTTCGTTATACTTTTCATGCGCTGGGTAAGCTTGCGTTTTGCATTATATTTGTAGTCAGTCCATACCTAGGGGTATTACAAGAATGTATTACCACAAATGAAAATGTTTAAAAGTAATGGTAAGTGTTAATACAAACTTTCTGCCATGCTTTTGTTGGCTTCATGGGAGGTCCGTTACTGTTTAACAGTTCCGTTAGCTTATCCCATAACTCTTACCTTTTCGAACGGCCATTAGCTGCACTCTGTAAGCTATTTTTAGCTAATGTATCGTGCTTCTCCATATATTCCACCATTAGTTTTAGTTGAGCAGCGTTTGTTTGTTGAGACCTATGCAAACAACTATATAAAACTTAAAATTAAAAAAAAAATTTAATTTTTAACTTACAGTTTGTCAAGAATGAGTTTTCACACTGAAAATAAATTTAATTTTTTGTTTTAAGAAGCATAAAAGTTCATTTATTTATTTGGTACAAGTTTTTTAAGCCACTTATATTTAAATAAAACATTTATAGTTACTTCATGGGAAAAAAATTAAAAATTAAACGGAAAGAAAACAAAAAAATACAACAAAAAGAAATATTAGCTCATTTTGTAAGTGTCAAATTACTCTTTTCACAATTGATATTGTTTGCTTTCTTAAACAAGTTATTAAAGAAATGCATACTCTTTTGTAAAAATTAATACTTGGTATGGTTACCCTTTGCATCTATTACGCATTGTAGTCTTTTTTTCATGGACTGCACCAACTTTACCAGGTCATAATTGTTTGGTATATCATGCCACTCTTCTAATATGGCAGTTTTAAGTGCTGTTCGGTTTTTGGGCTGCCTCTTTGCTACTTTTTTTTTTAAATGCACCCATAGATTTTCAATGGGGTTTAAGTCGGGGCTCTGAGCTGGTGTATCCATAACTTTTCCGCAGTTATACAGAAGCCACATACGCACTCTATGCTCTTTGTGTTTGGGATCATTGTCTTGATAAAATTTAAAATCAGGTTTGTTGTTTGTTACGAACCCAAATTTCGTCGCACTGCTTACTAAATGTCTCTTTAAAATCTGCAAGTACTGCGTAGAATCCATAGTATCCTCTATGAATGCCAAATCTCCTACTCCTCTGCTGGAAATACACCCCCAAATCATGACTGACAACTTTCCAAATTTTACAGTCGGAATAATATTGCGTCTTTCTAGCGATGTTAATGCCTTGCGCCACACTCTTGCAGGCCCGTCGTTATAATATAACATCATTTTCGTCTCGTCGCAGAATATAACGTCGTCCCAATAGTCAACAGGCTCGGAAATCAGCATAGTTGCGAAGGACAAACGTTTTTCCACATTCGCTGAAGACAGCAACGGTTTTTTGCGTGCTGACCTTGAAAAATATTTGTGCTGCATTATGGTTTGGCGTACTGTTTCATGTGAAACAACAATTCCGCACTCTTCCTTAAGTTCTCTCGCAAGAGTTCTGGTCGAAATCTGAGGGTTTTGATTAATTTTTCGCATGATTACGCGCTCAGCACGTTTTGTTATTTTTTTCGAGGGACCTCCTCCACACTTTGGCTCTAATCTATTCTCATTTTCAGCCCGATTTATCACATTATATATTGTTTTTCGACTTATGCAAAACATTTCAGACAATTCCCGCGCACTTTTACCCAATTGATGGTTATAATAAATCAATTGTACCACATCAAACGATAATCTTTTTCCGGGCATTTTAAAAGTACAATATTTTAAAAATTTCCGTCCCGTCAAAGCAAAAACTAATGAGCTATTGACAGAAAGTTCCTAGGAAATAGGAATGTAAAGCTTTTGTAACTTAAAGTACCGCTCATCCGTGAATAAGCTCCAAAAAAATTTTAAAAGCGATGTAGTGAAAACAGTTGTTTGACACTAACAAAACAAAGTGGGATAGGTTTTTGTTGTATTTTGCAATTTTATTTATATGAACTTGTGTTTTTTTTTTGCATACCTTTAAATTTATTGTATTTATAAATAAAAATCATCAAAAAACAAGTTGCAAAGAAATTTAATTAATACTTCTCTTGATCACTTTGAAAAAATTTGTGTTTATTTTCAGTGTGAAAACTCATTCTTGACAAACTGTACATTTTGAAGAAATAAATAGCTGAGAAAATGAAAACGAGAGCAAAAGTGATGTCGAGCTGTATCTATCGAACGTTCGATGTGATGCTACGACATTTTTTGTTAGAGAAAGCAAAAACGATACTTCGACTCTCGTTCTTGCTCGATATCGAATTACAGAAAGCCACCCCTGCTTTTCTTTGCTTTTCATCGAGGTCAAAAAGCTGCCAAAGCAGCCCGTGACATTTGCGACGGATGAGTCTACAGCAAGAAAATGGTTTGCAAAGTTCAAAAATGGGGAGTTTGTCGTCGATGACCCGTCCCGCACCGGAAGACCTTCTGAATTCGATGAAGACCATCTTAAATCAGTTTTGAGAAATGAGCTGCGATCGTGAAACGATTTCAATCAGCTTCTTTCATTTTTACCTGGAAATTGGAAGTCTGGGTGCTTCACGAGATCAACGAAAAAATCAAAGAAAATCGCCTTCAAATTTCTTCTCAGCATCTCGCCCGCCATTAAGCAACACGCGTTCATAAACAGCTCTTTTTGTACCGAATCGTCACGGGATATGAGAAATGATGCCTATACATCAATATATTTTTCATCGCCAGTGACGATGCGATGCAGAAAACCTTTTCTTTTCTGCCATTCAAAAATCATCTCACGCGTTACCAAACGTCTCTCGATATTCCTCTCCTTCAATTGATGTGGCACCCAGTTACTTGCTTTCTGGACCATTCCCATCGCGTTAAAACGTTTACCGACGGTTGATCTGTCAACATTCAACCAAGGCGAATTTATTACAGGTGACAAACACATATAAGTAAAACCCTACATGTATTTGCTGTTGCGTTTGGTGCAAGCATCATGTCAAAATCAGCAAGCAAATGTAAACATACGAATGAAAACATACCAATACATACAAACAAAGCATATCATTTTGACGTAAGCCATACCTACGGCGAAAAATTCAGCTGGGTGAATGCTGTCACCTTATTAAATCCACCTTGCATTCAACTCTTTAGACATATCATCAAGGCTTCGATATGCGTCTTCATCCAATTTTTGTAGTTCAGTATCTTCGAATTATTTCGGTGCGCCTACGCGATCTTTATCACTCAAGTCGAAACTGCCACTTTGGAAGCATCGAAACTACTCTTTACAATATACGACACGTTTCAGTTGTACTTTTCTTTAAAAGGTAATAAGCATGATTTCCCGCAAATGCTGTTTTTCGGGACGAACGTCAGAAAAAAAGGATCTGTACACTTCAAACGAATGTCAACTGCTGAGATCGAGACTTCACATATACCCCTTCAAGTCACCAGTATATTACTAGAGCGAACACAAAAATAGTCTCAGCAGCGACGCCTCTTTTACGAGGACGGAAACTTATTCTCGTACCCAGTAATATCCCAAGGGCTTGTGCGCAAGCCGGTTAAAAGTAAACGATTTTTCCAGAACAATCAATTTTATGGGCTGCATTGCCAAAGACTGGAACTGGCATGCTTAAAAGCGTTATAGTAAGTTTCCACCGCAGCCGCTAGCGTGTTCTCTGCCGCTATCGTGTTCTTAGCGCAAACACGAAACAAAACTCCTGTCAAATCCCATACAAAATTAAAACACAACTCCATACCTAAACCCACTTTTCAAAGCGTGTTTTGTGGGTTTGCGTCTAATTCAAAGCGTGTTTTGTTGGGTTTGCGTCTAATTTAATTATTAAGTGGTGGCAATGTTGCTCATTTTCCTCATTTATTATTGCATTCTTATCGAAATATGGCAACAATGATTGCAATTTGTCAATACGACATTTGATTGACGGCCGCCGTAGCCGAGTGGGTTGGTGTGTGATCACCATTCGGAATTCACAGAGAGGTCGTTGGTTCGAATCTCGGTGAAAGCAAAATTCATAAAAACATTTTTCTAATAGCGGTCGCCCCTCGGCAGGCAATGGCAAACCTCCGAGTTTATTTCTGCCATGAAAAAAATCTGCTCATAAACATATCATAAAACAAAATGAAATAAATGTATAAAAAAAAAAAATTTTTTTGTGATTCGAACCGAGGATTTCGGATCGGAAGCCCACATTGCTAGCCGCTGGGCTATCGCGCTGTGCTGTCGCCGCAAAATAATGTATCATAAATCTGTTTACCATACCAAAGACCATACACTTTGCAAACACATTTCGGTGGAAACAGTTGACAGTTCTCCTAAACACAACTCCTGCAAACACGGTGTTTGCTTTTGGTGGAAACGGGGGCTTAACTGGCTGAACATAGATAACAAATAGATAACAAAAAAATAATAATAGACTCATAGACTTTGCTATTTCCAGAAGCGTAGCAAAAAAGGGAGAGCCAATAAACCTAAATCTCAGTCCCGTGAGAGCAGAAGAGCTAAGGAAAAGGTGGCGAAATGATTTCACCATCCTCCAGACAGTTGTCACAAAAGTGGCTCGAAGTTATGTGATGTTTCACAGCATGGATGTCTAACGAACAATGTTCGGAAAGGACACCAGTGATCGACTCGTAAGGGGAGAGACCTTTCGGGACTTTGTCCAACGCTTGCTGAGTTGACGCGAAACCCACCTCTCTAGGAGCAGAACACGGTTTGTCAAGGAAAACGCAAATCTCTCGTTTCGCGGGGAAACAACCTCACGTGAGCCCTGGATATCCAGCTCATAAACCCAGTAGCTTTCTGCATTGCCCCTGTGACCAGGTACCCATATGAGCTTAATTTGAAAGTATTCGGATGCGGTCGAGAGGCGAGGCAGGCATTTCCTGAATTTCAGCAACGCCGTGAAAAATGTTAACTTCCTTGACAATTATTACCCAATCAACTTCTTATTTGAGAACAGCTACCTCCACTTTTATCCTACTGAAGGGAATTATTTGGAAAAAGAACTTGAGAAGAATCGACGCATTCATTAATGACGCGAGACCTATTCATCATATTTGTGGAAAACTTTTACATTTCATCCCATTTGTTCGGTTAGGTTTCTCCTCTTCTTCTTAATTGGCGCGATAATCGCTTACGCGATTTTGGTCGAGTTTAACAAAGTGCACCAGCCGTTTCTTTCTCGTGCTAACTGGCGCCAGTTGGACACACCAAGTGAAGCCAAGTCTTTCTCCACCTGATCTTTCCAACGCAGAGGAGGCCGCCCTCTTCCTCTTCTACCACCAGCTGGTACCCCATGGAATACTTTCAGAGCCGGAGCGTTTGTATCCATTCGGACGACATGACCCAGCCAACGAAGCCGCTGGATCTTTATTCGCTGCGCTATGTCTATGTCCTTGTAAAGCTCATACAGCTCATCGTTCCATCGCCTGCGATATTCGCCATTGCCAAATATCTTGCGCAGAAACTTTTTCTCAAACACACGTCACTTCATCGGATGTTGTCATCGTCCGCGCTTCTGCGCCATACGTTAGGACGGGCATGATAAGAGCCTTGTAGAGTGTTAGTTTTGTTCGTCGAGAGAGGATTAGCACTTGTTGGCAAGAGAGGTTCTACGTTGGATTTAGGTTTGACTCCAATTTAATCCAATCTACGCCCGAAACTGAGAATCCTCACGCCAGCTAAAACTTACTTTGCGTTCCCCTATTTTCCAGGTGAGTGGAAAACACAGATTTCACTATGCTAATCAGATGCCATATATCATTCGGTCATGTGGAATTGACGCACAGACAACTGAGTTGACGGGAAATAGATGTCTGTATTAAAACAGATTTTCATTCAAAAATACAAATAATCAGTTTCTCTATTTGTATTCAAAAGAAGTTTGTAGTTGCAAATATATAAAAACGCACTCGCGCAATTTTGAAGATAGTTTATGAATAAATTTATTTCTATAATTTTTAAGCAGTAAAATATGAGCATGAATACCCCCAATGTTGAATGCTCGTGAGCGTAACAGAGCGAACGTAGTTAGCACTTTGCTGTGCTCCATTGGCGAATTAAATGCAAATATTTGTAAGCAAATATCAAAAGAATCGAGGAGATCAGTGTTGTGAGTGGAAAAGAGCATTTTTTAAATCTACAAATGCAGAGCGGGAAAACGAGTGTGAGAGAACACAATTCCAGCACCGACTCGGACTCGTTTGCATGAATTGAGTGGTTCAAAGGCGGCCAAATATAATTGCTGGAGACGGTAGACCCCCTCAGAGGCTGTGAACACTTGCGATTGCGGATCAACCACATACAAACCTATAAGTAGCAGCTGTTGGGAGACTACCCCACTCGCCGTGCATGCCAGTAGTATTAAGCATTTTTTTTGTTTCTTTTTTGTTTGCTTTTTCTCTTTTTGAAATAACATTCATATGTGGTGCGTACAAACGTGTACGTCAGATTTGATATTGTACTCATTACTATGGCCGCGTTCATTTCTTGAGCGCTTCAGTCGTTTCTGTTACGCCAGTGTGCGCGGTTCGCTCATTCATTCCAAAGGCGGTCGAATCTTTTCCGCTGTCTTACTTTTAACATACGCTAGTGTCGTACATACATACATATATGTATATATTATATTGTATATAGACGCACCGGAGTAAATAGATTAATTAATCCCGTTCCACTTATTGAATTGTGAAATTTTGCAATTTCAATAACTTTTGTTGTTTCATTCTTTGTTTGTGGCGCTTGAAGTTTGGAAAAACTTTTAAACAAAAATATTGATTTCGGAAAATTGCAATGAGTTGGCTGGTCACGGTTGGACCGGCATTAGCCGTCACTCTGATCGCTGTATTGGTGTCGAAAGTTGGTTGGCGTTGGTTTTACATTGCGGCTGTAACATCGAAGCGTGATTTGACGTGAGTCTCCTCTCCTAATTAACTTTTATACAAACCTACAAATGCATTATATTTGCGTATGTCGAAGTCAAAAGCGAGAGATGTACCTGTTACGTCTTAATACATTAAAGAAGACGCAGCAGCACATAAAGAAATGATGAAAAGTATTTAAATCCACAACAGGTTTGACGTTTACCTTCAGCAATGCATAATTACCGTACACACACACGTACGTCAAAATCATTTTTGAATTTCATTAACGTTGAAGTTTAATTTGACTTTTGAAGAAGAAAATATTGGATAGCTAAAAATTCCGATAACACATTTCAGCAAAGTAAATGTTTTTTTTTTTTTTTTAAATTTATGGGATAGAGCTTATTCAAACAAAATGTGTTTATAAAAAAAAAAATTAACTTATTTTATTATTATATACATATATATATATATATATAATTGGCGCGTACACCCTTTCTGGGTGTTTGGCCGAGCTCCTCCTCCTATTTATGGTGTGCGTCTTGATGTTGTTCCACAAATGGAGGGACCTAAAGTTTCAAGCCGATTCCGAACGGCAGATATTTTTATGAGGAGCTTTTTCGTGGCAGAAATACACTCGTAGGTTTGCCATTGCCTGCCGATGGGCGACCGCTATTAGAAAAAACTTATCCTGCATTTTGGTCTTTCACCGAGATTCGAACCAACGTTCTCTCTATGAAATCCGAATGGTAGTCACGCACCAACCCATTCGGCTACGGCGGCCGCCAAATTAATTTATTATATTTTATATTTATTTTTATTTAAGTTTTTTTTTTATATTTTTCATGTGTAAGAATGTAAGGGGTTTTCCGAGGTATAAAATTATTTGTTTTTCAAATTAAACCAAATTTATTAAACTTTTTATATTTTTTATAATTTTTTATACATTTTTTATATTTTTGTTTTACTTTTTTAAATTTTTGTTTTTATATGGTTTATATGTAAGAATGCACAGTTACTTCCTTTGCTGAGGCGTATAATTTTTTGCTTTTCAAATTAAACTTAATTTATTATATACAGGGTGGCTGATGAATTTTGCTACATTAAGAAACTCAAATAACTTTTTTTTTAGTGTATGGAATTCATTTTTTTTTTTTTTCAAGTTGAAGGTCATTAAATTTTATTAAATGTAGCTTAACTAGTTTTAAAAATAATTGAATTTAAATGCCCCCCATGCTCGTTGACACAAGTGCGGCATCTTAGTAAAAAGTTGTTCATTGCTGCTTTGAGAGTTGCGACAGGAATAGCCGCAATTGTTGCCCGAATGGATTGTTTTAGTTCATCCAAATTTGTTGGCTTTGTTTTATAAACTTCTTGTTTACATAAACCCCACAAGAAAAAGTCAGGTGCAGTAAGGTCAGGCGACCTGGGGGGCCAACGAAATTCGGAGTTTCTTGAAATCAGTTTATTGGGAAATTTTCGACGCAACTCTGTCATAACAGTCTGGGCTATGTGAGACGTTGCCCCATCTTGTTGACACCACACAGAGTGGAAAGGAATTCTCTTTCGGCGTAGTTCTGGATAGAAAAATTCTTTCAGCATTTTCAAATAACGGTCTCCAGTAACCGTAACGGTGTGACCATTTTCTTCAAAAAAATAAGGCCCGACAATACAGCGTGAAGAAACCGCACACCACACTGTCACGCGAAGAGGATGCAATTCCGTCTCGTGGAGTATCTGTGGGTTAGAAGTACTCCATATTGGACAATTTTGTTTGTTCACATTGCCGTTTAAATCGAAATGGGCCTCATCAGACATGAAAAGGCAGTTTAACATGTTTTGGTCTTCTTCCACCATTTGCAGGATCTTCTGGCAAAATTCCAAGCGAATCGGCAATGCTGCATTCAGTTTGTTAACCATTTGAATTTTGTAGGGAAATAAGTCTAAATCTTTGTGCATTATTGTTTGCAAAGACTGTCGGCTGACTCAAGTTGAGCAGATAAGCTTCTTGTTGAAACCCTTGGATTGCTTTGTACAGCTGCAGCTACAGCAGCGATCGTTTCCTCCGTCCGAACTGGTGGGTTTCGATGATAAGGCCTTCTTGCGACTGTTCCTTGCTCAGCAAAATTATTCACCAGTCTCATTATGGTCCATCTGCTCGGGGGATCGCCGCCAAACATCCGCCTGTACTCTCTGTACCAAAACTACGGACTCCAGTGCGTGATAGCGGCGGACTATCCAAATTCTTGTTTGCGTGTCCCAGTTATCCATTTTAATAAATTTTAAAGATCAATCTGCAAATTAAAACAAAAATGGAACAGATAACTTAAAAAGAAAAAAAGTTATTCAATTTTTTTTTGGTAGCGGCTTTCATCAGCCACCCTGTATATATACCTATATACATATATGTTTTCTTTAATTTTTTTGTATATTATGAAGCACTATATGTTTTACAACTAACTAAATTAAATAAATATAAATAAATAAAATAACGGATGTTTTCCGAGGCGTATTATTTCTTGTTTTTCAAATTAAATTTAATTTATTATAGTTTTTTTGTTCTTCATATTTTTTCTATGTAAAATTGCTTCCATAAATATAAATAGAATAACGGGATTTCTTCGAGGTCTGGAACTATTTGTTTTTCATTAAAACTTAATTTCTTATTTTGCTGTCCGCAAAGAAGTTGCCGATTTGTTAAAAGAAAGTAAGCACATTTTTATTAAAACTTAGAATGAACTTTGATCAATTATATATTTTCTATTTTGTTCGATAACCTTTTGCCTTCTTTCCGGTAAATTCATTATTCCGCGCTCATAGAACTTCTGGCCTTTATTTACAAAAATCGGAAGCAAGTGGGATTTTATAGCCTCGTCATTGCCGAAAGTTTTACTATTTAAGCAGTTCTGCAAAGACCGAAGCAAATGGTAGTTTGACGGTGCAAGGTTAGGGCTATATGGTGGATGAATCAAAAGTTCCCAGCCAAGCTGTCTCAGTTTTTGGTGAGCGACCAAAGATGTATGCGATCTAGCGTTGTCCTAATGAAATATGACACCTTTACGATTGATCAATTCTGGTCGCTTCTCATTGATGGCTGTATTGAATTTGCCCAATTGCTGGCAGTAGACATCCAAATTAATCGTTTGGTTCCTCTGAAGCAGCTCAAAATATACCACACCCTTCCAGTCCCACCAAACTGACAGCATAATCTTCTGTTGGTGAATATCAATCTTTGAAGTGGTTTGTGGCGCTTCATCATGCCTGGACCTTGATCGTTTTCGATTTTTCGGGTGCTCTTTTCCAAATAAAACTTAATTTTCCTTATTTTTTTGTATCTATTAACTTTATTCACCGAATACAGTGGCTAAAAAGTTAATTAATTTTATAAATGCACGGTTACTTTTATAAATAAAAATAAAATAGCGAGGATTTGTTTGAGGCATATAACTTTTTTTTTATAAAAATCAAAACATTTTGTTCATTAATATGTATTAATTTTATTCAAAAAACTACAGTTCGAAATATTAACGAATGCTAGCACAATTATTTTCTCAAATAAAAATGAAATAACGGGTGTTTTTTTGGAGCTATAGAACTTTTTTAATCAAATAAAAGTTAAAATATTTTAAGTTCTTCAACTGACTTCAATTAAATCCAGAACAATTTTCCAAACGATTTTGCAGTTATTTTCACAAATCAAAATAAAGTTTCGCGTGTGGTTGGGAGGAATAGAACTTTTTTTACTCAAATAAAAATTTAAATATTTAATGTTTTTCAGCTAACTTCCTTATATCCAGAACAATTCTTAAAAAAATTTAACAGTTAGTTTCGTAAATAAAAATAAACTCTTGTTTTAGTTTTTCTTTTTGAGATGTAAATTTTTGTTTTAAATAAAATTTAATTTTTTTATTTTTTTTTTTTCATTAACTGTTCAACTAAATAGAGTTCCTTAAAAAATCATACTAATGTCAACAAAGCACAGTTATTTTCGTACATAAAAATACATTGACGGTGGTTGCTCTAGAATTATAGACAATTTTTTTAAATAAAGATTTTTTCGATAGCAGAAAATCGTCTAACACGCAGAAGCTTGTCTTATTTATGCCTCTCACAATCAAACTAAACATGCCATATTGCTAAAACCGTGACCATATCTTCGAGACGAGTGTACCAACATAAAAAAATAATAAAACGAAAGTCGAATGTACGTAGCCCGCGAAATTAGAAAATTCGCCCTACTCAAGGTGAAAAGATTTTTACAGCATACTATTATTCGACTATGGGCGAATTCGAAATAATCAGCTGATGGATGGGCTGATGTCACTTGGTATGTGTTTACAAAAAAACTTGTGCTGGTGATATTCGAAAAAATGAACCAATGACATTTTGATACCATTTGAACGACGAGTGTGTGAATACGTGTGAAATGATGGTGCAAAATTCGGCTGAAGATAAGATTTCGTTAGTGATATACAAAAAAAAATCAACACAGTCTTCGCTCTTATTGCTTCGTTACTATTGAACACCGAGTTTTTTTTTTATGGAGGCAAAAAGCATTGAAAGCCGAAAAGTGTGAGACTTGTCTTTCGACTCCCCCACTTAAAACCCACCCCAGCTACGTTTCCCTCCCACGGGACGACCGTTAGGTAATACTTCACGGGAGGGGGAGCGGCCTTTTGCCCCTACCTGAAAATCTGCGCTGCTGTTCAGCGTGACGCAGTTTGGTGATTCCTAATGCTACTTCATGGGAGGGGATGTGGGGTTGAACAACGAGTGATTAGACGAGTGTGTGAATACGCGCCAAATGAGCGAGCAGAATTCGGCTGCCGAGTACTCGTGTGATGTGACAGCCGAAATTGTCCGCACAATTTTGACCATAGTTAAAGGCCTCACCTGGTAAATCTATCATCCTTGTTTTCTGTTTCTATTTTCTTTCCTATCATCTTTCTTGCTTACATTAACTTGACGTAACTTTTCATTTTAGTTTACAAAACGGACTGTTTTCGTACTCTCCTCTTGGTTCTGATACGCAATGCTTTACTTAAGAAAACTTCCCCAAGATAAAAAAAAAAAATTGTATCTCGTTGTTATTTGTTTCCGGTATAATTTTTTGGACATTTGTAAGAAAAATTAAAAGGGAAAAGTATATAATATCGAACTGTAAATATTTTAAATCAAATGTATGGAAAAGTGCCTAATCTCTCTAATTGTAATTTTCAAAACATAACGTTGGGAATATTAATTAAAAAAACAAAACTAAACAATAGGTGTCTCATATTTTTGGCTATAGAACAAATTCAGGGGGTAACTCAAGAAAAAAAATTGTTTCTCGGACCATCCTAATGTTTGCACATGCATACATACATACATATGTAAAGGGTGTTTTTTTAGGATTAGGTTTTCAAGTTGGCACTACTTTTTTCGTAGATGGTCTTTTTGACAGCTGTCACTTGATTTATGCTCAGTTTGGTTTGCCATTTCATAATGAATAGACTTACACCTGAACAACGTTTGCAAATCGCGCAAATTTATTACAAAAATAATGGTTCGGTTCGCGCGACGCATCGAAGAAAATTTTGTTCAGCGATGAAGCTCACTTTTGGTTGAATGGGTATGTCAATAAGCAAAATTGTCGCATTTGGAGTGAACATAATCCACAAGCCATTGCTGAGACGCCGTTACATCCTCAAAAAGTCACTGTTTGGTGTGCTCTATGGGCAGAGGGAATCATTGGTCCATATTTCTTTAAAAATGAAGCCGGCCATAATGTTACAATCAATGAAGAGAATATTCGGCGCGTTATTGCTGACATACGGCCCCAATTGCTGCAAAAAGTGGTCGAAAATTGGGCCTCTCGGCTGGAATTTATTCGAGCCAGCCGCGGCGGCCACTTGCCCGAAATCATTTTTAAAACATAATGGCAAACCCTTATCTTTATAATAAAGCTAAATTCTTGGCCATAGCATTAAATTATATACGTTTTATTTCATCTTGAAAACCTAACCTCTAAAAACAACACCCTTTATATAAAAATCTGCCGCTTCTTAAGCTGTTGTTGATTTTGTAATTAGCGGTTAAAAATAAAAGTGGCACAAACTGTTAGACTTACCACAAGTGTTCGTGTATACGCGTCTGGAAGATTGTCTCTATTCTCGATTTTTTTTGTTTTTGGTGCTAAAGTTGATTTGTGGTTTGTATTTATTATATGCATATACATACATATGTATACTTCTCTAAAGCTGTTTCGCAAGAAAAACAAGTTTTTTCAAAACCGACAGTTTCTCATTCTGTTAATTGGAGGCAAGAAGAAAAGTCAGACTAAATGTTTGCGTTGAGTCTTAGACTTCACCCAAAAGGCGCACAAATTACCAACAAAAGTGTATGAGTGTGTATGTGTGCATATTTGCCGAATAAGTGTGCATATTTTTATCTTTATTTTATTATATTTTTTCTTATTTTATTATATTTAATTTTATTTATTTATATTTATTTTTTATCTTTTTTTATTTATATTTTTTTTATCTGTTTTTTTATTTCTTATTTTTTTTAAATTTTTTTGTTTATCTTTTTTTAACTGTTTCTCTTCACTTTTTGCCTTCCAATTACCGCATTGTTGACACTCCACCTGCTATTGTAGCCATTTACGCGGATATCCCAATGTGGAAATGAAATGTAAAAAAAAGGTTTCACATAACAATCGCCTCTGAAAAATCTTCAGCGTTCTTACAACAGTTAATTCTACGTTGCTGGAAAGATTCGCATTTAAATTCGTTCAAGGAATATCATCCTAGCAGCATTCCCCAACAATTTATGGAGAATTTTTATACCTGTACGTTAAGGATATTGAATTCAACTGGCGAATCCCCTATAAAGTGGCAGCCGAAGTTGCTCGCACAGTTTTGTTTTTTACCGGTTTTGTTTGGCCAAATCTGGTAAATAATTCATCCTTGGCTTTGTATTTTCTGTTTTTATATACCTGTTATATATGTATATTTTGCTTACTATTGGCTACAGAAAATAATGAATGAACTAATTATCTGACCAGTTCATCATTTAATCAATATTTAAACACGTGAACGCAAAACCCCACACATACTTACATTGTATGTAAAATACGTAAATTATCATCATCAGTTGAGTTAGGTTTTAATAATTCAACAATAGCCACATTTACAATAAAAACGGCCTCAACGGATGTAGATGAAATAATAAGTGTGCATTCTTACATACATACATACATACACACATACCTATAAATGTGTGCACATACATATGTAAGCAGCAGCAAAACTCAATAACAGCAATAACAAATGAAAATTGAGGCGAATAGTTTACTCAATGCAAAACACCTAAGCAGTTGTTTGCTATATAATTGACTGTTAAATTTTCTCAACGGCAAATAAAGTCCTTAACATATGGGCTGAAAAGTCCCGAACCTAACAAAGAAAACACTTTTTTTTCTTTTGTTCAAAATTAGCTTTATTCATCAACGTAATTTCCGTCAAGATCATTCCAACGCCACTCTAACGTTTCAACATCACTTTACTAGAACGATTTACCTTTTGCTCAACGATTTATCAAATGCTTTCATTCGAGCGAAATTTCTTACCAGCGAGCATTTTTTAAGGTCTGCGAATATCCAGTAGTCGCTGGATGCCAAATCTGGCAAATACGGTGAATATGGAAGCATTTCGAAGTTCAATTCATCCATTGTTTTGATGGACTTGATGAAACACCTTTTTTTCTTTGCCATATGCGGACGTTTCTTTGCAATTTCGGCCTTCCAATAACGCTATTTAATATTCACTGTCGATGGTCTTTCCCTTCTCAAAGTAGTCGATGAATATATCACCATATTTTCGAGCCGATTGTTATGCTTTCGTGCTGGACTCATGCTTCATCCATTGTCACATATCGATGCAAAAATTCCGGTCTATTACGTTTAAACATGGCCAAACACTGCGCAGAATCATCAACACGTTCTTGTTTTTGGTCAACAGTGAGCAAACGCGGCACCCACTTTGAACGGAGCTTTGTCATAGTCAAATGCTCATGCAATATAAAGCCAACAGCTTCTTTTGATATCTTTACGATGTCAGCTAACTCATGCAACTTCACTTTTCGATCATTACAAACGATTCTGTGGATTTTTTTGATGTTTTCTGTTGTTACCGCCTCATTTGGACGTCCACTGCGTTGTGCATCATCGGTGTCTCTTCAAACACGTTTGAAGCCCTCAAACTATCGTTTTATTTGTTGTTTCTAATGGAACGGAGTCCCCATAACACTTGTTTGAACGTTATTTTTCCCATCAAGAAGCAGTGTAAAATTAAAACACGAAATTCTTTTTGATCCATTGTTTTGAAAATAACAAAAGTAGAGTCACCCTTAGCACAATAACTCACGAACTAATGAATAGAATGCCATGAAATTGTAGCAGCTGTCTTTTTAAAGTTACTTACTTACTTACTTATATGGCCTGTTCAGGGATCACAACTCGATACCGGATTAAGGCCGACTGTAACAAGTCTCGCCAGGCGACTCAGCTTTGCGCGCGCCTTCTCCAATTTGTTACATCAATCGCTCATAGGGCTTCCTCCACTTGCTCCTTCCATCAAAGGCATGGTCTTCCTTTACCTCTAACTTGCCATCCGAATACCCTTTTTGCTGGAGCTTCTGCAACCATAAGCTCGGCGTGATCCAGACAGCGCAAGCGCTGAATATGGATACCCTTCGCTAAGCCCACATCGTCGTAGAGCTTATGCAGCTCATGGTTCATTCAGCGGTAGTATCTTTCCTTCGAATACCCCAAGAGCTGCTGCATCAGTCTGCGACACAACCAATGCTTCAGCGCCATAGAGTAGCAGGGGCAAGATGAACGACTTGTCGAGTGTTAGTTTTGCCGGGCGAGAGAGGTTTCTGCTACACATTTGCTTAGTGAGACCATAGTAACACCCATTAGCAAGCGTGATTCGTCGGTTTATCTCCACGCTGTCATCTTTTGTTGTTGTGACGGCAGTGCCAAGATATATAAATTGCTTGACAATTTAGATGTCCGCTGAAATGCTGGATCCAAAACCCCGTGTATCTTTCCTATTGGACAGCATATACTTCGTCTTGTCCTCGCCAGTTCCACCCTAGTTGGCTCTCTTCCGATAGCGGAAAATGCTGCGGTAACATCTTGCTTGCAGTTCCCTATGATGTCAATGCCATCAGCATATGCAAGGAGCTGGACACTTTTGGTGAGAATAGTGCCATTTCGATAAACACCGCCTCTCCGCAGTATCCTTTCCACGAGGAAGTTGAAGAGGTCGCACGATAGTTGATCGCCTTGTCTGAAACTTCACTCGGTATTGAAAGGTTCGGAGAGGTCTTTTCCTATTGACAGAGCTAAACGTTTTGCTCAATGTCATTTTGCAAAGTCGAATCAGTTTTGCGGAAATATCGAACTAAGACATTGTGGTATATAGGCGATCTCTTATCGGGCTATCGAAAGCAGCTTTATAATTGGCAAAGAGATGATGAGTTATGTCGTTAAGGTTAGTACTAACTGCAAAAGAGGTGAATGCAATAAAACTAGTGCTATCAATTTGCTAGGCCCGGGATATTTCAGCCCATGTGTTAAAATGAAAAGTGTTTAATACAAATTGTTGATTGTTAATAAACTTTAGTAAGTATAAAGGCATATCATTAGTAATTATTACAAGTAAATGTTTATACGTTTGTATATACTATTTATAATCACATAAGTAGACGAGTATTCATTTAGCTAATAATAGTAATAAAATGTTTAGTATGACGCATACTACCTTAGCATCCTTAGCTGGAATTTAGGCCGAGTTTTTCCTTCAGTTGATTCTTGTGAGAAGCTTTTCCTTGGCAGAGATGCACGCGTAGGCTTTTCACTGGCTTCCAAGGAAATGATTTCGAGATTTTATGATCCTCAATGGTAACCGAACCTGACATCTAAATGTGGTGTAGTGCTAGTGTACATACATACAAACATAGCCCTCTCCGACAGCTTTCTGCATATGTATTTATTGTGGGTCTAATTTAGGTAAGCATTTTATAGTACACATAAAAACTCTATGTGTCTATAGATATTGCAAAATACATACTCACACATATACATACATACGTGCATATCATTATTTTTCAAAAAACTTTTGTATGTGGGCTATAAATTTGCTTTTAAATTCAGAAAGGTCAATCAGTTCGATGACGGCGTTCTAAGTTCACATTTAAAATTCTATTACATTTGCTATATTCGTGTACTAGTTACATATGTATGTATGTATGTTCATTAGTATGTAGAGAGTTTATTCGATAGATCTAAAATTGAGTAAAAAGCGCCTGTCATAGTCGAGTGCGCTTTCGCATGATTGCAATTCTATTAGCACCGGTCTTGAAGCCGACTAAGGGCATGCAACCTCAAACTGTTGAAAAGATTGTTTTAAAAGCGGTCGGACCTCCGCAGGCAATTGAAAATGGACGGGTATATTTTCGGTATCTCAAAACAAAATACCATTTGTCGTTCGGTGGTGGCTTAAAGCTGTCAAAGATGATAGATTACCAGGTTTGCTATTAACTGCGGTGGAAAAGAAAATTGTGAGGGGAACTTTGGCTGCCACATCGCCTGGGAGACTTATTGCCAACAGAAATCTGCACGACCATTTCTACCAAATAACGGTCTGCTAAGTAGTTCACCTTTGAAATCTTTTCAATATGCTAAGCTTTAGGTCCCTCCATTTGCAGGATAACATTAAATCTTATATCGTAAATTAACGCAGAAATTCGCTAAAAAATCTCATAAAGGATGTACGCGTCAATCATACGAATGACAAATACAAAAAAATTTATCGATCTGGCTGAAACTTGGTGTGTGTTCTTCCAAGAGCTGCCCAATATGCGCCAGTAGTGCCATTTCTCTGAAATCCAGAGTATTTGTCTGAGCCCAACTTTTTCAATAACTTTTAGTACAATGACGATAGGGCTCCCAACGTCACCAAGCCGTTTCTGTACCTGTTTGGCTCAGCCTATTAACGTTGAGTTAATGCTCAGAATCATCAATAGGCTCAGGTGTGGGTTTTAGTCACCTCTTACAATAGGCATCTCTTTTTGGGTGTTTGGCCAAGCCTCCTCCTATTTGTGGTGTGCGTCTTGATGTTGTTCCACAAATGGAGAAACCTACAGTTTCAAGCCGACTCCGAACGCAGATATTTTTTATGAGGAGCTTTTTCATGGCAGAAATACACTCAGAGTGGAGCGACCACTATTAGAAAAAACTTTTTCTATCATTTCGGTGTTTCATGCACGAAGATTCGAACCTACGCACTTCCGAGTTTATTCGTAAGCAAATTTTAACCCCCTAATCCACTGTTTATAAGAATATAAACAAGTGTAGTGCCAGCATGCTGGAACTCCACATAAAACGTTCACGGCGCTGTAGTTTTCAACGATTTATACATCTGGCAAAACTTATACTAGGTGGCGCAAAGTTAACTACCCTATCAGAAAATATATAATTCTTACAAATGGCGTCGTACGTCAATCATATTTGACACCTGTGAACTAGAGAGCGGCAGCACGCTAAATTGTTATTTTTTATTTGGGAAATCCACTATTTTCTTGGTAAATGGCTGCAGTACTCGATATCTCGTAAAGTAACAATTTAAAGTTTATGCTCGTTACTGTTTTTTTTTTTTTCATTCAGTTGTGAGTTACAGGGTGTCAACAATGGAAGTCAACAAAGAGAAAATTCGGTACATTTTACGGGTTTTCTTTGCTAAAGGCGAAAGTGCATGCCAGCCTGCTGAAATTGTGAATGGTGTTTGTGGTGCAACAGCTAATTACGTGCATTTTTGGTTTCATCAATTCCGTTTAGGCATTTCGATAAAGTCAAATCACAAAAATAATTGAAGTTGACTGGCATGTTTGTAGTAATGGCATCGCCCAGGAGCTAAAGATCGATTCCAAACTATTATACAGGTAAGCCTCCTATAACACGAAATATGGCTTCCTAGAAACTGCCGTGTGGTGGGAAATCGTGTCGTATGAGACCCAGCGTTAGTACAAAAACGGGGGTTATGTTCCGAAAACTTATTAAAAATAATTTCTTTTAGTTCTACATAAACAACTTAATTTTTACTAAAAATATAAATGTATGTTCAAGACAAAACACAAAAAAAAGGGGAAAAATATTATTTATTTTCCCTGGAAATATTTTTTAATTTTAATAATTTAAAAAATGGCGCTGGCCTGGACGGTGTTGTCCATTTTGGCTCTTCTATTTATCTGAAACATAAAAACCAAAAAAAATTATTAATCAGTATAACTGTAGCTATGTACCGCTACTAGAATAAAAAAATATAAAAAAAATTGTGACAAATGGCGTGGTTTTGAATTTGACTCTCTAAAAATCGGGTTTTTTCAGTTTTTTAATAAAAAAAAGTACGAAATAATTGAAATAATAATATGATTCTAGTACGGGCGATAGTCATTGATATTGTGAACAACATATTAAAATTTCAGACGGTTGAATAGGTTTTTTGTTTTTGACAACACCAGGCTGAAAAAAATCGTTTCGAGATAAATGAGTTTAAAGTTTGAGGTACACGAGCGCACAGACCACTCTCTACCTAGTTAATGGGCTGTAGAAGCTATAATATTGAAAATTTCCGCATAAAAATTTCACAGTATATTCTTAAGATACTATAATTTCGAAATATCGAAAAAACAAAAATCGATTTTTAATACAACTCTAATTTAATAAACTTCTTCGCCATCTAATGGAATTTGTTTTTACAGCAATTATCAATCCAAATGTTGACTGCCTTTTCCAATTTCTAAATTATTCACGACCGGGTCGAGCTGCACGTTTTACGGCAACTGCACTTCTTATTTCTTTTTCATTTTTCTTGATATTCCGGACTGTTGCTTCATTCAAATTTAGACTTTTTCAATGTGAGGTGCTTTTTCTCCTTTCAAAACACGATCCAAGATTTATATCTTACTCCTAAGGAAATAAATTTCCTCTTGAATGTTGTTTTTCATCTTTCTCGCACATGGCTTGGGACTGAATCTTAATGTTAAAAAGTTATTCTTTAACACTTAGCGGTCCGACCAGACTGCTGACCAGCAGCGTGAGACACTTTTGTTTTCAGGCCACGGATATGAAAAAGAAATAATTACTCCAACACTCACTGAGATAGAAATGTATACATCTCAGATGCAACACTGTATCTTTAAGACGCTAAGCCTCGCCGCGGCTGTAGAATTACAGTAGTTTCTTTGCCGTGTTGTAGAAGGGGTACCTGTACTTATATATATACATATATGTATATATATGTATATATATATTTATGTTTAATGTATTGAAATGATTCTTTAATTGAACGATAGCTTGAATATTAACTCCCTCTTCTTTTAATTTCTTTTATTTGTCCTTTTTTTTGCACGTGAAATTATAACTGAAAGGGAGTCTATATTTTATTCTGCACACAGTATACTTATATATATAGACAAGGTGGCGCTAAATTTTGTTTTTAAATATTATTATTAAATTAAATATATGATTTTGAGTGATGAAAATCTTTATTTTGACCTTTACGCGCTCAATAGCTTTGGTCTATTTGTATGCTGCGGCTGTCTAGTTCACAAGTGCCAAATATGATTAACGTACAACGCCATATGCCAAAAATTATAGATCTTCCGAGAGGGTGATTAATTTTGCGCCACCCTGTATAAATAAAAACTGATCATTAATGACTAGCATCTACAGCTTAAAAAAATATTGAGTTGAGAAGGGGTATCTAGTAACCCATTAGGAGCGAAAAAAAAAGAAAAAAAATAGTAACTGCATTTTGAGTACTTTGAACTTCTTGGCTTAGTTAAAAAGTACACACATAAAAATCGTATTTTTATTGTAAATTATTTATGTTCGTTTTGCCTACATATGTGCCTACATATATACATACATACGTACTTGCATGCATATTTACAAGTGCATTGTACTTCTATGTATGTATGCATGTAAAATAGGCGAATTCATGCACGTACGCCCTTTTGAGGTTCAAGGTAAATAATACAAAAACAACAAAACATCGCTACACCATGGCACTTGCATATAAATTAAAAAAAGAAGTAAGTAAATATCGTGAATATAAAAGTAAAATCAATTGGCATGGAATCAACGTAGCCGGTAGTTAAATTAAGCTAAAACTAAACAAAAATCAAAGCTTAAACGATTTCGTGTACAAAACTAAGTATGCAAAATCGAATTTACTTATTTACGAGTATACACCACCACTTAGGACTTGGGGTCGGTGGCTTCCGAGTTGGTCTTTTTCCAACAACATTACTAACAGCATTCCCATGCAAGTATATGGGTATGTACGTGTGCTATAAATAGTACTATCGTTGACTTCTTTTATTATATACTTACTTACATACAAACATATAATTTCAGTGCCTACTTTTAACGTGCATACATATGTACGTACATATCTAAGTTGTATGAAAAATTGTGTATTAAAAACGCGTCGCTCAATGACGTTGCACACTTTGGGTGGTGTATGGGGATGTCTATTCATGAATCAACCGCAAAAGACAAATTCTATTTTTTTTTATTTTGTGTTTTTTTGTTTTGTGATTTCAACTGCGTCTGCGCCAACGAGGTTGACTGTTGCTTGCGTTTGTGTAGCGCGGAAGTGGTTGCGCGCGTTCATTTGCCAGCCGACTGAACAACCAATTTTGGCAGTTCATAGCTGAATAAGAATTGTTAAATTGACTAGACTCGAAAATTACTTTAATTAAGGAAACCTAGATAACAGATGCACACATATTTACATATCTATGTTTGCAATTAATGCACTCCAAGGCATTTAATATGCCTAATAATGAAGGCATACCCATACATATATACATATACATATATGCATACGAACGTATATTCAGTGATCGTGACTAATAAAGTGGCAGTTAGCCAAAATGTGTGAAATGGCGAAGGGAAATATTTTAATTTATATTGAATATTTTTGAATTTTTTTTTTCTAGTTTCTATTATGTTTTATTTCATTTTATTTAATAGTCTACTTTAATTTAATTATTTGATTTTAATATTCGTTTTTTTTTACTTGAATATTATTTTATTTTATTAGTTTTCTTTTATTTCGTAATTTTTTTTTTTAAATAACTTATTTCAAATTTACTTTTTCATATTTGAAATTATTTTATTTTACATATTTTGTTGTTAATGTTTTTTATTGCGTTTTTTATTTTATTTTGTTCTGTTAGTTTTTTTTCTTTTTATTTTATGTTATTTTATTTAATTTCTTTATTATTGAATTTGAGTTTAATTCTTTTATTTAATAATATTTGACTTGATGTTATTACTTTGTTTTATTATATTTATATATGTATGTATTTTATTTTATTTTATGTTTTAGGGGGATTTTTTATACAACTTTATTGAAATAAATTCCTTTTTATTTTTATTTTGCGTTTTTTTAATAATTTTATTTAAATATCATTATTTTATTTTACTTTACTTGATTTTATTATTTTTCTTTATTTTATATTTTATTGCATCGAAGTTTTAATGGTTTTATTCATTTTTCATTATTTCATTCATAATTAAATTATTTTTGATTTAACGTTATTTTATTTTGCTCCGTATTATGTTAATTTGTTTATTGTAATAATTTAATTAAAAGTTATTTCTTTTATTTAATAATATTTGACTTGATTTTATTACTTTATTTTATTATATTTATATATTTATTTTATTTTATTTTATTTCTATTTCTTATTTTTTAGGCGGATTTTTTATAGGTACAACTTTATTGAAATAAATTCTTTTTTATTTAAGCTCTGTATTACGTTTTTTTAATTTTTTTTGCGCTTTTTAATAATTTAATTTAAAAATATTTATTTTATTTTATTTTACTTGATTTTATTATTTTTCCATATTTTATATTTCTTTTATCGAAGTTTTAATGGTTTTATTCAAATAAATTAAATTATTTTTGATTTAACGTTATTTTATTTTGTTCCGTATTATGTTAATTTGTTTATTGTAAAAATTTAATTAAAAGTTATTTCTTTTATTTAATAATATTTTGTTTTATTTGATTTGATGTATAGTAATAATTTATTTTATTCTAATTTTTTTATTTAATTTTTTAATTTTATATCACTTGGTTTTATTACATCACATTATTTTATATTTTATTTCATTTTACTTTATTTTTAATGGCCTTATTTAAATAAGTTAATTGAATTTAATTATTTTTTATTTAAGGCTATTTTATTTTGTACCGAATTACAATATGTTAATTTTTTATTTTTTGTTTCTTTTTAATTGCAAACTTTGATTTAATAATTTATTTATATTATTTATTTTTTTAATAATCTAAAACTTAGCATTAAACTATTTTTAAGCTTTATTTAACTTTGATTATTTAATATTAATTTAACTAACTTGCACATTATTCCATTGAATGGAAGACAGAGTAAAGAAAGCCTCAGCAGTACTTTAAACGGCACAAGAAAACGGTAGGGTTAACTTTATATAACAAACAGAGTACACTGATTGTACTCAGCTGTCGTAAGATCGATACTTGATAAAAATATTATTGTGAACAGATTGGCTCGTATTCAAAAAACAGCTGTTAGAACCACTCTGACAGAAGTACTAAATGTAATTTTATATTACTGGCCAATTGACTTACGTGGTAAGCAACTGCCCAGTCAGCATTGAGGCTTAGGAAACTTGCCCTCTTAAAAACATTCAATAAAGGTCATTCGATTACATATATTAGAAAAAGTATCCACTATTCCAGCTACTACAGATTTTTGTAACAGTGTCAGTGTCTAGCTTCATTTTAATAAACTCTTTACAACAGTATTTCCTTCTAAAGAGGAGTGGGTGGTAGAAAGTGGTACGGTAGATGATGAAAGTAGAGTCAGTACATTTACTGACGGATCTAAGATTGATGAGCATGTGGGTGGAGGAGGAGTTTACCCTGAAAAGTAAAGCTTCAATGCATCCTTTCGCTATAGGCAAAAGTTATCGTCATAATGGAGGGTTTATTGCTCTTAAAGCAGAGACTCCTAACTACGAAGAAAGTATATATACATATATATATATATACTCGTATATATATATATATACGCGGTTAGTCAAGCAATTCAAAATCTTTAGAGTCAGTAAAAAACTCGTCAAAAACGGCAGTTGAATGCCACAAATTATTATGCGAAGTATCGCAATATTTTAAAATATACCTGATGCGGATGCTAGGCCATAGAAATTTAGAAGGTTCTTGCAAAGCAGATGAGCTTGCAGGGAAAGGTCCAACGCTAAATATTCACCAAGATAATGTAGCAGTACAGATTCCGTTAGCTACTTACCTAAATTATTAGTAGATCGAAACGCTTTCATAAGCAAGCAACCTTGGCCAGAATGAAACCACGGCGCCATAAAACCGCTACTGAATTTTAAAAGACAGGATATAGAAATACAATAGGGGTACTAAAAGGGAATTGTCTAATTGGAACGCATGCAATTAGACTGGGGTACCACAGAATGGCTTTTGTCGAAGCTGCCAAGATATTGAAGAAGAGGAAACCGTGGAATACCGCTTGTGTACATGCATTCCTCTATACAGAAAGAACTTTGCACGCTTGGATTCGCCTTTCTTGACGTCATTGAAGAGGTCTCACAAACAGGGTTGTGGAAATTAACAAAGTTCATTAAAGCCAGAGGTTGATTCGGAGGAGACTCAGGAGTGTAAAGGACTAGGCTCCAGTGGTATCACAATGGGATTATTCAGACCTAAGAGTGTCGGATTATAGCCACTCAACCTGACCTAACTAACTATTGCTATAGTATATTTTATTTTAAACAATTTTTATTTTATTTTACTTAAAACTATTTTGCTTTTTATTTTATTTAATTATATATTTGTTTTTTATTTTTTAAATCATACATATACATACATATTTAATTTAAATAAAGTATTTTTGTTTTTTATTTAATATTACTTTATTCTGTTATGTTTGATTTTATTTTATCTTACCTTTATTATTTTGTAATTAATTTTTGTATTTATTTAATTTTTTATTGTGCTTCAATTCATTGAGTTTTATTGCATTTTTTATATAATATAAATTTTTTTAGTTAATTTTTATTTATTTACGCAATACTATTTTACTTTTTATTCTTGTTGACTTTATTTAAATTCATTTTTTCTCTCTATCAAACACATGCACATACATACTTACGTGCATACATATGTATGTAGATACTCAATACACTTAAAATTCCTAATGTCTCTCGTTGCTTTGAATGTTAAATTAAAAGTAAAACTGCTGCTTCAACAAAACAATTACAAAAACAGTGTAAACTAAAACAACAATAACAATAAGACCTCACTTTTCTGGCTACCGTTCAACAAACCGGACGCCACCACTGACCTACAGAATATTTTACTGACAAATTAGGAGTTTGAAGAACGTTTTCATTTTCATTTTCGTTTCGTGGCTTTATTTTATATTTTGTCATTTTCGATCTTCGTCGCTGTGCTTTTATTAGGTTTCGTAATCATCGGCAAACGTTTTGATAAAGCCAAGCAAATGTTCGATGCATGCTGATACACTACTTTATGTATGTATGTAGGTACACTTACTGTTTTCAGGGGGCCTAGTTAAATGCTCTTTGCACGCGTAATGCGCATTAGGGTGATCGGCGTACGAAAAAATATGTAGATAGTTTTATATTGGTTCGATCACAAATGCCAAGGCAGGCTATGTGATGTGGGCGAATCCTAAGGGGTAACACAATGATTCTTTCTTGTTGCCAATAAAATACACAGAAAATGCAAGTGCGAAGCATTTAGTATTGAAATATTCCGCTTATCACTCGGCAAACAATACTTAGTATTTTCGCGGCATTCGGTGTTACCGTTTTACAGCTACCGAACTAGTAATGTGCAAAATCCTTTGCACTTCCGCACAAACTTTAAAAACATTCATCGTGATTTGCAACTGCCTCTGCCTTTAGAAATATTATCGCCAAGATGCAGGGAAAAATGTAGAGTTCCCACATAGAATGGACTGCAGCACTAAATTTTCGTTTCATTCTTCGATATGTACATTGACACAGAGAGGACCCCCGACTAACTTTCATCATGTCACTCTGTACGTTAAGGGAACTATAGAGTTCGATAAATTGGTTTCGTCTGCGTATTCCACATTTTTGGAAAAAAAGTAGAGTACAAAATTAGTTTAGTTCAAGAAAGTATAGTTTGGGGAAGAAGAAATTCATTACTTTTGCGTAAAATTGTTGCGGAAATGGTTTAAAACTGTTTTATGATCTTTTTATCTTTTAGCTTCCTGGGCGATGCTACAATTACTAACATGCCAATTAACTCGATTATTTCTGTGATTTTATCTACAATTTCTTTAACATCAAAAACGCCTGACGAAACCAAAATTGCACGTAATTAGCTGTATCGGCACCATAAACACCATTCACAATTTCAGCGGCCTGGCTTGCATTTCGCCTTTATCAAAGAAAAACTGCGAAATGTACCGAATTTTCTCATTGTTAATACCCTATAAGTCAAAACTGAATGGCACAACCAAAAAACAGCAAAAGAATTTTTTTATTGTGAAATGTCACCTTGACAACGAGCATAAACTTTAAATTGTTTGATCGATATTTTACGAGATATCGAGCACTACAGCCATTTATCGAGAAAATAATCAATTCCATTTTTCCCGACCTAATATTTCAGTAGGTCCCTCCATTTGTGGAACAACATCAAGACGAACATCACAAATAGGAGGAGGAGCTCGGCCAAACACACAAAAACAGTGTACGCGCTAGTTATATATATACAAGGTGAAGTCCAAAATAAACAAGACTGGCGTCATAAATATGTTTTTGATGGCGCCATCCTTTTAATGAGTTAGTGCGTTGGAAGTTACATCCCTAGGTGACTTCCAGTGAAAGCTTGGGGGCATTCGGTTCAGTGAAAGCCAAGTTATTGCTAATATCAAATATCAAATTTTGTTCTAAAATCGGTAAAACGTTTACAGACACATTTGAATTGATAAACACAGTTTATAGCGATGATTGTCTATCTCGTGCCAGAGTTCATGAGTGGTTTACTCGTTTCAGAGATGGTTGTAAGGACAGAAATGGCAATGAACATACAGGCCCGCCCAAAATCAGTAATCACCGAAAACTTCATCGAAATTGTTCGTAAATTAAAAAAAAATGAACCGAAATCGTCGATGAAATTCATGGAATCAGAGTTTAATATCTCTAAAATATCGATTTATCGTATTTTAACTAATCATTTGCACTTACGAAAGCTCTGTGCCCGCTTCATTCCGCACAACTTTACTGAGAACCAAAAATTGCTCAGAATTCAACATTCAAAAGACCTCATTAAAGAGGCGATAAAAGACGAGCATTTTTTTTACAACATGAAACTGAAAAGAAACGTCATAGTGCCACCCAAAAAATTGTGTTTGGGGAAGTCAAAAATCAAGTCGATGCTCATTTGTTTTCACGATTCTAAGGAGTTCGTGCCAACAGACCAAACCGACAATGCAAATTTCTATCTTGACCTTTTGAAACGTTTATTGAATCGCATTCGTCGAATTCGCCCTGACTACTGCGAAGGAGGAAGCTGGCGCTTGTTGCATGATAATGAACCATCTCATCGATTAACTCTTGTAATTGATTTTTAGACTAGAAATCGCATTTTAACCATCAATCACTCACCGCATTCGCCTAATATGGCTCCCTGTGACTTCTACCTAGTCAGAAAATTGCATTTGGCCATGAAAGGAAAACGTTTTGCGTCCGTAGAGGTCATCCAAAAGGCTTGTACCGACATCCTGACCGAATGATTGATCAATGACCTGATATACTCTTTCGAAAAACTTTTAGATCTCGCAAAACAATGTATCGAGACCAGAGGGGACTATTTTGAATAAATAAACTCAAATTTATCAGAACAAAGCTCCTGTCGCTACTACTTTTACCCAGTCTTGTTTATTTTGAACTTCACCTTGTATATACATACATATATAATATTTTCCTAATTTTAATATTTTCCGCCTAATTTTTAATATTTTTTTTAATTCTGTCGTGTAAAATTGTATATCTGTTTACTTGACAAATGCCAAAGATGACATAAAAGAAGGTACCGCCTCTGGGAACTATTCACTACTGACACCTAAGCGTCAGTTTTGAAAGACCCTTTATTTTCTAAGCAAATTCAGCTTTATATTAGTTGAGGCTAATTTATTATTTCTCCTGCAATATATACTAGTACTTCCATATGCCTGCCCACGCAGCAAACCACAGGGTATTACATAAAATGCAATTTAAATACAAAATGCTAATTCAATCATTTCCACAGCAACGCACATTCACACCTACCATAAGTACATAGGCGCATGGATAGTTGATCATATAAAAAGGTAATAAATATTGCCATTCAGCTGCACTCGTACTCGCACTCGAGTATGGATAAACGAGTATCAAATAACTCGGTCGACCGCTAGATTGAAATTGTGGTCACAGCATATTTGCAATAAATTTATATGTATATATGTAGGTATATAGGAACAAATATAATATATTTGCATTGACTTATGTATATATTTTTATCACTGCATATCTATGCACTGCTACGAATATGCTCATAAGATGGATTTAAGCTCAATCATGTGAAAATTGATCTTAAAATTTCAGTAAACCAGCAAACCACTTTTAAGGTCTCTAATTACCGTGCATTTGTAATTGAATTGAAGTATTGTACGAGTATTGGGAATACTAATTTTAAACTTAGATTTTGTTGGTAATTGTACACTTACTTTTCAAGGGAGCTCATTTTACTTCCTCATAATAATACATTGCGCATATTTTCTAGAAAATTCAAATTCAAAAGCGTATATCGACCATTTTTGCATTTGTTTGTTTACTTAGCCGTATTTTAACAATCTCTACAACAAAGCAATCGTTGCGAAGTTTCAACTCAGCTTCATCAAGGCTGTAGCAAAACAAATGGCTTTAGCAAATTTAATAACTAAGCAGTCAATCTCCAGTATTTGTGTTTACACATGGGCTGATCTACAAAGTGGCAGGTGATATAATAAAACATTTGTGGTTTTAATAAAAATAAAAAACTATCCTACAAAGGCACTAGAGTCAGAAATAAACCCTCCAAAACAAAACCTTCAAACTTCTAAAAAAAAAACACTTCGCTCAAACATCCCCCGAAACCAGTTTCGCGCTCCGCCTGTGTGTAGCCAACCAGCAAGTTTAAGAAAGCATAAAAAATAATCGAAAAACCAGTTTCGCAAAAACGCAGTTGTTTTTATGACACAGAAACCGCCATACGGACAAAGGTCGGCGCGATTTTTGCAATCTCAGTATGAAGCCAAGCACAAGCAAGTTAAGCATTATAAATTTTGCAGACATAAAAAATGTAAAAGAGATAAAAAATTTCATAAAATTTACTACATTCTAAGGGAAATTAAGCTTTGTTACTCTAGAAGAGTTAATTTTTTTATATTTTTTTCTTTTTTCGTTGATATTTATTACTTTTACATTCTGTCAAAAAAATACCGGGAATTGTTCAATAAAACGCAACTCCTTCAGCGAATTCTCCTTAATGGCCTCTATCGACTCAAGGCGGCGTCCACGGAGGGGCAATTCAGGTTTTGGGAAAAGAAAAAAGTCACAGGGAGCTAAATCTGGTGAATACGGTGGTTGTTCGATGATATTTGACGAGTTTTTGGTCAAAAAAGATTATGAACACTTTTTTTTTGAGCATTGTGGGACGGTGCGTTATCATGGTGCAAGATCCATGAGTTTTCTTTCAAAAAATTGGGCCTTTCCTACACACATTCTCTCTCAATCGTCGCATAACTTCCCAGTAATATTATTTATTTAGCGTAGAACGGTTTGAAATTAATTCCAAGTGCACAACACCATGATAATCAAAGAAAACGAGTAGCATGGCTTTTACTTTTGACTGACTTTGGCGTGGTTTTTCGGGTTTCGCCTCATGTAGATAGCGCCATTCAATCACCAGTTGGCTGACTTGCATGTCAAACTCATATAGCCACGTCTCATCACCTGTTATGATGCGCTGGATAAACGTTGGGTCCAAATTCACTTGCTCAAGCATGTCTTCAGCCACCTTCTTCCGATAAATTTTTTGAAAGAAATTCAACTCTCTTGGAACGAGTCGGGCAGCTACGCGTCTCATGCCTAGTTGATGGTGTAAAATTTTGCGAATTGATTCGTGAGACACGCTAAGGTCACGAGCTACCTCCCTGGAACTTAAATGGTGGTTTTCCAGCACCATTTCCCTGACTTTATCGACGTTTTCATCCATTGAAGACGTTGCTGGGCGACGAGATCGAGGCAAATCTTCCACGACTTCTCGGTCCTTTGCAAAAGCCTTATACCACTCGTAGACCCGTGATTTTCGAGTTTTTCATAAAGCACACTCGCCATAGGTTTTCTGCAACATTTTCAACGATTCGGCACATAAATTCTTTGTTCGATATTTTTGTCCATAGTGAAAATCGCAGAGCACACCTGCGGTTGACTGATATAATTAAAAACCAAAAACAAGCTAATTGACAGATCACGCTCAAACTCTGCGACACTACAGAGGACATTTGGACCAAAATTCCAGCAAAAAAAATTTAGACATACATATGTGTAACGCGCGCTTTTTAAATGAACAATTCCCGATATTTTTTTGACAGAATGTATGTTATTATCTTTATTCAGAATATTTTTTAGTAAAAAAGTTATTCAAAAACCAAATTGAATGACTAATTTTGCGCTTATTCGTGCTTATAAGAGATTTGTGGTGCGCGTCTTGATGCTTTCCCACATATGGAGGGCCCTACAGTTTTAAGGCGACTCCGAACGGCATATGGTTTTTGAGCAGTTTTTTCATGACAAAAATTCACTCTTGGTGGCTTGGTGGCCTTATTATTTTCCAAAATATTCTGCTTGGAAGTCAATATATAGTACTTCTGTATTCGCTTGATTTAATTTTCAAAGCACTTTTACCACTCAGAAGAGGATACCTCCAAAACGAATTGTTTAAAAACTTCAAATGCTTCTGCAGGCGTTGAAAAATATTGACCTCGCATTTTATTTTTGATGTTCGGGAACAAAAGGAAATCTTTAGGTGCCAAATCAAGACTGTAAGGCGGATGACCTATTCATTCAGACTTTTAAGTGCTCAGGAACTCTATTGTGTTTGTGTGCCAATACGTGAGAGCTCGTATTGTCCTGGTGAAGGATGATTCGTCCTCGGTGGTTGGTTTTCCTTAATTCTCTAAACAAATTATTGTTTAGCACTCAAAGTTGACTGTTTTGACTTTTTTAGTGTAACAATTGATGTTGTGTATGAGAGAAAGATTTTCGGGCCTTTGCACGTTGGCTACTCGGAGTATCGTAGGCGATAGATGAATGAGCTGTATGAGCTTTACGACGACATAGACACAGTGCAGCGAATAAAGATCAAGCTGCTCCTTAGGATACTAGACTTTTGATTAGAGTTTAAGGTAAAGTTACCCACACGAAAGGAATGGGATTTGAATTTAATAGTCAAAGAGAATACACCTACACTTTACACTGACGGATCCAAGATGGACTGCAGCGTTGGCGTCTGTGTATATTCGAAAGACCTCGAAACTTCCAAGTCTTTTCGTCTGGGGAATTGGAATAGTATCCTTCCAGCAGAAATAAGGAATATGCTTGAATAATGGGATAAGAAAAGCTTGAAGGATAATTAGAAACCATCCACAACAACTTACAACAAGCTGCCATCTTAGTCACGTACAACTAATTCAAAAATCGTCAGACAATGGAAAGAAGAACTTACTGCTTTAGCGCGTACGACTGACATCACTCTCATCTGGGTACCTGGCAATAGGAACATAGAAGGAAATGAGAAAGCTGATGAAATGACAAGACAGAGGCATCCTATAACGAATCTGAAGCGGTAGAAATAGGGTGTCACCAAGGCGAGCGAAACAAGGGAGATCTTCTCGCTATTCCAGAAGCAGACCATTGGCAGATGGACTGAAAGCCGGCCACTGGCCCGTGGGAGACCATGCCAGGAAGATGGGGTGACTGTACAACAATAGATGCAGAAGCTGCAATCAAGCAGAATCTATGGAAGCAGTATTTTCCTACATGTGTGAGTGACCAAGTCTGACAGCTCTACGCCATAGAAATCTGGGGGAATTCTCGATGGTTAACTTGAAAGAAATTGCAGAAAGGAAAATAGACGACATACAAGGTAAAGTCTAAAATAAACAAGACAACTAAAATAGAAATGACAGGAGCTTTGTCCTGATATCTTCGAGTTTATTTATTCAAAGTAGTCCCCTCTTGCCTCGATATACGTGGACTGTTTTGCGCGATTTAAAAGCTTTTCGAAAGAGTGCTTCAGGTCATAGGCCGGAATGTCCTTTAGGATGTCGGTACAAGCCTTCTGGATGGTGTCTACGGACGCAAAACGTTTTCTTTTAATAGCCAAATGCAATTTTTCGAATAGGTAGAAATCACAGCTAGCCACATCAGACGAATACGGTGAGTGATTGATGGTTAAAAAATCTGTCACAAGAGTGGATCGATGAGATGGTGCATTATCATACAATAAGCGCCAGCTTCTTCCTTCGCGGTATTCAGGGCGAATTCGACGGTCCTCAGTTAACTTGTGCGGAATGAAGCGGACACAGAGCTTTCGGAAGTGCAAATGATTAGTTAAAATACGATAAATCGATGTTTTAGAGATATTCAACTCCAATTCCTTGAATTTCAATGATGATTTCGGTTTATTTTTGATTAATTTACGAACAATTTCGATGGAGTTTTCGGTGATTACTGATTTTGGGCGGCCCGTATGTTCATTGTCATTTATGTCCTCACAACCACCTCTGAAACGTGTAAACCACTGATGAACTCTGGCACGAGATAGACAATCATCGCCATAAACTGTTTTTATCAATTCAAATGTTTCGGTAAACGTTTTACCAATTTTAAAACAAAATTTGATTTTAGCTCTTGGTTTGAAACTCATTTTTGTACCGATAACACAAACATACTAACACTTTAGATGCAATAGCTTCGCTTCCACTGAACTGAATGTCACCAAGCTTTCACTGGAAGTCAGCTAGGGATGTAACTTCCAACGCACTAACTCATTAAGAAGATGTCTGTTTATTTTGGACTTAACCTTGTAGGCAGTTTCAGAGTCAAATCAAGATGGTTTGACTTATAAAAAGTAGTGATTCTATAAGTGGTGTATCAAAATGGCATATTTTGTGCTGATTGTGTCTGGGCTGTGTCTCTCAGGCAACAACCTCCATGACCACCACCTTTGGATAAAAATGCTCCGGCTCTGCAAGTACTCGATGTGATACCAGCTGGTGGTAATAGAGGAAGGTCGCCTCTGCGTTGGAAAGGTCAGGTCAAAAAGGTGTTGGCTTCACTTGGTGTATCCAACTGGCCTGTTGGCACGAGAGAGAAACGACTAGCGCGCTTTGTTAAATCGGTTTCTGCGAAAGTCGCTTAGGCGATTAACGCGCCAATCAAAAGAAGAATTAATGATTATGTAACACCAGACTTTTTCCGTCCACTTAAAGAACTTTGGTCTTGCCGTAAGAGCTTAGTAGCTTATAAATCAATAGAATTTCTCGAGAGCGAGAGTCTGAGTGCTTGAGATGACAAGGAACATTTCAATAAAAAACATGCATATTTTGCATTTTTATTGGGATTAGCATTTAAAATTGTATACAGTAGCAATTAAGTGGAATGAAAGCCCACCTAATACATGTACATACCTATGTATGTATATAAAGAAATATTTTTCAGAATCAAATTGCCCGCAAGGTTTAATTGAAAAGTAACCTTTCAATTTGATTACAGTTGTATTTTTTTCCCTCTATTTCTCTAATACAAATGCATTTTTAGTTTAAACTTATACGTACCTCTATCGCTTTGCTCGCAAGTGTAGTAGTCTTCTAAGAGACTCTCCCATTAAATTTATTAATGAGCGCACTTTTTAAAACATTCACTTTTACGCGGGGCAGTCATTGACCTACTATATATCACAGGCGAGTGTAATTAATGTAGTTATGTGCAGATATGTACATACTTAGATATACTCGTCTATACTCATGCGGTACAATTCCGTACGCTGGATGTAATCAGAAAGCGTTGCATATGAGCCACTTGTAAATGCATTCGCGTGTGTGTATAAGTATTTGCGTAAGTATGCATGTTGTGCGTCGTCGATAGTCGTAGCCTAGCATACTTGCGCGTGGCATATTGGGGGAGAATACTGAGTTCTATTACTAATGTGACATTGACAAACTGCTTTTGAACAGTGGCATAAAACTGTATGGTCAAGTAAATACAGAATGGTCCCATAAAATAATTCCACAATAAAAGAGAATAAAGTAAAAATAAATATTGGGTTGGGGAATAAGTTCGTAGCGCTTTTACCGAAGACCTTTTTTTAAACAAAAAGCAATAATTATATCAATAAACTACGGAAGTCCAGGCCATCGTGAACGTGGCATACTGGCTAATTGAAAAAAAGTGGTGGAGTAGCAGTATTGGAATTTGTAGTGCCAGTCAAGCTCTACTGAAAGCCGTTGCAACTCACGCTGCTTTTCGAAGTTAGTCGGTGAAAGACAAAACTGAACAGTGTTGCAAAACACAACAAAGTTAGCCTGGCCATTGTGGTATTACAGGGAACGAGTTAGCTAAAAAACTGGCTAATGAAGGCTCTGCAAGTATGCCACTAGGCCCTGAATCCTTTCTAGGGGTCAATTCTGCATCGTTTCAAGTAAGGATTGACGGCTTTATGAGGTCTACCCATAGAGGACGTTGGTCTGGGTTGAACTCGTGCAGAGTAGCCCAGTGCTTTGTGAAAGAACTAAACAGGAAAATAGCGACCTTTCCCCTAAAACTCAGCAGAAAGGACCTGAGAGTACTGGTGAGTGTAATCACAGGGCATATGGCTGCCATGAGGGGCTGCCCGATATGCCTATCTTATCTTGAGGATGACGACACTGCAGAGCATTTTCTCTGACTCATCAATGAATCCAAGAGCTTTGTAGAAGAGTGTCTTGAAACTAATTTTTCTGTCTTACCACCCACATTTTATCTTTCCTATCTCTCTATTCATTCTACTGAAATCTATACGGGTGTAGTACAATGTTCTCCTGACTGAGTGCTTGGACTAGTACAACCCCCCACAAATCTAATCTAATCAATAAGCTAATCAATTATATATTTGCCGTTGTTGTTTACAACCTCTTCGCACCTCTCGTCCAATTTGTTGATGCCGTTGCCACAAATCGCCTGGTCTGGTGTCAAAGAAATTGTTGCGCCAGTTTTTAAGGGCCTCTGTATTATCGAGGGTAAAGCCCTTCATATGGGTTGACAGGGAGCGGAAAATTTGGTAAGCGGTCGGCGTAAGGTCCAGAGAATACGCCGGATGCTGAAGGATCTCTCATTCGAGCTCTTGGAGTGCGGCTTTGATGACTTGTGCAATATGGAGTCTGGCACTGTAGTGAAGGAGTATGGTTTGACCATGTCGATCAGGTATTTTCAGTCGAATATCCTCATTCATGCGGTGTAGAGCTCCTTGTTGACCGTGACATTCTTTTCGAACATTTCCCAGTGCACTATGTCATCCCAGTCCCACCAAACACATATCAACTTAACTTCTTTGGATGAAGATCCAACTTGTCCCTCGAGTTGGGCGTATCTTCAAGAGCCACCCACTCCTTTCTTTGCTTCATATTGACGTATAAACACCATTTCTCATCTCCCGTGACGATTCGGTAAAAAACGTGCTGTTGCTCGATGCCTATTGAATGAAGGTGATTAAGAATCGTTTTATGATCGCAGTTAACTTTTTTCGTCAATTCACGACTGGTTTGACGACCGTTCTTCATCGACGTCGAAGTTTCCATTTTTGAACTTTGCAAACCATTTCCGTCCTGTAGACTCGCCTATGACACCTTCTTCATACACGTCGCAAATGTCCCGGGCTGCTTCAGCAGCTTTTTGACCTCGATGTAATGCAAAGAAAAGCAGGTGCCGAAAATGTTGATTTTTGCCTCTTGGGTATTCCATTTCTAAGCTCCAAAACTAATAAAAAATTAAATAATTCAAAAATACAATTACCACAGTTTTGTAGAGCGGAAAAAGTTCTATCGAATGAATACATATGAGAAGTTCATATGTAACTTATTCCCCAACCCAATAAAGTAAGATGAAATATCTACAATAACATAATATGAAAAAATATTTAATCTTAAATAAAGATTAAATACATTAAAATAAAATGAAACCAATTAATCGCCTAATCGGAAAATTAATAATTTTTGCTTGTTGTTGTAGCAGCATAAACATTCCCCATACATGTACGGGGAATGCTGCTGAAAAGAGAGTCTCTGGTCGTATATAGAACCGGGTGGTTACGGTAACATAGAACTGACTGTCGTGGGAACGGTATTTAACACGTCTTGATTGCTGCCTGTTTCTATAGCTGACCCTTCCGCATGTTCTGCGGGTGGTTTTACGGCCGAGGTCGCTTCAGTCACAGCTTCTCTATTACCGCGTCCATTGTGTAAGTGGACAGGAGTCGTGACGAAAATGTAGGATATCCCACAGTTGCTCTCCTTGATTAATTTTTTAGTCGATGTCAACTATTAACAGTTTTCCAGTTTTCAGCTCCTTGCTGCTGATTACACTCCACAGGTGTGTACACAGACATCTGTTCCGGGTGATGATGAAGTCCAGAATCTTCTTTGTCTAAACGCTGCGGGTAGTTATGCAGTCATTAGGTGCACACCCGGTATATTGCCCCCGCCACATGTGCCTAAATTTGGACATTACCAGTCGTTCAGTTTTGGCGTCGTTTCACGCAACCAGTTGGCAGCTTCCTCTGTTGCAATATCGACTAGCTTCGCAGAAAATATATACCTTCGAATTTAAATTCGGATTTACAACACCTCTACGAGGAGTTCCTCAACCCTCCGCTGCTCCTCCCGTGAGAATATTTGTGTTGGGGAAAGATTTGAGTAGAACAGCTAGTCTTAAACCCTTGACGATGGTAGTACAGCTAACACCAGGTTTCGTGGAATTTAAACTGGTTTTCTGCGCAGCTACTGGTGAAGAATTCATTGCTCTCGAGTTTTTAAGTGCTTTACTCTTGCTGGCAGGTCGTGTCAAGCTTTTTTTTTTGGCGCAGTTGCCTTCAGCTGGGTTGCTTTCAGCAGTGCGGCGTTTCCTCGCCTCTGAGCACTCACTTGGAATTTGCGAAATCCCCCAGCTTTGCATAAAGCCTTAAGTGTAATCTATCGAGCAGGAAACAACCGCTGATAAAAACCACCCTGTGCAAGATGTGTTTGCTCAAAATATAGCAATTCAATCAGTTTTGTTTATTCGACTGTACTCAATATTTACCTCAGTGACAATAATCTTATCATGGGAACATTACAAGTGCTTTTGTGTATTTGCTTAGGCGGGCATGCAAGAAGTCCACTTGGGTCAATGCAGTTTAAAGTTCAATGATCAGACCACATTTAAGAAGCATTAATTTCGAACTAAGCAATCAAACCAAAACAAAGAAGACATCATCTACATAAAAATTTATGGTTATGGAATGCGTGTTTTCAGATCGCCTAGTGCAATCAATCAATTTACCGAGTGATTAGCCGGTTTAAGATTATTTTTTGTTTTTACTGAAGGAAATGCTTATCGGCGAAGATTAAGTGCAGTACACATTTTAAGACCACATGGTGCGGAGTGTTTACGAATCTTATATTTTTTTATATTTGTTTATGCTACCGTATTTAGTTATATCTCGCAACACACTTGAAAAAATAATTAAAAAAAAAAATTAAAAAAGAAAATTAAAAAAAAAAAGAATAATAAAACTAATAGCAATCTAAAAATAAATATTCATATTTACCCACCGCACATAAAACATTTCAGTTATGCATTTACAGTCTGTGTCACAAAAAAGGAACCGCGATTATTTATGAAGTATAAAAGATATACTTATATTATATTTAAAATTTCTTTTACATGAAAGTATATATGAGTGGCAATTACTCAATAAGCCGTGTAGTCTCTATTGTTGTCGAGTATGGCCTGGCATCTTCTTGGCATGCTGTGAACCAGCTTTTTTGCGTAGCTCGTCGACAAAGAGTATCAGAGTTTGCGAACTTGACGCACGAGTTGCTTTAAATCGTGGACTGGCTTTCCGGCAAAATGCGTTTTCATAATTCCCCACACATTTTGAATGAGTTTGACGGGAAGGCCAGTCCATTACTGTGACTTCTTGTTTCCAGGCCTTACAAAGTCGACTTTGGTGTTTTGGGTCATTATCACACAATCATTATTTCTTCCTGAATACATATTTTTCACCGACTTCAAAAGTCAGCGATTGTAAATTTCGAACATTTTTTCGGCGTTCAAATTTGGGGTGAAGAGTTCCAAACATCAGAAACCGCGCTCGGAGAAGCAACCGCAAACATTCACTTTCACCGGGTGTTTAACAGTGCGCTGTATGATTTTGGTATGGCTCGTGGACTAAGCTTGCTTAAGTGGAACCCAAGCCCAGAAAGTTGCTTCATCCGAGAAAAGAACCTTACTCCAATCGCGTTCCATGTTCTCGGTAGCCCAAGCCTTGCGTTTATGAATGTGTTTTTCCGAGAGCAGTTGGTTTGATAATGTGGGAAAGTAGGATATGTAGGGTAGGGATTATTACGCAACAAAAAGCAGACCGAAATATATCTTGAAGTTACAAGAAAAAAACCGGTTATTTTCTTCTGACACAGACTGTAAATTAATTTCAAAATTTCACTTAACTCAATCACTCTTCTTCATTTTCAGCGCCCTCTGGGCCTACCTCAAACTCTTACGCCTTACCAAGAAATATGAACGTGAGAATCTCACCATTGCGGACATCTTCCAGATGCAGGTCAAACAGAATCCAAATAAGAATGCAATCATCAGCGACACACAGAAGTGGACTTTCCGCCAGTTGGATGAGTTTTCCAACCGGGTAGCGAATCTATTTCATGCACAAGGCTTCCGTAAAGGCGATGTTGTCGGCTTATTGTTAGAGAATCGTGCCGAATTCGTTGGTATTTGGTTGGGTCTGTCGAAAATTGGCGTAATCACACCACTAATCAATACCAACCAACGTGGTCCATCACTCTTGCATAGCATCAACGTAGCGCATTGCAAGTCATTGATTTTCGGTGAAGGTTTTACCGCCGCCATGGAGGAAGTATGCAAAGATATGCCATCCCATGTGACACTCTATCAATTTAACGATGAAGCCAATAAGAAAGTGATCGAATCCGCGAAGGATATGACTACTTTGCTGGAGACAGCTGAAAAGCGCAAGGTAGCTGCAACGGCGGAGCGTGCCAACCATCATGACCGTCTCGTCTACATTTACACGTCGGGTACGACAGGTTTGCCCAAGGCGGCAGTGATCTCACACGCGCGGTATGCTTAATGAGTGTACAGCTTACTTTTTCTACCTACTTAATTTATTAGATTCACTACTTTTCAGCTACCTCTTCATTGCGGCTGGCATTAACTACACAATGGGATTCCGTCAAGAGGACGTATTTTATACACCTCTGCCACTCTACCATACAGCCGGTGGTATCATGAGCATGGGTCAGTCGCTTTTGTTTGGCTCCACCGTTGCTATACGCAAGAAGTTCTCGGCCTCAGGATATTTTGCTGACTGTGTCAAATTCGAAGCCACTGTAAGTGCTGACTTATCCAACCGTTTATTTTTGCACGCTACACAATTTCTTTGCTTCCACCCACCCTTTACAGGTCGGTCAGTACATCGGTGAGATGGCGCGCTATATACTTGCTACTCCACCATCGCCGAACGATCGCGCACATCAGGTGCGTCTCATTTTCGGCAACGGTTTGCGTCCACAAATTTGGCCTCAATTCGTCGAACGTTTCAATATTCCCAAGGTGGGTGAATTCTATGGCGCTACTGAAGGCAATGCAAATATTATGAATAACGACAGCACTGTTGGTGCGATTGGCTTTGTCTCACGTATCCTACCACAAGTATATCCTATATCGATCTTACGCGCCGATTCCGATACTGGTGAACCCATACGCGGTCCCGACGGGCTGTGCCAATTGTGTAAACCTAACGAACCTGGCGTTTTTATCGGCAAAATTGTTAAAGGCAACTCGGCACGCGAATTCCTCGGCTATGTGGACGAAAAGGCATCGGCGAAGAAAATAGTTTGTGATGTTTTCCGCAAAGGTGACATGGCTTTCCTCTCAGGCGATCTATTGGTTGCCGATGAGCGTGGTTACTTGTTCTTTAAGGATCGCACGGGTGATACATTCCGTTGGAAGGGAGAGAATGTGTCGACCAGCGAGGTGGAGGCTCAGGTTAGCAATGTCGCAGGCTATAAGGATACTGTTGTCTATGGTGTGTCCATACCACACACAGAAGGGCGTGCCGGCATGGCTGCTATTTACGATCCCAATCATGATGTGGATTTGGAATTATTCGCTGACAAGTTGGCGAAGGTATTACCTGCCTATGCGCGACCTCAATTTCTGCGCTTCCTAACCAAAATCGATATGACCGGTACGTTTAAGTTGCGCAAAGTCGATTTGCAGAAGGAAGGCTTCGATCCAAACAAGATAAAGGATACGATTTACTATCAAACGCCTAAAGGACGCTATGAAGTGCTCACACCTGAGATATTTGAAAAAATCAACCGTCATGAAGTTCGATTTTAAGCAGCCAATGGACTGAAAACTGGGTGTGGAAGCACCGTTTTGCGTCGCCTATGTCATGAGGTTATGTTTGCCTGTTTTTTAGGATCTAAGTATTTTTCTATAAAAACAAAACTTGTTACGTTAGCTTAGTACACGCTTTGTTTAGGCGAAGCTTGCCAACTAAAGAAGATATGATACAATAATATATTTGAAATATATTTTTGTATGTATGTATGTAGAAATTGTTATCTTGCGCTTAGTTTTAGTTGGTAGAATTATATCGTTTTAGTGTAACTTCTGTAAATAAAATTTTTTGCTCAAGTTTCGAAAATTTTAATAATTCTTTGTATAAGATATAAAAAAAAGAAATTATATTCATATATATAACTTAAGTTGACTGAGGCTTAAGTATTTCGATCTAGCTGAATTCATTTAAAATATAAGGCGGTTGAGGTTTACGTACCTAATACTGTTAAAGACTATTCATACCTATTTTTATGCACAAATACGATTGGAAAAATAAAATGATGTGAAGTTTAATTCGTATTTGAGTTTTCTTTAGCTTAAGCAAAATGGTGCGATAGCTTTGGCTGTCCTGATATGGCTTTTCCATTGCTAGTAATATTTAGATTACCTATAATTGATTCACTTATAACTAGATTATCTACTTTTTCGAGTTTAACTACCAATCCATAATTAAATAGTGAGATTACCCAAGCAAGATGTCCCTCCCGAAATCCGATATTATCAAATAATCTTAGAATCACACCCTCTATTGGGGGTTTGGCCGAGTTCCACCTCATATTTGTGGCTTGCGCTTTGATGTTACTCCACAAATGGAGGTACCTACAGGTTCAAGCCGACGCCAAACGGCAGATATTTTATATGAGAAGGTTTTTCACGGGAGGTTTGCTATTGCCTGCCGAGAGGCGACAGCTATTAGAAACAACTATGTATGTATTACTTCAGTTTGGTGTGCACGGAGATTCGAACCTACGTAGTTCGAATGGTTACCACGCACCAACCTATTAGGCTACGGTGGCCGCAGTCGATATAATAATAATTAATTTAAATAAGTACAACTAATTTGCCCAGTAGTTGGGAATGTAAGAATAATCGGGACTTGGGGGTCAAAACTCCAAAGGTGGACACCTTTGAAGTTCAAAGTTTATGATGAATCCGCACTTTCCATGGGAGAATTCATTAGGGTCAGAATGCTTAGGTTACATTAAGCGTCATATTGACGAAACTTCGCGATTAATTTTGAGTTTGAACGATCGCGCACATCAGCGAAACTTCGCGATTAGTTTTAAGTTTAAAAATTAATTCACAAAATATAATTCTGGGATTAAGTTGAACCATTTTTTTAATATCATGCCATATATTTATTTATAATTTAAGTAAAAAATACCTTTTTTTGCTACCATTTTTATCAAAAAGGTGTTTAACTTTTACACTTTCTTCACCCTTCTTAATTGCGACCTTTTGTAAGGGGGTGTCAGAATTCGAATGTCACAAGTGAGCAAACCTTTAATAATGGGATCGTGGTATGCATGTGTACGTGTAACGGAAATCTCTTTTAAGAATGATAGATTACCAAGTTTGGCCCATGGTGAAAAGATTTGTAGAGGTGTGCTACGTAGCAGACCGTTATTCGGCTCTGAGCGAATTTGACAGAATCAGCTGATGATTTGACGTCACTTAGGCTGCAAACACAGTGCACGCCGAGACGAAGACGAAGCTGAAGAGAAATTGCTTGCTTTGCGAGTAAGCGAATAGGTTGCACAGTGCAAGACGAATTGGTTGCGCTTTTGTTATGTTAGTCGCAATGGATTCCTCATCAGGTGATGACCTGCTGATTGAGCAAAGCTTATATTTTAAATTAAAACGTATAAAAGTAAATAAAAAAGTACACCCTATAAATTTGGGCAGAGAAGCATTTGGTGAATTTCATCATTTGTATGATGAGTTGCGCCACAATGAAAAGAAATTTGTGGAATATACCAGAATGACAATTAGCACATTTGATTATATTCAAATTAAAACTGAGCCACTTATTCTAATTTTAATAAAACGCCAATTATATGTGCTGAAAGGCTAATTGTGACGTTAAATTAAAGAAATTTGTGGAATATACCAGAATGACAATTAGCACATTTGATTATATTCAAATTAAAATTGAGCCACTTATTCTAATTTTAATAAAACGCCAATTATATGTGCTGAAAGGCTAATTGTGACGTTAAGGTAAAAAATAATTTAAAATATATTTCGTTTTATGCCTTTTATTGATTATTACTTCTCATTTAATTACTTGTTTATCGACTGTCTTAACTTAATTAACGTGCCAAAGCATAGATAGAACAAACAAACAAAAACCACGGTAACTAGCAAGCGATTCGTCTTCAAATTCAGTACAGCAGCGTTTGAAGCTGATTGCTTGCGTTTCGTCTTCATCTTCGTCTTCGTCACAGCGCGCACTATGCGTACGAGCGAGCGAATTCATACGATTTGTTCTGCACTGTTTTTCGTCTTCAGCTTCGTCTTCATCTTCGTCTCAGCGTGCACTGTGTTTACAACCTTAGGTCACGACGCGGCGCTTTGTTTACGAAAAAACTGAGATTGTGTTAGTGATATACGAAAAGAATCAACCAATGACAACACTTCGTTACCATCTGAACAGTGAAAGATTGGACGACTGTGTAAATATGTACATGTGAAATAATCGAAATTCGGCTGTAGAATCTCCCAAGTGATGTAGCAGCCAAACTTCTCTTCACAATTTTGTTTTTTTCACCATAGTTAAATAGCAAACCTGGTAATCTATCATCAACAGATCTTTCAGATCATTCAACAGGTCAACTACCAGCGTTCTCGTAGGTGTTATAACGGGTCACTGCACTATTGGCACCTTAGCCAATAGAATGGGTATACCTCACAATAACTTCTGCAGGAGCTCCGGATATGAAGAAGAAATTGAGTTGGTACAACACCTCTCCTGTGCATGTCCTGCACTTCAAAGAAGCCGTGCCAAATATCTTGGCGATTATTTCATTGCAGACCACGGAAATTTACAAAATGTCTCACTGGAGGGACTAATTACCTTCTTGAAAAGATCTAAGTAATTTAAGCAATTTAGTTAGGGGAAGGAAAGCAAATGCAGATATCATATAACACTTGAGCCCAAACAAGTGGTATCACTTGCGGAGAGTGGCAACCACCGCAACCTAACCTAACCCAACCTTGGTGGGTACTGCGACCTTCTTTGCTAGCTCTCCTTTTACTCAACAAATCGTGAATATAAAATGTATTTATTTGCTTTATAAACACGTTTATTTTTTATTTACTTTATGTATATATATATATATACTATTTTACTTCACAAATGAATGTTGCATTTTCTTAAAACAAGTTACATATTTTTGTTGTAGATACATGGTATGTATGTATGTATGTTTTAATGCATGCTTGTGTTTTTTTTCTTAACATTACATTGAATAGTTGAACATATGTATATATGTACGTACGACTACTACAGTGTGTGACGAATATACTGTATCCAACCAAAAAAAAAATTTTATTTCAATTTTAGTAAAATAATGTTTGTTTTTCTTTAAATGATATTTACCAAGGCAAATGTACCTTACTTCGCCGTTCTATGCATTTCTGTGAAGTAAGTTTCTCAAATATATATATATAGTATTTTTTTAAGTAAGGATTTGTGAAAAAAACTGTTTGGTTAAGCTTACTTTGCGCTGGTTAACTAAAAGTGACAGTTAATTTGAATATTTTTACATTTTAAGTTATTTCCTAGAGAGAGCTGGTAATTATATAGGGTTTCTAATTTTTTGGCTGAATACTGTATATACATCCATGCTATTTATTAATTTATGTAGGTATACTGGTTTATATGAGTTTCTTTAGACGTTATCGTTTTTTTTTTTGTTTTGGGGGGTATTCCAATTCTAAATACTTCCTAAGAGTGCCTGAAACTGCGATCAGTTTAAAAATAATAATAATAATAATAATAAATTAAATGAAACAAAATAATAATAGAAATAATAATAATAAAATTAATTTAAATAAAAATACAATATAAAAAAAAAAATTGAATACAAATAATAAAATAAAAATTTAAATAATAGCCAATAAGTAATATAAAACGCTAAGACTGATTTGATTATTGTATTTTTTTCGTTTGTTTTTTGGTTTTGCGTTACTCTTTCATTATTTTGTATTATACATGATAAATTTTCAATTTTCTGTCTCAAATTTAGTTTTGAAATTATATACAAAATTTTATTTTTTTACTTGTTGCTTGAGATGGGAAGTTTGTTGATTTCAATTTGCACTTTGCAAGTAGTATTTAATTAAAAAAAATATATTGTTTTTATTCTTGTGATTTTTGCAAGTATTTAATGAACAAAATAATTTATTTTTGAGGTTATGTGAAAAAAAATTGTACAGACTTACGTACAATAGAAAAAAACTTGTAATTACTAACTTAACACAATTTTGCCAGTTAATTTAGCAACATATTTTTTAATTTTTATTTTTTATTTTTGTGTTTATGTGAAATACGCTAAACAACACAAAACAAAAATTACAACTACTAACTTAACCCAATTTTGTCACGAATTCAGTTAATTTAGCAGCACTTTAAGAAACTCGCATATTTAAGCGAAGAAATATTTATGTTTTTGTAATAGAAGTTTGTTAAATGTTTTGTCTTTATTTTAATTTTTTTTACATTATTTGTTTGCATAATTTAAAAAAAATATATTTTTGATACAAAGTAATGCTACAATAAAATTGAATCCATGCTTTGCAAAGTTACTTCGTTTTTATTTTTTAGTGTGTCTGTTTATAATTTTTCTCTTTTTTCGTTCTCCAAATTTTTTTCTTTAACTGTAATTTTTGTGCCACTTCACATACATTTTTTGATATTTTAATATTCTCTTTCATATCTTTTGTAATTTTTTCGTCTTTTTGTCATTCTTTAAAATTTTACTTCAATTGTAATTTTTGTGCCACTTCAATAAAATTTTTCAAATTTTAATATATTTTTTTCATTTCTTTTGAAATTTTTTCGTTTTTTTTATCTCAAAAGTGTTGCTTCAATTGTAATTTGTGTGCCACTTCAAATGAATTTTATGAAATTTTAATATATTTTTCTTTCATTTCTTTTGTAATTTTTCGTTTTTTTTTTCATTCTCAAAAATTTTGTTTTAATTCAAGGCGAATCTATTAGAGGTGGTATCGGTAAATCACCTGATTTGTTTTTGTGTGAATGGGGCTGTCAGCCCAGAAGGAAACGAGGCGAATTTATTCTTTGTTTTCTGTTTTTCTTTTATTTGACAAACAAACGTAGTAAACATTGTTGTTGGTCTAATGCCACCACCTTTAATGAATGCGCCTTGCTTTAATGTAATTTTTGTGCCACTCCAAATAAATTTTTGAAATTTTAATATTTTTTTCTATTTCTTTCAAAGCGCATTCATTAAAGGTGGTGGCACCAGACAAACAACACTGTTCTGTACGTTTGATTGTCAAAACAAAGTATTGAGAAACTAGAAAAAAAAATCAATTCGCCTTGTTTCATTCTGAGCTGATAGCCACATGGACACGGCGAAAGAAAAAAGACAACTCAGCTGATTTACGAACACCACCTTTGATAGATTCGCCTTGATTTCTTTTATATTTTTTTCTTTTTTTCTTTCTCAAAAATTTTGCTTTAATTCTAATTTTTGTGCCAATTAATTTTTTGAAATTTTAATTTATTTTTTATTTTCATTTCTTTTGCAATCATTCTAGTATCTACTTGTAAACTTTATTTTCACTTTCAGATCCTCACCTTGCGTTTGATAATTTTGCAGTGCCCCTTCGTTCTCGGTTTTACTACTGCTTTTTGTTGTTTTTGTTCTTGTTTTTTTTTTTTAATTTTAAAGTTTCTCAATTTTCGTTCCCTTAACAAATAATTAAGTTACTATTCTTTTTTATATATAATTTTCAGTTTTGTTTAATTTTTGATTTTCTATTGGAATCTTTCACTTCAGTTTCGATAAAAGTATCTTCGAATTGAAATTAATTCTTATTCAATAATCTTTAGTTTCATAAAAAGTAGCTCATAGCGCATTTTTTAATAATTTTATGCATCTCTAAAAAATTGTCATACAAGTGCAACTCTTTTATGCTTTGCAAAAAAAAAATTAATAAAAATCATAAATTAATTTAAAGAATTTTCGATTCAGTTTAACACAAAAATAATGTTCTTTCCATTTTTTAATGCTTTATCCATTTTTTTTTTAACTTCAAAGTACTCAAAAGGAGAGAGAGCGTTGAGGAAGTGCAGGTTTTTATTTAATTAAATTTTTATTTTGTAAGAAAAAATGAAAATTGCAGTGTTTTTTTTTTTGGAGGTGATCAGCCTTAATATTGGTTACATTTGGAAACTGCCTTGTAATTTTTTGAATAAAATATTTTTAAAATATATAGATATGAATTCAAATATGTATACATATAATATGGAAGCTCAACACAAAATTACGCAACACGCATATCTCGGTTGTGGCACAGCATTCACAGAATAGGGCTGTTCAGTACTAGTAACCAACAACAAATTTCCAAGTTAATGTGAAGCCCCTTGCCTTGCTTTGTTGTTTGAACTCGAAAATTTTCTTTAAAAACATACAGCCAAGGCGTATCTATAGAAGGTGGTTTGGTTAGAGGAGCAGCTGATTTCTTCCTCTTCCATTCGCTTTCAATTTAGAAATGTCAGTGAAACGGAACGATGGAAAGTTGTTGTTGTGTTGCGAAGGCGCGACACACTAATTTTATCTATTTGCCATTCTTCGATTCTCTTTCGCTTGACAGATCCAATTTAAAAAATGTTGTTACCGCTCGAATGTCACCACCTCGAATAGATGCGCCTTGCATTCGGCATTATTGTGGATGGTATGTGAACAACTAATTCCCCTGAAATACAAAAATAAAAATATGTGGGAAAAAATTTCCAAATTGGTTTTCATACTGCATTGTAATTTTTGGCAACGATTTGTACGCGTTGAGGCTGACTCAAGCAAGATTTACCTAAGAAATTTGCCAATTATTATATATAAAATACATTTTTCTTCACTTTCCTCACGCAGACGCTTTAATTAATTACTTAAGGGGGTATTCTAGTGTAGAATTCTGATAAAAATTAATTTTTTTTTGCTTATTTTCAATGTTTAGATATTTAAAATACTTCATTAAGAGAATTTTTTAAAATTCCTTTTATTTCATGAGTTGTTGCCTTTTTGGTTATATGGCATGGGCTCCGAAAACTTTGAACGCGAGCTACTTTTTTCGAGCTGGCGGTAAGGATATCTCGAGTTCTAATAGACCGATTTACTTCAAATTTTGGGGAGAATGCTCTTTATACATTCCTTCATCGGATAACTCTAGCTAGAAACTATAATTGTTCATTTAGTATTTAAAAAAAAAAATCGGAAATCGGAAATATGCAAACAAATTTTTTTTTCAACAGACGCCATATTGTGAAACAAATTGTTTTTTGACTTGTCCAAAGCTCATTCGATAGCGGCATCTATAATAATTAAGGATCCGTTTGGTTCTTATTTTTCAGATCACCAGGAGGGTTGGAATCATGGTGAACAGATTTTTAGAGGTGTACTACTTAGCAGACCATTATTCGGCGCTGAGCGAATTTGACAGATATGCCGACGTCATTCGTTTTGTGTTTTACTAAGCTAAAGCTAAATTTTGTGAAACACAAAACGAATGACGTAGAGTCCAAAGTTCCCCTCAAAATTTTTTTTTTCATCAAACCTATCGAGCAAACCTGGTAGTAGTATCTATCGTCCTTGGGTAGGAAACATGCACGCTAGGACCCGCTACTTTGACTGCACATAATTTTGTCAATTAAAAAATTTTTTTTTTGGGGTTAGTTTTTAATCTAATAATTAATAATCTATAAACAAATGATAAAAAAATGGATGGTAGAATTTTTTTGTTTCATTTGTACAGCGCTTCAAAACCCGGACGAAATTTAAGCCTCTACACTAGAATACCCCCTTAATTATTTATAATTTGTTCTCTACTTTTTCTCAAATTTTTTTCTTAACACTTTTTTCTTTCTTCTTTTCTCTTTGTTCAGCTGCTTATAAATTTTTGCGTGCAGAAATTTGCTTAGCAAAAACTAACAACCGAAAATGAAGTGATGCTTAGCTCTCTCACTTTACCCTCCTTTGCAAGTCTTATGACTATGCGAACGCTTTTTGAATATTAAGGCTTATTTTCATCGAGCTTTAACTGCAGTTTACACTTAACTATGGTTAAAAGAGCATTTAATTGCCTAAGTTTGCATGCAATTGCCGTTGCATCAACGTGATTTAATCGTCCGTTGGGCTTTCGGGTCTGGTTAGATTTTTTCGACTTTGGACGTTAATTTGATATAGTATTTCTATTAGCTAACGACATGAGCTTCCAGGTAGCTTCCTAAAACTCGATTTCTATCAACTTATGGACATAACCTTTTAATGAGGATACCCGAACAGGTCGAAAAAGGTCAGTTCTCGGTGCCCAACCGAAGTTGTCCAACGGAGGGTTGTCCTTTAGCACGGAGTTAACTTAATTTTACTGGCACAAAACAAAAAATATTTACGTTAACAATGGTGGCAACATTGAGATAAATATTTTTTGGAAAATGCTTTCACGTAAAGCCTGAGTTGGAAGTCTACAGTCATTATTATGATACAATTTGTCTTTAAGGGGTTAGGGTTTGTCAGAATTTTCAAAAAAATTGAATTTTTTTTTGCATTTTCTTAAAGTATAATATCTTAAAAATATTCAGTGAAAAATTAAAGTGGATCCGACCAATACTTTTCGAGTTATTCAACAATTAACAAATGTCGCTAGGGCGCACCGTAGCGTTTGAGAGCAAGTAGCTGTGAAAGTGGCAGATAAGCGCGCTAACGATAACACTCGAGAAGGCGGAATTATACGTAGGCAACAGCAAATCAATATTTTGAAAGCTGCTATGACGCTTGAAGAACTATTATATGGCCCAGGATGAGATGCCACACAAACTATATTTTTTGAACTGGGGATCACTGTTACTTAAAAACGGCTTAGTAGATTTCAATAAAATATATACTGCTCGAGCCTGATCAAAGGATTTTTTTTTTTTTAAATTCGATTTATTTTAAACAATTAATTGTCGATTTCCTGAGGACGCCATATTGTTAATTTTGAAAAAAAAGCTTCGATCAGGAACAAGATTATTTTTTGATAAAACTAGTTTCTCTTGTCCGATTGATTTTAGATGAATCTCCAAGGAGTTGTGATAATTACCGCAATGGACTTCGGGGGAAACGGGCTCCACGCAAACAGCGATAACTTTTGCAATTTTTAATTTTTTTTTTAAATGTTGCTAAAGTCAAGTCGAAACATGATGTATTATTATTTTTGTAAAATTAAGCAATTGACTAGCAAAAAAAAAATTATTGAAAATAATCATCTTTTCGGGCCTCTGACTACCCCTAACGCCTTAATTTTTACATAAATACAAAATTAAATAAATATTTATAAATACATATGGACAATTTCTCTGTAATAAATGAAATGGCAAAGGTAAAAAAAAAAAAAAAATACGTCCCGGAGCTTTTAATTGCAGTTAGGTTAGGTTAAAATGGTTGCCCAAAGGAGTGGGCACACTTGAACGAAGGAAACGAATTCGAGCTTTGTGTCACCAACTGCAGTTACGCATCCGGTAGATATATTTACGTTTGTAAAAAACAAATTCGGAAAAATGTTATCGTGTGTTATGAGGAAATCTATTTTTTTTTTATTATTAAATATTCCATAGCAAAAACAAATAATCAGTTTCGTATATTGTTGCATGAAAGTTCCTAAATTTCAAACCACTATTTGATGTTTTGAGTGCGTGTTTACCATTCGAGCTCAGAGAAAATTGTTTTTTGTAAAAGCAACCACACCTTAGCAGGCAGTGTGAAATTGAAATTTGAAAAAGGCAAGCCAAGAAGCACCGAGAGAATGGTAGCTCCTAAAAAACTCAAACTAGAAGCCCATTGTATTCGAGCTCTGGAAAGTAAAAGGGTTGTTAATTAAGGAGGAAAGGAGAAAAGTAAAGAGAGAAAGATATAGGATGAAATAAAGACGGAGATTCAGATTCTTTGGAAAATGTACAGCAGGCAATGTACTTATCTTTTCGATATGAAAACCCACGCTTAAAACTCATCTTATTTTCGGAGACGACAATGAAACAGTACACCCCTCTATTTGTGGGACAACATTCTTCTTCTTCTTCTTGAATGGCGCGATAACCGCTTAAGCGATTTTGGCCGAGTTTAACAAAGCGCGACAGCCGTTTCTTGCTCGTGCTAACCGGCGCCAATTGAAAACACCAAGTAAAGCCAAGTCCTTCTCCACCTGATTTTTCGAACGATAAACGCCTGAGAAACGATTTACGTCCCAATTGTATACAAAATAAGTATGTGTAATTATAGATTTTATATAGTAATGCTGCATACTCAGTTTTTCATTTTCATTTTTCATTGATTTAATTTTTAAAGGGACTTTTAAATTTCAAAGAACTAAAGTTTCCAAAAATTATTTTTAAGGTCCTCGCCTTGTAAACGTCTAAAATGGAAACGAAAAAAGATTGTTTATTTTTGTTTTGAGTATTTTATTTTTTGATCTATTGTTAAAAAATAAAAAAAATTGTTTGGCCATACGAAGTTCGTTCAAAAAGTTGTCAGCCTTCAAAATATGGTATTCACCTGGACAATGGACACAAATATAGCTGGTTCTACTGAGCCGATTTTGATGAAATAAAATTATGACGTTATAAATGACGTAAAATTTATGTCGTTAGCGTGTGAACTACGATCAGATCTTTCGGAAAAAAAATTTAATATTTTTTTTGGACTCTCAAAGTCAAGAAAAAGGGTCAAAAAAGATTTATCATCTTTGAACGTCCGCCACTTTGTCAACTTTTTGAAGTGAAACTTCTTAGGCGTCGATGGACGAGCGAAAATGGAGAGTAAAATTTCAAGGCCATGCAACGTTTGGGCATTTTCGTTCTGCGAGAGAGAAAAAAGATATAACGTAGAGGAAAAGGAGAGAGGGAGCTATACCTGAGAAATAACACTGCCTACTTTTTTACGCTTGTTGGTTGGTGCACACTTGTAGGAAATATATTTTGGTTTGTGCGGGTGATAAACGCTCGGAGTAGTGCGCGTTGTTGCCACGGTTTGTGTCCCGCGTTTACCTACACCGGTCGACTCCGTTTTTTGAAAATTTTGTCATTCTCTGCAAATGTTGTGAATTTATTTAGATATATATTCTTTCTCTCTCTCTCCCTCTCTCTCTCCCTCTCTCTCATTTCCCTCTCTTTCTGTGTCTGCCTTGAAAGTTTCACTTCTTCACACGATAACGACATTCATACTGATCAAGAACCTTTTTGCCTTTCTGTGAGTCCCGGAATTCGTGTCGCCAGCGACATGCCTTGTTTTGGAAGACCATTTTTTAACAATCGATCAAAAAATAAAGTACTGAAAACAAAAAAAAAAATGTTTCGTTTCCGTTTTACACGCTTTCAAAGAAATACCCAAAAAATACCATTTCAAATGAGGCGAGTGCCTTGAATACTTACACCCACCCAATGTTGTTAATATGGATACCAAACGAAAGTGGATTTATCCAATTATTTAAAAAGCCATTTATTTACTTTTCGCCAGGGGAACTACAGCACAAGAATATAATAATAATACACTCGGAAGTTTGCTATTACATGCCGAGGTGCGTCCGCTATTAGGAAAAACTTTTTCTATCACGAAGATTCGCGTCTACGCAGTCCCGAATGGTAGGCACGCACCAACCCATTCGGCTACGGCGGTCGACCCAATGCTGTCATCCTAGATTGTTTTAATTTCACCCCCGTACAGTGACGTTGGCTTAGTTCGAAAAAATATTCCCACAATGTTTGAGTAAACATTAGCCGATTTAATATGCGATTACGGTCCGTCATTCTAGCAACATTTCCAAAAAATGTACGAGGGGTGTTCAAAAAATTAGGTAAATTTTCAAATTTCGCGGTTATTTCGACTATTTTTTTTTTTTTTTTTTTTTTTTTGTCGGTATACTCGTCTCGAAGATATGTATGTCCACGGTTTAAGCAATATACATAGCAGTTTAGTTTGTTTGCAAGAGGCATAAATAAGACAAGTGTTCTGCGTGTTCGACCATTTTCTGCTATCGAAAAAAATTGATCAAAGAAGTTGCATCAAATTTTGTGTAAAAAGTGGAATTAAGTGCTTAACAACACTTGAAATGTTGACATTGCCAAACGGTGAGAGTACTCTGAGTCAAAAAAATGTTTACAAGTGGTACAAGCTTTTCACAGAATGTCGAGAAGTTGTGAATGATGACGCTCGACAAAAATGCTGAGAAAGTGAAGAAAATTGTTATGGAGAATCGTCGCATCACAATTAGAGCAGTTGCTGAGGATGTCGGCATATCGGCATATCGGTCGACTCATGCCATGCAATCTTTTCGCAAATTTTGAACATGAAGCGTATGGCATCGAAACCAAAGCCCAATCGTCTAATGGCAGAGTCTAGGAGAGCCAAGGCCAAGAAAAGTACGTTAAGTTCGATCAAATCTCAAGGTTTTGCTCACTGTTTTCTTCGCTCACCATTGTGTAGTGCATCAGGAGTTCTTACTACAGGATAGTACGGTAAATAAGGAGTATTACCTTGAAACGGCGCATAGTTTGCGTGAAACAATACGAAAAATAACGAACAGAATTATGGAAACAAAAAAATGTATGGCTTTACTTTATGAGAGCAGCCACCGTATTCGCCAGATTTTGTCCCCAGCGACTTTTTCCTGTTCCCAAGATTGACGAGACCCATGAAAGGACGGCGTTTTGCGACGATTCAGGAGACAAAAACCGAATCGCTGGTGAGAGCTCAAGGACGTACCAAAAAGTGCATATTAGAACTGCTTCAAGAATTGGAAAAACCGCTGGCACAAGTGTACTACTATTACATCTGAGGGAGGACTACTTTGAAGAAGATGAAATAGACATTGATGAGTTTGAGAAAAATGAGAATTCACCTTATTTTTGAACACACCTTGTATATGCCATGCTTTAAACTCAGTGGCAACATCAGAATACGTCTTAAGTTTTAGCCTAAATGCGTCGTTGTTTTGGCAAAAAATTCTTCTTCTCATAACTGCAGGCCGTTTTTTTATCACAAAAAGCCAGCAACTTCTTAAGTAGTTATTTAATATTTATTCACTTTAAAAAAAAAAAAATTCAAAACTTGTCAAGATGATACAGGCTAAAATATTTATATTTTATGAAAAATATATATAAATTCATAGCTTAAAAATATTTCATTATATAATATAAAAAAAAGTCGAATTCCTTTTCTTAGAAGTAGAAGGGAGTACCTTCATATACGTATGTATGTATGTGTGTATGCACTTCTTATTTTTTTTATTGTTACAGTTGGATGGCCTTAAAACTTATTATGGCGTGCAATGCTAACAAGATAAAGTATTAATTGCATATACGTATATGTATGTACGTAGGTATGTAGGTATATGATAATTAATTGTAATACTAATTTTTTGCTTTTTCGGTGCAAAAATGTCATGACAATTACACAATTCAGAGAGGAGTCCAAAAGCACCGATTATTGTCAATTAGCAATCAATGGTACATAAGGATTATAGAAAATTATAAATGGAATCAGAGTGAAATTGTGAAAGAAAGCGCACTGTTTTTTTCGTGCTTAAAAGCGCATAATTTTAATAATTGTATCGGTAGGGTACGAAACTAAAAAGGAATACTAAATGCATATTGGTACTTCAAAACTTAAACAAAACAATAGTATATAAAGGGTCTTTCAAAAGACGTGCCTAGATGTTGTTTTAAAATAATAAAAAAATGTTTAGAATCTTTAGTTTTCACTATTTTTATTCAACATCCGACTCTTAGCAATTATATGTAAAAAATGGCATCATTTAAATGTCCACCACGTGCATGGTCTTCAGGTCAAATCCGCCACTCGGTTCATGAAGGCCTCAAGGCGCACGCCCAATGCAGACTGACAGGCTACCATCTGCTTGCATGACTTCGATTGCTGTCCAAAATGAATAGAACAATACTAAAAATGTATGAAATGATACCAAGTGGCAGCTTTGCTTGAAGCGCTTGAAGTACGGCGAAGTTTCAAATAGCTCAATGTTCTATTTGCAGCGCATTCGACATTAGGAATTGAACACCCCTGTCTTCCATTTCATTTGATTTGGTATATAAATATAATTCGCGCACCCAAAACTTTCGTCATTGGCGCGATTGGCGTCTTACGTTGCACATTTTTACTATTAAAAGAAAAATTCGCAATATTTTTTCATGGCTTCAAAAATGTATTATGTCCTATTACATATGGCTAACATCTCCGTTTCTTTTTTCCTTTTACGAATCAGCTGATTGTTGTGACAGCACTCAAAGCGCCAATTTGGCCATACAAGTTATCAAAGCCAAGCAAAACAAGTACGGCAAGCAAAGCCAGTCTGCATTGGGGCAGCACCTTAATTGTCGGGAACATCGAACTATCGATGTTGCAGATTATTCAGCAACACCAGCAATATTCTGAACAGAACGTTCAGTTCTTGGTATGTTCGTCCTTTTGCTACCCTCAACAGATCCAGTTTCTTTTCACCAGCGCTTGAATTATCAATTCATTCAGACGATTAGTACTACCGACAAAAATTACGAATCTTGCGCGAAGTGGCTCTTAAAGATCGACCATTTTTATAATAGTAAGTTTCGATCATTTTAATTTTAATTTTCAATTAAAAAACGTGTCTTTTCGTGCAAGTATCCATGGTTAAAATTGTGCAACTACCTACATGACAAATGTCAAAGATGACATAAAAAAAGTACCGTCTAGGAATTATTCACTACTGACATCTGGACGTCACTTTTGAATGATCCTTTATAATTATATATGCAGGTATATACTAATAACACATAACCGTGAAAATTTGCGGAAATCACCTATCAATATTTTTTGTTTTTAGCAATATTTAATATTTCCATTATAAGTTACAATTTTCATCTTAATTTTGTTAGGAAATGTTCTTAATGTAAGCAGATTTCTGATTAAAATCTCAATATAACCGTAAAACTTTGAAATTATACACTTTAAAGCAGAAAATGAAAAAAATGTTGACCACCAATACTTTGTTTTTAATTTTTTTAGAAACTGCATCAATATGTTCTATTCGAATTTTCTATAGAAAATTTTAAAAATATAAAAATAATATATTTTCCATTCGATTCCAACCAAGGACTGTCACTCCAGCAGCACTCTTCGTACATGTATGGGAAACGTTTTTGCTGCTACAACAACAACAACAACAACAGCAAATACAAAATACAATATACATATGTAAATACAAATGAAGTTCATATTTTTTACATTACTTTCCCATGATTGACTCAAATAGATGTAGGAGCTTAAAATAAAAAAGGGGTCATTAACATTTTCCTATGCAAATAGTAAGTAAAAAAATCGCTTTGGCCACGTCAACTCGATGACAAAGAATGGTTCTAATTTCATTTAGTTGCATATATCGAGAAGATACTGTATTTTACTTTTTCACAATTTTTTTTTTTTAATTTTAAAATGCCAAACTTTTATGTATTTCGTTTTTAAACAAAATATTTTGCAGAAATAATTTTTGTTTTTTGCTTAGCTATAGACATTTTTTGCTTAACCACAAAACATTAAAACAAAAAAAAAAATTATAGTTATCTGCATTTTTCAAATTTGTTTTCAATTTTATTTAAATCTGTTTTGCATGCGTTTGCTTCTAAAAGCCAGCCAGTTTTTTTTATTTTATATTGCTTAACCCCTAAACAATAAAACTAAAAAAAAAAATTAGAAAACAAAAAAAAAATTATAATTATCTGCATTTTTCAATTTTTTTTCAATCTTATTTAAATCTGTTCTGCATGCGTTTGCTTCGAAAACCCAGCCAGTTCATCACTGTTTAGTATTTTGAATTTTGGTAGCATTAAATTCTTCGTTCATCGGATATTTTTTTATTAATATGTATAATATATTATAAATTTGGAAAAAAAAAACAGCACAAACATCATTTTCGGAAGGAAGTATACAAAATGTTTTCCCCTATAGTCCCTATTAATCGCTGTCATTTTAAATAAATAAAAAAAAAAAAAAACTTACGTTAAAAAGCACATGATTAAATATTTGTGTACACAACGCATGCATAACTAATAATTTTCAATATTTGTTGTGGAAGCTGCTTAATTAATACGCGTTTTAATCTTAAAATGCAATTTTTGTTATCTGCTTTAACCCCTTCGTTGCATAAATTTTTGCTTTTTCTTATAGCAAATTCTTTTTGATGCAAATCCCAATAATTTTAAAATTCTCCTAGGTATGCTTTTTATTCGCTGTTTTTTTTTTTAATTTTATTTGCAAAAATTTAGTACATTTTTCATGGTCAAAATGGAATATGTAAATACGAATGCATTTAGAAACTAAGAAAACGTTAATTGAAAGTTGAAACGAAACGTTTGATAAAAAAAAAATATTCTGTAAGCTTAAGTAAGAATTCATTTATACAAAATAAAGTAGACATGTAAAAAAATCAAAAGTCATGCGCATATTTGCATTTGCAATTTTAAGCTGCCTTACAGCTACTACTATATATGTATATCTCCCTCTCTCTTTCTCTATGTCTAATGTATGATACGCACGCACTTTCATATTTTTCCTCTCTTCCTCTCTCTATTTCTCTTGTTCAGTATAACTGTGTTTTCTGCTTATCTTTGCAACTTTTGACTTAATTAACTAAACTTCATTATTTTTACTGTTACTCCTTAAAACTATTCAATTCAACGGCCACAACAACGCATCATCATCCTCGTCGTCATCATCCACCAACACTGCATCGCGCTGTGACCAATTGGGAAATTGCTCTTGTACCGCATCCACAGCATCCAAATCGATCACTTCCGTACTCTCAGCGGCAACAAAAGTGCTGCTTTGTGGCAACAAACGCTGCTCTTCAAAGTCCGCATAATAAGAGTCATCTTCCAATTGCATATACGCACTGTCAGTCAAATCGATATTATCATCGGTAACAACCTCTGGCGCCACTGTTATTGGTTCAAGATCAACGGGCGGTTCCATGCGCGCCATTCCACTCGTTCCTACATTCGGCACATTTGGGGCATTTGTCTCCGCATCGACGTCCATCAGCCAAGTGTGCACAGTACTGACACTGGTGCGCAAGCTGCTGTTATCATCATAGCTGGGTGTGCTAGCGCTATGCTTCATTCCCACCATATTTTGATAAATGTTCATATCGTTGTGTCCCAACTGTACGGTAGGCACTGCTTCGGCATGTAATTTTCCGCCACTCAACAGACAATTCGGTTCGAAGTGACGCCGACAGATTTTGAAATTCATATTCTCATGCAATTTGGGATAGTAGTCGATTTTCAAATTGTGACACCATTTTGTGCAAAGGTTGCGTTGTGCGGGAAAACTATAGAGTTGTTGCATTTCATGACATATGCGCACTATGCATTTGCTGCGATACGGCGCCGGTGGTTTGAGTATATGCGCTGTGGCTGTGGCGGTGCGATTACGTAGTTGCAGGGATGGACGTGCGCCCAGGGATAGACTGCCGTTACTGTTGAAACAGTCGGGGCGGAAATGGGCGCTGCATATTTTCTTGTCTGAGTTGCGGTAGAGACCTTCGTCGATTTTCAGTAATTGACACCATTGTCGGTAGAGGTCACCTGAAATTTAGCGAAATGAGTGAATTAGAATCAATACTCGTAATTAGATGATTTGACGATACATGATTTTCAGCGCTTCGGTTTCATTAAATAAACATAAGCATTAAAGGGATAGAAACTCATGGACACATTTCAAATAAACTATCCATTCTTCTAGCCGGTAACCGCGTTTAAGCTAAGGTTTCCATGACGTGACAGTCGGGGTTAAATGTATAGGGTGTCCGGAGGCAGAATTAGGAATTAAAGGCTAGGTGGTGGTGGTGGCGGTGGAGTTGTTGTCCGAGTGACACAGCCCAGACCCAATCAGCACAAAATATGTCATTTTGATGCATCTCCTGTAGAACCACTACTTTTTATTAGTAAAACCATCTTGATTTTACTATTATCCTGCCTATGCCGTCTATTTTCTTTTTTGCAATTTCTTTCAAGTTAACCATCGATAATTCCCCCACCATCCGATGTCGTAGAGCACCCAGACTTGGGCTCTCACACAGATAGTAAGAGACTGTTTCGTTAGATTTTTTATTGTTGTGCGGCCACTCCATCTTCTTGTCATGGTCTCCCAAGGGCCAGTGGCCGGTTATTGTTGACGTAATTCTGAATATGTCTGCTCATGGCTTTACTAACAACTCGTCAATTCCGGATTTGTTGAAATTGGCCGACGTCTGTTTAATTATTTTGCACGTATCCTGCTTCTGGAATAGCGAGAAGATCTCTCTTTTGCGCGCACCGTGGTGACAGCCTATTTCTATCGCTTCAGATTCGTTATTGGTGGCCAGGTACCCAGATGAGAGTGATATCTGTCATGCGCACTAAAACATTAAGTTCTTCTTTGCATTGCCTGAATTGGTTGTAGGTGGGTAGGTAGTTGGAAGTGGTAGTCGGTCTTTAAACCAACTCACTTAGACTGATGCCGGTACATTGTGATACCACAGCAGCAGTTTACCTGCTACTTCTCGTAAAACGATTTTGTTTTAAGTGCAAACTCATTGATCTGGCTGACACTTATATTCCTAAGGCCATCAGTATCACTCAAGAACTATGAGCCAAAGTATCTAAACCTACTGTAAACACTGGCATGGAGCCAGTGGCCTGTGATCAAAGCAACTAACATAGAGAGGTTTTTCCGTGACCGATAGAGTAGTGCCGACGCAAGCAGGGAAACTGAGAAGAAGATGCTGAGATGATTTCAAATAGTCCTCCAGATAGCTTCTGCAGAAACGACTTGAAGCAATCCCAAGTCGCACCGATTGGACATCTAACTGACAATTTTCGGTAAGGATACCTACCAAAATCGAGAGCTGCGGCTTTGTTAGCCTTAGAAGTTATCTTGCGCGCTCCTGATCTACCCGTGGCCAGAAGGATCTCGCGACTTTGCACGTTTGCGTACTCGTTGAGCTAACGCGAGGCCAATCTTTTAAGGAGCAGACCAAAGGCTCTAAAGGGATCCCACTCCTCTCATTTTGCGATGAAACCGTCTTCATGGTCCCCTGTCTAGCCAGCTCATCAGTCCAGCAGTTTCTCTTCATGCCGCTGTGACCGGAAACCTAAATGAGCATAATATAGAAGTATTCGGTGGCAATCGAGAGAGGTCAGGCATTCCTTCGACTAATTTTGAACGCACAAACAACGAACCCAAGGCCCTAATTGCCGCTGGGCTGTCGGAGTAGATATTTACATTCTTTACAGTAATTACCGAAGTAAGCAACCAATCCACTGCTTCCTTAATTGCGGCTACCTCCGCTTGGAAAAGGCTACAGTGGTCCGGAAGCATAAATTTGAGCTTGATGGGGAGCTCCTCGCAAAATACTCCCCACCAACACTTCTGTTCAACTTCGTGCCATCCGTAAACATGTCTGGCCTCCGTACTACGTGTGGAACTGTGGATGTCGATATTTTAATAGTGGGTTCTGACTGAAAATGGGCTTCATCACTCTAAAAGTTAGTGTTTAGCGTACAAAATCGTTCCGACATGGTCTCCTATAAATTTTTACGCAAATTGTAATCATTGGGCTTAAGCGCTTGCAGTATTACAATTTTGATCCTGCCTGATTATTTCATGCACAATAGTTTTTGAAAGCCCTAGAGCAGCCGCTTTCTTGTACATGGACTGAAGCGGATTATTGCGCAAACTTGTAGCGAAGAGTTCAGTATTTTTATTTGTTCTCGATGTCCGGCTGGGCACTACCGGACGTAGGCTGTTTGCTACCGAGCTTGTTGAACAGAAACTTCGCACTCATGAACGAATCAAATCTTTCCTCGGCCATCACGTAAACGTCGAATATTGTAACATGAACAAAATCTACGACGAGTAGTTGCACGCAGTTCATCGGCCTTGAAAAACGCCTCGATTAAGAGCGCACGTAAACAACTTTAAATTTAAAACTAATCCTGCCACCGGACATTTTGTACCTCAAAGACTACCACTTCAGCAGCATTCCACAAACATGTTTGGGGAATGTTTATGCTGTTACAACAACAAAAACCCTAAGCTAAATAGGAAGGTTATCAGAAAAAATAGCAAATATTTACTGTTTGTTTCTTACAGCGTCATTTTTTATATCATCACTTCAACTCACCTTTGGGAAAACTGTAGAACTCGACTCCATCTTTGCTCTTCTTGCGTCCGCAATGCGGCAGACAACACTTCATTTCCATTTCCGCAGGCCGTTCCACACTGTGTATAAGCTTGCTATTGTGCCCCAAACGCAGCGTTGGTACAGCCCAAACTCGCAGACTATGGCCACCGATGCAGAAGGACTCGAAATGTTCGCTGCATACGTTATAGCTGCCGTCTACATAGGTGCGTGGATCGATTTTCAAATTGAAACACCATTTGGTGAATAATTCAAAATCGTCTGGGAATTTCGAGAATATTTTCAAATCCGGGCGTGTAGCGGTATTATTGCCGCAATTGATTACACTGCAGGCGATTGCGCTGAGTTTTGGCATCGCCGTGAGGGGTGCTATTGATCGGCTAATGGGTGACATAATTTTTGTAGTTGGTGCAACCGGTGCCGGTGCCAATGGAGCGCTTGGAACTGCCATTGGCGCTGGCAGACACAATGTAGGCACAGCATTGCTATTCAGACCTTGCCCGCCAAAACAATCGCTTTCAAAGTGCATTTCACATACGCGCAATTCGGCATGTTGGCGCGCATCGTAAGCGATTTGTGTGCGCTCGGCCCATATCTTAACGAATATATTATTGCTGGGGAAGGGGAATAGGCGCCGCTTTGTTTGTTCGTCACCACAAGCGGGTACATTACATTTGAGTGGCTTTTGGCTGGATATCAAGCTGCCCATGCTGCTTGTAGGCTGCATTCGTGCCGGTGATGCGGCACGCCTATTCATTTTTAATGGATCATATTGCCCATTTCGATAAATATCGGTACTGTTATGCCCCAAGTGTAGCGTTGGTATAGCATCTACCACTAAGCGTTTATTGTATTGTCCCCGTTCGAAATGCGCACTACATATCAAATGGGTATTTCGCTGCGTCTCGTTGAAGCGCACGCGCAGATTATATTCCCAACGTTGCAGGAAGACGGGCTCCGTTGGAAAACGGAATAAACGTACACCGGATTGACGTGTACGGCCGCAATGTGGCAGACAGCAAGCACGTATTTTTGCGGAACCGCCACGTACCAGCGTCAATGAGAAGAACGACGAAGGTGGCGCGCGCTCTTTCACGGGATTCAGCTTTTCTTCGCGTATAACATTCAATAGTGAATTTTCACCATCATATGCATCATCATCATCGTCATCATCACCGTAATCATCGCCATCTTCATCGCTTGCTGTATAAGCGTAAGTACTACGTTTCGTTATGGAGCTTAATTTGGGCGGTTGGCGTTCAATTGGTGCAAGCAAATCCATATCTTCTTGCTGGTAAGCCACATGCTTTGGCATTTCCATAGGCAACGCGGTGGAGCTTTCATCATTTGTCGTGTCCATTGTCTCCTCATTGTGTGAGCCCTCAGCATAGACTCCTGCATTAGCATTTCTATAAACTCGATCATAATCGGGTTCTTTTTGATGTTGTTGTTGTTGTTTTTTAGACTTGTCATTTGTGAATAGAATAGCTGGCGCATGTTTGCCTAAGTTCAAGGTGGGTACGGCCCATCTAAACAATTTCGCTTTGTTTTCGTAATGTATAATGCAATGACTTTCGAAGTGTTCACTGCAAATTTGATAGCGCCAAGGTGCATCCCCATCGTATTTAATGCCTAAATTATGTACCCATTTCTCGAATTGTTCATTCATTGTAGGGAACTTAAATGTGCGCACGTTATCTTGAAACAGTTGCTTACGACAATGTGCCAGACAACATCTACGTGAGCCAGGAATCAATTTATTGTAGCCACCAGAGTTGTTAGCAGTCGCCGCTACGGCAGCTGCTGCCGCGGAGGTCGATGGTCTGTAATATATAAATAAAAATAAATAAATAATAAATTAATTAAATAGAAAATACATATCTTTTAGATAAAAGAATGTGAAAAGAAATTCTGTTTGTGGAATACTTGCAAACTTGTAAAAGTGAATTTTGAATATTAGTGTAATCTTTTAAACCAGCTGGAGGAAAAAATTCATCTCTTTTAAATCTTTTATATATATCTATATATGACTGGTGCGTACACCCTTGTTTTGGGTGTTTGGCCGAGCTCCTCCTCCTATTTGTGGCGTGCGTCTTCATGTTGTTCCACAAATGGAGGTATCTGCAGTTTTAAGCCGACTCCGAACGGCAGATATTTTTTATGAAGAGCTTTTTATGACAGAAATCCACTCGGAGGTTTGCCATTGCCTACCGAGGGGCGACCGCTATTAAAACAAACGTTTCCTTCATTTTTATGAGAACCTAGGTTCTCTCCGAATTCTGAATTGTAGTCACGCACCAACCCATTCGGCTACAGCGAGCGCCAGTTTGCAAAAGAAACAAATTCTTTTTCATCAGGATAATGCAACGTGTCACAAGAGTATTTTTCCAATGGCTAAAAGTCATAAATTAAAGTTCGAATTGTTGAAGCATCCACTGTATTTGCCAGATACGGCCCCTAGCGACTTCCAGCTGTTTCCAGACTTAAAAAAAATGTATGTACGAAAAGAGTTTTTCATCAAATGGTGAGTTTATAACGTCTGTGGAAGCGTATTTCACAGCCCTTTCAGATTCTCACTTCAGAAATGGATTTCATAAATTGGAATCTCGTTGGAAGAAGTGTACTGATGCTCAGGCAGGCTATTCTGAATAATAAAGTGCATTTCAAACCATAAAATTGTGGGGTTCTTATCGAACCTCAAAACTTATTTAGGTATATTGGAAGGTATAGGAAAAGCTTCAAAAGCCAAATGAGAATTGCAGACATATAATCTGTGAATAAAATCTTTACCATATCGGTGGAAAGGTTAACAGAAATAGAAACTAAAAAATTGTATCCACACTCACCGTTCATCCAGCGGCTCCTCGGCTGTATTCCACTCCAACTCATCATCCATATCATCATCATTATCATATTCATCGTCCGTCTGATTCATTTCATCAATCTTCAAATAACGCGTGGGTACCGCGTCGGCACGTAAAACTTCACCATCAAAATCGGTTGTTTTGAAATGCCATTCGCAAATCTTGTAATCGTCTGGGCGTGAACTATTAAACTCCATGCCGAGCGCGTTAAGCCATTTATCAAGCATTTTCTTCTCGGTTGGAAAAGCAAAATGCCGCGTGTACTCACGTCTACTGTGCTTGCAGTTGATTAGACAGCAAATATCATGCACTGTTTCTGATGTTAACTGCGTTTGCCGTGAACGTTGACTGTCTAGCATTGTTTCTTTCGTATTGGAAAAACCATCTGAATAGATATTGGGATCCGTGTGGCCCAAACGTAAAGTGGGCACCGAACCGAGCTTCAATTGGCGTTTAACACCGTAGAAACAGTTGGGTGAAAAATGGAGTGTGCAAATGCGTATGCGTGGTCCCACATTGAAAAGTGTGTCTTCATCGAAGCGACAATTGTAGATCCACTTCTCGCGCAACATAGCATTCGTTGGCAACTTGTGCAGATGTATGCCTTCGTGCAGTTCGTGATACTTGCTCGTGCAATTGCGTATAGTACAAGCTAGTAGCGGCGACTGTGAACCGCTTGTGTTTGATAGTCCTTCTGCACCTGAGTAAGGCATCAATTGTGTATTGTTAGCTGCCGCATATGTTTCCGAGTCTTCGTTGAAGTCATCATTTGGTGTCGTAATTGATTTTGTAGAAATTTTTGATTTTCTTGCTGTGGCTGGCGGTTTAGTTTTAAATTTCTTTAAATGATTGATATCAAAACTATTTTCATAGATGCGTGGCGGGCGCGAAGGACCCAAATTTAGTGTTGGCATTGTGCCGGGAGGCAATTTGCGAAATTGCATGCAAATCGGATCGAAATGACGCTGGCAAATACGATAGCGCCAACGGCGCGAATAGTCCACCTCAAGTTGGGTATTGTGTAGCCATTTGCGGAAGAGGTATTCGGAGAGTGGAAATTTGAAAAGCGTAACGCCAGGATCTTTGGCGTGGCTATCACAATCGGGAATGCGGCAATGGCGCGAGGTATCGCGGTCTATCGGCGTGTTATTTACGAAGTCCATATACTTGTCGCTATGCTCGCCAGCATCCGCATTTTCATGATGAATAGCAGCTGCGAAAGAACTACTCGTTTCGGCTTCTTCGTTCAGCTCACTAATGCTGGTACCAATAGCTGCTGCTTGAGGTCTAGTTTTATATTTCTTTAGACAGTTTGCATCGAATTCATTTTCGTAAATGTGCAACGGACGCGAACTACCCAAATTCAATGTTGGCATGGAGCCGAGCGGCAATTTGCGAAATTGTAGGCAAATTGGCTCGAAATGACGTTGACAAATGCGATAACGCCAACGACGTGTATAGTCCACCTCCAATTGGGTATTGTGTAGCCATTTACGGAACTGATCAAGAGCAAAGGGAAATTTGAAGAGCGTGACGCCGGGATCGCGTGCGTAGCTATCGCAACCGTGAATGCGACAATGACGCGCTGTATTGCGTTCGACTTGCGTGGACTCACCTAAATCGGCGGCGTCCTCATTCTCTTGGTCACCCGTGTCACCGAAGCTATTGAACATATCAAGCAATCCTTGTTTCATTTGACTCTCGATATCCTCCTCGGCTTCGTCCAGATCTTTTTCTTGTTTTATGTTTAGTGGAAATGGTTTATGATATGGTTTTTGCGTTGAAGTTTCTACGGGCGTAACGACTTTACTGTTGTTCCCGATCTCTTTCGTTTCTTCTTTCAACGCAATTGAACGTTCAACAGGCTGCTTTTCATCTGATTTTTCCGCACTTGCAGGTTTGAGTGCTTGGCGTGACTCCCGTTCATGAGATGTATCGGTTTTATCTTTAGTAACCTCGGATTTTTTCACCCTCTCATCCTTGACCACCTTCTCCGTCTCTTCTGGTTTGCTCTCCACTTCTGCAAGCATTCTTTTGTCCGACGGATTCTGATAGATATCGGTTTTATTATGTCCCAGAAGCAATGTGGGCACTGCATACATGCGTAAACGCTTATTAATACAGTGCTTTTCAAAATGCAGTGAGCATATGCGCGCATGCGTAGCTGACACCATACTAATTTGTGTATTGTATACCCATTTGTAGAGCAGTTCGGCATAGTTGGGAAAGTTGAAGAATTGTACATCGCTATCAGCGCTTTCTTCGCGCTCTTCGGGTGTTTTCGCATGCACGCAAGTCGGTATACAACATTTGTTGATTGCCGTTTGCAAAAGCAATGAAGCACGTTTTGAATCGGCTACAGTTTCGGGTGCTGGTAGCGGATATATTTTGGGCATCCCTTCAACGCGTGGCGGTAGATTTAGTGTTGGAATAGCCCACATTTTCAAACGTTGCAACTTCTTATCCGGTTTACTAGCACAGATCGGCTCGAAATGTAGATCACACATTTTGTAGCAATACAGTCGGTCCGGATCGACCGTCACTTGGGTGTTGTGGCACCATTTGGCTCGCAACTCCGGATTATCGGGGAATTTGAAGAACTTGACAGACTCGGTGGTGAGATAATTTGAATTACAACCGGGTACGGCACAGCTAATGCGGCGTACGCATGATAAATCGCAGACTCTTGTAAAGGTCTCCTCCAGCTTTTGAAGGCATTTCATAGTTTCCGGTTGATTTTCAGCACGCAGCGACGTAATCGTGGGCATATGTTTTGTGTAGAGTAATTTGAAATGCATGGGGCATAATTTGCGCGAGTTTTTAGTAGGTTTAAATGGCATTGCAACTTTATCTTCGTCCTCTTTCTTGATTTCTACTCCGTCTTCAGTTTTTACTGCGACTATATTTTCCGGCATCTTAACTGTCTCTTCTTTATTGGCCATGGAGTTTTCATCAGCTTCTTTTTCATCGCACAAACCAATACTTTCAAACCACTTACGCCTAAGGGCATCTAATTTAGGGGGCTCAAAGAGCTGGTTCGTCAAACGTAATTCCATCTCTTTGCAATCTGGATAGCAACACACCTCCTGTGGCGCTCTTGGCGATTCATTCTTAGGAGCCACGCGCTTGCGCTTAAATGCATGGCTCATCGTCTCTTCGCTTACGGTGTACAAATCACTGGTATTATCATGCCCCAGTTTAAGCGTCGGCATCGCCCCGACTTTTATACGCCCATGCTCATAGCAATAGCTCTCAAAATGTTCGCTGCAAACTTTGTAGGTATGCCAAACGGTTGATGTGACTGGCAAACGCAAATTGTGCGCCCACTTCTCAAACTGGCTGCGAAACTTTGGAAAGGCGCTCAATTGCACACCTGTCGTTTGTTTGGTATTACTACAGCCAGGCACGCAACAGCTTATCAATTTTTCTGGCCGCTCAAATGACTCTGGGTTATGGAAGATATCCGAATCATTGTGCCCCAGTAGCATCGTCGGTATGGCGCGCAGCAACAAACGGCCGCCACCGATGCAACGTGGCTCAAAATGCATATTGCAAATAAGTGCATGATGACATTCCGCAGCGTTCATATGCAAATTATGGCACCACTTTTCCAAAACCTCAGCGCGTTCATAAGGAAACTTGAAGAGCCGCACGCCATCGTCTTCTTGTGTGCGATTGCATTGTGGCACGCTGCAACGCTTTATCGGTGTCTCGTCAATTTGTGGCACTGTGGCAATTTCGAATACACTCTGATGAATCTGCGGATCGTCATGACCCAAATTGAGTGTTGGTACAGCGCCTTTGCGCAAACGTGTGCCTTCACGTTTGAAACAATCGGCGGTGAAGTGTGCGCCGCATAGCTGGAATCGATAGCGTTTGGCCTGATACGGGTAGTGGCGACAGTTCTCGGCCCATTTGTCCAACATATGGCGCTTTGTGGGGTAGTTAAATAGTGTCACTCCGTCCGACTTCGATTTCATGCACGAGATTATGGAGCAATGGTTGGCGCGCACATATCTTAACTCGCCCCATTCATGCTCTTCAGGATGGACGCGCGCAAATTGCTTTGGATTCATGTGTATAGGCTGCAAAGGTAGGCCGTTTTCATCTACGCCCAGCTCCATAGTGGGTAGTGCCCATGGTCGCGGTTTATGATTGCCCATTACGTCCGGCTCGAAGTGACGTGCACAAACCATTGCCTGCTTGGCTGCCTCCTCAGTTAGCCGAGTATTTTCACACCATTTCTGGCGCAACCAATCCGGTGTAGGGAAGCGATAAAGCAAGCTAGAGTCAGCATCTCGCATACAGCCTTTTATGGAACATTTCTGTGTAATGCCTGAAAGCGCTAGTTGATTTTTTTTCGTGCGTGCCATCTTCGATGGTGTTTGTGAGCGTCGTGATGATGCGGTACTTTCATTAGCCAGTATTTCAGCGGGAGTTGGGTTCTCCAGCGTTTCGTTTTTATGTCCCAAATTGAGAGTTGGTATGGCCCATCGTTTCAGTCGGCGCATGCTAATACAGCGTGGCTCGAAGTGCGAGTCACAAATCAGTCGCCGCTTCACATCCTGCACACCAATCGCTAAATTGTGCCACCATTTATCCAACACCTGTTTGTCGCGTGGGAAAGTGAAGAGATGTACGTTGTCGCGACTACGTCGTTTATTGCAGTGCGGCAGACAGCAACGTTCATTCGTCACCATTAACCTTACCTTCGGCATGCGGAATATATCCGCTTCGTCGTGTCCTAAATCGATTGTGGGCAACGCCCAGGGCTGCATTTGCGGACGTAAGCATTGTGCTTCAAAGTGTAGTGTACAAATACGTGCGTAACGGCATTTCACGGCAGGCATGCGCACATTATGCGCCCATTTTTGCAGCATTGTATCTTTTTTGGGGAAACCGTAGAGGCGTATGCCAGCATCCACATCACGCTGTTGACGGCAAGTCTTAATGCAGCAGCTATAAAAATGCGCAGCACTGTCGGGATTTTGGTAAATATATGTGGAGCGTTTGCCGGACTTTGCATGCTTGTCTGGTTTGGGTAAATGCAGTGTTGGCACCGCCCAGCTTCGCAACGTCTTACCAATGCAATACGTCTCAAAATGACGGCTGCAAATGCGCCAGCGACGACTTGTGTGACTTATGTCTTGTGCGCTAAGTCCTAAATTGTGACACCATTTCTCACGCAACGCATTGTCTTGCGGAAAATGCCATAAGCGCGCGTTCGTGCCGCCCACTTTTCCCTCGTTATTTGCTGCTTGGCCCTGTTTCTCAGCGTCCATTTCGCAACCTTCGACGCAGCAATGCGCAGTGCCTACAACATCCACACTGGGATTTTCAAATATCTTATGCTCTGGATCCTGATTCAGCGCTTTCGGAAGATGTAGTGTCGGAATGGCCCACATGAACAGGCGTTTTTTAGCGAAACAGCGTTCCTCGAAATGCAGCGCGCATACCTTATACAGGTAGCGATGCGATGGACTAAATGACACCTGCGTGTTGTGTTGCCATTTAGCGCGAGACTCTTCCGAACTGGGAAACGCAGTCAAACGCAAGTTGTCGGTGAATTTCGTCGAACAATTGGGTACGCAACATTTTAGCATTTGAATGCGCGTTGAGCTCGTGATGCGCGCATAATTTGCCTCTAATTCTTCTAAAGCGGTGGATTTGGCTTTGCGCGCGCCATCATTGTGCGTTGCCATTTGATAGCCTTCCATGTAGTGCAGGGCACAGAAGCGCACATTCTGGAAGAACTCCGACTCATTGCCACCCGTGTTGCTGAAATTTAAATTGAAGTAATTACACCAACGCTCTTGTAACTTTAGTAAATTGGGCAATGGGAAAAGTTGCATCTGCAAAAATTGTGCCACTTTGCAATCGTGCACGGCGCACTCGTTTACACCCTTTTGTGGATACCATTTGCGCTTGCCAAGCTTGCGCCGCTTTTGCGGTAATAGATTTTTATCTCCAAAGATTTTCAAATCATCCTCATGGCCCAATTTCAGTGTTGGCACAGAACCGTACTTAAGTGTTGCACGATCATTGCGCTGGTAATTGAGGCAACTGGGGTCGAAATGCTCACTGCATACCTTATAGACTTGCACCAAGCGCGAAGTAGGCACCAGCCGCAAATAAGTGGCCCATTGCAGATAAAGTGAACGCAGGCGAGGAAAGCGAAACAATGTTACACCATCAACTTGATGAGATTTACCGCAATGCGGTACGCAGCAACGATTATAAGCATTAAGCTGCGCGGATTGATTCGATTCCGCTGTGGCGCGTTTTGATTTTTCAGTATAATTTTTTAATTGTTTCGTACTTTTTTGTGAAGCATAAGTTGTTGCATTAACTGCAGCGATTCTGCCTGCACTTGCGGTACTATGCAAGTGGCGTGTCGGAATTGCGCCAAAACGCAAGCAACGGCGCCGTCGATCCACTAAGCTATAAGCAAAATGACGCGGGCATATGCGTAAATTTGATGCTTCTGACGTTCTTGCGCCCAGCAAAGCGCACCAACGACGGCAGAAGCGGCTGCCTGTAGGCGGAAAACGGTACAAAGCCAATCCAGCGCGAGGCGCGCGTCTGCAGCGCTCGACAGCACAATGAGCGCGCCGTCGCCGCCACATGTCGCCATGTGACTTACGCATCTTACGCATCATCATCTGATATGTTTGCGGCGCACCGTTGCTTTTGCGCGTACTTTGTTGGTCAGGTGGCGGATCTGGAGGAGCTTTCTTCTTCCTACGATGTCTGAGGCAAGAAAGCCGAAAAACCGAACGACTTATTTTCTCTGCGCCACAATGATGTGCCGTCGACAACGATGCGGATGCCGAAACTGAAACAGGCGATATGGTCGCTGAAGCGGATGGCGAGTTGGAAGTGGTGGTAGTGAAACGTGTTGTTTCATCCGCATTGCTGTAGTTCGTGTTGGAATCATCCTCAAAGTGTGTGGGTGAAGTGGATATTGGTCTTTTTTGTGTATGTTTGCTTGTTACGCGCATGCTACTGCGTTTTGCTAGCGCGTTTGACGTTCCCCGTTTCAGTGTACCTTCGCTTTGATTTACACAATCAACAAAATCGAGTGGATCACATGCATTGTAGCTACTCTTATCATCGTCATCGTCGATGAGCATTTCCACATCATCATCATCAACTTCTGCGTCCTTGCTGTCTTCGTTATTGTCTTCCTCGTTATCCTCATTTTCGCTATCGTCATCGTCATCATCCTCATCGTCGTTGTAAACATTTTCGGCAACGCTTTCATTATCCTCTTCGGAGTCGTCATCATCGTCGTCATTGCCATAGATATCTTCAATATTCTCATCTTCATCATCATCATCGTCGTCCGAGTCGTCATTGTAGTTGGCTTTATCGTGAACTTCGGCATTGCTGTACATTTCATCATCATCGTTAGTGGCGGCACTAACGCTCGGAGTAAAATCTTCGACATTTTCCTCTTCCTCTTCATCGCTATTGACAACACCGGCAGAAGCATAGAAATCATTCTCCTCGTCTTCTTCGTCGACGCGATAATCTTCATCATCATCATCGTCGTCCTCATTATCATCATCCTCCTCATCCTGGTCAGCATTGCTGTCATCAGAACGGCTCGCTTTCTTATTCTCCAGAGGCTAGAAATCAAATATAAAAATTTGGTATGTTATAAAAATCGAAGATATCTGTACATATAAATAAATTTGGAGGTATGTTTGCGGTTTTCGTTTTAGTTGCGGTTGTTGTAGCAGCTTACTAGACCCTGTCTGCGCGATGTAGTCATCAGTCATATTCGTCTAACTCATCTAACGGTATATACAGAAAGTGTGCTGTCTCAGCAGGTTGGGTCCAAAGGAAGAGGGGTTGATAGGGCATGTGAATAGGTGGTTAGTGTCGTGCGGTGTGCCTTCACATACTGGGCATGTATGGGGTATGCCGAGGTCGATTCTGGATAGGTAGGCGTTTAACCTGCTACAATATCCAGAACGCAATTGGGCGAAAGTTACGCGGGTCGCATGAGGTAGCTGAAGCTCTTCGACTGCAATAGGTGGAGATTGCACTCCGATAACGGCATTCGGGTGTCAGGTGTTTAGGAAAGTGATAAGGGTCTCCCGATGAATGCCGTTTAGTGTTCATCTTTATACTGTCCGTTCCAGTAGTTGTAATTGTATTTTGTCCTGAATCTCGTCTGTGTTGTTAAAGAGATGTCCTCCTGATGTGCCTAGGAGGTGGCTCACACTCAAGAAAATTTCTGCAAGGGTGACACCTGTGGTAGCCCCCTAGGAGAATCTGCCTTATTTCCATGGCAGCAGGTTCTACGTTACCGGAAAGACTCGGGGTTTAGTGCACCGCCCGGTCTAGTGCACCGTACCTCACCCTATGTTTTCGTTTTAGTATTAACTTTAGCTTTCTTGAGCGTTTTGGGGGAAATATGTATGTACATAGTAATTTTAGGAAATAATCACAAATTTCACTATAAAAACCGAAAATTATTCAAGGAACCACATTTTGTATTCTAATGAACTTAAAGAATTTGATAGCATGACCCATTACGGAAACGCGCTTACATCCTTTAATGGGTGTTTTGCCGAACTCTCCGTCCTAATTGTGGTGCGCGTCTTGATGCTGTTCCACAGATGGAGGGATTCACAATTTTATGCCATTACCGAACGGCAGATGGTTTTTTATGAGACGATTTTTCATGGCAGAAATACACTCGGAGGTTTGCCATTGCCTGCCGAGGCGAGACTACTATTAGAAAAAACTTTTCCTTCACTATTAGGAGAAAACTTGACTTTGGTATTTCATTACCGGGAATCATCAATCCATCTACGGCACTTTCTACAACACATTAAAACTACTTTATATACTCACATTTCTAGCCTTTAATCCGGATGGTGAGGTCGCAATCAAAAGCTTATTGTCAAATTCGAGAGGTTCGTTGTGTCCTAAGTTTAACGTAGGCACCGCATTAGCTCGAAGCTTCTTGTTGCCCATAGCCTCGGGTGGAAAGTGCGTCATACAAATGCGCGCATGATTTCCTCGTGGCTCCATACGCAAATTCGCGCACCACTTGCGCAAGAGGGTCTCATCCTTCGGAAAGCCAAATGTACGTAAATCATTTTCCAGTGTACGCCGTTGACGGCAATGTGCCAAACAGCATTTGGGCAGAAAGACCCCCGGAAGGTTTTTGGGGTTCTCATAGATAGGACCGTTGTGGCCGAGAGCATTGGTTGGCTTAGCCCACGGTCGCAGTTCCTTGCCGTCGATACAACGCTTGTGAAAGTGTAAGCTGCATATTCTTAATGTTGGATCTTTGGTGGCTTTGTCGAGTGACAATTTTAGGTTGTAACACCACTTGCGTATAATTTGATGGCTTACTGGAAACGGGAACAGACGTACACCGTGTTGAAGGCGACTGCGTTTGCAGCTTGGCACACAACACTTGGCAATATCCAATGATTTTTTCATCTTCACATTAGGTACTGCAGCTAATTCGCCGCTGCCATCGTCCTCATCATCGTCTATGTTGCTTGCGGCATCTACCTCATCAGTTGGTTGTGTAGCTGGTGTTGGAGCAGGTGGTGGTTCGTTCTGTAACAGCTCCTCTGCCTTCCTCTCCAAGAGCAATGTTGGCACTGCCCAACGCAATAGACGTGACTTCATAATACAGCGCGGCTCGAAATGTTGTTCGCAGATACGCAGACGAGCGCACTGGTTGCGTGTCAACTGCAGGTTGTGCAGCCACTTTTCGAGAACCTCTTCAATGATGGGAAAACTGAAGAGACGCATTGTTTCAAAATCGCCACGCTCCCGCGCACACGTGGCTACACAGCAGCGCGCTTCATGTGGACGTGCAGCGCTGCCCAATTCCGGAATCGAATGTATTTCACTCTCGGGTTTGTGTTTTAAATGCAAAGTAGGTAGGGCCCATGAGCGCAAACGTTGTGTTGGGCCAATACATTGCGGCTCGAAGTGTCGCGCGCACACTCTATGTTGATAGCGGCTCAAATCGGACGCCTGAACGCCCACATTGTTGCACCATTTTTCAATTAATTCCGTACCACTACTTGCCGCTGCTGGGAAAAGGTAGAGGCGTTGGGCTGTACGGCTACCGCTTACTTGATTGCTGCCACAGCCGACAACACTGCATTGAGCGCTGCACACCGTCGGCGACGCACAACATTTCTCATAAGTTGCCGCCAAAGATTTCATGGCCTCGCTCAGTTCATCATCGCCATCGGCCAATGCATTAGCCGCGTCTAAAGTAGATTTGTATAGTTTTATAAAATGCAAACCGCACAGCTTTGGGGTTTCGCTAAGCGCTTCCGCATCGACTTTCATTTGTGCGCACCAAAGCGCATGTAACGGTAAGGCGGCTGGCATATCATACGGTTCGCGGAGCAGCATTTTTGTTGCACTACAATCTGGGTAGGAACATTTAACTTCATCCTCCTTCTCTACTCCCACACCAGACACATCAAAATCAGCGGCATCTTTTTCGCTGACAATGCGCGGACGAATTTTGCCGAAGAGCGAGACTTGTATTTGCGCTGGGTCAACTGGATATAGGTCGTCTACGTCGTCATGGCCAAGATTGAGCGTTGGTATTGCACCGTAATTAAGACGCAATTTGCCCAAACAGACTGGCTCGAAATGATCACTGCAAATTTTATATTTATCGCGGTCTTTAAAATCGAGATAGTCCAATTTTAGATTGTGTTTCCAGCAACGGAATAATCGCAAGTTCTTAGGGAAGCTATTCATTTGCGCGTCGTCATATTTACGTGTTTTTCCGCATGTTGGTACACAACATTTGGTGACCACATCGTTGTAACGAGCCTCTGGCGCTGGCACTGGCACCAGCTCAATATCCGCATCATTATGGCCCAAAGCTAATGTTGGTACAGCCCATTTGTAGAGCATCTTCGGACCCACACATTCTGCTTCGAAATGACGATTGCAGATACGTACGCCCCGACAGTCTATTGGGTTCATCTTCAAATTATTACACCATTTCCATAACAAATCTTCATCATCGCTGGGAAATTTAAACAGCCGCACGCCATCTAACTCTTTGCTAGCGACACAACCGTTAACGACGCATTGCGTTTCAGCAAAGCTTTGCGCTTCATTTGCAAACACGTCTTCAACTTCCGGATCCAGATTCAGCGTTGGTATTGCGCCAGGCATTAAGCGTTTCGCGCCAAACGCATGTGGCTCAAAATGACGCGAGCAAACGCGATATTGGCCGCGTATGGCCTCGCGCGCTTGTTGACGCGTATTGTGGCACCATTTGCGCAGAACCGTGCGACTGTGTGGGAAGCGAAAGAGTTGTACGCCATCGGCGCGTGTGCGGTTGCATGACGCAATGCAGCAGACTTGTTGCATGCGCAATTTGACAGCTTTCAGACGAGCTGGGTTTGTGTAAATTTTATAGCCTGGTGGCGTATTCAGATCAAGCGTAGGCACTGACATTGGTATTGGACAGCGCTTGGAGAGCACCTGTGGCTCGAAATGTGTTGAACACAAGCGACGATGGCCATTACCCACCAGAGGAAGCTGCAAATTGTGACACCACTTAGCTAACATAGGGCGATTGAGTATTGGAAAGCGGAAGAGTTGCACGCAGTCCGTACTACGCCGCTTACGACAATGGGGCAGACAGCAACGTGGTGTCCATGGCTTCAAGGGTTCGTTGGGATCGCGCATGCGACGTCGTTCGCGCTTTGATTCCGCCTTCATGATCACCTGGGGTACCAGTGGCTCTGGATTCTCATACAATTGCTCCACGTTGTTTGCCAAATTCAATGTGGGCAAAGCCCAAAAGTGCAGGCGCCGCTTTTTGCTAAAGCAGTGCTCTTCAAAGTGCAAATTACAAATGAGCAGCGTTGTGAGGTCTTCGGTATCCACTTGCAAGTTATGCGCCCATTTGGCCAACGCATCCGGATCCTCGGGTGTGCGATAAAGCTTGATATCATCAACTTTGGGGTCGCGGCGACATGTCGACACGCAACACTCACCCTCTTCGATACCCTTATTAGGCATCATTGGCTTAGGCCACTGCTCAGCGATCTCTTCCTCGGTCGGCAAACGATGCTTGGGCTCCTCCATATGTCCTAGTTTTACAGTTGGCACAGCCCACTTCTCCAAACGTTTATTGCGTATGCAGCGATCTGCAAAATGCACTTCACATATGGCATCGTTAAAAAGCTTGGTACCATCCGGCACTGGTTTCAGCAGATTCTCGCACCATTTGGTAAGCATTTCATAATTCGATGGGAAGCGATGTAGATTGGCATGATCACGATCACGATTCCGTTTGCAGTCTTGCACACAACAGGTTTCACGTATATTTAGTTTTTTAATAACATCAGGATTGCGATAGATATTTTGATCGTCGTGTCCTAAGTTCAAAGTAGGCACCGCAAACGGGCGCATGCAACCACCAATGCAATAGGACTCAAAGTGCGCGCTGCAGATGCGTACACCCTTATGTAGCGTTTCGATTCCGATCTTCAGATTATGACACCACTTGCGCATTTGCTCTGGACGCCGCGGTATGGTGTGCAGTGTTACGTTATCTGTGTGGCGATTGCGCTTGCAACTTGGCACAAAGCATATGTCCAAGCTATCCAGCATATTTTGAGTGGAAGTTGCGCTCATGGCACTCACATCACTCGCTGTAATATTTGATATGCTGAACTTTAGCCCTGAAACTGGGTTGGAGTACATTCTATCACTGTGGCTGCTGCTCGAGGCAGCGCTGTGTCGATGGCTGTTGTAGGCCGAAGGTGGCGCAGATACATTATGGAAGTTAAAAACTTTGGATGGTGGCGCAACTGGCGGTGTGGGCAACTCGTTCTCATAGATGTTAAAGCGATCGTTATGACCCAAATTCAAGGTTGGTACTGCACCTGAAAGGAGTGAAATATAATTTATAAAAAAATATTCATATAAAACTCAAACGAATTGTTCTTTATTGGATTGCAAGTTGGTTTTATACCTGGTGATAGTTTTCTCAAACCCAACGCTTCCTTGATAAAGTGTGCGCTGCAAATTTTGTGATTTTTCCCGCGATATATTGCCGGATCTAGGCGCAAGTTATAGCACCAACGACGCAACAACACTTCGTCGCGTGGGAAGCGATACAAAGATAAATTGAAGTCGGACGAGCGTGTGCGCTTACAATGTGGAAGACAGCATTTTTTCTCCTCTAAATAGAATACACCTGGATTATCGTGTATTCTGCCATATGGCGTGCCCAAGTGAAGTGTGGGTACAGCCCAAGGCTTCAGCCGAAATTTGCCAAAGCAGCGATCTTCAAAATGACGACTGCAAAAGTGGCGCGGCTCTCTGCTATGCACTGGCAGCCGCGCATTCTGGCACCATTTGATGCGTGTTTTCATGTCATTGGGGAAATTGTAGAATTTGCAATTGCTCTCACCACGTTGACTCGGACAACCAGGCATACTGCACTGTGCGCGATCGCCAATCGTGAAAGTGTTGGTAATTTCGCGATTCTGATATAAATTCGCCACATCGTCGTGACCCAAATTAAATGTGGGCACCGCCCAGTAGCAAAGCGAATACCGATTGATGCAACGTTTTGGAAAATGTAAGCTACAAATACGATATTGGCTGTATGTCGAACCGGGCTCGGGTAACATTTTGAGGTTATGCAACCATTGATGCAAATACTTTTCATCTTTCGGGAATGTAAAGAATTGTAGAGTGGGACTGGATTGCTTGGTGACCCCACAATGTGGCACACAACATACTGCCCCATCCTCACCCGTATCGACTACACGCGTACGCGATATGGCCGGTGTAGTTGGGAAATGAAAATTGCCAGCATTGAATGGCGTTTGCTGATTTGTGCTGCCGCCATTGCCATTGCCGTTGCCGTTGTCGTTGGTACTCAAGGTACGTTGCAAGTTGGTGTTGTTGCTATTTAAGAAGTCATTACTGTTGCTATTGCTACCGCCGCTATTGTTGTTCAACCCGCCAAACGAAAGTGAACTGTCACCACCACCGCCAAAGGATTCATTTGAGAAATCGCTATAACGATGCTGCCGTGATGGTGATGGCAGCGCAGACTTTTGTGCACTTAATGGAGGTGGCGGTGGAGGCGGGGGTGGCAAAGGCGTTTGTAGAGGATATTCGGGCGAGTCAAAGATGTCAGGTTCGATTTTTATTTCGGTTTTAATTTGAGGCATTTGAAATTCACTTGCGCTGCCGACAGCGCCACCTACACTGCCACTAATGTTGCCACTGCTACTGCGGCGCATGAAATTTGGCTGAGCAGGTGCAGAATGTTGTTGTGGTGGTGGAAGATGTGGTTGGTGTTGAAGGTGAAGCTGCTGCTGTTGGCGCTGCAGGTGTTGTTGCACCTGATGTTGTTGCTGTGCTGGATGTTGTTGAGGTGGATGCTGTTGAGGGTGATGCTGCTGTTGCTGTTGATGCTGATGGTGAAAGGCTCGATTTTGCAGATATGAGGAAAAACTATTACTGCCAGGCACTGCTAAATTAAAAATATTTAATACAATTTTAACAAAATAAATAAGCATTTTTGAATATTACTTTCTATAATACCCATCGAACAGTCTTGGAGATTATAATTAGCTGCATTTGATGGCGGCACCGAGCCATAAGGGACGCCAGCGGGCATTCCTGAAGCATTGGGTACCATAAAGGAAAAATAAAAAGATAATAATAAGTAAGCAAAAGTAACATAAAAATGTGACAAAAATTTAACGCACCTCCTCGACGGTAAAACTTGCCACAAAAATATGGCGCTGCTAAGCGATGCTGATGCAACTGAATTGGTGTGTGAAACCACAAACGGCATATCGGACAATCATAGCGCGGTTGATTGCGATGCTGCGGCATATGAGCGAAAAGCAAATCACGGCTGGCGAAACCAGCAGAACAAACCTAAACAAAGCAATTAAACAAAAAAAAAGGAAAAAAATTTATATTTTTTTTTTAGATTTCGTTTGAAGCAATTTGGCGCTTACATTACAGATATAATTGACATATTCGTGTTGCATATACTCATGCACCTCGCACAGTTCAATGGTGTCAAAATATTTGCCACAGTATTTGTGACAAAAATACATATTTTCACGATGGAGTTGCTCGTGGTTTTGCAGCTCTTCGTTCGACGTGAACGACATGGGGCATATAGAACACTTAAAGTCATATTCGACAATTTCGCAGAGACTCTGAGAAACGTGTTTGGTGTAACTTTGCTTCTTGAAGAAGACCTGCTTGCAGCGTTGGCAAATTGGTAAGGTGTCAGAACGTTCCGTTTGCACTTTTCGGCGCGGAAAATTGAGCGGCTGGAAGGAGAGGGAGAGTAATAGCGATTATGTGTTGATAATATTAAAAATATTTGAGGGAATTATGCTGTGCTGTGCTATGCCGCAACTTATGATAAAATATTTAAAAGAAGTTAAAAAAAATGTATATTAATTATATTAAATTAAGTAAAACAAAATAAAAGAAGAAAAAACAAACAAAATATACTAACGGGTGACCTTTTAGCTATTATCTTTTTAAACAGTTGGTTTAAACAGCTGACGCACGTTTCGTGTTTTGTTTCACTGTCAAACATCTTCAGTTTGGTCTATAATTTAACCAAACGAACAACGCTTGCAAAGCATTGAATTTTATTATAAAAATGCGTGTTCTGTTAAGAAAGTTTATCGCGCGCTTCTTCCATTTTATGGTCAGTTTGATCGACCCACTGAAGCGGCTATTCGAGCTATTGTGACTAAATTTAGGACCAAATTTACATTATTGGACATCCAACCACCAACACGCTTACGTAGAGTGCGAACTGAAGAAAATATCGCAGCTGTATCGGCCAGTGTTAATGATGACCATCAATTATCGATTCGTCGTCGTTTGCAGCTATTGGATTTAGGTGTGAAGCCTTTCAAAATACAGCTGGTGCAAGAATTGAAGCCGAACGACCTACCGCAACGCAGAATTTTTGGTGAATGGGCTCTTGGAAAGTTGGCCGAAGATCCACTTTTTATCGAAAAATTGTGTTCAGCGACGAAGCTCATTTTTGGATCAATGGGTACGTAAATAAGCAGAATAGTCGATTTTGGAGTGAAGATCAGCCAGAAGAATTGCAAGAGCTACCAATGTATCCAGAAATGGTCACAGTTTGGTGCGGTTTATGGGCTGGAGGTATCATTGGACCGTACTTCTTCAAAGATGCTGCGAATCGTAATGTAACTGAGAATGGTGAGCGCTACCGTGAAATGATATCCAACTTTTTTTTTGCCCAAAATGCAAGTGCTTGACTTGCATGTCATGTGGTTTCAGCAAAACGGTGCCACATGCCGCCAACATTTGCATGAAATAATCTTCAAACATTATATGGGCTGTGCTATCGATTTAAATAAAAATGTCATGCATTTTTCTGAACTTCACGTGTGTTTTTTTGAAAAACTTTCCTATAGCTCTTAAAAAATCACCCTTTATAATAAGAAATAAAATATAAAAAAAAAATAATAATTTGATGAAATAAAATTAAAATAAATAAAACGAAATAAAATAAAATTAAATCAAATAAAACACAGCAGAATAATAAAAAATAAAATAAAAAACCAAATTGAATAAAAAAAAATCAATAAAATTAAAAAAAAAAATACATAATAAAAAAAAATTAAATTATAATAAATAAAGAAATAAAAAAAATTAAATTATAATAAATAAAGAAATAAAAAAAAATTAAATTATAATAAATAAAAAAATAAAAATAATTTAATTAAATTAAAAAATTAAAAAATTTAATTAAATAAGGAAATAATAAAATTAAAAAAAATTTAATTGAATAAAGAAATAAATTAAATAAAAATTTATATTAAATAAAAAAATTTAATTAAATAAGGAAATAATAAAATTAAAAAAAAATAATAACCTAATTAAAGAAATAAAATAAATATATATTAAATGAAATTAACTTAACTTAAATTATATATACATATAAAAGAATTGAAATAAATTAAGAAATCTAGTAAAAAATGACAAAATAAAATAAAAAATATTAATAAACAAAATTGAAATACCTAAGTCAAAAAAAAAAAATAATAATTAACTAAAATAAAATTAAATGATAAATAAAATTAAACGGTAATTGTTTCTAAAATACTTTAAAGTAAATAAAACCTGCATAAATGCATATGTGCTATATAAAAAATACATTAAATAAAGTAGTATAAAATTATTAAATGAAATAAAATAAAATCCAATAGAAAAAAAATTTACAAATAATAAAACAAAATAAAATAGAGAAAAATTAAATTAGATATCTTATATAGAATTGAATAAATTAAGAAATTTAGTAAAAAAATTACAGAATAAATTAAAAAAAAAAATTAGTAAATAAAAAAATTGAAATACTCGTTGTAAGTCAAAAACAAAAAAAAAAAATAACAATTAACTAAAATAAAATTTAAGGGAAAAATGTGTCTAAAATACTTTAACTTAACTTTAACTTAAATAAAAAACTACATTAAGTCAAGTAATACAAAATAAAATTACATTAAAAATTAAAGAGATCGAAATTTTACAGTAACTGTGAAAATAATAATTTTACACAATTTCATCACAGAATGTACCGCTATTAAATGTAATGCGATATTCTTAATCCATAGAATAATTATGCCAACGTAAAAAATTTTATTCACAGAAAGAGAAGAAATTGCGAACGCAAATAACGACAACTTTTGCATGTGAAAAGCCCTCAAAGCTGGAAGCATCTATATCCGCGCATTCTATATAAAATATCCAAAAATGGATTCAAGGTTTCAAGGCTTTAGGTAAAAAAAAAAACCTATATTGTAAAAATAGTAAATAACTAAATCTACAAGGATTCACCGAGTGCATTAAAAAAATTATCGAAATTCAAGAAAACCGATTATGTGATTACAAAAAACGGAAGAGGGAGCTTAGTGTGCATAATCTTCAAAAAATAAATGAAGTTGGTCAATATAAAAGTTTAAAAAGATTATATGTATTGTAAACACTTATTTTATTTTATTTTATTTTATTTTTTTCATAAAATGTTAATAAAATCCTTTAAGAATGTGTCAAAAATTTTTAGAACGTAAATTTAAGTATTTATTATTTTTTAGATCGTCAACCGTGACGACTCTATTCTTTGTATTCGAGCGCTGGGAGAAGTATAGTTACGTTGTATTCAAACTTTAGACGCGTTTTTTCTTAAAACTATATTTTTCGAATTGGCGTAAACGATAACTCGAAAAGATTTTGACCGATCTCCCTGAAATTTTGCACACATCTTTTTTATGATATTACTTTCTATGTGAAAAAATTTCGAAAAAACAATTTTTTCGAAGCAAAAATAGTAGGAAAATTCGCCCCAAAATTCATTTTTTTTTTTTTGAAGCATTTTATTCCGCGATTTTTTCCATTTTCGTTTAATTCATATAGAAATTATGACATTAATAAACAAAAAAATGTTTGGCCTTTTGTATTCAGGTCACTGTCGCCGATGCCACAATGGCTGCCGATTGAAAAGCCCCGCTGCGACCTTCTTGAAAAAATTGAGTGTACATCCGCCATTTTAAATGATTAAAATAAAAATAAAAAAATTTTATATTATTTTAATGTATAAATAAACGGTATGGTAATTTTGAAAAAAATATATTGACTTCTTCATTTTAAATAATTTTAACAAAGGGCGCTCGGACGCTCCGGAGCGTTCGCAAAACTTTAAATACGTGTTTCTCAAAACTATGTTTTTTGAACTGGTGATCACTGTAACTTAAAAGCCTCTACCAATAAAATTTATACTGCTAACATAAAAAACTCGTGCCTGATCGAAGGATTTTTTTTTCAACATTTCGATTTTTTAACAATTAATTGTCGGTTTTATTTTTCTCGAAAATATGAAAAATATTTCCTGATGCCGCCATATTGTTAATTTTGAAAACAAAAAAAACAAACTTCGATCGGGCACAAGATTGTCTATTAATAAAACTAATTTCACTTGTCCGATTGATTTTAGATGAATCTTCAAGGACTTGTGATGATCACCGCAAGGGACTTCTGGAGAAACGGGCTCCACACAAACAACGATAACTTTTACAATTTTTAGCTTTTTTTTTTTTTGAAATTTTGCTAAAGTCAAGTCGAAACTTAATGTATTAATGCTATGTTGTTTTTTTTTTTTTGTTTTATTGACAATTGTATTTACAGTTAACTATAAAATACAATAAACTTATAGCTATGGCTACTGTGGCCTTAAGCTAATATACTGGGTGTGTATATATAATATGTGTATGTAGAGTCTTAGTTAAGATTCATTTTGGATATTACAATATTTTAAATAGATTATAAGTTTAATAATGTTCTCTGTAGAATTGTTCAAAAGTAAATCAGTAGGTTTTGTGTTGTTTAGTGATTTTCTGTGGTTTGTAAAATGTACAGTCGTCTAGGATGTGTTTAATGTTTGGAGCTGAGGAATTGCAGCATTTGCAGATATTTACGCCTTTTTTTATTAGATATTCGTGTGTTAGTTGTGTGTGTCCAAGCCGTAGTCTAATTATTTTTCTTATTTCCCTTCTATTTATGTTAGTATTATGTGTAAATGTGTGTTCATTGATTGCTTGCTTCATTGGGTTTACAAATTTGTACCAGTTTGTAAAATAAAGCAATTGACTAGCAAAAAAAGCAATCATAATTTTTTTGGTCCTCTGACTACTCCTAACCCCTTAAAAACTAGCTGTTTTGCATTTATTGCAAGATCTACAACATGGCTGCTCACGGCATAATAATTTCTTGGAGAAGTTGGTAGTGTCAAAATTTATTTCGGCACCAAACACTTGAAATATCACTTCTTTTTCAATCCACCGTAGATCAATCATATCCGATACAAAACAAAATTACACAGCCTGCCTTCGTCATTTTTATTATGATTTTTTGTTCACAAATAAATGGCATTTCAAAAAATGTTTTCATTTTCTCACATTCAAATTTTCTTCACAAACATTCATTTCGTAATTTTGTATTTCATTCACATTGCAAGCAATTAATATTTTGAGGATAATAGCGAAATTGCCCCCTAAATATGTATATGTAAACACCGCCAAAGAAGCAACATATGAAACGTCCAAAGAATAAAGACATTTTGAAATATTATATAAGGTAGCTGAATGTCAGAAATGAGCAAAGAAATTTGCTTCATTACTTCTCCTTTATTATTCTGACGTGTTCGAAAATATTTCAAATTAAATAAAAAATGCTTAAACAAACAATATAATTCAAATGGGGATAAAATCATTAAATGGAATGAAAATGAGTATTTAATGAAAAAAAAAAAAAATAGAAATAAGTGAAAATATCATAAAAAAATAGAACGAGAAAAAAATGATCGAAATGTTTTCAACTAAATTAAAAATAATTAAAAATTAATAAAAAAATATATATAAAAAATTTAGATTAAATAAGCAGAGTATTGTTAAATAAAATGAGAAATAGAAAAAAGCCAAAATAACCACAAAATAAAACACAAAAACGAAATAATATAAAATGAAAAAAATAATAATAATAAAAAATAATAATAATAATAAAAAATAATAATAATAATAAAAAATCAAACGTACCTAATATTCATACAAATATCATTAAATATTATAGAACGAAAAAAATTATCCAAACTACTTTGAATTTATTAAATATATCGCACCCTAAATACAAAAGGGTCACAACTCAAAATTTTCCACACTCGAGCTTGACTTGTTTACATTAGCACAGAAAACAAACTATGTGACATATAAACCTGAAATTTGCCTTGTAAGCGTATAACAGTCCTACCAAAAAACAAAAAATTAATTTTTGCCATATGTCATCCGCGGACCGTTTTATTGATAACGTCTCGTTCATATTTGAGCAGAAGTACATTTTGAGTTGTGACCCTTTTGTATTTAGGGTGCGATATGTACATGAACAAAAAATTAAATGTGTAGAATATTAACATATTAAATGAAATAAAACAAAACATTTGTGATTAAACAAAATCGGATAAGAAAAATTCCATCAATATAAATAAGAAATAAAACACAAAAACGAAAATTTCAATTAAATAAAGGGTTTTCCAATAAGAGGTGTTATTTTGATATTAAAAGAATGGTTTCGTTGCTTTTGTAGCACGTAGCGCCGTCTTGTTGAAAATAAACGTTGTCCAGATCAATTCCATCCGATTTCGACCATAAAAAATCGTTAATCATCTCTCGATAGCGCAATCCATTCACCGTAACTGTTAGTCCAGCTTCATTTTCGAAAAAGTAAAGTCCAATGACTCCGCCGGACCATAAACTGCACCAAACAGTCACACGTTGAGGATAGAGAGGCTCTTGGATTTTCTGAGCCCCAGATCCGACAATTTTGCTTGTTGACGAAGCCACCGAGGTGGAAATGGGCCTCATCAACTCCGGATCATTTTCAAGTATTTCAATGACCCAATCAGCAAGTCTTTATGCAAAATACGGTGTAATGACGTTTGTGGAATGCCTAATTCCAAAGAACGACGAGGAATGGACAAACCTGGGTTTTCTTCAACACTTTCGGCTACAACAGCAATATTTTTGGCTGTTCTTAAGCGACGTGCACGGGTCTTATTCTTCACATCACTAACTTGTTCCAGCAGCTCGAATTTCTTCACCAATTTCTGTATTGCGGTCCCACAAGGTGCTTCACGATGACCCAAAAATGTTCGAATTTTACGAACCGTCTCTGCCAAATGTTCACCATTTTTATAGTGAATTTTAATAATTTCAATGCGTTATTTAAGCATGTATCGGTCGATTTTTATTAATAGCGTAGTTTCTACTTGTCAAATATCAAAAAATGAAAGCTTCAAAAGTGACACCTACCGAAATAGCCGGCTATTGAAAATAACACCTGTTATTGGAAAACCCTTTATGTGTAATATTATTAAATGAAATAAAATAAAATAAAAAATAGAAAAAGCCGAAATGAACATAAATAAAATAAAAGAACGAATATACAAATAAAATACATTAAATAAAATTAAATAATACCTATAGAACGAAAAAAATTATCGATAAAACTCTTAATTAGTTTCAAAATACATAAACAAACAAATTCTAATTACATTTGTATTTTGTATTGTATTTGTATTAAGTGAAATAAAACAAAGCATTTGTGATTTAATGAAATCAAATAAAAAATAAATAAAAATAAATAAATAAATGTATACATATATACATAAAATAGAAATAAAAACAAAATTCAAAAAAATAAAAAAACATTAAAAAAATTAAAAAACAATTTAAAAAAAATAAAGAATAAATCAAAAACGATCTCACAAATAAAAATATGTATCAAATAAAATTATATAAAAAAGAACAAAAAAAAGTTATCAAAAATACATAGAATTAATAAAAACACATAAACAAAAGAATTTTAATTAAATGTGTAGAATAATATTATTAACTGAAATAAAGCAAAACATTTGGGATTAAATAAAATTGAATAAAAAATAAATAAAAATTAGAAATAAGCCAAAATAAATAAATAAAAAAAAAATAAAAAATCAAATTTAAATTAAATAAATTTCAATTAAATATGTCGAATATTATTAAATAAAAGAAAACAAAAAAACCCAAAAATAAACAAAAACTAGAATAATAAAATATAAAAAACGAACATACAAATAAAAATATCAAATAAAATTAGATAATATAGAACAAAAAAATGATCGGAAATACTTTGAATTGATTAAAAATATATGAACAAACAAATTTTAATTATACATACAAATAAAAGCATAAAATAGAACGAAAAAAACAATCGAAAATACTTTGAATTAAAAAATACATAAATAAAATAGAAATAGAAATAATTAAAATTACAAAAGAAATAGAAAAAAATGTAGTAAATAGATTAAGATAACGTAAAATCAAAGGCGAAAAAATGCGCATGTACGTAGGATATATTGGATATGTTAAACTTAAAAAAAATGTTTCATATCTTAAAGGTCGTAACGTAGTTTCTCTCTCACCTTATTTTGCGAAGCTTCAGGCATCTCTTCTTTGATGTTTATTTGCGGTTCAAGTTTTGCCGTTAACAAGCCGGCTTCAGCCATAGCATCGTGCGATAGCATTTGCTGTTGCGGTTGCTGCTGTTGGTGTTGTTGTTGCTGCTGCTGCAGTTGTTGTTTCTGTTGTTGTTGTTGCTGTTGTTGATGTTGCTGTTGATGCTGAGGATATGGTTGATGCTTAGGAAAATTCATGTAACCAGCGTTAGGATGCATATTTGTACTTCCTGTAGCTATGGCTTCATCGACCGTACTAACTTTATTATATGCATCATCTGTTGGTTCGGCTGTGAAAGATGGAAAATAGAAAACACTCGAAATAAGAATCATTCGTGAATTCGTAACAACTTGCCGAAGGCAAGTCGAAAGTAAAACACACATTTAGAGCGAGTAGATATACAATCGAATACAAATACTATATATATGTATGTATAAAATACATGCACACATACATGCATACCTACAAAGGAAAGAGAGGCTAAGATATTGCCATACAATCTAAGTGTTGTACGAGGTAAAGCGAGTATAAATGTGGAAGCAAAGTCATTAATCAACAGAAATTTTGTTACTTCAATACCTTATAAAATGCCAGCAGATATTAACCGACAGAAATACATACACCATGTACATATGGACGCTGGTTGGTACACAGACGACACAAAGAAACAATCCCTCCACTCTCATAAAAGGAAGAAATAATATTTTCATTCAGAATCATAAGCGAGTTTTTTGTTCGAACTTATAAGGGCTGTCAGTTGTTACCCATAGAATATTTGAAAAAGGTGAATGTACACTCACGCAGATAGAACGAAATATGTATGTATGTGCTTGTGCATTCTACATAAGTAGTGCTGTAGAACTGTACTGATGAATTTTATTCAGAACACGGAATACATTTTAATAAAGTAGTGAAGATAAGTTCGCAAATTCAAAATTAAAGCAGAAAACGTTAAGGAAGCATGAAATGAAAACAAACAACCAGTATAACTGAAATACCAGATTGTCAACCACATGCGGCGACGATACATAAATTCATATCTATAAGAAAATTCAGATCAAAATATTGGCATGACCGTTTTTACGTATTGCTTTTTCGTCGGTCTTTTTTGTGGGTAAACAACCATGATAAAATCAATGAACGCGAGTAAATCCGGCTCGTCAGCACAACCTATGCAACGAATGTTCACGAAACAAAATTATTCCAAGCGCTTGTGAATTGTTCCAGTATGTAAAGTGGCATATTGAAAGGCGTGCCAATGGAACAGATTCCAATTTTCTTTGTCCAATAATCCATTAATCCCTGTAACCATAACACACGAACATGTTGAAAAACTCGAATAAATTCTGAACGACGAAATTTTTTCTGAGGTAGTTTTCGTAAAAATATTCTAAAAATCACGTAACCAATACAAATCAAATGCGACTAGAAATACTATTATTCGAAGAAGCTCGACCCAACGTCTCTCCGGAAGTTTCATTTTTTGCAAAAACAGGCTTTTTTTGTAAAATGGAGACATCCTTTATCTTTGAACCCGTTCGCTTGGTTTTCACAACAAAAGCCAATTACGAAATTAAAAAAAAAAAGATAGAAAAGATTGAAAAATTATCTTCCATATATGTAGAATCGAGTAATGCTAAATCCAGTTTTTTTTAAACAACTTTTTCACTAAAAAAAAAATTATTTTGAGTGATTTTTATTTTGGCCTTTACGCGCTGCATTGCCTATCTGTTTGTATATTGCAGCTGTCGAGCTCACAAGCGTCAAATATGGTCAAATTATAAATCTTCCGATACGGTGATTAATTTTGCGCCCCCTTGTAATTTAGTCTATGTTAATTATTTTTCTAGTTGATAACCGGCGTGTGTGGGTAATTGACCTTTGGTCCGGAGTTTATCCGCAATGGTTTCCTATTTGCGGGAATTGTGTTATTATTTTTCTCACCTGTAGTTATGCAAATCTTAACAGGAAATTGACTGTTTCCTTACTGCTTTCTTCGCCTCATTCGCACAACCGACTTATGAAATATTTCGTATACTGAGTAAGACTGTTCCAAAAACATTCTACCAGCCGGGCACGCGATTTTTGTATAAACAACCATAAGCCACCCCTGCTAATGAAATGGAATCAATAATATCATAACAAAGGGTAATCTGTTCACATCCCTCACTCTCCCTCTCTCTCTCTGTAAATTAAATACCTACCCGTCTCTCTGACGGAGATCACCACTACCAGCATATGCGGATTTGGAACAACTAGATAACTAGACAGCTAAATAGTAGAGGCGAATAAAATGCACTGCTATGGTATGGTACTGCGCAGAAGTTTGGGATAGAAACATGTGTGCATAGTTAAGTGAATTCAGACACGTGGTGTAGGCATGCAAATATAATTAGCGGATACACCCTTTAACAGGTATGGATGAGCGTATCTTCCAATTTGTGGTGAGCAGAAATGCATTCAGAGAGTGATGACAACCCTTGCTTTTTCGGTTTATCACCATGCCCACCTACCATATAAGAGAAATATTTAACGGATTAGGATTCATAATTGAATACAGAACGATAAGATTTTATTTGCAGCAAAGTACGATATTGAACCCGTTGGGACCGTCAGCCTCGCCATGTCTTCAAATGCGGCAAAAGCGTTTAGCTTAACGTCCTTGTGTATGCATAATTTAGCTTTAGCAAGGCATGCAGTTTAGGTCAATCTACAAATCTTTCATCAAATCGGTATTTTTATTTCACGAATACTCTTTCAAGCCAAGATGAGAAAGTCTACAGACCACCGAGATCTATAGCTCTTTCCGCGGAAGCAGAGTGTGACGACTAAAATAATGCGTTCCCACGACAGTCGCTTCTACGTAACCGGAACGACCCGAATTTATATCCGGCCAAGGGCTGTCACTTCAGCAGCATGCTACAACAACTAAAATACTAGGTTCTTACAAAATATGATCGGTACTTGAATATCAAAATGGGTAAAAAGCATTTACAAGGTGGCGTAATATTAATCACCCTATCGAAAAATTTATAATTTTTGCAAATGGCGTCGTACGTTAATCATATTTGACACTTGTGAACTAGACAGCTGCAGTGCACAAACAAACAAGCAATGGCGCGCCTAAAGATCAAAATAAAGACTTCTATCACTATAATGCTTTTCTTTTAAACAAAATTGGACGAATAATTTTGCGCCACAAGTAAATGCTCTGTTAGCTTCGCCATATTGAACGTATTGGCAATGATGCTGCGTTGAAAAGAGTATACAATTCGGTGGATAAAAATAAGCAAAAGTGACCGCAACACAATGGAATGCCCAAGTTCAGAAGTGCCCGGAATGAAGAAGCAAGAGGTAAAACCCTTTGAACATAAGTCAATAAAAGTTTATAAACTTCATATGCCAATTAGAAACGAGTAGTTTTTTAAATATAAAAAAATTAACAAATGTCAATTGTTTTATGTGACGTAGACACGACTGTCGTGGGAACGATTTGTATGTAGGGTTCGTTTTGGGTTCATATTTGATGTCTTGTCCAAAATCCTGATACTTAGAAGTTGGCCCACATAAAATGGGTAAGTTATGTTTAAAGCTTCAGGTTTTATTGTCGTTTGAAATAGTTTTGCTGTAGGTACCTTAGTAAGCTTTAGCGAGATTGGTGTGATCAGGCTATCTAACGATATAGCCATGAAGTGTGATGAGACTAAAGGTAGTATGTGACATGAAATAGTATGCTCTCCTTGGACGTTATTTAAAATTTGAATAACCCTTCGAGATAATCTATATCTGTGTAGATGACGTAAATGCAAGTTCAGTTTTGAGGAAACACCATGTGTCAATCTATTATTTTATTTTTTAATTATTGACCCCAGAGATACACGTTCATCAGCAACTTTCACACGATTCGTTCTACACAAAATGTCTATTCTGGAATCGCAAAAAAGCCCTGCGAGGTGATCACAATGCTATTAGCACTCTTTACTATTACTATAGGTATTCGGGATCACAGAATTCAAAGATATGGTCAACCACAAACCGTTAATCGGCTCTCAGCGAATTTAAAGGAATCAGCTGATTTGCGGACGAAATAAGTGAGATGACAGCAGTTTGTTTACAACAGAGGGCGGCGAAAACAGAGATTGTGTTGGTCATACAAGATTTCTGCAGCAATGCCAAAGTCACGCGTCTCTCAATTGACAATCGAATGCTCTTCACTAGCTAATCAATCGAGATATAGAAGCTTTCACTGCGGAGTTGAAATGGAAGAAGAAAATTATGGTTTTATTTAATAAGAACTACTTTCTAGTTTATTATTGTTTATTTATTGGTTTGAGCATTAAATTAAGTTCAAATGAAACGAAGTTATTGGTCCAACCAACACGTTCGGTGGGCAATAGATTCTGCAATATTGCGGCAGCTAATCAGCTGAGTAGCGAGGTCGCACAAGAGCTGTAATTACTGAATGCGGCGAAATGAGTAAAATTAGCGGACAGAATTGTACTGTGAGGTTCATATGGCGTAGCAACCAAAATTACTGTCATAACTTGCTTCGGATGTCCAAATCTTGTAACATAACATCTTTGGCGGCACTGCTAGGTTAGGTTAGGTTAGGTTATGGTGGTAGTCCGTCTGTACAACCAACTCACTTAAACCTTACAGGTCCGTTGTAATACCACTTAACGACACGGGAACCTTATTTGTTTTTCTTCGTGAAACCATTTTGTGGCTCTTATGAAGCGTAGAATTGGGCCAATCCCCACATCGGAGAATTCCGTAAGATAATGGAAAAAATATTTACCTAGACAACCTGCTCTGATTTTAGCTAAGGCTGGACAATTGCAAAAGAAGTGCTCAACTGTGTTTTCCTCTTCCTCATCTTACAACTTCTACAGTAGCCAATGGCCGATTATTATCTTATCCTCTCTTGAAAGGCTAAGCAGTTTTCTGGCTAGCTCATCGGTTTTACAATTTCCCTCAACATCTCTGTACCCCAGAATCCAAATAAGGCTGACTTTGAATACGACACTAATATCATTTAGAGCTGCTCGACATTCCTGTGCAATCTTTGATCTTAGTATATCCGCATTCTTTGATTTAATGGCCGCCTGGCTATACGAGATTAGATTCGTAGCCACTTCTGCCTGCTAGACGCTGCAGTAGGCTGGTAGTCGAACGGATAGTTCCAGTCCTAATTTCTTCGAAAATACTCCATAGCTAACCCTAACGTCTAGCTTGGAACCATCTGTACAGAAATTTAATTCCCCCCGTTCTCCATGATCTTGGTGCTTGTACTCTCTTCTTGACGGTATGCGCGTCTTGATTAGTTTGTCGAAAGGTGAGCCTAAAAATAGAGTAGTCCAATCCGGCGGTACTGTTACTGGGTTCTCAGTAAATAGAGATGCTACATCGAAAACTGTAAATAATAGAAGAACAAATTTTCTGTTGTGATAGTCATCGCACTTAAGTATATAAACTTTGTTTCAGTATGTAATTTGTTTGTCCTTGTATCCGTGGTAATGAAATATCCCAGTACTATGCGCATTCCAGAGGGAGTAAATTTTGCAGGTTTTGCTACGTTTTGTCAGAAGTTATAGGAAACGTTTCCGTGCGGACACAAATTCTGCAACTGAGAGCATTTTCGCGAATGTAATTTAAGCTCTCTCTCAGTCAGTAGTTATACGTTTTATTCCAAGTGTTTCATTTGTAAACAAAAATTGAAAGTACTCAAGCAAATTATTAAAAATCCTGTCTAAAATATGGAATCCAGCAACGAAAAATTTAAGGTTTTGAGAAAATGTTCTTCTTTGAAACAATAATTGTTGTTTCCTTACAAATGTACACGAGGAATGCGGCTGCTGACTGGCAGTCCTCGGCCAGATATAAAACCGGGTCATTCCAGTAACATAAAACCGACTGCTGAAGGAACGTCTTTAAACAATTTTTTTATGCTTTTATAAACTTTTAGCAAAATATTATAATTATGTTACATATGAAGATTCGGAAAATATGAGTCAATGTTGGAAGATAAATGTAAATATATTTGCTTGCTTTTTTTTTTTAATTGGAGCGTTCATCTGTTTGGATGTTTGACCGGGCTCCTCCTCCTATTTGTGGCGTGCGTCTTTGCGCCTTTGCCTGCCGAGGTGCGACCGCTATTAGAAATAACTTTTTCTTCATTTTGGTTTTTCACCGAGATTCGAATCGACGTTCTCTCTGAATTCCGAATAGTACCCATTCGGTTACGGCGGTCGAAATATTGCTTGTTTACAATTTTTATTTTTTATTCCAGTATTCTTAAAGACTCCGAAAACGTTAACATTTTACGCATTATGGGGCCGAGCGAACCGGATGTTAACATATACCAATTCCTAGCAGTGGATTCCAAAACCAAAGAGGATGCCATCATTGATGTAACGATATCGCGGGGGCCGACATTCCCCGTCATTAACTACTGCAACAAATATGACAAACCCGCTACTCCCGCAGCCACAAAGACGGGACTTCCCGGTCTGCCTTATGTTATCAAGTTTGCATTCTAAATAGGAGGTGGCGGCTATATCCGCAAAAATAAAATGTATACCTTCTGCTCAAATATGAACGAGACGTTATCAATAAAACGGATGACATATGCACAAATAAATTTTTTGTTTTTTGGTAGGACTGTTATAAGCTTACATGGCAAATTTCAGCGAGATATGTCACATAGTTTGTTTTCTGTGCAACTGTAAACAAGTCAAGCTCGAGTGTGTTCTTCGAATTTTCTTCAATTCTTGACTTCAATTGTCTCAAAATGTTTTCCACGGAGCGGCAACTTGAGCTTGGGAAACAGGAAAAAGTCACATGGAGCCATATCTGGCGAATACGGTGCTTGCGGAACGATATTAACATTATTTTTGTTCAAATAATCGCGAACAAGACGTGATGTGTGAGCTGGTGCATTATCGTGATGCAAGAACCATGACTTGTTGTACCACAATTCCTTCCTTTTAAGACGAATGTTCTCGCGCAAACGCTTTAAAACGTCTAAATAATGTTCAGCGTTAACCGATTTTGCGATTTGTGCGATTTTCAAGCACAAATTCCTTTACTTTTCCGATGTTTTCGTCGTTTACTGATGTTTATGAGGGAAGTTTTCAACCGATGTACGGCCCTCTTTGAACGATTTGTACCACTGGAAAACACGTGCACGCGATAGAGCAGAGTCCCCATAGGTTGTCTGCAACATTTTTAAGGCGTCTGAAGCCGAAATTTTGTTGGAATAACAAAATTTCAAACAAATTCTTTGTTCAACTTTAATTTCCATCGTTAAATTCGAAAAACACACTCGAGGTTGACTTGTTTACAGTAGCACAGAAAACAAACTATGTGACATATCACGCTGAAATTTGCCATGTAAGCTTATAACAGTCCTACCAAAAAACAAAAAATTTATTTTTGCCATATGTCATCCGCGGACCGTTTTATTGATAACGTCTCGTTCATATTTGAGCAGAAGGTATATAAAGTCCAAAAGTTAATTCAACTATTGATTTCAATCATTTTGTTGCAATCTCGAAGCGATTTTCTTCATTATATCCTAAGATATAGCAAGTGAACCACCGAAACGTCATACCAAAAACTATTGCCGGCGAAAGGGTTAAGGAAAGAACATCAAAAAACAATATTAAAAATTATTTCGAGGTTGTAGTGCTTACAATAAAGCCCACATTCTTTTAATATGTTTCTACGATAACGTCATTCGTAATTCGCTCTTGAAATATGCACGTAAAAATTAAAATAGAATCGGGCACTGTAATTTAAGTACTTTCCTCGGCAATAAGGTTAACTAGGAAAAAGTAAATACCATATTTACAAAAATAATATGTGCTTGCGTATATTTTTATAGAATAATTAAAGAGTCTATGGAACACTTAATCACCAACTGTGAGGCAATAGGCCACAGGAGACACAGAATCCTGGGCTCGTACCTACAAGAGGAGGAAGACCTACAATTGCGCCCTCCTAAGGAGCTCATTCGATTCCTCGGTATACTAAATAATTATAATTAAGTAATTAGTGCATAAAGACCTTAGCCTAACCCGTAGAACCATTGCCATTACTATTATAGAATAATTCATATATTTTTAAGGAACGAACTCAATCCTTCTGGTAAATTTCCAGCAGGGTGAAGAACATATTTTTAAAAACAACTTCAAAACGAGTCGGAGGTTCTTCTACAATCATAAGTATGACTACTACTTCAATTTGCTCGCTTTTGTTCCAAACACTGGAAGTTAGAAAGAATAAACCAAGATAATTTTCTTTATATCTATAAAGAAAAATATTTGCTTATAACTTACATTTTTTTCTGAATAGACAAAACGAACTAATCCCAACAAATGCTGAAAATAAAAAGCAAAGAACGAGAACAATAGCAAGAAGCAGAGCTGCCAAAGTGAAATACGAACGTTCCGTGTAAACTGGGAACAGGCCACTCGTAATCGTAGAGCGAACAATGTGTTTGGTGAATCTATACAAGGTGATATCAGCGGAACAGCTGATTTATTCGCCTTGATACACAAATGTCAAAAATATTTATTTTGTTTACATACGCCTCTAAGGTCTAATCGCTGCTGGACTGCAATGATAAATATCAGGCAAATGCAGTGTATGGCTTCTCTAAATCATTTAAAGTTTATAAATTTTATTTTTAAACGACAATGGATATATGCGATGCCAATGTTATTTGTAACATAGCAAATGCGGAAGGATTAAATATCACCTGTATGACGCGCTATACTTATCAATACAATGACAATACCTAGAATCAACTTTAGTACACGACTTTATTTCATTGTTTGCATTCTTATTAAGACGTGGATTTTCTTATGCGAAGTAAAAGTATTGTTTTGCATAAAACTTGACCTATAAATAATGCAAAATGGGGCAATGTGGAAAAATAAATACATTGTTTTTTCGGTAGATGGCTGTAGTAATCGATATCTCGTAAAGTATCGATCAAACAATTTAAAGTTTATGCTCGTTGTCCAGGTGACATTTCACACTAAAAAAAATCTTTTATTGTTTTTTGTCTGTTCCATTCCGTTGTGAGTTACAGAGTGTTCACAAAGAGAAATTTCGGTAGATTTTACAGTTTTTCTTTGATAAAGGCGAAAATGCAAGCCAAGCCGCTGAAATTGTGAATGGTGTTGTAACAGCTAATTACGTGCATTTTTTGTTTCATCAATTCTGTTCAGGTATTTTTGATGTTAAAAAAAAATGTCGACAAAGTTGAAATGTCGATAAAATCACAGAAATAATTGAAGTTTACCTGCACTTTAGCAGTCTTCAGGAACTAAAGATCGAACTCAAAAACCATTAAAGCATTTCCGCAACAATTTTACGCAAAAATAATGGATGTCTTTTGCCCCGAACTAATAATTACAGGAAAATGGTTTTTTGCACTTTCGCACTTATTCTCGGTTGCTCTCCCGTTACTCTCTCTCTCTCTCTTGTGAGAGTTATTTTCCTATTTGACATTTCTACACGTTTTTTATCCGAAGATCATTGGAACGAAACTTATATTACAAATAATTGAAATTTTTTTAATTTGTCAAACATTTATTTAGTAGTGCCTACTAAGACATCTCTTGTTAGTATGACAGAAATTTATTTAGTATTGCCAACTAAACGAACTTTTGTTAATCCTTTCGTAAGTATTTGAAATGAAAATGAAAAAACAAAAAATTGTTTTATACAGGTAAAAGCTAAACTGGAGTTGGCAACCCTGAATGTGAGCTAACATGCTACTGATGATGATGGAATTATTTTTTCGTTTTGGTTTTTACCCAATTTCTATTCTTATGTATGCGCCTCTACGTGACATTGTGGCACACTGCTTCAGAACAGTTACATATTTCATGGATACATAAAATACAAGTTGGAGAGGCGTTGCCTTATCTGCATTATAAAATCCACACGAAGAATGGAAATGTGCCCGTACAAGCAACCAACCAAAAACCGAAAACAAAACAGACATCCGTCCCAAAATGCTTCAGCCAAGTGTAACTAACCAAACATAAAAAGCAAATTCAACAAAAGCAATAAATAAAAATACCCAGCTACAATACCGAAAACAGATGGATCGATTGGATGGTTGGTTAGGTGGTTGGATATAAAATTGAACGACACTGGCGTTACTGCAAACAAGACTGCAAAAGTACAGTCTATGCCAAGCTAAATGATTGCCCAAGAGCAGCTAACGAATAAATAATCAATTTAGATGGATTTTCTTTATTTTCCTTCTTTTTTTTGTTTTTTGAAAATTGCTATAATTGCTGCATCATGCTTTTATGTATGTATACATGTTTGTATGTGTTGGATACGGTTTCGTAAAATATCTCTGTGAGGGCAAGTAGAGGCCAGTTGAACTGTTGGATGGCCGGAGGAAGAGAAATGTGAAAATTTGCCATTTTATTACAAGCATGGACATTTTAATATGATAATAATTATTATTTATTGTACCATTTGGAATTGGCAAAGAGTATGGCAAAAATATATTGTAGGGCCAACGAGATACTATATCATATATAAGTAAGTATAATGCAATCACATGGTATAGTTAGTATACTAGTGCATATAGGTATCTCTGTGAACTACTTACTATGTATGGAAAGTGTGGAGCGGCATTGTACAAAGTTCAGAGCACAGAGCACAGAGCTATCCAAGCATCCGTACGAAGCAGCAGGCAATAGCGGACACGCAAACTAAACGTACTTATAGGCACAAATTGTGTACAGCTACGTATAGAAATAAAATACTTTGCTGAAGCAAATCCAGTTGGGTTGGTCGACGTAAAAGTTGATTGTAATGGCAGATAAATACGAACGACTGTGTCGACAACCAACTATAGAACGACGATGAAACGACAATTTACGTGCACGACCAACGAACAAGAGTATGCATGCGAGGGACGAAGTGGACGTGAAATTGGGGGACGCCACTGATTTATAAAACCAGCTATCCAGGCAACCAAACAGCCAGCCAGCTAGCGAGCTAACAAACCAACCAATCTATAAAACCAGCCACCTATACAACAGCGTACCCATACAAATGCAGATACTTTGAAAAGTGCCATTAAACAGACACAAACACACACCCACGGATGTAGAGTGCACTTGGACGACTATAAGTCGCTATAAGCAAAACGCTCTATACACAGACCGACCGTACATGCAAACATACCAACTATATATATATAAGTAGTACGGTATGTAAAAGGTTGGATATTTGTGTAGGTATCTGCAGAATATTATGTTTCTATGTGGTATGTGTACCCAATAGATGTTTCTGTACATATAGCTGAATAATCCCACTTGGTTTCAAAGCAAAATTATTCGACGAACTAAATCTGTGGAAACTATGAAAAGCTTTTGCCTTTTACTTACATGCATTTTCAGCAAAATCATTACAATATGGTATACTTGGTTTGTTTTTTCTTTTTTTGTACGTTGACTTTGGGTTGGTTTTGGTTGGGTTAGTTCAATTCACACTTTATTGGGAATAATTATTATGGTATATGCGACGTACTTTTACATATTTATATATGTATAATATGTACATACACATACATACATAAAATATAAAATTAAAAAAAGGTATTATTCAGGTTTATGGTGTGAAAAGACGTAATCCCATGTGAAAACTATGTGAGCTGTGGTAGAAGCTATGAACGTATAAATGAATGGAGTTAGATGAGCAGCCAAGTACAAAAAACAAAACGAAAACGACAGAACAAAGAAAAAACATGAGCACGAAAACAAAAAACACCAACGAACGACTATTGAAATTGAACAAGCTGCAAAGTAAAACTTTTCAAACAAACTTTAATGTAGTAATTGAAGAAGATGGCAAAGCGAAGCGTGCAGCGCACAAATATTGCGTAATGTATGTATGTATATACATAAACGCGATGTGGAGCATTATATAGGTATACTATATATATAATATATAAGAACGACGAAGACGACGGCAACGAAGTGCTCGTATAATGTATAGGTTTGTGCTGAGGGTTGGGACTTCACGCTGAAATACAAATTTGGTATAGAGACTTGAAATTTGCCGTTGCTGTAGATTCTTCAGGTATACACACAGATTGATTTTACTTTGAGAGCATTGATAAAATTAAAAAAACAAAAAACTCTGTTGATTCTTCTGCAGTTATCTCTCTGCATAGGGTATATGTATGCGAGTAAGTGTGTGCACGTAAAGTATGGGTTCTGTATGAATTATTCAATTTGTGAACTCGAATTCCAGCTCTTTCGGTGTGTAATAGAGATAACGGGCGAAAGGGAAGAAAAATTAAGATAAAAAAATATAGAAGAAAAATATGATTATATTATAATATATATCAACCAAGATAATTATTAATATGCATACTTTCAAATGTGATTTTCAAGAGAGGCATTCGATTTTCGCATCAGGCTGGGATAGCTAGAAATTATACTTAAATTTTAGGTAGTTTCATAAGTCCTGTAAGAAAATTGTGATGTGATGTGGGATAGGTAGACATTTTATTTAGTTTTTATGTTGTTTTATAGGTCTTGAAAAAAAAGAAGAAAATTGAAATGTGATACGGGATAAGCACACATTTTTTTAAATTTTCATAAGTCTCATAAATTGAGCGGCCATATTTTGTGCTAGAGAAATAGCCTTTTAGGGGAACAAAAAAAAAAAACGTAGAAAAATATCGAAAATGTTGCTATGTATTTTTCTCATGGTAGTATAAAATATTGACAAACCATTCGCAATAAATAAAGAAAAAATTCTAATTTGTGAGATTTATCGGTAAATTCATTAACATTTCGGTATGTTTTTTGTGCTGAATAATCAACGGCGGCCGCCCTAGCCGAATGCGTCTCCGTGCATGAAACACCACATGATAGAAAACTATTTTCTAATGGCGATCGCCCGTCAACAGGCAACGGCAAACTTCCGAGAGTATTGATGCCATGAAAAAGATCCTCATAAAAAACCATTTGTTATTCGGAGTCGTCTTAAAAATGTAGGTCCCTCTATTTATGGGGAAAGACACACGCCACAAATAGGAGGAGGAGCTCAGCCAAATACTCAAAAAGGGTGTAAGCGCTAATTATTTACTTATTTATTTATTAAATCAGCCCTATCATTGAATCTATTATTTTATAACAGAATAGGTTAGGTTAGGTGGAAGCGATTGCATACTGTGGGTCACAATCAGGCTCAAATCCCCTTATGATACCATATGTGCAACTTATCCTTATCTCTCCTAAAACCAGTGTGTACTTTTGAACAGAATCTTCCAATTAATTAAAGACTTGTCTACCTAAAATGGTAAGTCTACGTCTGGATAGAGCAGGACAGTGGCACAAAAGGTGCGGGATCGTCTTTTCCTCTTCCTCATTCAGACAACTTCTGCAGAAGTCATGTGTTTGCACACCCATCCTCTTTCCTTGATGAAATGTCAATGAATACTGAAAAAAAGTATGTATTTAGTTTGGCAGTAATCACGCGTGACCTGTCAAAAAAACCCATTTAGAAAAGTACCTCCAATCTGAACCCTGCAGATTAGATATATATCTGGGTTAATTTGTTGTTTTATTGTTATTTAATTTTTCCGCCGTCTTATTGCGGCAGCAAACAAGATAGCAAATTTTTCTAGTCGTAGTGGAGTTGGTAATTTTTTCATTAATTTAACTTCGTGATATCGCCAATTTATATTCCACAATTTACCAGAAGGTTCACTTTTCCCAATAAAGCAAAAAAAGATAACACAATTAAATATAACAATTAAAAAAAAAGCCTTTAAAAATAAAATTGAAAAAGAAAACCTGTATGATAAGTTTACTTCTTTCTATTTCTTCGATTGTCGAACTTTGTTTTTCCCAATTGGCGCAAAGTTAGTTAAGGAATGATTTCATTCACAAATCTATATATATAAAAATG